>NAJO01000027.1:0-738230 GCA_002077065.1 Cryoendolithus antarcticus | reverse complement strand
CCCTACCCTAACCCTAATATATAGACTAACGCTAATATCGTCTCCTTCTACCGCTTTACCTTACGTAGATACGTCTCTACCGCCTTAGGGTCTAACGTACCGCCGGACCCGTCGACGTTAAACTATTCCCGTATATTAGCGTTAGTATATAACCGCTATCCTATCTATTTCCGTCCGTCTACCGGCTATTTATTACGTACGTCCTAGAAGAAACTCTACCCCTCGTCGGCTATTATATAGTTATCGGCAATCTAGCTAATCTTAATCTATAGTAGATCCTCCGGCTACTACTCCTTAACCCTCGGCGGTATATATAATAGATCCGCCGCTAACTACTCCCGTACGGTATCTAGTAATCCGTATACTACTATCCGGATCTATCCTATACTAAACTAGATCTTCCGTACTAGGATTATACCCGGCTCGTCTCTACTCTAGCCGATCTAACCGTCCGCGTTAGTTATATACCTAATCTTTATACCGTATATCTTCTACGTATAGATTATATTTATAGGCTACGGGCTACCTCCGAATTCCGTTATAGTTATAAACCCGGCTACGTCCTTCTATACTAACTCGTAGATTACCGGCGTACCCTACCGTAAGATAACCTTATCTACGCCGTCCTATACCTATATAGTAATATATTCCTCTCGCGTCCGCTACGTACGGCGTAAGACTATAGCCCGCGACGTAGTAATTACCGCGGCTAATATAGGCGTATAGTTAATCGCCGGTACCTAGCCGTTCTTCTCTCCCCCGGCTCCTAGTACGGCTAGTCCGCTTAGTAATCCGCTCTCGTACTCGTTATCTCCTAGCGGGTATCTAAATATAGCGATCTAGAACTCTAGACTAGTATTTACTACCCTCTCTCTCGTACTTATCCTCTCGCCCTCTATCTTTACGGTATATCGTAACTTAACTAACGCTAGCTTCTAATCCGGTATTAATCGATACGCCGGCCGTTCGCTAACCGCTTCCGTCCGCTAGATATACCGTAGTATCTTAAGGAATATAGCCATATACTTCCGGATTAACTCGACCTTCTACTTTCTATAGAAGGGCCGGTTACTTATAGGCGCCCCGTTCTCCTGTCGGTAAACGTACTATATTATATATCGTCCTACGATCTTAACCCGGCTAGCGTTAAAGGATCGTCTAATTAATACTATCGTACTAATATACGCCTTCCTTAACGCCTCCTTACTCTCCTCTACCCCTTTACCCCGCTCTCCCTCCTCGCTCTCCTTCGCCGGCTCGTCTTCTCTATACTCCCGTACCTAGTCGATAACCTATACCTTATACCTACCGATATATTTCTCCTATCCGGTATATTCTAGCTACGGGTTTAGCTCGTACCGGCTCCGCTCGCTCCTATCCTACTCGCTAGCCTCCTCGAATTTCTTAAATAATCCGTCTATCTACGAGTTAGCCTACTAGACTAGATCGACTACGGCTACGTAGCTAATCTCCGGAATAGCCTAGACGGGGAAATACCGCTTCTAAGTACCGCTCTTAAAGAACTACTAGTATAGTTACTTACCTACCTATATTTAACTCTAATCGGTATCGGTTATAGGCCTACCTCGCTCCCGTAGGTTCTCCTAATCGTACTCCGCCTAGTAATGCCTCTAAATACTACTTCTCTCCCGGTAGGTACGGTTATATACCCTCCTATCTACTTCTACTATATATCTTAATCTATTCTAATATACGGGTAGTCTACTTACTACTACGCTATATATATCGGGATATCTAACCTAGTCTAAATCCTACGCGAGACCTACTAGACTAGCGATAGTCCGGACGATCTCCTTACGTTCCCGCTTAGTAATACTACTATAGTTAACCTTAATATACCCGGTAACCTAGTTAGGATTAATAGTATACTTATACCTCTTATAGATAATTACGTAGTACTCCGGCCGGTATATAAGGATCTTACTAAATAGGTCTATCTCTACTATCTAATACGGGCGGTAGCTATATATATTTCCTATATAGTTACTTCTATCCCTTTAGATTTAGAGTATAGATAAATATCTAGACGCGTAACGCGAATACGAACCTTACGCGTTAGTAGACTTATTTCGCTATAGACCCTAACCCTCGACCCTATACCCTATACTTTAGAAGGAACTTTACTTCTATTTCGCCTATTCTACCGTATTATATTAAAGCTTAACGCGACGTTATACGGTACTATAGATTATAGCGAACGAATAGCGATATCTCCCGCTATCTTTTATATTAATATCGAGTATATGCGACCGCGGGACATAAATAGGATTAACTAAATAGGATTAACCCTCTAACCCTAACCCTTCCGGAAAATTTATATAGGGCTATAAATAGGATTAACCTAATCCTATTTTAGGATTATGAATAGAAGGTAGTAGTCTAACTCTTACTAACTTTATAGATTCTAACCTAACTATTAGCTCGAATAACTACTTTAGCGAACTATATCTACTTCGTAATAAGCTTAAGTTCTATAACTTTAAGAATATAAGTACTTATAAGCCTATAAAGAATATCGATAGAGATACTATTACTCTAGATAGTATACCTATTAAGATAGATATAGTTAAGGACCTATTCTCTAATCTACTAACTAAGATAGAACTAGAACGCTATAGTAGTCTTCTATTCTTTAATACTAGCCTAGAAGATAGTATTATAGAGATAGATCTTAAGAAGATAGAGAATAGTAAGGAGAACTCTACTAACCTACTAGATATCTCTAATACGCCTTATTTATCTAGCTATAGAGATCTACTAACTAGAAGATTTACTAACCCGGGTACTATACTATATAAGTACTTTAATAGAGGTAAGAATATAGTAAAGAATATAGAGTTATATCTAAAGAAAGTTACTAAGTTTCTAGGAAATCTACTACTAGGCTACTATCTACTTAGTAGTAGTCCTCTTAGAGGAGAAGAACTAGTTCTACTAACTTATAGGAATAGTAGGCCGGCGCTCGTATATGCGTAGGGTGCGCGCGACGGACGAGACAGCTATAGGGTCGACAAGGGAGTCGATCGAGCAAAACGAACGTCGTTAATGTGGCTGTTCACAATCTCCCCGGAGGCGCGCCATCACTCGCATCCCTCTCTATCTCCGAGCGAAGCCACTTCGCCTCTTCCTGCATCACCTCCATCGTCCTCGGTTTCCTCTCATCATCCTTGGCCCATTCGCCCGCGTTCCTCTGACCTCCCTCGACCTCACCTTGGTGCTTGCCGACATTCCCCTCCTCGCCCTTGAGCCACTCATGCACCTTGTCATCGCCCCCGGCATCGTCCTTCAATCGTGGGATGACATGACAGTGTACATGCTTCACGCTCTGTCCCGCCGGCTCGCCGTCTTGTATCGCGACATTGAACGCATCCGCCTTGTAGAGTCGTTTGAGAGTCTTCTGAACGCGGGTCACCGTGAGGAGGAGGTCCGAGAGTTCTTCATGTGAGAGGTCCGCGAGGAGAGGTTTGACCCGCAGTGGCGAGACGAGAACATGACCAGGGAGGAGAGGCTTGAGATTCACGAGCGCAAAGGAGTGAGGAGTTGTATGGAAGACCTACCTTGTACTCAGCTTCGTCGTAGGTGCAGTGGTAGCGCATGCTGTATGCAGACCTGGGAGGTCACGTTGAAGCTGCCGAAGTGAATCGTGCGGCCTGGGAATGGCGGCATGGTCATGCCAATAATCTCTGCCAGTGACCAGGTGAGATGTTAGTTGTCCTGAACGCCTTCAAAGTCGAGCCGTGAACCCTCACTTCCATGTGTGCACGTCCCCCGAGTCAGCGCTAGTCAATGCAGCTACATTGGAAGGATCACACGCTCAGCTTCCTTATTGACATCCTCTTCTGACCGCTCCATCCCTCTCGTACCACCACACATCCTCCTGAGTCACCCTCCAACTCAATCCTGGCTCCCCTCGGCTCCCAATCCCCTCTTCGCCGGCGTCCCTTCCTCCTTCTCCTCCTCTCCCTCGTCTCGATCCTGGCTCTCTACCATCTAGCGCCCCGTCTTCGGACCGCAGTAACCCAACTCACACTCCCGAAAGCACCATTCAGCTTTCCTATAGCTCGTCCGATAGCTTCGTCAAGACCACTCACGACATCCACCATGGCGCCGGCGAAGTTCAAGAAGCCGCCTCAAGCGCCGCCCTTGTTTACGCATACGCCGGAAAGTCTGATGAAGGATACGGACAGGCTGTTGTCGAAGAGCAAAGGCCTCATCGATCGGATTGTTGCCGAGGTAAAGCCCGAGCGTGCACAGTTCAAGGATGTACTGCTCCCCATGGCGCAGGATGACAACGAGATGAGTCTCGAATCGCACATCATTGGCTTCTACCAAGCTGTATCTACAGACGCGAAGTTACGAGATGCCAGTACGGAGACGGAGAAGAAGATGGACGAGTACTCCATCGAGGCGAGCATGAGAGAGGATATCTTTGGGCTGGTAAATTCAGTCTTTAAGAAGCAGAAAGATGACTCGACGCTCGACGCTGAGAGTCGGAGGCTACTGGAGAAGGATCATAAGAGCTATGTTCGCATGGGTCTGGGCATTCCGGCGGGCGAGAAGAGGGATCGCTTCAAGGCTATCAAGAAGCGGTTGTCAGAGTTGAGTATCACATTCCAGAAGAACTTGAACGAAGAGTCTGGAGGGATATGGTTTACGCCGGAGGAACTCGATGGCGTGCCCGAGGACGTTACGAGTGGATTGAAGAAGGGCGAAGGCGAGAATGCAGGGAAGATGTTCTTGACGTTCAAGTACCCGGACCTGTTCCCGACGCAAAAGTACTGCAAGGTGCAGGCGACGCGGAAAAAGGTCTTCCTCGGGAACGAGAACAAGTGCAACGCGAACGTCGAGCTGTTCAAGGAAGCGATCGTCTTACGAGACGAGGCTGCTCGACTACTCGGCTACCCAGACCATGCCACGTTCCGCATCGAGGACAAGATGGCAAAGACACCAGCGACTGTCGATGACTTCCTCGGAGATCTGAAGAAGCGACTTGCGCCGGGTGGTGACAAGGAAATCGCGAAGTTGAAGGAGCTGAAGAAGGCTGAGACTGGTGAAGCAGATCAGTACTTCTTGTGGGATCATCGATTCTACGACACGCTCATGCTCGAGAGGGACTTCCAGCTTGATCAGAATAAGATCGCCGAGTACTTTCCGCTGCAGAGCAGTATAGAAGGCATGCTCAAGATCTTCGAGGAGCTGTTTGGTCTACACTTCGTCAAGATCGATGGCGAAGATCGTGCTGCGATATCAGAGACGGGCAAGGGCGATGATATTGTATGGCACCAAGACGTCCAGGTCTTCTCGGTCTGGGACGACGAGGCTGAAGGATCTAGCTTCGTGGGCTACCTGTATCTCGATCTGCACCCGCGAGATGGAAAGTATGGCCATGCCGCGAACTTCAACTTGCAGCCTGGCTTCATCAACGAGAATGGCACTCGAAGATATCCTGCAACCGCTCTTGTTTGCAACTTCTCGAAGCCGACACCAAAGAAGCCCAGCTTGTTGAAGCACGACGAGGTGGTCACACTCTTCCACGAGCTGGGTCACGGCATCCACGACTTGGTCTCAAGGACGATCTACTCGCGCTTCCATGGCACATCAACAGTCCGCGACTTTGTCGAAGCTCCCAGCCAGATGCTCGAGAATTGGTGTTGGACGCCTTCACAGATCGCGGGCTTGAGCAAGCACTGGTCCTACCTCTCCGATGACTACGCGGCAGCCCACAAGGCATCCGCGAACACCGACAAGCTTCCCGCCGAAACTATGCCCGACGATCTCATTCAGAGCATCATCAGCACCCGCCACATCAATGACGCACTGTTCAACCTTCGCCAACTCCACTTCGGCATGTTCGACATGAGCGTCCACGAACCCAAGAGCCACGCCGCGATCGAAGACCTCGATGCCAGCGCACTCTACAACCGCCTCCGCAAAGAGATCAGCCACATCGATGGTCCTGAAGCGCTTGGCGAAGACTACAACTGGGGTAACGGCCAAGCGACATTCGGTCACTTGATCGGTGGCTATGATGCGGGGTACTACGGCTACCTCAGCAGCCAGGTGTACAGCACCGACATGTTCTACTCGGTGTTCAAGAAGGATCCGATGGATGGGAAGGAGGGGAGGCGGTACAGGCATATGGTGCTTGAGAAGGGTGGGAGCCAGGATGAGATGCAGACGCTCGAGGCGTTCCTTGGGAGAAAGCCGAGTACCAAGCCGTTCTTGGAGGAGCTGGGCGTTGCATGATGCTGATGATGATGATGATCAATTACCATGGTGGCGATGTATCTCATAGACACTTACCTCAGGTATGTAGATACAAAACATCTCGGCATTTGGTACTTGGTACTTGATGGTACGTCCGGTAGTTCCAGCCGCGGCCGGGTGTGTGGGTTGGTGAGTGGCAGCGTGGTGGTTGTGGGTGTGAGGTGGGCAGGGTCCAAGCTCCCGCCCATGTCATCACACGGCAGCCGCAGCAGGCCTCCAGCAACTGCAGCAAGAGTGAGCGGTAACAGACCTGCACCTTCACTATTACTGCACATCACAACAACCACCTCACATAGCGACGACCACTATCCTCTGCACGACTGACGACTTTACGACCCTCCCATTCAGCGCATGTCGCTGGACTCATTACCCCACCCAACCCACGCAGCAAACGTCACCCCAACATCGCCCACCATGGCCAACGTAATGGACCGCAAAGACTTGAAGACGATGGTCCCACAGCCAAAGATCTACAAGAAACCGCCCTTCACAGTCGAAGTTCCCGGCCACACAAAGAAGGAAGGCGAGACCATTCCCCGTCGCAACGTGCGCACCGTCGACAAGCTCAAGTCTACACTCGGCCCAGATGTGACAACCATCTACGAGATCCTCCGCAAATCCACAGCCGAGTATGGCAATGCAAAGGCTGTCGGCAAGAGAAAGCTCATTCAGATGCACGAGGAGACGAAGAAGATCAAGAAGATTGTGGACGGCAAGGAGACCGAGGTGGATAAGAAGTGGATGTACTACGAGCTCAGCCCTTACACGTACATGTCATTTGTCGAGTACGAGCAGCTCGCTCTGAATGCTGGCTATGCTTTGAGGCATCTGGGTATGAAGGCAGAGGACAGAGTGCATTTGTTTGCTGCGACCCATCCGTACTGGCTGGGCATGGCGCATGGCGCTATGAGCCAGAGTATGCCGATTGTGACTGCCTATGATACACTGGGCGAGGAGGGTTTGAAGCATAGTCTGATGCAGACCAAAGCCAAGGCGATCTTCTTGGACCCGCATCTGATCGTCAAGCTCATCAAGCCACTCAACGAGGCAAAGGCAATCCAGCATGTAATTTACAACGACGACGATACGCCGACTGCGAACATCGACCGAGCGAAGGTGAAGACTGATATCGAGAAGCTGAAGGAGGCGCACCCGCACTTGACTGTGCAGAGCTTCACCGACTTCATCGAGTCTGGCAAGACCAACCCTTCCGAGCCTGTGGCGCCCAAGCCCGACGACCTTTGCTGCATCATGTACACCTCCGGATCAACCGGCACGCCCAAGGGCGTTCTTCTCACACACAAGAATGTCGTCGCCGCCATTGCCGGTGTCGACGTAGTCGTCGGCCCCTACCTCGGCCCAGGCGATGGTCTGCTCACCTACCTCCCTCTGGCTCACATCCTAGAGTTCGTCTTCGAGACCGCCTGCCTCTGGTGGGGCGGAACCATGGGCTACGGCAACCCCAAGACCATCTCCGATGCCAGCATGCGCAACTGCCGCGGCGACATCGCCGAGTTCAAGCCGACCATCCTCGTCGGTGTGCCGGCAGTCTGGGAGACAGTCAAGAAGGGCATCATGGCCAAGGTCAGCAAGATGAACCCCATCGTCAAGAACATGTTCTGGGGCGCCCTGAGCGCCAAGTCCTTCATGATGGACAACGCGAGCTACCTCCCTCTCGCCAGCATGGGCACAAACATAGTCGACACGGTAGTCTTCAAGAAGATTCAAGAAGCTACTGGAGGCAAGCTGCGCATCTGCTTGAATGGCGGCGGGCCCATTGCAAAGGACACGCAGCGATTCATCTCCATGTGCATCGCACCTATGATCGGCGGATATGGCTTGACTGAAACTGCTGCCATGGGTGCCGTTATGGACCCGCTGTCTTGGACTGATACTGCGCTCGGCGAGCTGACTGGAGCGGTGGAAGCTAAGCTTGTCGATTTCCCGGACGCAGGCTACTTCAGCACCAACAAGCCGCCTCAAGGCGAGATCTGGATCCGCGGCGACTGTGTCGCGAAGGGCTACCTCGACCTCCCCGAGGAGACGAAGGAGTCGTTCACTGATGACGGATACTTCAAGACAGGCGACATCGGCGAATTTGATTCCATGGGCAATCTCCGCATCATCGACCGGAAGAAGAACTTGGTCAAGACGCTGAATGGAGAGTACATTGCGCTGGAGAAGCTGGAGTCTACGTACCGCTCTTGCCCTGTGGTGGGTAATATCTGCGTCTACGCTGCATCGGACAAGAACAAGCCGATTGCCATCGTCTTCCCGAACGAGAACGCCCTCAAGGAGCTGGCCAAGTCCAATGGAATCGCGGGCAACAGCAACGAGGAGCTGGCGCATAACAACAAGCTGAACGGGATCGTCATTAAGGAGATGCAAAATGTGGGTCGCAAGGGCGGACTTAGCGGGATTGAGTTGATCGAGGGTGTGGTGTTGACGGCTGAGGAGTGGACGCCGCAGAATGTAAGTGAAGATGCGCAGGTGAAGTCAAGTGATGATGCGGAATACTGACAAAGCGGTATAGGGCCTGGTAACGTCGGCGCAGAAACTGAACAGGAAGGGACTGCTGGAGAAGTACAAGTCGGAGATCGATAAGGCATATAGTAACTAGGTGTTGCCATCGACCGAGTTGCGTGAAAGCTACGCGGATCGCCGTCATGGCATTGTCTGTGGTGTTGCATCGACGCGGGTCGTTGTTGTTGGGCTTTGTGGATTCTGTTGGTGTTGGCGTTCTGTCCGGCCGAGCGTAATCAACATACTTGTGCGAAGCTCCAAGCCATGCTTGGCTTCAATGAACTCATGAATGAGGGACTGTTTAGGGTGCTGGAAGCGTTGTGCTGGGCGGTGTGTAAGGGGTTGTGGTGGGCAGTGAGGTGCACGCTCGGTGTCTGGGAGGCAGAGGTGGCAGTAGCGGGTGGAGAGGTGTAGAGTATCTTGGCTTTTGTGTATACTCTTCTCCGTGGCAATCATGTCGTTACTTAAGGTGCTGTGATCCTGGACGTGCCCACAAGTATCGCATTAGCTTGTCAGCGAGAGCGTTGACTTTGCTCCGATATCTCTCACCCTCCTCCCGTCAATTACACTACGTTCTTCAGCCATGGCCCCTCCTTCCATCCCTCCCTGGAAATCCGACCTCATATCCCTCTGCCTCGCCTCCAACATCCTAACCTTCGGCACCTTCACGCTGAAGTCCGGCCGCCAATCGCCCTACTTCTTCAACTGCGGGCTTTTCTCACGGGCCCGCCTGATCCGCGCAATCTCCTCAGCCTATGCGCAGACCCTAGACACCTACGCGAAGGAGCACGAGGAGGAGAAATGGGGTTTCGATGTGCTATTTGGGCCAGCGTACAAAGGCATCCCGCTCGCGGCGACGACAGTAGAGAAGCTAGCGGGGATCGATGAGACGCGGTGGGGGGAGGTGGGGTACGCCTTTAATCGCAAAGAAGTCAAAGATCACGGCGAAGGCGGGCTCATGGTCGGCGAATCACTCAAGGGCAAACGCGTCGTAGTCATAGACGACGTAATGACAGCCGGCACCGCTATCCAGGAAGCGTTGAGCATTATCCAAGCTCAAGGCGGGACGCTGGTGGGTATCATCATTGCGGTGAACAGGCAGGAGAAGATGCCTAGTGCGAGCGAGAAGGAGGGGAAGGGGGATGATGGGACGGTGAGGGGCAGTGCTATCGGGGCTGTGAGGAAGCAGACGGGCGTGCCGGTTCTGGCTGTGCTGACGCTTGGGGATATTATTGAGGGAATGAGGGGGATGGGACGGGATCAGGAGGTGAAGCTGATGGAGGGGTATTATGAGAAGTATGGGACGGAGGACTGAGCGTACCCATTGAGATCAGCAAAAATCGACGTGGGTAACTGGTAGAGGCAGCTCGATTGACCTCAAAAACCTGAGCACGAGAAGTACCGGGAAATACATTCTGAGAAAAAATCGGGGGAAACACGACTGCCGGCTAGGGCAAATCGTCTGCAGCAAAGCCTTCACGATGGTAAGATAGATTCGCGTGACGAGAAAGCAACGCCCGCTGATACTCGAGACAGAAAGATGCAGTACCAAGGCGCGGTTGACGAAGACAGCTCTCTCTGCCCACTACATGACAGGCTGGATCATCTACAGCAACTAGCTATGCTATACTCGCCGTCTAGCAGACAGGCTAGCAAGCGCGTCGACCTATGTAGCGAGGGAACTGCGATGTCACCTGCTCTATGCCTCAAGCTCTCTCTCTCGTTCTCGCGGTAGTAGTCCTTGGCTTCACGATCTCTTCCTCCGTCTCCCCATCCTCCTCATGCTCCTGCTCCGATTCGTCCTCATCTACCTCGCCCTGACTGCTGAAGTAAGGACTCTTCAACGGTGTTGACCTGATCCTGACCATTGGTGTCTTGACCTTACCCTTGAGAGGCGTGATGACCACCTTCGGCAAAGAAGCAGGCTTCAGTGACGTGGCTGTGACCGCGCTGGACAGGTCCGACAGGTCGGAGAGTGAGGCTGGGTCTTCGTCGCTCAAAGGCAGGGCGACTGATTTCTTCGCCCTGGGCTTGGGTTTCGACTTGGTGGTAGACTTTTGAGGTGCTTTTCGGATTACTTCGGTAGGCTTGGCGGGTTTGGGGCGCACTTTTGCTGGAAGTGCTGTTTCCGCGTCTTCGCCAGACTCCTCAGATTCGTCAGAGACGCCGTCAGTGGTCTTGTGCAAAGACTGGAGCGAGATGGGCGTAACAGGCGCGTAGCTCGGTGCTTTGGGCTTGACACTGAGCGCTGCGTCCTCCTCGGCCAAGAAGCCACCGCCCATATTAGCGTCGTCGTCGTCCGCAATGAAGCCGCCTCCACCTTCGCCGTCCGATTCGGGCTCTCCCTCGTGGACGTGTCGTTTCGGAGCGCGCTGAGGAACCTCTTCGACATGCAGACCAGGTCTGAAGAAGCCACCGGCCATCTCCTCATCTTCCGCAGCAACCTGCGTGTCGTCCTCTTCCTCGTCCTTGACCTTCGCAGCGCGCATCGACCGATCGATGAACGGATTGACTTCCTTGCCGGCCGGGCCACCCTCATTGGCATAGTCGATCTTCATCCTCTCCACAATCCGCAGTCCCATCACCATCTTTCGCCACCAATGCAAAGCCACAGCAGTCCGCTTGGTGTCCTCCTTGCGCTTGACTTCAGCCTGCTCTGTCCGCCACGCATCTCTGACGATGCCCTCGTGCGCTTTCGCAACTACGACGCCAGTGAGAACAGGCACGGCACGCTGCTTACCGAACTCGAAGCCTGTGCATGCTTCGGCGTAATCGATCTGGAGTCGTCTGCAAAGCTTCGCGCTGCCCTTGAGAGGTAGATGCACGGCGCCTTTCGGCACCATGGTGGGGACATACACGTCCATATTGCCAAATGCGTTCTTCGGTATCACGCCGTTTTCGATTGGTGGCGGAATGATCCAGTCAGTCTGATCGATCGAGTACAGCCCCTGCGTCAGCTTTTCCCCAGTCTCGCGCAGCGCGTCCTCCATCTCGCGCTTCCTGATCAATGTGACAGCGCGCATAGGGACGTGCTTGAAAGGATGCTCGCCATGCTTGATAGCCCGCCCATCTTTGTGCCATGACTCGACAGTCTTGCACGCCACCACATCCTCGCGACGGAAGACAGGGAACTCTTTCGCCTTGTCGCCTTTGCCAGCTGTGAACGATTTCACCGACTCGGCGCCTGGGATCAGTGCTTCCTCGCGGCGGAGGTGCTGCTCGAGCACGAACTCCGCGGATTGCTTATACCACTGCAAGGACTCCTTCTCGACTTCTTTGGCTTCCTTGTTGGCTTTGAACGGCTTAAGGTCTGTCTGGTCTTCGAGATCGTCGGCTGCTGTACGCTTCTTCTCGGGCCGGCCGTAGAGGCTGATTAGGGTACGGAACCAGTCATACTCTTCATACCGGATTACTTTGCCTTTGCGGTTGTGAATCGGGATCTTCTCGGCGGGCATGCGAACGCCTTTCGTCTTGCCTGGGAGTTGATGGCGCTTGAGGTAGCGGACTGTCACGTCTTTGGCTGAGCCGTCTGCTGAGTAGGCGAGAGTATAGCATATGACTTGTTTTGAGAGCTCTGCTTTCTTGCCTCGAGGCTCGAACGACTGGAGCAAGTCGTCTGTAGATGCTATCGTCGATAGAATCACCGGATCAACAGGGACGTACTTGTTCGAAACAGGCGACATGACTTCTGCCCAGTAGTTCGGGAAGCTCATATCCCGATCGTACTTCCTAGTTGGCTTCTTCTTGGGCATCGGCGTCACATCAATGATCGATATATCGCTTTCGCTGCTCTCTGCTTGGTCCTCTGCTTCTGGCGCACTCGAGAGCGGACTGTCAGAGTCGTCGAGGCTGATGGGTTTCGACTTGTCGCCTCGGGCAGACTTCCTCTTGGGCTTCTCCTCACCCGCGCCTTTCTTTGCTTGCGCCGGTGTCAGCGCACTCTTGAGCTTTGGCGGTGCAAGCTTCTTCTTCGGCTTCGCATCTGATTCGGTGTCATCTGCAGGCTCGGCCTTCTGGGGAGTCTTTCCCTTCACGCGTTTGGGTGCTGCCTCTTCCGCTTTGCTCCATCCGATACCTGCCGGCTGCAAATTTGCCACCATGCGTGCCTCCAAGCCGAGACCTCTTAGCAAAACAACAAAAAGCTGACTCCCAACATCTCGCGATCCTTCGTATTCGGTCGCAAGTTTTCTGAACCCAGCCAATGTTGGGATCCGCTCGCCGAAGTCATCAGCCTCGTTGCGATTCTTATCCCAAGCCTTCATCTCATCTCGCAATCGCCTCAACGGCTTGTAGCCCTGCTTCCTGACCCCCGGCGCCGTGATCGTGAACCGTTTCCTCCAGTACGCTGTAAGCACCTTGAGCAGCCGCAATAGAGGATCTCCATGACTGAGGTCCACCCTGCCCTGCTCAGGATGATCCGCGCTGTAGCTCCAGTCTCTACCAGCAATACTCTCCGTGCTCCTCCGGCCCCTTTTAGCTGCAGCCTTGTGCTTCGCAACCGCAGCCCTTTTCTTCGCCTCCAGCTCTTCCTTACTGAGCATGCCCATCGCCTCTCTCCATCGCGTGAACTCCTTCTTCACACCTTGAGGCAGATCGTCCACAAGCTGCTTCTGCAGCGTCATGTCGTTCAGCCATGAATTCCGTAGGGTATTGTGCCACATGAGGGCTTGCACATGCAGACAGTGCGTCTGGATTCTGACCTGCCGTTCTCGCTTCGACGGCCCTTTCTTGCCAGTCGCCAGATTGACCTCAGGCTGGACGTATGAGCCATCGTCGTTCATGGAGACGGAGATATCGCCGATCTCGGGCTCTTCGATGATGCTTGACGCTCCAGTCTCCCGGACAGCACTCTCCCAGTCCATGCCCTCGTCTTCATCCTCGCTACCATCAGTTGCTTCATCGTCGCTGTCGGTATCACGCTTATGCCCGTTCGCTGCGGGCACATCCTCGAATTCATCGCTGTCCGCATCGCTAAGGTCCGAGTCGACAGTATCCTCCTTGGCGAGCGATTTGAGGAACTTCTTGCTCTTCTCGGCCGATTTTGGCTTCTCCAGTGCGGCAGCGTCGTCGAACAGCGTGGGCTTTTCTGCCTTCACCCTCACTTTCCCGTTCGTGGACTTCTGCTTCTTCGCTGGTGGCGCTTGGCCAGGCGAAGCGCTGCGTGATCGCTTCCGCGACACCCAGGGCGGCATCTTGCCAGGCTTTGAGACCAGAAAGCCTCCGAGAAAGGCATACGAAAGTACGAGAGAAATGCTCGGTACAAAATTCGAAAGTCACAGATCACTTCCACTCAGGACGCGACAGCAGGCGCGACTGTACCTGATGATGTCATGGGCGATATTTTGTAAATTCACGATCGATTAAGATCGATCTCAGATACCACCACACAAAGCGAGATTTGACAACATACTGGCTCTGGCCGAGTGCTTGAGGAGGGAATAAGGTACAGCTACAGAGCTCCGAGACGTCGGCCAATTCATGATTACATTTGCTTGCCTCTATGGTTGAAGACATCAGAGGACGAAACGGCAGAGGATCATTTGGCAGCTCCGAGGAGACGCGAAGTATGATCAAACAACTGTAGGGTGTGCTACATGTCGAGTATCGTTGTCATAATACACGCGATCAGCATGGCTTCGACCTGCCCGCCCAGAACCACCGGCCTCGGCGAGAGGGGGAATCCCCGCTCTATCAATCTGTCTACCCTCCAAAGATCTTGTTGAACCACTTGTCGAAGGCGTTCCTGTGATCGCAAAGTCAGTACCTGTCCATCTCTGTGCACGCATAGGTGGCAACTTACCTCGGCGGCTTCGGCACGAACAGCCTCGTGTACTCATCAATCGACGCAACCTCTCCCCTAAGATCGACCTCATGCGGCTTCCTGATCTTGGTCTTCTTGAGAATCTTCCACACCACGAACAGAATCGGGGTAAGCGCAATCATGAAGTAGCTGAAGATGAAAGTGGGGACATCCCAGTTGCCAGGCAGGAATACAGGATAGCCTCCCACGAACGCCATTACGCTGCAGAATGCGAGACCGACGTACGCTGCGCCGGGCTGTAGGATGGCCTTATATGGTAAGGTATCGCGGGAGATGCCTTGCGCCATGAGTGCTCGCCGCCAGAAGAGGAAAGTCAGGCACATGACAGCGAAATTGATGAGTTGCGAAGCGGTCACGAGCGAGACAAACCAGTTCAGGACTGTGGCGCTTCCGCTGCTGACTTGAAGGAAGGCAAGGAGAGCGATGGCAAGCACGACGCCAACGCAGTAGTATGGAACACCCTGGCGATTGGTCCTACCGAGGAGTCAGTATATAACACTTGCGAAGAGTAGCCGACGTCTGTAGACTCACTTTGTCAAGATCTTCGGAGCCTTTCCCTCGAGCGCCAGGCCGAAGAGCGATCGCGAGGCGCAGTACACATAGCTATTACCTGCGGAGAAGGCGGAAGCGAGCACCAGCGCGTTCACGATGTCCGGCAACACCTGTACCCGGAGTCTGTTCATCGAGACGACGTATGGCGAAGCTGCAGCGCCAGGCTCCCCGTTCTTGAACGCTGCAGTGAGCTCAGGATCGTTGTGTGGTACTACAATGCCAACACACAGACTACCGAGGACGAAGAACGTTGTCAAGCGGTAGAACACAGCGTTGAAGGCTTTTGGCATAACGACTCGGGGGTTCTCGGCCTCTCCAGCAGCCATGGAGACGTAGTCCGGTCCAGCGATCGTGAAGGACGCTTGGATCAGGCAGTTGAGGAAGCCACAGAATCGGCCGAGGGTCCCTTCGTAGTATAGCTCGGCGAACGCTCCGGGGTCGTTCCAGTAGCGGAAGCCATATCGATCCTTGAGCGGATTACCACCCAGCATGGTGATGAACGTGTAGATAATCAAGCCAATGATAAGCAACACCTTGCCCAGCGCAGCCCAGAACTCGCTCTCGCCGTACCACTTGACAGCAAGCAGGTTCAGCACAGCGTATAGAATGATCGTGATTGCAATGATGCCGCCCGCAGGCACAATGTCTGACCAGTAGTGTATGATGACATTGCATGCTGTGATCTCAAATGGCACGAGGATGGCCTCGAAGACGAAGAAGTTCCAGCCAGCGGCGAATCCGAATGCTTCATCAACGTAGCGACCAGCGAAGCGGATGAAGGGCGAGGAGATCGGGAGGTAGGTAACCATTTCGGCCATGCAGAGCGTGACGCACAGGATGATCGTGCACCAGAAGCTGAAGGCGATGAAGAGGCTGCCGGGTCCGCCATTGAGCAGACCTCTGCCGATTTGAACGTAGAGCGCTGTGCCGATTGTGCCTCCGATACTGATCTGGTCAGTAATTGTTTCCAGCTCGAACCGTCTTGGTGGCCTACCCGATGAGCTGGATGTGTCTTGGCCGCAGCTTTCTGTGCGTCTGGTCGCGAATACCGCTGATGTTGGCAACTTCCGATTGGTCTCGCTCAACATCGTCGTACATAGGCAGATCAAGATCTGCGCCTTTGCCCATCCGCTGCTTCTCTTCGATGTCTTTCACGCTACCTCGGCGGTAGCCCGTAGACTGGTAGCTGGCCGCGCCAACTTCAAAGTCTTTCTCGCCTGCCATGATGCTCAATTGGCGGTAGCCGCTGAGGCTGAGGTCTCTCTCAAAGTTGGAAAAAGGATGAAGCAACACAAATGAGAGCGCAATCGATCAGACCACGAGACGAAGCAAGGAATTGGCGCACGCGACTGAATGTCTACCTTTAAACCCTACCCGCGGTGACAACCCAGTCCATCAGAGCTGTGGAGTAGCACTGCAGCTACGTAGGATCGCCACAGCGATAAGATAGAATCCATGATAGCGTGAAGGCCAAGAGGCTCAGCGCTGCAAGCCCGCGGCATGTTCTTGTGCATCTTGTTGGTCGGCAAGAGATGACAAGACACGCGATGAGCCTCAGCGGCCGCGCCAGCCTTGGCGGACGTGGGCGGGGGACAAGGCGGGGGATGGAGGGATGTAGGCGCCATTGACACGTGTGGGCGGGAGATTGATGCGTGTTTGACGCGGTATCGATGGTGGAAAGTGCGAGGAAGAGATAGATAGGTATCAAGGCAGGGTGGCTTTGACGTGCTAACTGAGCCAATGGCATTGAAGTCTGGCGTGCTCTTCGTGAACCCTCTTTGCCAAGCATGGTGGGCCGAAGGCAAGATTCTAGAGGCGATCTGGACTTTGACGCGACTGCACTTGCCTGCAGCTTACAGCTTCTTCTCTTCGCTCGGCATTATGAGATTGATACGGTCACGAGGAGAAACATGGCGGATGTCGCAATCGGGTGTGAAAATGGCGTAGGAGTACGAATCTATCTGCGCTCAACATACGCCTGAGACCCTTAGATCATGGGCTACGCATTGCAGTGCATCTCAGCCAGACAACACCGCCTGGCTCTCGCCCCGTCAAATACTCGGCATTACTCCTCCAAAGCCATTATCTCTCCTGTACAAAGGTGTTGTCCCACTGAAGTTCCCACTCTGCGTAGTAAAGCTTCCGGTCTGACTCAGCGACTTAATCCTTCCAAGCAACAGCTCAATAGCCCTGTAAGCCGCCCCAGGAGCATAGCCCGGCAACTCATGTCCAGCAAGTTGCACTTGATAGAACGTCAAGCCTCGCTCTACGCCCCACGAGCCCAGATACCCGGATCCTGCGAGAGCGCCACCGTTGTACTCAGGATGATCGGGGGTGTAGAATGGAATATCCGGGTACGCTTGCAGGCCCTGACGGCCGTTCCAGGTCATGTTCTGAATGGCGAGCAAGGTTCCGTTCGTGTTCAACAGCATGTCGAGGTTACCGCTGCCGATGATGGTATTGTTCGTGTACTCGATCACACGTTGAAGGACGCCGTTCTGGGCTGGCCCAAGACTCTGATCATTGACCGTGCGGTTCGAGGTCGAATTGCGGAAGACACCGTTCTTGCACTGTAGCCAGTTCGATGTCAAGGGGGCGTGGATCGCAGCCTTGACGTCAGTTCGGTTGAAGTAGATCTGCGCGCCAATGGGAACATAGTCGCCGGAGTTGACCTTTCCCAGCACCGAGTACGGGTGCGGGCATGTCTCGGTGATGTGGTAGATGTTGAAACAAGGATTAACTTCCAGGATAGCACCGTACGCATTGTCGAATTGATCGCAAGAGTAGTTGTTGGCGCGACTGGGCTTTGGCAAAACCGGGAAGGCTTCCTGGGGCGGTGGGAAGGTCAGGTACTTCTCCAGATACTGCGGGTAGCCACACTGAAGATCCCTTTCATTGTAGCGATCGATGAAAGACTCGTTTAAATAGAGAACGTTCTGCCAGTATGCGAGGTAAGGACCGATGACGACGTCTTGCTGATTGGTGCCGTCGCCGATGATGGGGTCATTGATGGCAATGCCTTTGAGTGGCATATCAGGATCGGCAGTAGTGATAAAGGAATCTGCGATGTATGGGACGTAGAATCCCGCATAGGATTCGCCAGTGAGGTATAAGTCCCAGCTAATAAGTATTAGTGACGAGCCTTGAAATCAAGCAGGTGAAGTGAGTGAAGCGAGCGAAAGGACATACCCTTGAACACCGAAGGCCTCGACGAATTGCTTATAGAAGCCCACGAACTCTTGACCGAGCTCAACTTCGTTGGTGATATTCGGCACGCCCTGTGTATAGCCGACGCCGATTGGTTGCTCAACCCACATCATGTTGGTGAGGTTGACCTAAGCAATATGTTAGAGAACAACACTTGCTCCATGCAACCTCGTCACCGTGAAACTTACCCAAGTGTATGGGTTCTGAACTGGTGCAAGTGTGCCAGCTACATGCAATACGTTAGCTCTGTCAACAGCAGGTTTGATGACAGGATCGACGCACCCTCCCAAGTGAAAGGACCATTCTCAGTCAGTAGACCACTAAGCGAACTGCATCCTGGACCTCCATTGAACCTGTATAGCAGAGTCAGTCAAGATCAATCGATATGAGAAACTTTCCTTCCATTTTCTCACCAGATTGTGATTTCCTCTCGGCAGACAGGGTTCGTAGTCGGGAAGAACCAGAAGAACAGTTCGCGCGTCTCATTGGCTGCACCAGAGATGGGCAGGAGTCCAGCGTACGACTCGCCCACGTCGAAGGGCACATCTGGAACAGCGGTACCATTGACGGCGAACTTCTCGGTGTTGGCGTTCAGGAAGTTGAACGCTCGCTTCTGCAGCTTCTCGCTCTTGAAGGGCTGGTTGGCCACTCGTTTCTCGATCACAGGCTTGGGTCGCTGCGCGCGCTTGAACACGTCTTCGCCACCTAGTGCCGTGGCAAGAGAGGAGAAGCCTAGGGCAGCTACGAGCTCTTTCCCGAACAACATATTGGCGTCCACTTAATAGAGAATTGGTAGGAAATATGAAAGCTTACCACGCAGGTAAGAAGCGGTGATGAACGGGATACAACCCCATTCGAACTCGAACCTACATATATCACTCCCAAGGAACCCATGCGTCGCTCAAGCAATCCAGCGAAAGCTTGCGCATCACATCCCAGGTCATGACGCGAAGCATGCAGTCCCTTGCGCGCTCCAAGATACGAAGGAATTACAGCTAGCACCTGCCCTTCTCACTGCAAGCGCAATGCTAAGGTCGAGTCTTCGTTATTGATCTACAAGCCGTCGTCTGATCAGGCAGGTAGTGAATGTCGATGATGTGGAGTGTGCAGCAGGTAGAGTAGCTGTGATTTGCTGAGTCGCGAGTGTAGCATGGACTAGGCTCCGGGGTCGCGCGGGATTGCATCGCGTAGCCTTGGAGCCGATGCTTCGCAGACTTGATGCCTGAACGGTGATGCTTGATAGTCTTTGTCGAATCTTCGATGAATACGAGATATCGATATCGATAACGATGAGATGTGGTGTTGATAGACTCCCCACGCGAACCGCACTTGCCCTTCTGGGCTGCCAAGAGAGAAACCGCTCCCTCACCGCACGCGAGATCGAGTTCCTACACACCATCCTCTTGTTCCGCCGAATTCGAGCGCACCTTCGTCACTTCGCATGCTCAGAGGTCTCAGCAGCGTACACAATCGCCTGAGCATCTATATATCGCATCCCGATTGGTCAATCTTTATTCGAGACATAATCGACCGTCACGGTCTTTCGCAGGGTGAATCTATGGCGATAATCTTGTTGTTTCTCAGTGATCGCGCGGTAGCTGAACGTTATTCGCAGCGCAGTGTAGCTGAGCGTACGAGATAACAGACATTTGCGTGAGTGATTACCACGCTTAAACGCCATCAGCCTCATCTAGTATGCTTTCTTGACTGCCAAAGTATTCATCGCGTATGAACTTCGCCAGCCGCCGGTGCCAATCTCGTCGCCGGTAACCTAATTCATATCTTTTCTCTCCATCTTCTATGCAGACGGCTTCGCGACCGCAGTCTAGACAAGCAGTCGTGATTCGCAGACGAATCAGGAAGACGGCTACCCAAAGTCCATTGACGAGGCTTCATTGCCCCAATGCTCCTGATCGCGTCGCACCTTCTAGTGGTAAACCAGGGTAACTCCGACAGCAATAGAACTTTGCAAGCCACGCATGGCCGAAAGGATGGCTCCCTCACGACTCGGCAAGGCGTGAAGTTGCACTCGCGGTGCGCATAATAGCGCTATCAGAATCATCGAAACTTTGGGTAGCGAGGGCACGGCAGGCATTTCGTTCCTACTCACGACACATCAAAAGCTACGACTTTGGGGACCTGCTGCTTCTCGACGGCGCTCTAGTGCCGTCCTTATCACCTCGGATAGTCAGGTATGAGCAGCGGTGAGGTATGTCAATCAGGTAGACGCAGTGGCGGCACGAATATGTTCAACCAGCCGCGTGCCTCGGCACACATATTCTGTACCTGACTAGACCATATCGAGTATATCAAGCGGCTGTATAAGAAAGACTCCCTGGTCTCACAGCTCCCTTCTCGCGTTGTGTCTTGTTAGCTGCGAGAAACCGTTACCTGTGTATTGCTTCGCCGACCCATATAACCGAACCCACTCCCGCTCACTCCACCGCTCACCGGCTCGGCATCCGATTGCCGGACATTGCGGCTCAGCGGGCGATCGCCCTACCCCAGATTTTGTGAATCAGAGCTCCAGTCAACTTTCGCCGCAATGTCATCTTCACATCAACGTCTACATCAAATCACCGCACAGATGGGGGGCAATGGAATACAGAGCGCCTTTGGCGCGGTGCAGCAGGCACCCGAGGATCCTTTGGTATGTTCGGAGCGTTCAGAGCTCATTGAACGAGGCTGATAATGTCCAGTTCGGGCTGATGGCAGCATACCGCAAGGATGAGGACTCAAAGAAAGTTGATCTGGGTATCGGCGCATACAGAGACAACAATGCGAAGCCATGGGTTCTTCCAGTGGTGAAGAAGGCCGACGACAGACTTCGTGATGATCCCAACCTCAATCACGAATACCTCCCCATTGCTGGACTCGCCAACTTCACCACAGCATCCCAAAAGCTCGTCCTTGGTGACGACTCGCCAGCAATCTCAGAGAAGCGGGTCGTCTCCCTCCAGACTGTCTCCGGTACTGGTGCAGTGCATCTCGGCGGTCTCTTCCTGTCGAAGTTCTATACTCCCTCGAACTCAGAGTCGAAGGCCATCCACGTCAGCTCGCCTACATGGGCGAATCACAACCAGATCTTCAGTAATGTCAATCTCCCAATCAAGACGTACCCCTACTTCAGCAAGGAGACCAAGGGTCTCGACTTCGACGGCATGGTCTCTTCACTCAAGTCTGCCACTGAGGGCAGCATCATCCTCCTCCACGCCTGTGCACACAACCCCACTGGTGTCGACCCAACGCAGGACCAGTGGAAGCAGATCTCCACAATCATGAAGGAGAAGTCCCTCTTTCCCTTCTTCGACTGTGCCTACCAAGGCTTCGCTTCCGGCTCCCTCAGCACCGACGCCTGGGCAATCCGCTACTTCGTCGAGCAAGGCTTTGAGCTCGTGATTTGCCAGTCCTACGCCAAGAACTTTGGCCTCTACGGTGAGCGTGCAGGTGCCTTCCACTTCGTCACATCGCCTGGCTCGCACGCACAAGAGACCACCTCCCGCGTCGGCTCGCAGCTTGCCATCCTCCAACGCTCTGAGATCTCAAACCCGCCTGCATATGGCGCTCGTATCGCGTCCCTGATTCTCAACGACAAGGAACTCTTCGCACAATGGGAAGAGGATCTTCGTACAATGTCCGGTCGCATCAAGGAGATGCGCAAGGCGCTGCGCACGAAGCTGGAGGAGAAGAAGACGCCGGGGACGTGGAACCACATCACGGACCAGATTGGGATGTTCTCGTTCACTGGGCTGAACGAGGCACAGGTGCAGAGGCTGAGGGAGAAGTACCATGTGTATATGACGAAGAATGGGCGGATCAGCATGGCTGGGTTGAATACGAATAATGTGGATTACTTCGCGGATAGCGTGGATGCTGTTGTGAGGGAGACGTCGAAGTAGGGGCTGAGTACACGATGAGACGAACATCGGGGAAAGTGGCCAGCGACTACAGGGTATGAATGGAGGCATAAGCATTTTGAACGCTTTGCTTTATGCAAAAGCACTATAGACATAACTCCCGGCGAATCGAGTAGAGAGAAGAATCATGGCTTTAATATGCGTACATTGTCTCCCGAACGACCATTGACGCGCATCGTTTGCATGGAGTAGCTTTGATTATGCTTCTTCTCTGCCCACTCCGTCCCCGTTTCCGATCACTTCCAAGATACATCGGGTGATTATGCGAGTAAGCCATACTGTCGAGGGCCATTGATAACTGCAGGATACTTTCTCTGATCGACCCTTGCGGATCTTGTGGTACTCAACGCAATCACACTGACTGCCAATCTACAAAGACACCATCGAGAACACTCGTACTCCAGCATCCCACCGTGGCCACCTCGCATATCAGCCGCCGACATGTCATCGCTAACAAATCAGTCCGCGATCGACTACGAAGCCATCCGCAACACCCTGTCCCGCTACTGCGTAGCACTTGACACGAAAGACTTCAGCCTGCTGGCCCGAGTCTTCACTGAAAATGTAGTAGCCAAGTATCCATTCGGCCCAGCTCTCGAAGGAGTGGAAGCCATACAGGCGAAGATCTCTGATCGGTGCGTTGAGAGTGTGTATTATCCAGTACTCTGATCGCTAATGAATGATACAGATTGAAGCACATCACATCCCAGCACGCTCTGACTACGCAAACCATCGAGATGGCGGCTGATGGAAAGACGGCTGAGACGACGACGTATTTTACTGGAATTCACTTCGGGCAGGGAAAGTGGAAGGGGCAGCAGGTGACGGCTTGGGGAAGGTATGTTGATCACTTTGTCAGAGTGAAAGCTGATGCGGCCGAGGATGTACTGCCCGGGGCTACAGGGAGATGGCTGATTGACAAGCGGGAGACGGTGTTCATGGGACGGCTCGGGGAGGAAGGGGTGATGGATGGGGAGTAGTTATTCTTGCTCTCCCGATGGCTGATTGGCGGGTCATGGAGAGCGTACACGACGTCAGGTATACTACATTGACACACACTAGAACACCAGATCCCACACCACGAGAAAGGAGCAGAACCCCACGGTGCCCCAAAACACCGCTGCCGCCGTACTCCGCCTCTCACTTGCCCGCTTGAGCTCCTGGTTGCCCTTCCCTAGATTCTCGGACGTGAGATAGCTGTCCTCGATAAGCTGTTGGATGTGCTCGCTCTGCACTTCCAAGTTCGCGTGGAGTTGGGAGTGCAGTTCTGAGATGTCGAGGATGCTCCGCTCGGCCTGCGCGATCTGGTCGAGTTGATCTTCGTAGTGTTTCAATAGGTCAGCGTTCTCAGAGGCGAAGACCTGAAGTTGGTCTTGCGTGAGCTCCTCTGTCTCGGCGTTCGAGATGCCATTCGCAGAGCGACCCCCTTTGCTCTGCTGCCGTGCATGATTCGCGCCGCTCCTCGCGCCATAGCCATTCATGCCAGATGGCTCATCCTCCTCGACGTATGGCACCCCTCCGACTCCACCCCGACTCTTATACAACACACTCTTACTCCGCTCCACCTCCCGTCCCAGCCTTATCTCCATCATTTCACTCTGCAACCCCCCAGCATCTCTCAGCCGTTCCTGCAAGAACAAGATCACGCCCTCCCGAAACCCAGCTATACTCTTCTCCCTCGCCTCCTCCAGCTCCTCATCCAGCGACTTAGCAGTCACCGCACCGCCCGCTGCCCAACGTCCCAGCGCCCCTAGCCCGCCCTTAGCACGCTTACTCAGCGCAACAACATCCACAGTCTTCCGCCTCGCATCCTCCGCCTGCCTAATCTTCGCGATCGCAGCATTCAGCTGCCTGAGTAGTGCTTTGCTCTCCGCATCAAAATTCTCCCGCTCCTGGTTCGTGAGAGGCTGACTCCGGTCATGGTTGCTGCCGGCTATGCGTCTGCGAGCGGGAGCGGCTGTGGAGAGATATGATGGGCGGATCTGGCGCAGGGTGCGGGTCAGGTCTGCAATGCGGGCGTGGAGATTGTAGGCGTCTTGGAGGAAGGCGTTGATGCGCGTGAGGTCGTACGGTTGGTGGATAATGGGAGCAGCGGAGCGGGAGGTGAGGAGATCGTTTAGGGCGGGGCGGAGGTCGGTCATGTTTGACTGTGTAGGGTGGAATGCTCGCCCGTGACCGCATACATATCCCTATGGACCGCTGTAAGTGACGTTGCATCTACGTGCATAAGTCTTGCATAGTATGCTGCCAAGCTGCATCCGACTGCGGCCAAGTGATCGGCTTTTAAGTTGCCGACGACGGCCAGGTCCTCTTGTAGCAACTCTTTCGCTCGGCTTTACGGCACGGGGATGGGGCGAGCGCTGCACGATATCGCATCAACATCGTCAGTGCGGTATGTAGCGGTAGGCTCCCAAGAGATGACTATAGGCACGGGGTTAGCAGGTAAGACCATACCACTTCTTCTCACTGTCGCCAACTTCCCTCTATATAATACTCCGAGGTCCGCCATCTGAGCTTTCTCAATCGCAACCAATACCTCGAGAGGACCCTCTTGATCCCAACACGATATGAGCGAGACTGAAGCAAAAGTATCAAGCAGAACGGGCCAACCATCGCTGGACGAACGACCAGCGGTGGGCACAGATCCGACATCCGACGACAAGTCTAGCCTTGAAAAGATCGAGACTTCAAACAGCAGCCATGAAGCTCAAGAGCAAGTCGAGCGTGATGCCATCGCATCCATTCACAGTAACGATGACCCAAAGACGGCGAACCTCGACCCCGAACTCGCCCTCGCCCGCACGGAAACGCCACAATGGTCCATCTTCACCCATCGTCAGAAAACCTACATCGTAGCCATGGTCGCAATGGCCGGCTTCTTCTCGCCTCTATCCGCCAACATCTACTTTCCCGCGCTCAACACTCTCGCCGACGACTTCCACGTCACTCCTAGCAACATCAATCTCACTCTAACAACATATATGATCTTTCAAGGCCTAGCGCCAACAATATTCGGCGACCTGAGCGACATGGCTGGACGAAGACCCGCGTATATGATTGCGTTCACGGTCTACTTGGGAGCTTGCATTGGACTGGCAAATTGTAAAACCTTTGCGGCATTGTTAGTCTTGCGGTGCTTGCAGAGCAGCGGGAGCTCAGGGACGATCGCCTTGGCTTCAGGGGTGGTGGCTGACGTGGCCACGAGTGCCGATCGAGGTATCTGGTATGTCACGACATCTACTTTGGTCACCACGTTATATGCATCGACTAACAATCTCCAGGATGGCATGGGCGAATTGTGGTCCCATGATAGCCCCACCCCTGGCTCCAATCATCGGCGGACTCTTTGCCCAATACACCTCCTGGCGCTGGATTTTCTGGTTTCTCGTGATTCTCGCAGCGACGTTCCTCGTCCCATTCCTCACGACTTTCCCGGAAACCGGCCGGAACGTCGTGGGCAACGGCTCGATCCCACCTCAAGGCTGGAACAAGTCTCTGTTGAACATCGTCCAGACTCATCGCCACCCACCCAACACCACCAGCCTCCCTCCACGGCAGAAGCTTCGTTTCCCGAATCCATTGAAGGTCCTCCCACTCCTCCTCGAGAAAGACGTCGCCCTCCTCCTGATCTACAACTCCCTCATCTACTCCGCCTTCTACGACGTCATGGCCTCCTTTCCCTACCTCCTTCAACTCGCACCCTACAACTACGACCCCCTTCAGATCGGCCTCTGCTTCATACCCTTCGGCTTCGGCTGCCTTCTAGCCCAACCTCTAAGCGGACGGCTGATGGACTGGAAGTTCCGACAGACGGCCGCGAAGATCGGTTATGTGATTGTCAAAGGCAAGGCGAACAACTTGCAGCACTTTCCCTTGGAGCAAGTGAGAATCGCGATCGCGCTGCCGTTCGTGTTGGTTGGAACGGCGGCGCTGTTGGCGTATGGCTGGGCGATGCAATACCATG
The DNA here is from genome assembly GCA_002077065.1 of Cryoendolithus antarcticus. NCBI lineage: Eukaryota > Fungi > Ascomycota > Dothideomycetes > Cladosporiales > Cladosporiaceae > Cryoendolithus > Cryoendolithus antarcticus. The sequence continues at coordinate 711,958 of NAJO01000027.1, read as the reverse complement.
CTCCTCTTCCCGTCTCTTTGATCCTCCAGTTCATCATCGGCCTCAACCTCACCTCGGCATTCAACGCCATGAGCGTAATGCTCATTGACTTCTACCCGCTCAGCCCAGCAACGGCGACGTCTGCCAATAACTTGGTGAGGTGTCTTATGGGCGCCGGGGCGACGGCAGTAGTGATCCAGATGATCGAGGCAATGGGCGTGGGGTGGTGCTTCACGTTTGTTGCCGGGGTTGTAGCGATCACGACGCCAACGCTCTGGGTGCTCGGAAAGTGGGGACCGGGATGGAGGGAGCAGAGACGGGTGAGGATGCAGGAGCAGATCAGAGTGAAGAACGCCAAGGCAGATGCGAAGGAAGTGGAGAAGAGCACTGCATAGACACTCAGATCAATAGACCCGTCGAAAAGACTCAACAGACCCGATCGTTTCCTGCTTAATTCTCATATGCTTCCATGTTCTCGATGCATACGTTATCTGCTTCCTCCTCCACATCTCCTCTCCACTCTCGTGAACCTCATTTCTCCTGTCTCCCTTCGTTCCTCACCAACCTGTCCTGTCCAGCTGGGCGTGGCCTCGTAGCGCTTCTTACGACTACATGCCCGCCCATTACAAGCTCGTGTTCATGAAATACGCCAGAATAAACATGCTTGGTATATCCTCCATTTGCCCAGCCGAGCCCTGTGTTGCGCCGGTGCAAATTCGCTTCTTTCATGTTCCCATCATCGACTAGCGCCTTCCGCCTTACGCCGGTGCCGTTCAGGCGACCGCAACCGCGAGCAATGCTGTCGCGGTGTTCCAGTCCAGTGGCCGGCGTCGTCTGCTCATTCGGACTCTCACAATACTTTTTCTCAGTTCTTCTACTTCGGTCACCTTAGATGCCTCATCTCCAGCTGCTTTCTCATCGGAAGTACCCTCCCTGTCCATATCCGTTGCCATTCCCATTCCCATTCCCATTTCCATATCCACCACCGGCTCCATTGACGTTCACTCTCGCCAGTCCTGGATCGCCGAATAGTCTGGTCTGCCACCCTCTCTCTGCACTCACACCAGCACTTCCTTCCATCTTCCCACTGCCATTGCTCTCTGCATTCGCGGCGTTGGCCCGGTTCCTCGCGTCACTAGCCCAGACCGGGAACCCATCTACTGGCGTAGCGGAACCCACAGGTTGCCCCAGCGATACATCTGCCAATGTGCCGTTGATCCCTGTCAGTGCCCATGCGAAGATCGCTTGGTCCCGGATCGCAGCCATGAAGTCGTGGCTCTCTGGTCCGCCAGCGCGTTGAGGGCTGTCGTGCCTTGCGCCCATCGGTCCAAGGGAAGGTGCAAATCCAGTGCCAAATCCAGCTCGTGGTCGTGCCTCGAGAGGTGGCAGTACAGGCTGCGCAGCCCAGGGTGCAGCAAACATGCCATTCGCGTACATGGGCTTCGATGGTCGATGAGCAGGGTGCGGTATCATGGGTCGTGCGCGGCGGAGACAGACTACGAGCCCGTCTGAAGCACAGGATATGACTGCTTCCAGTTCGATTGGGTCTATGGTCGCACGTGCTGGAAAAGCATTCTGTCGTTCCGGTGATGGTACGGCGGAGGATGTGGAGGAGTCGGATTCGCGAGCGTGGCCGAAGATCGCTTCATGCGTGTCTGAGGCGCGCGTGCTGTCTCCTGATGAAGTTCTGGAGTTCGGATCGCGATACTCGTCGGAGTCGTCAAGGTCCATGTCTATCGCGTTCGAGTTGTTGCTGTGGCTACTACCCGCGGAGGAGCCATCATGTCGGACGAGCCCTACGCCGCCTTCGCTCATGTCCTCCGACATTTCGGTGGTCATCTCATCATCGCTGTCATCTATAGGGTCAGGCGCGGGGTCGTCTATCCGTGGGTCCCGGAACCAGAAGCGTAGGTAGGCGATTGAGTCGTTACCCTTTGCGTTTTCTAAACACTTCACGGCGTCTTGTAAGCAGTTCTCTGCTATACAGTAGTAGAAGCTTCTGCCTCGCATCGCTTCTGCGGGTATGCCAATGATCTCCTCCAAACCGTTAGTCGCGTACATGATCGTTAGTGTCCGCGTGAAGCGGTTGAGGAAGAGCGCTGCCCGAGGCTCGTGTATTTGAGCCTTCGAAGGCTGTGTGAACTTTGCCGAGATGTGCGACAACATGTGGTATCGAGGGTCCTTGGGAGAGTTCGCGAACATTCGCCGTACTATGGGTGCTGCAAGTGCTCGGCCTGGCTTCAGTCAATACGGATACCAACCACCTCAAGTCTTGCCATAACTGACCTTCTGCTTTCCCTCCGCGCTGGTATATACTCGTGCACACGATCATGACATCGTACACTATCGTGAAACAGCACTCGCAGCCTACCCAGTCCCCCTTCTTTGTTTTGACACTGCAATATGCCAAAACTGCAGCGTTGTCCATGTTGACCTTCCGCTCATGGAACTTCTTTGCGTAGGGGAGTTCATCTTTGTGGAAGAAGTCCCACGCCGAATGATTGACAATTTCATCTGGCGTGTAGCCGAGTATGTCTATGACGGAATCTGAGGAGTATAATATCCGGGCATTGGGCGTAAGGTCTGCACAGTGTCAGCTCACTGACTCATAGGTTCGTCTTATCAAACCGCCATACCATGGATTGAGATGAATGTGGTCTCCATTGTGGCGGTTGTGATCGTTTCGCAGTGTCTAATAACACCGCTACCTCTCGACAAAAGACGGTCTGGCGGGTTCGCCTGCCCTCATGAGGAGCCCACCGATGTGACCGCAAGCCGCTTCGGACGGTATTGCAGTAGTCCTCGCGCGCTGATAAGCCTTGGTGTCGGGAGGCGACAAGCTCGTATAGATGCAGACGACGCAGATGGTCTGCTGTATCAGTACGGCGGGGTTCGCTTCTATCACTACGTCTGCAGCGCCCTCACAGCAGTATGAGAGAATGACTTTATCGTAATGCCACTACCAGTGTATCGTGAGGTCGTGCAGTCGTAGTAGAGATCGGTGAGGGTATTATGCGACAGAGGTGCGGTCGTGATGTCGTTGCGGAGTATGAAGCGGCGGTCGCGCGATTCCGAGCGGGTGAAGACCAAAGAACAGAGCAATGGCGAGGTAGGGCAGTCGAGATGGTCCTTCAATCAGTCGTATGGTACTCCCAGTGCAAGGTGTGACTACTGTGCACAAGTGCAATGCGAGTTCAGAGGCTGATGCAAGACAGAGGCAGGGTCTGTGCGAGGCAGGAAACGGCGGCACCTTGCTCCTGGGGTCGTGAGCGCACTAAACGGCTATCTTTGTCTCCACTACCACGCTCTGCACGAAAGAAATCATCCGTGGCGACCCCGAAGGACTGCCGAGTGTCTGTATTTCACCTCGTTCACTGCTATTGAAGTATGCTTCTTCCTGCTCTACGGCGCCGCGATAAAGTAATGGAGCGATCCTCGCTTCGGTACCGAATCTAGGCAATGTCACCAGTTTTGGGTGGCAAATGCTCTAGACTCTGCGCAACAGCGAGTTGGTATCACTGCTTCCACCGATGATCGACAAGTCCGTTGGTACACGCAACTGCCCTTCCAACGATGTAGCGGTAAGCCTTCCAACATTCAGCTCGATATTTCCCTGTCTCGTCCTTGTCCACGCCTGTCCACGTCTCTCGTCAAACCACACTCGCCTCAACACGAGCATGCACCCCGCAAGTCGCCTCAGACCGCGGCAGGGACTCCCAATGCTGACTGCAGGTTCAAGTTCGCCTAATCGCAGCCCGGCCTTGTTGATAAAATCCCCGTGCCATGTGCTCCTATCAGTACCTCACGGTGCTTTCGCTTACGGCATTCGAGATGAACCCCGTGTGCGCCCTGGAAACGTCACCGCCGTGGAACAGAGGAGATGCCGGGACCCGGTAGTGGGCGCATGCCGAGCATAGGCATGGTACTGAGAATGACTGACCGAGTAGCGAGACCGTTCACCCAGTCCGTTCGATGACAATAATGTGAAGGCCCACATCATACCGTCTCCAGCAGGAGACTTTCGTCCATCTGAGAGGGATTTGAGTGATCAGGTCCTTTTCCCTACCCCAATAAAGTTAGGTTGCAATCAGGGAAGACCCGTCGGGACCCAAGAGCCGCTGGCGGAGTGTTACTCCGAGTCCGTATCATTAATCTCACGAGTCAACGCACGTCCAAGGCGAAGCAATCACCAGCAATTGCCTGTTCAGGTGGAGTAGACGCCAACCAGGCTCGATCAGCGATGCGGTGGCCTGACCGCGGCGAAAGGTCGAACCACTGCGGACATCGGCGTTACTTGTGGTGACTCAGGCTTGAGAGAAAGTCGCAACAATAATAATTCCATAGCGGGCCCGGCCTCAGGTCCGACTGTCACTGTGCTTCTAGCTTCTACATGTACCTTACTGATCAACCCCATGGACCAACAAGTAACCACATTGCCGCCGCTACAACGATCAGTAAATGAAAAGTGTACTATGACTTTATTGTGCACTCCCGTCGTTGCCATCCAGATGCCTCACCGCCAAGCCCGAAGAAAGCTCAATCCATCAGCCCACCGCCCTCTACTCTGATAATTCCCATCGCCGATTCCGCTGCACCCACACGTCACACCCGGTCCCTATCCTCAAGAACTACCACGCTTCGAGCGCGCTGCATGTAGCGGCACATTACCGCGTCGCTTCGCTGCAACCACGCCGTGGACTTGGAACCGAACGTTTGCGTGTAACGTAGGTGCCGCCTCGTTGGGAAGTGACTTTGGATGCAGGTTGAGAGGCTACGACGTGAGGTGGTGCTGTAGTGGAGGAGTATGAGGCAAGGCGAGGATGCCTGAGGTGTTTCCTTCGATTCTGTGGTGTGGGAAGTTGGGCGTGAGTTGTCAACGGGTGGGGCGTTATATGGAGAAGGGTCACTGACATCGATGTAATCGACAGGCGACAGGAGACGCAGAAGCGAGTACGAATTCCCATCGCTTAGTTCCTGTGGTACTTATCAACCTAATGCTGACCTCATATCCTTTCAGATCAAGAAATATTTGATGTGCGCTTCTGGCCGCACGAATCCCCTGACGGCGACTCAGTCTTCGCACTAGTCGGTGGGCGCAACGTAAGTGAAGCGCCAAAGAAGTTGGAGATCATTGCTCACGGGTAGTAGGTCTTCGTGTGCCGCACGAAACTGAACGCGGACCCGCCGTTCGAGATCATACGCTGGTGGCGTGATGCAGATCCAGCACGAAGCCTGAACAGCATCTGCTGGACCGAGAACCACCATGGGAGACCTCTCCTCTGCGCTGCAGGTCTCATGCCAAAGTCCGTTCTAGTATACGACGTTGAACACGACGAGGTCGCCCGTACGATCTCCGGCCACGGAAAAGCGATCAACGATCTGCAGACGTGTCCAACAAGACCGTCAATCATTGCCTCTGCATCAGAGGACTACACAGTCCGTCTTTGGAATCTGAACGCAAAGTACGAGAAGCAACCATGCATAGCGATCCTAGCTGGGCAAGGTCACAAGCAGCCGCTGCTGGCCCTAGCCTTCCACCCTAACGGCCGCTGGTTGCTCTCCAGTGCTATGGACACTGCTATCGCACTCTGGGCCATCCCAACGGAGGTCGAGGTCGATGAAGCGTATGCAAGAGATCAAGAGCCACTCCTCATTACTTATCCAGCTTTCATTACTGAAGAAGTGCACTTCAACTTCGTCGACAGTCTAGACTGGTATGGCGATCTCATACTGTCTCGTGCAGCACGAGGAAGTAACGACAAAAGCGTCAAGAACGAGATTCTGCTCTGGCAGATCGACGGCTTCGACTCAGATGGTCCAGTCCCGGAGAAGCCGGCCGTGCCATACCCAGGTCTATACACGAGGTCTGCGTTCCATCACGCACCAGAATCACGCGGCATTTATCGTCTCCTCACATTCAAGACTGACCACACATCACGCTTCTACCACCGCTTCGGGTTTCTGCACAGACTCGAGACTGATACGCGGCCGATACTGGTCATGGGCACAGAGGAGTCGAAGTATCTGTTCTGGGATCTGCAGCGTTGCGAGGAAGGCGAAGAGCCGGGAGAGTACCCAAATCCTACCCGTGGCACTAAGAGCGTACGTGGCAGGCCGAAGAAGTCTAGAGGCCGCGCGAGCGGTTTAGATCGTCTGGGTGGATTGCGACGGGAGTCCAGTGTTGCGAGCAGCGAAGGCACGGGTACGTAACTACCTACGCTTACCTCACTCCACATACTGATCGTATGCCAGGTCCTCCCAACACTTCCTCCCCATCTCTCAACACGACACCCGCCGCACCGACCTCGACCTCTGTCTCTAATGCGGCAGTAAATCCTGGCGGACGGCGCTTCATGCTCGATGACCCCTTCACACCTCTCAAGCCGCATCTCGAAGTCTTGGCAGACACTACTCTGAGTTCGAAAGAGCACTTTGCTACAAACCAATTGAGCTGGAGCGCGGATGGAAAATGGCTGGTGGGGACTGGAGATCGCGGGATGATTACTGTGTTCTATCGCGAGAGGGTGGCCTGAGCTGAACTCGACGCTGTCTCGTGCGAGAGGGTGAGAACGCGCCAACATCGACCAGCATGAGCTTCGAGAGCACCTCCACCACGGTAAGGAATTAGGGTCACGTGGGCGGTCCTAATCCTCAATTGAGCAACAACTATCTGTATGAAGTTGACCGGAGTTGGAGGTCAGGAGCTCTGCTGAGCTAGAGACGCATCAAGACTACGTTGGAAGCTCTCTACAATCTCACTTCCGCCGACGTGCTTCCCGATGAACACAATCCTGCTCCCTTCCTCTGCAGCGTCTCCCTCCGGATCATCTATCAGGTCGAAGATTTCTCTCACGCCCTGTAGCATCTTCACCTTGCCGTCTGTTGTGCCAACTCGTCCTTTCGTCCGATGCATCTCCCAGCCGGTGATATTCTCGTGTCCTGGAAGTCGACTATCCCAGAGCACCGCCCTGAGCCATTTATCTAGTGCTACTAGTCCAGCTTCATACAGTGGCGGAAGTGTGACCGTCACAGTCCCGATGGATGAGTCCAGATGACTATGTCCTTTCGCTGCAAAATCCAGGCTATCGGACGTAACGCTCGAATAAGCCGCCAGATCTAGCACAAGTCCCGACAGAGATGGGACGATACCGTGGGTAGTCTTGTGGACTCTCGCCAGGCTATTGATACTCCGCACCCTCTCTTCCACGACCACTAACTCAGCAGGAGAAACAAGATCAGTCTTGTTAACGATCACCACATCCGCATGCGAGATCTGCAAATGCGCCACCGAAAGCTTCGGCCCAGTATGATCGTGACCCTGATGCTCATCGACAACCTCTTCGTCTCCTACAGGCTGATGAAGCTCCCTCAATAAGTTCTTAGCATCAACCATCGTCACGATGCCATCCAGATAAATCGAACTTCCGAGCGCATCGTCGAGCCAGAAGATCGGCGCAATGTTCCCCGGGTCGGCTAAGCCGGTAGTCTCAAGCAGTATGTAGTCGAACGCTCCTCGCCGCTCCATTAGTGATTCAAGAGCAGCTACACCAGTATCTTTGACAGAGCAGCAGATGCATCCGTTGGCTAGATTGAGCCATTCGGAGACTTGCGTCGAACCTTGCGAGATTGAGATGGGCTTTTCGAGGGACGCTGTATCGCCGAACTCATTGAGGATGACAGCGATTTTCTTGAAGTGTTGGGCTGTGAGGATGTGTTGAAGAAGAGTGGATTTACCGGCGCCGAGGTAGCCTGGGTTGGGGTGTTAGTGGCAAAGGGGGTATGGTTGTTATTTAGTTCGCGCTACCTACCTGCTGATTTGTACCGCCGGGTAACTCTGGGTGCCAGACCCAACGATTACGAGACTCAGTGCGTGCGGGAAGTGTGACGGAATAGGCAAGGAGAGATAGAGACGTATAGGGAAAGCGAAGGATTGAGACGTACCTGTGATGATAGTAATAGGTACCTTGGGCAGATTCTCATCATCTACCTGGGCATCAATACTGCTTGGAGCGCCACCTTCGTCGACCAGGTCTGGTACTTCGTCGTCACTGTCTTCCATTGTTGTGCTGCTCCTCGTTCGATCTTGGGGGTCATGTAGATGCCACTCCACTTGATACCGCCGCAGCTAATGGCCTGTATCTAACACGGAGGCGACAGAGGCTGTGGACGGGTCAACGTCTATGTAAGTCGAATGTCGCCTGATCGTTGTGAATGAAGGAAGGAAGAGTGAAGTGTTGTAGTGCTCATGTGACCCCGCGAGAATGCAAAGTCTTGGCGATTTCGAGGCTTGTTGTTCGACGCGTGCCAGACGCGACTCCGTCATCGAAATGAACATTGCCTTGTCTCGATCGAAATCTGCGTCCAATCGCCAATCGCTATCACTAGGCTGAGACATAGATGCGCTGAGGAATCACGATGGCTCGACTGCGCGGAGCACCCGTCGCAGCCCCAATCACGACAGCAACGAAGCCATCAGTGAAGACGCGAACGGCACTCAAGGAAAAGACAAATGTCACCAAGACAACACGCGCAAGGGGTGCGGCACTTGAAAGCGACCACGGAGACTTCGTGAAGGATGCAGTGACGCCACGACGTGGAGGGCGCCGTGGCCTGGCGCAAGATGAGGCGACGCTGGTTATGGCTGGTGGGCTTGGCACGAGCGATGCGCCAGAGGAGGCACGGGAGGCTGGAGCTGCGGTCCTACTGACTGATCCTACAATGACGACGGACGAGCTGGCCAAAAGCGACAGCCTACTGCCTGCTACTGCGAAGCCCAGGCGTCGACAGCTGAGCATGGCACGGGATGCGCCACGCGGCGGCACAGCAAGGAGATCGCTACCAAGCGTGAAGAAGCCCGCACAGCCTGCTCGTAAAGGTAGGACTGCAGGGCCGAGAATCGCACAGCACGAAGTCGAAGCTATCGAAACATCATCAGATCCGCTACCGGGGCAGAGAAGACCTGAAGGCGCTGTCCAAGAGCGTTCGGAGTTCTCGATATCGCCCTCGCCTCCACCTCCTGGCAAGCTGCAGTCAGTGCACAAACGCACGTCGGTCGCTGCTCCTTCTTCTGTTTTACGAGCGCAGCCTACACCAGCAGCGGAGCATAGTGTGCTCGCGCTGAAGAACTTCAAGCGCAGACCGCGACAGGGCAGCATGCTCGCAATGGTGCAGAACCGCACGGCAAGTGCACGACCATCTCTCTTGCACGCTCGTCCGCAAGTCGAGGAGGATCCAAGTGTGTTCGATGTTAATATTGAGAGTGGCGATGAAGGGGACTTCGCTCCCGAGGCCGAGGGAACGCCTGCGCATCTGGCAAAGGCGGAAAGGGCGAGCAAGGCACCTCGTAGCTCGACCCCTCTCAAGGCCGCTGCACGTGTGTCGACTGCAATTACCAAGAAGCGGAAGTCAGACCAGGTCGAAGGCAGAGGCTCGTCACTTGGTTCGCTGAGATCGAAGCGACATAAGTCGCGTGGTGAACAGGAGACCGAGCATCACTCGTACGACGACGAGATCTACCTGCCAGAGCAGGTCCCGTCATCAGCTCGGCGACATTCACCACTCCCACTTCAGGCCACATCTGACATTCAGGTCCTGAACTCATCACCAGCACCGTCGTCCACGCCACCTACCGAACCACCCTCATCTACGAAGCAACCAGCGCTGTCGCGTGCTGAGCTTGCCATACCGTCCACCGAGGAGCAGCAGCTCGACCAGGATGATGACCTCCCGTCCAATCCTCTGGACGCAGAGTACGAAGTGCATCACGCTACACTAGCAGACCCCGTCAGCAGTCCGACTCCACCTGCCGAATCAAGTACGCAGGGTACAGATGTATATGCCGATCCATTGACACAAGTCTCGCCACCTCCACGAGCACGAGCTCCTCAAATTAAGACCAAAGCAAAGACCGTCTCGACGGCAACCCTGCAGTCACTGTTGCCGAAGCGGAAAGCACCGCCTCGTTCGAGAGCAAAGCAAACTGAGTATGACATACCGTCTGACAGCGAAGAGGTAGATGAGACCGAAGTAGATGAGGAAGCAGACACCGGGAACCGCGGCGCCAGACGAAGACGGACTGTGAAAGCCACGCCAGTCAAAAGCAAGAAGACGAAAGCTAAAGTCCGACCATCACGAGCACCACTTTCAGCTCGCAAGTCTACTGCAGCAGCCAACAAGTCTGCGAAACCTGCCAGGACGTACGGTCGCAAAGCAGCTGCCCCTGCAGCGGCTGACAAGGAGAACGAAGATTACGATGTGCAGGAGGAGCATGAGGAAGTCACAGGTCTGCACGATACCACCGCGACTGTAAGCGGGCTGGTGCAGAGCAAGGAGCTCGAAACTGTGCGGCAGAAATTCGAGGAGGTGGATGAGTGGGAGATGAGCTTCGAGAGTATGAGTGCGGAGGACCACAGGAGTAGCAGTCAGGGTTGGCGGTAACAGGAGGGATTACGAGATCGAAAATTGATCGAATTAAGCTGCGGCTCCAGCCATGAGGCCGACGGAGAAACTCTTACTTCGGTATGGCAACGCAACTCTCGCATCTCTCAGAAGTCCGAAGGTTTCCCATGCTACCATTGACTACGCCGCGATGCTTTCCTCAACTTTAATCCGTCGACGAGAGGTATAATTACAGGGCCAGCAAATTTGTCCTTTTCATCGTGTCTCCCGACAGCACTTCGACAAGGCATTCACTGTCGTGGTGCGGTCAATACTTTCAGGAGACTGATCATCGTGAAGTCAGCGAGCGCGTTCCTGAAGTTAACGGTGAAGTCAATGCCGTTCTATTCGATCTCGGCTAAAACCGCACGTGCGGAGAGCGAGCCTTGCGGAGAATCTGTGGGGTTGGTTGCACCGTACCTCCCAATTTCTTCATCCTGCTCGACTCCTCACACCTGCACCAGGCTCGAAAGTCGACTGCCGATGGCTGGGAAATACGATGTCTGCCGTCCAAGTCGTCACCATGCGTCCTAGCCTCCTTTCACCGTAGCAATGTGACCCGCACGTGGTAAAGCTTTTCTCGATCAAGCAAGCCGGGTGAGTATACAAAGCTATCTATCTTCTTGTTCCTGCATCTCCTTTGTCCTCTCGATTCAGTGCTCTTCAAGTTTCTTCCACGAGATGCGTTCCTCTCTTGCGTTGAGCCTGACGCTCGCCGGCGTGGCTGTAGCTCATCCACCCGGTCAACCATGGCAAGGTGGCCAGGGCTGGCATCATGGACCGGCCCAGCAGTCTGCAGGCTCTGGTCTTACCATTGTAACGCACGATGATCTCTATGGTAGATTGATCGCCTGGACTCATTCAGGGACTGCATAGCGTGGGCCCCTACTGACCTCAGCCAGGCAATACCTCAAGCAGAACCGACAGCATTATCGTCACCGGCGCTGCAGTGTCTGAAGCACAAGCACAACAGGCTTGCTCAGCTCTTGGCGAGCAGCTATGGAGCCCTGGAGATGTCAGTCTTCTGGAGTACCTGGCGTATGAGGGTCGGCAGGGACCCTACTGGATTGCCGAGGGTCAAGGACGTGGATGCAAAGTCATAGACAGCGCCGGCAAGCAGACATCTGCCAGCTGGAACGCTCAACATCCGGCTCTGTGCACGAACAGTGCACCCTTGAGCAATGCCACTTATAACCCCAACAGTACCGAGTGGCAGACTACTATCGATTCTGCAGGGCAAGAGATCACCGGATTTCGCGACAAGCACAGCTTCCGCTTCCTAGGTATCAAATATGCCAATCAGCCCGAACGCTTCACGTATAGCACTCCACTGGACGCTACAGGCTCGTACAGTGCGCTAGACTTTGGCCCTCAGTGTGTTCAGGCTGGCGGCGTGGGATCGGAAGACTGTTTGTTCCTGAACGTTTGGACACCGTATCTGCCTGGCAACCAAAGCTCAGAAGGCAACGGCTGGGGTCATGGCTGGCTAGACGCGAAGACGTCAAGTGGAAACCTCAAGCCGGTCCTGTTCTGGATGCACGGTGGAGCATTCACCGGTGGCACTGGCTCAGATCCTACCTTCGATGGTGGCGCGTTCGCGAGCAGAGGCGACATTGTAGTTGTCACTATCAATTACAGGCTCGGCACACTTGGCTTCCTGGCTCTCGAGGATGGGGTCACGAATGGCAACTTTGGTCTCGCCGATCAGATTACTGCACTCGAATGGGTACACTCCCACATCGCTGCTTTCGGCGGTGATGCCAATCGTATCACTATCGCCGGGCAGTCTGCTGGTGCCGCCAGTGTGCGTGCACTCCTTGCAAGCCCCAAGGCAATCGGGAAGTACGCTGCTGCTGTCCCGCAGAGCAATCTCGCTGGCGAAGCGTATGCTACGACTTATGGCGAGTGGTATAACATCACAGAAGAGGTCGTCGCAGCCGCTGAGCCAGTCTTGAATGCGACCGGCTGCTTGAACGCCACTTCTCAAGTGGACTGCCTGCGAACTCTCGATCCTCACGCAATCGCAAACCTCACGGCAGTCGCTCGTTTCCTTGTCGTTGACGGCACCTACCTCACGACCTCCGAACTCGAAGTCACGGGTAAAGGCCCCACAGCGAATGTACCAGTGATGATGGGCCTCATGCGTGACGACGGTGCAGCCTTCATCTCCTACCCGCTTGTCAATGACACTCTGACCGAGTTCATTGCGAGCCAGGGTCTTAGCGTCGTGACATCAGTCCATATTGCATCACTCACAACCATCTTCCCGGAGCCCACTTCGGCTAACGCCACTCTGAACGTCTTCAACACCTCCGCCCTGATCTCGACAGACGCTCAATTTCGCTGCCTTGACTTGGCATCAGCTTACTCTGCTGCACTTCACTCGGTATTCCCTGAGATCTACTTTTACGAGTTCAATCGTTCATATCAGCTGAGCTTTTACTCGCCAAATGCACCTGTCTGTGTGCCTGCACCAAGCGCCGAGCACCCACTCGGAGACCCAAGGAATGAGTACTTCAAGTGTCACTCGGGAGAGCTCTACTACGTCTTCGGCAGTCTGGCATTCAACGGTCTCGCGCCGCGAGATGATCTGGACATTCCGTTCGAGCAATTCACGTTGGATACCTGGGCGAGCTTCGTGAGGACGCATAACCCGAACCCGGATCTTGGCTTCCTGAAGGCCAAGGGCTTCACCAACACGTTGGACGCTATTGCGGCTAGTGGGAGTCAGTGGACGCCTTACACAGCGCATAATCAGGAGACGAGAGTACTGGAATGGCCTGCTTTTGAGGCGAGCGAGTGGGTGTTTGCTGGGAACAGTGAGGCGCAGTGTGATGCTTTGGGATTGCCGTTGAATTATTATGAGACTCGGCAGTGAGCATGAGACAAGGTGTCTACGCAGACACGAGCTTTACATCAGATATCACCATTGTCTCATGATGCTTTTAGTCATGGCTGCAGCAAACGAAAGTGCCATTGCTGTGTCACCGAAAGTATGTTAGCATTCCAATAGAGTCGGATCTGATAGTCTCACTGTCACTACTGAGCGATAGCAACGCCTGAGCGATCTCATGATTCGATCAACGCAGTCACCAGATCTCGATGTAATAGAGAAAGTGATTGGTCTGCGCACGTGACGTCGTGTGTGGAGCGCGTTCGCGACTTCCCAATTCAAGAGTGATTGCAGGCGATCCGGACTTCTACATCTGGATTCATGTTGCACACCTCCGGGCACACCAGCATGACTTCTACACATCATTGCTCAAGTCCCATGATCATTCGGAGTAGCTGACACTCTTGAGCATGGACGACACGGACTCACCCAGAGCCTCCAAACGGCGGAAGATTGCTCTGCCCGCCAGATACTCCGACGGCGGCGACACCGTCACCGTGGCACTGCGGAAGACTCCCGAAAGTGCTCTCGAGCGATTGAAGGCGAAGCGAGCGGCGCAGAGAACTGCGGAGAGCAGTCCTGTCATTGCTGTGAAGACAGATGCCGCACCGAAGAGGGGTGCACAGAGAAGTGCTGAAAGCACTCCGGCAGAGCTATTGAAACATGATGCTACGCCAACGAAGCTGGCAAATGGGACGCCAAGGACAGATCAGAGCAGTCCTGCAAAGTCTGCGCCGCAGGGAACAACGCCGACAAAGCCGAAGCCTGGGTTCTTTAAGGCATTTACGAAGCCGCGAGGTGAGACTGTCAAGGGACGGGAGGCAGTTGCTACGGACGACAGCATTCGAGATGTTGGGACGCCTACGCCGGTCAAATCTACCCAGCCGAAGGTCCGAAGTGCGCGTTCTATTGCTGTGCAGGATCCGTCTGCTACGCCGACGAAAGGAGCAAAACACGGCTTGCATGGGACCGCTACTCTGGCGAAGTCAGCGCCGAGCGAGAGTCAGCCGGTTGTCACACCCGCGAAGCCAGCGCCAGCCCAAGCTTCGGAGGTTATGATTGGGACTGAAGGTACTGTTTATGGGCTACCGATTTTCCAAAGAATTGCCATGGAGCGATGCACAAGCAAGCGGCCGATTCTTGTCACGAATCTAGATGAGGAGTACACGAAAGTGAACACGGTGATCAGCCAGACGATACTGTCGGGAGAAAGCAACAGCATGCTCCTAATTGGGGCACGAGGTAGCGGGAAGACTGCAATGGTGAACCAGATACTGCACGAGCACACGGCACAGCATGACGATGACTTCCATGTAGTGAGGTTGAACGGCTTCATACATACAGATGACAAAATTGCTCTACGGGAGATCTGGCGGCAGCTTGGTCGTGAGATGGACCTCGAAGGTGAAGAAGGTGTGTCGAGAAATTATGCGGACACGCTCACGACTTTGTTGGCTCTCCTGTCCACACCTGCAGAGCTAGGACAGAAACAAGAGGAAGGCCAAGTGACCAAGAGTATCATCTTCATTCTTGATGAGTTCGAGTTGTTCGCTTCACACCCTCGGCAGACGCTGCTGTACAACCTCTTCGATATTGCCCAGAGCCGAAAAGCGCCGATAGCGGTCCTTGGGCTGACAACGAGGATTGAGGTGGCCGAAACACTGGAGAAGCGAGTGAAGAGTCGGTTCAGCCATCGCTTCGTGCATCTCAGTCTGTCGAAAAGCTACAACGCCTTCCTGGATGTCTGCAAAGCTGCCTTGACGCTCAACATTGAGCAACTCAGCGAAGGTGAGAGTGTGGCACTGAGCAAGGTCTGTGACCAGGAGCGCAAGTCCCAAAGATCGCCACAACGCCCTCTGAACTCCTGCATCGCGGCTTGGAACCACGCCATATTGACTATGCTTTCCTCACCTGGGCTGGACGCGACGCTAAGGCGAATGTACTATACAGACAAGTCCATACCTACCTTTCTGACGTCTATGCTGTACCCACTAGCAACATTGGATCTTGAAGTCACGGATTCGAAAGAGCTTAGCTCCATATTCGTCCAGTCACTGCTCACCAGACCTAATCTCTCACCACCGGACAACAAGCTCGTGCTCCTGTCTACTCTTTCGACACTTGAGCTCGCTCTCATAGTCTGCGCTGCTCGCCAGACGGCCATCCACTCAACCGAGTTGGTCAGCTTCAACCTCGTCTACGAGGAATACAAGGCGCTTGCTTCCAAGGCGAAGCTACAAGCCGCTGCCTCTGGAGCGATGGGCGGAGCAGCAAAGATCTGGGGACGTGAGGTAGCGCGAGATGCATGGCGGAGTCTGCTGGACGCCGGGTTGATCATTGCTGAGGGCGGTGGTGATGGAGCAGGACGGGCTGATGTTGGGCTGGAGGAGATTGGGGAGAGTGGAGCTGACTTGGGCGGGTGGGGAAGGTGGTGTAAGGAGATCTGAGTGCTCATATATTTTCACATTGATCGGCCGATCTTGGTCATCTTTATGCGCCAGACTGCAATAGTCTGTGCGACTTCGTCAATATTCGTGGCTTTTGTTGCGAAAATTGATTGAGTCGCGGGAAGTGTGAGTGTCCCGATTCCAGTGTGGTAGCCAAGTGCAGAAGACATTTATTGCTGCTGCGTGATACAAAAAGTACGGCCATCGGTACAACCCAGGGCTCCGCTCATGCGAGCCGCGTGTCTCCGCACGGCACCGCATCGCAGACAAGCCCATAACAGGCAATGCAGTCAAGAAGTCGCGACGCAGGCAGAGAGCACTTTACAAAATAGCTTGCGGCCGAGCTGTCGATTACATCTAGCCAGCCAGCCACAATTTGGCAAACCCCCCCGGAAAAAGATTCCGGGCCGTGAGCAGGCAGTTCCTTGACTGATCGGCGCCATCGTCACGCCATCTCTCCCACGTTCCCGGGATGCTGTTGCCAAATCGAGAGCTGTGCGCGCGCTGCTGAGGACCTGGAATCGGCATGCGTGGGGTTGGGCACATCGGGCGATTATGAGGGGTCCGAGCCTCATCAGTTTCGGATGCTCGAGCGCGACGCGAGACCCCGTACGTGAGGTAGCAAGATTGACATAGATCAACAGCAACGTGACAGCGCAAGCCGCACCCCGGCTGCAACTGTCTCCAACCTTCTCCGCTGCCGACATAAAACTCTACCGACTTACCACTGCCTCGGGCCCAGGGAGCTGCCCGATCAGTCGAAGAGCGACAGTTCCCCATGCGCGGCCAGGCGAGCCGACGCGTGCAAGATATATGAGGTTGCATGGGTGCAAGTCTAGCCGCTTGAGCAGCTGCTCAAGATAGGGCGTTTTGGCGCATTTCGTGACACTGAGCAATCCCACGCCCGGCCACATGGCTGACGATACTGTGATCTCTCTCCGTGCCAGTGCGACAACCTCGACGTGGTCGCGGTGCGACGTACGTTAGCATTCTCAAATGCGAGCGCAATATGAGCAAGTCTGGTAGGTTTGCACTCAAAGCAATATATCAGTCCGTAATTGCATTACTCTATGCCAACGTGCAGCAGGGTACAAGCTGTGGATACTGGACACCACGCGACATAAAGTACCACTGACGCAATGAACCCAATATCGCCAGCCCTTAGCGTGTTCAAACATAGCGCAACGACGAGTCGTGGTTCGTAGAGGGGACATAGCGTGGCGGTGCGGCGAGCGGGCACGAACAATATTGGTGTGAATCGAGAAACGCACAAGCCTCATGGGCTGGAGAGAGGGGAACACTTTCGGACCCTGGTCCAAAAACATGCCCGTGCATGGGCGGAACCACAAAAAATGTTGAAGTCTTGCCAATGACGACGAAGATCGCTATAGCAATGTTACCTTCCCTTCTCAAGTTGCTGATCTCTTCCCAAACAAAGCGTCCTGTCGTCTGAATAAGCTCATCGACGTTCCACGTGGCAGGACGACGGCGGCGTGATCCGTCGACCGGCGAACTCCACTCCTCGTGCTCGGGTAGAAGTCAAATAACAACTCCCCTCCTCCAACAAGCCTCGGAGAAGCACATTGTCAGGAAGGCTGCAGGATAGAATCAACGCGCTGCATCGACGAAACGCCTCGATCACTCGATTGGAGCTATCACCGCGTGTCGTCGATACACTGCTGCTGTGTCTCACGACAGCCCTACCGGACTCGCCGATGATCTGGAGCTTGTGATACATCCGACGCCGCATGGTCGCAAACATTCGAGATAATGCTGCGAACACTGCGGGATTGACTGCGCCTTAAGGAGCCTTATGACCGTGCTTATGACTGCGCGTTGTAGATGCGCTGGCACCCGGTATGCAAAGCATGACCTCGGTGACTGCACCTGAGGCCACTGAGGATGTCAATTTCACCCAGGCGCCCGACGGCGTCGACACCAGCCAGGCAGAGGCCGCCTTGAAGGCCAAACTATCGCGGAAACGCACTAAATCTGGTTGCTTGACATGTCGCAAACGGCGCATCAAGTGCGGCGAGGAGCGCATGGTGTGCAAGAATTGCATCAAATCTAAACGACACTGCGAGGGCTACAGCCAGCGCGTAGTGTTCAAGCCGCCAAACTTCCTCGACTACCAAGCAGCCCCCAATGGAGGAGCTCACATTGTCTTTCAGGCAATGCCTGGGCCTGGGCAGCCTATGGCCTACCAGGCGATGCCAAACGGAACGTACGCTCATGATCCGGGAATGTACACTCAGCTTCGTCCAAGGCCATTGGACCAACCAGTGCGACACGTCGATCCGGCGACATACCAGCACGTCTTTGCGACGCCGCAGCAGCAGATGCATGGCATGAATGGCGTGCATGGACAAGATATGGGCAATCCATCTCACATGTACGGCCAGCAGGTTACTGCTCAATCGGGACCACCCATGCCAAACGGAGCATATGTATTAGGGCAGCCTATGCACGATGGCACGGCCAATGTAGGGTGGACAGATAGTGGCTCAGCACGCAGGCAGAGCCATGTGCAGTACCAGATACCGCCTCATGTTATGGCTGGCTACAATCCTCATTTGACAGGAGCTCCACCTCAATCAGCGATTCTAGCCTCCAACGACAGAACGCCTGCGGTACCCTCGTCTCAAGCCGCCCGGGCGCAGCCTCGAGTCGCCACTAATCTACAGCCTCGACTTCAGCCTGCACCGCAAACGCCAGCCTCCACTAGGCAAGGACCCCAGAAGCCATGGGAGGCACTGTCGTATACGCCGCGACCCGAGCTGAGCCGACCGATCGATCTGCCACCTAGTATTCAGACCCCGGTCACATATGCGCGATCGGACCAAGTGATTTATGCTCCAGTCGCGGGACCGGCCTACGTACCTGATGCTGAGTACCACGACTTTACGGCGCAGCCTCTACGACATCATACACCCACCCAGCTCCTCACCGACGCAGCCGTGGAAGTCCAGGACGATGACTATTACGATGTTCAGTCCGATGAAGAGATGGAGTTTGAGTCCTCGACAGCAATCACGACCAACCACAGGCCACAGCGCATGTTACAGCGGATGTTGCACAACAATCGCATGAACGAGCAGAACATGCAAATCCGACGATACGACACCTTTCTGGAAAATGGGATGCTTGATCATTATCGTGTGGATGAAGTCGCCAACCCGTTGCGGAACCCTGCAACGGCACGTGTCTTCGCTCATTTCATCTCCGCCACTGGTCCAAGTCTGTCGACGTTCGAGAGACATCCCGTAAGCTCTTCGGTCTTATTCACAGAGGGCTCGGTGCCATTCTCGCAGCAGGGACTATGGACGTATACGATGCCGATGGCGGCTTTGCGCAACCAAGGGCTTCTACATGCGATGCTAGCGCTTGCGAGTCTCCATATTGCCCGTCTGCAAGGTGGGGCAACCACACCTTCGCTGCAGCACTACATGTGGTCACTCAAGAGGATCCACAAGTCGGTCGGATCGAAGGACCCCAAAAGGCGATTACAGGTCACCACAATCGCTGCGTCCATGCTACTAGGCTTCTATGAGCTAATGACCGCCGACCATGTGAAGTGGAACAGGCATTTGGCCGGTGCTAAGCAACTGTTCGTCGAGACGGACTTCATTGGCATGACCAGGCAATTTAGACGGATGAAGAGGGAGAAGTGGGCAAACGAGCAACAGAATGGTCGGAGAAACTCCATATTCACCAGCCTCAGCAGTGGCGTTGACTTGCTGGATCAGATGGACGATGTGGACGAGACTATGGTGAGCCGCTTTGTGGGACGACAAGTACGCTACGACGATGCGGGTCATTTCGAGTCGCCGCGATCAGCTATACCTGAAGAGCTTGATATTGCCAAGTTTGAGATCTTGAAGGACCTGTTCTGGTGGTATGCTAAGCAAGATGCTTACCAGAGTGTGGTGAGCGGCAATGCGTTGCTGTATGTAGTCCTATTCACCTGGCGAATGGACTAAAGCTGACTTGCGTTCGCAGCATGGACTATAATCGATGGGCTGATTGTCCACCACGCGCTCCTCTTGGTCGACCAGATGCCATCTACGGCTCCTTCGATCACCTCATCCTACTTCTCGGTCGGATTGCCGACTTCTCTTCCAGAGATCGAGCCCGGAAGCTGAAGCAGATGGAGCAAAATGGCGGACAATGGATACCAGCGCCGGGAATGAATATACCACGTCCACCGCAGCCACCACCTACGCCGGAATCTGCAGCTCCGCCACCACCTCAAGCAGGTCCGATGTTCTTCGGTATGGCACCTCCGCCCAGGACCAACGTCCAGATGCCAGCATCATATAACCCAGCACACTATGCATTTACTCCCAAGCAAGAGCACGCGTCTTCACCGATCGACCTGCGAGTCGCAACCGAAGCTGCTCTGGCAGAGTATGGCCGCATTCGTGCCGCTCTCCAGGAGTACGCTGCGGCTCTTAACATCGAAGCTTTCCAGCCTCTTGGTCCAGACCTCCATATGCCATTCGATACGCCATTTGGTCCTGCCAAAACATACCAGCGCTACGACATTGCACTCCTCTGGGCCGTCTATAACATGGCTGTGATCATCGCGATCCGTTCACATCCCCACATGCATCCTGCTGCGCACGCTGCTGCCGCGATCGCCGCGCCAGAGACCGCCTTCTTCGCCAATGAGATAGGCGCTATTACTGCTGGGATGAATACGAGCCCTGCCAACCAGCCTCTGAATCCTACCCTCGGCGCCGCTTTGTCCGAAAGCTGCATGCCATCATTCTTCGCTGCAGTGCAGTACATGCGACCCGATCAACGCCACGACACTGCCATGCGGATATACGGTATTGCCCTGCGGACGGGCTGGGGAAGCGCGGAACTGATCGCCAACGGCTGCGAAACGGCGTGGGTCAAAGCTGCCGAAGCTATACCTCCGCGAGGGCCGCCGTATACGCGCGTTCTCAGACCGCAGAGCAGCGACGACCCGAGGCTGAACGGGAGTTGGGAAAGGGTCGATCCGAATTCTGAGCCTGAAGCGGGAGACGAAGGCGATCGCAGGTTCTTGAAGTCGAAACCTAATGCGCGGCTGAATTGGGCTGTGGGTGTGCTCGGGACTGAGGAGGATGTCAAGGCCTGATGGAGAACGACTGTTTAGCGAGATGCTCTGTCATGGTTGTGCGTCCATCCAGCCCCTCGAAATCAGTAAGTCTGTAATATCGTCCCTTGGATGAACCAGTGTAGTTGCCGCCCCACCCACCACGTCACAAACTGCATCTCAATCGTGCTTACCTCGCAGCTACTGCCGTCAAGTCGACTTCACCGTCGTTTCTGGCAAAGCAGCATATGCACTGCCCTCTGTCGATAGCGTAACTTATCATAGCAACGAACGCCGTCAGCAGGCGTCAAGATCTTTACACGATGACGCTACAACCGCACATCTTAATTCAACGTCGATTGCACTGGTCGTGACGGCATGCGTGGCGATGGTGGTGATTTGTAGTGATAGTTGGCGGAGTCTGTTGTGGGGTACATCAGCGGCATTTCATATTCCACAGCTCCATATTCAGCCAGACTGGAGGAGACGCAATCTTGAGACAGCTCCTGACCATCTGAGGCTGCTGTCTGGTACCACTCCGATGAAAGCATGAGGGCAGTCGTTCTGTTTTAATGACTTCCGGGAGGTGAAGGCGTCGCAGCAGTGGCGTGGACTGGGTAAGGAACGGAACAGACTGAGAGCAGCGTTGTGCGGCCAGGAACCCAGTGCCGATACCCACTCAGGTGCGAACTTACATCTGGCAGTAAGACACCCAAGAGAGCTTCGTAAAGCGGCAGCAGACGCAACAATGAAAGTGGAAATGCTTCGATCTGCTTCAGTTCCGGAGCGCTGAGTCTTCCATCCGACCAGATCAATGGACTCCACGTCTTCAGATGGCTGGATGGCTGGCAGTGCTCGTGCAAGTATGTCCGCGACGACAATGTACCGTTCTGACACATTCGGGAGAAGCAGCAAGTAGTTGCGGCATGCGAAGGACTCGGATTCTGTCTCTCCTGAGCCCGGGATGCTAATCCTGCTGCCGGACGGCATGTATGACAGCGCAGGAGCGTGACGCACGAGAAAGCAGACAAGCCTCTGTCCCAAGTACGTGGATAGGGTAAGTGGCAGCGATTGTGGCAGCTGTCGTGCAGAGATCAGGATGTTGATTTGGTTTCCCGAAGCTGCGGGCGGTGATGATCATGTCGAGTAAGCTGTGGCAGCCGGTCGTCGCGAAGCGGGTTCAGGAGAGTTTCCGCACAGACACCACAGCACAGTTTCGCTCTCTAGATTTCCATATCCCGGCAGGAGTCATGAAAAAATAGCTGCGGCAGTGGATCGAAGGTACTGTGTGCCCAGGAGAGATCTTCGACAGGATTTGCGCGCAGACTGGCTCTCCGCGGATCACAGGCCGTCAGTGTTCACACTCTGAAGCTGCGATAGTCCGATGTGACCAAGCTCGTCTCGGAAAATGTCGCTCAAGATCCAGAGTACAGCGATGCTCGCCAGAAATCGCAGATCGGTAGTGGTCGTACCTATCAAGTTGCGACTGTCAATAATGTCGGCAATGAGCTCCGGAGAAGCGTTGCAGGAATGTAGCGTCAAACGTCGCTCCCACCAAGTCGCAGACCGATGGTGGTGGCATCAAGATAGTTGCGATAGCCGATGGGCACGAAGCGAAGAGACTTTGCCGAGAGATCATTGAGCATGTACGACACGTCGTCGTCTTTTGGCATGTGCTCTGTTTGTCACTGTAGCAATCGGTTCTAGAGGGTGGAGCGTGCCGGTAGTCTTCCAGCAAGGGCATTGGGTCGACTTCTCGGGCAGTACTTGAGCTCGCGGATGAGTGCGATGACAGCGAGATTTGACCGCTTCTCGAGTACCCTGGAAGTTTCCTGTGCTGCTATCAAGGCACCTGTAAGAGCGTGTTTGTAGTGCAATGCGGAGAAGAGAGGGCGGGATTGCTACTGCTCGCTCGGCTAGACCCAGAGACTCCAAGAGCGATGCTTGGCCGTGCTCACTGTCACGGCTGGCTTGATATGACCGTTGCCTGTATCCCAGACACTTGAAGAGACTACAACACTGTGAGCGGAATGTATACGGATTGCAGGCTACTCTATAAGTCTCTGGAGTCGTTCTTGCATAGATGAGGTCCTGTGGTGTAGCGAATTAGCCATAGCTTGCAAGCAGTGCAAGGAGCGTCTTGCAAGAACCAGCTTTGCGGAGTATGGGCGCTGAGCAGCTTTATGAAGCGCGCAAGGTAATCTGTGTCTGGGATGATGAGATTGGCCAAGTGGTAAGCAGCGTGTGGTGAGCAGCGTGTGGTGAGAAGCGTGTGCTGAGCAGCGTGTGCTGAGCAGCGTGTGGTGAGCAGCGTGTGGTGAGAAGCGTGTGGTGAGCAGCGTGTGGTGAGCAACTTGCGATAATTAACTTGCGATAAGCAGCGTGTGACGAGCAGCGTGTGGTCAGCAGTTGCAGTGAGCAGCATTGCGATGGGCAGTATCTGAGGTGAATAGTAGTTGCAGTAAGCAGCAGTTGAGGTGAGCAGCAGTGGAGGTGGACAGCAGTGGAGGTGGACAGCAGTGGAGGTGAGCAGTAGTCGAAGTGAGTCGCCCCTGGACGGACCGACAGCTGAGACATTTCATAGTGATGGGCCGAGCCCTGAAGAGCCTGAAGATGCTTGATCACGTGAACATTGAACGAGTGAAGGCTGTGGTCAGACAGCTCATGTCTTGCGACGAATGGTCCAGAGACGATCAGGTCCATGTAAGGCTGGAGGCGGGGGACTGCTGGACGATGAATGGGTCCTGTCGATTAGAGTCTTGTAATGTATGTGTTGCGGTGAGTGTTTCGGCTCTTCCACATGTCTGGAACATCAGGAATGCACCCATAAGCCTGACCGTGACAGTGGAGAGCGCTATCAAGACGTCCGTGAGGACTCGGTCGTCCAGTGTGAAGTCATTTGCCATTCCGAGTGCGTATGATGTGGGCAACGCTCGCACCAGTCTGGCTATGGCAGTGGACGGCCTTAGTACTGCGTCCGTGAGATGGAGAAGCGACTAGTTGCCGGGGGACGATGCTATCTGCTTCTCCGGAGATTCGAGGTGGAGGTTGTGCTACGATAGACTCGGCTGCGGAAGTACAAAGCTCTCCCATGACGTCCGTGAGAAGCGCTCTTTACGCCATCTTCTGCGCGAGGTCCGCAAAATCCAGACTTCTCTTTCGGGTGGTAGTCAGGATCTGTGCCACTGAGGCCGGGGAGAATGAGGGAGGCGGAGACGGTGACGAAGGCGGAAGTGACCCCGGTGGGAGTGAAGGCGGCAAATGAGGAGGCGACGTCCGGAGGGAGAGTGAAGGGGGAAAGAATGAGGTTACCGACAATCACGGTGTACAGTGATGCAGCCATGCTGCTGGTGTATGTGTGTGAGTGAGTGGTGTTGGTGTGATGGTGTCGGTGTGAGGTCCTCTCCTCACGGTGTGCCACCGAACAAAGTTCAAGTGAAGGGGTATGTCTGAGCAACGGAAGTGGACAGGACAACTTACTGTCTCGAGCAGAAAGAACGCTACACCGATGTCAGCGAACAAGTGATGCACAGCAACTCAGCTCGAGGGTTAGTGCGTCGTTGCAGATCCAATGAGGACGTTGTCTTCACTGATCTCGTCATCACTGACTACGAAATATGTCTGCAATACCTCCAGTTTCACATCAGCAGCACATTGCTGATGGTAAAAACTGTATGAGGCCACGCGTGATGTGGACTGTCCTGATGATGGAAGTCATAAGATATCGAACTGCCACTGTCATTGCCGTACAGCATGACAGCCGGCGGAGCTGTCAGAAGAGCCCTGCTGTTATCCACGAACCACATGTAAGAACAGAATAGATGACGCATGTAAAAAATCGCCTACCACGGTGTCTCGCCTTCTCACGTGCACATGGCGGTCGGCGTATCGGTAAATGCTCTTTCATTGCCTCTGTCGATGATCGCTCGCGGAAGAATTGGCCGCCAGGCGTCGCGCAAGACTCGTCCAGCGTGGCGAGACGTGGATCAAGAGACTTGGAAGGGTTACATTTCAAGGTACCGCTGGTGCAGCTTGCTTTAGATGGCCACGGTGTAGGGTGTCGAAGGGATGATAAAGTCACTCCCACGAGGTGTACGGTACCCTTGACCACGAGCACGGAACCACGCCGAAAATGACTCTCGTGAACGAGCACATCATCGTCTAGAGTCAACTTGCGCAGCGTGCATCGTGGAGTTCGCTCATGTCAGTTATCATTGATGAAAGGTAGACGCGAGCGTTGAACGCAGCTTGATGAGACATGCCAAAGTTTCCGCCACCCTCGGTCTAGAGCCGGGCAACCGCAGAGCAAGCTTCCCCTCCATGCACACATTGCTAGACCAGCAAGACATTGCCGCTAGGCGACTAACATCAACATGGCAGCATGGCCGTATCAGAAGGGACGGATAGCGCGGACGAAGTCATCAAAGAGAGTAGCACACCCCCGGAGCAGGCGACTGGCAAGCTCCCGACTTCTGGGAAGAAGCGCAGCCGGAATGGGTGTATGAACTGTCGCCGGAAGAGGCGAAAATGTTCTGAGACGAAGCCGACATGCGAAGGATGTCAGGCCCGGAGCGAGAAGTGTGAATGGGTCAGTTTGAGCAGCCTCAGTGAACGACATTCAGCTAACATGCAGATCACAGGGCATCAAGGTCACCTTCCGCCCGGAGAATGCGCAGACCGTGGGCGATGAGTATCGTTCGCTCTTCCGGCCTTCAAGCAACAGCAAGGTCTTCCAGATTGTCGACATCACGGCAGAGATTGCGCGCGACTATATCACCGAAGTGCCTACGCCCGAGCCCCTTCCAGAAAGCCTTGATGAAGTCGTGACAGAGCTTATCAGTCCTCAACTACAAGACTTCCCTCCGAAAGCAATCCTGGATCTACCGAGCCCAGTGTTCCCGCTACCGGAGATCACATCGTCACACTCGCTTGGGGTTGACTTCTTTGACTTCACGGGCAGCACATTCTTGTCACCACACTTTAGCGACTCGACGTTCGAGGATGGCATCTTTGTGCCAGGATCGCAGTATCAGGAGCTGCATGTAGAGCTGCGGTCAAAGTTGATGGACACAGCTCGCTCGACTGTGCCATCGCGTGTCCAGTCTTGTGTGCCTTCACGGCGTGCCTCTGTCGATGCCACTGCCGAAGCATTGCAGATGCTACACGATGGGCCTGTCATCGGAATTACTGATATTGACGAGGAGTCGCGAAGACTTGCGCAACTGTCACCTGCCCAGGAGTATGTCCTCTGGCAGAACTACATCAGCGAAGTTGCGCCCTGGCTCGATAAGTTTGACATCAATCGGCACTTTGAGCTGGTCCTACCGATCTGGGCGAAGGATGTCGAACATCTCAAGTACTCTATGCTGGCACTGTCGGCACGGCAGATCGAGCTCAAAGAGCACAAGTTGGAGCTGGCGACCAGTCTGGCTCTTTATCAGCATGCGATTCACTTGCTTTCGCCAGCACTTGCGCAGCGCACGACTGTAGTGTTGGCATCTTCAGTCGTGCTGTGCGTACTGGAGATGCTAAGTTGCTCGCCTAAGGCATGGCGCCGACATCTTGATGGCTGTGCCGCACTGATACAAGCTCTTGGTATCACTGGCATCTGCGGCGGCGCAGAGCAAGCCATTTTCTGGTGTTTCGCACGCATGGATGTCTGTGGTGGTCTGATCTCGCTAGAGCAGACTCTGATACCGATGTCAAAGTGGATTGGCGGCGGCGCTTTGGCTGAGGATGTCCGTCTGCTGCAAGCGAAAGACAATTGCGACACTAAAGCAAATCACATTGAGTACTTGCTTGGCAGAGTCGTCGAGCTGCTGTGCCGCTTCGGTCGCTGGGAACAACGCCATCAGGATCCTAATTTCGTGTACACGCACAAGCAATACGTCAGTCACTGGCTCGAGCTCTTCGATCATATCGAGACCTGGTACCGCAATCGGCCGCAAGAGCTGAAGCCTATCCTGGTGATACCCGCTGAGCATTCCGATCCGCCATC
This sequence comes from Cryoendolithus antarcticus, assembly GCA_002077065.1. Classification (NCBI taxonomy): domain Eukaryota; kingdom Fungi; phylum Ascomycota; class Dothideomycetes; order Cladosporiales; family Cladosporiaceae; genus Cryoendolithus; species Cryoendolithus antarcticus. The sequence goes on along the minus strand of NAJO01000027.1, from coordinate 685,121 downwards.
GACTTTCCCTACAGTCATGTACCCTAATTGCCCAGCCATCTCCGGGAATCAACTTTACCACACAGCCGCACTGCTCATGCTCAAGCACAAGCCCGCATCTCTACATTTGTCCACCAAGCCTCGGTCAATGCTCTGGCACGCACGACAAGTCTGTGCAATCAGCATGAGCAATAGCAACCATGCCTGCTGGAGCAACGCAACGCAGCCTATATGGATTGCTGGACAGCTGATGAGTCATACGAGTGAGCATCGAGCGATTCTGGAGTTGTACGAGAGGATGGAACGCGAGATGGGGTGGGCTACGAAGTGGAGAGCGAAAGACCTGCTTGACCACTGGGGCGACCTGCAGAGCTGAATGTGGTATCGCTTAGGTTTTCTCGATAATCCGGCTCGATCGCTTGTGCACATATCGACACATTTGCGGCTGTGCACACAATCATGCTGTACATCGGAGAAAGACGAGTCGCTCTATCAGTAGATTCAAAGAAGGATCCGAACTCTTCGCTATGTCTGAAATCTGGTTCGCCACTTTAGCTGATCTCAAATGGACATCACAGCTGCAGAATTTGTCGAAGGCCGGTCTAGTACGGAAGGGACACGCAATATGGCACTCATTTCGAGATCACGATGGCACCAATCTCGACTCCAAACGTGCTCATCAATCGACTCGCTTCGGCTTCGAGAACCTCTTGCTTCAATCAGTACATCTGCGATCATGATCACCCGCCCAAGATGCCTATATCATCGGTTGTACAGCCATTGCAGTCCCTTCGGGACCATTGCATGGACGAAGTTCCGATGCTTCTTCCACGACCTTCATCAAAACCAGATCGCTTTCACTCGGCGTTCTCGGTAATCTCTGGCAGCATTATCAAAATTGACCGCACAGCGCGCGCGTGCGCAGGAAGGTGGCGACATGCTACTCGCTGGAAATTCCGGCCTCCACGGCAGAGTGCCACGTTGCCACTGCTGCACCGGATGACGGGACAAGTGCTGACGACGAATTCCCAGGCTAAGCAATCATTAGACTGATCCGAGTGGCGCATCAAGATGGAGGTCGAGTACAGTCGCAGCCACGATACGGGGGTTGCTACGATGGCAAGACACGATGACGAACCTGCGGTATTGGTCGCAGAGGAGGCGGCGATCGAGGCCCTGGATGGTAATGCATTAGCTCGACATGAAGGACAAGTTCTGGGGTTGTATTGAGCTTGTGAACGTGTAGATTGATCGAAGAGTCGCGTACAGTCTATACAGATTCCATCTACTTCTTCTCCTGCACAGCAAACGAGAACTGCTGCAGCGCACTAGCAGCCATAGGACAAGGGTAATTAATCTGACTACACTTCTTCACCGCCTCCGCCAGCTTCTTCCCCACCTCTACAGCCTCCTTGCAATCCGCCAGACTCCACGAGTCCTTCTCCAGCATTGCAGGTATGCACTTCGTGAACATCGCGTTCCAGCCGGCAGCTTTGGAAATGATCTCGTACATCGTCTTCGAATCCACTCCAAGCTTCTTGCAGAACGCCATGCCTTCTACGGAAGCCGCGAGGTGGATACCGGAGAGTAGCTCGACGATCGTGTCTTTACTTACTTGATGCGAGGCAGTCATCATGACATCTGCATCTACGCACTTGGCTACGAGGTCGCCTTGTGACTTGGGCAGGTAGAGTTGCACAAGCTTTGCATCATCATCGCGGAGAAACCCAGCTTGCACGCCTCGAAGATACTCGTTCTCGGCTGTTGATGCAAGAGGAGTAGGCCATTGTTCTTTCCGCGCGGTGTCAGTGACAATGCCGGCATCTTTGAGGATGATTGCAAGGGCGGAGTAAGGGTGCCAGTCGTTCTTTAGCATGTGGGGGGCGCGATTCTCGAACATGAAGGATGCTGCGTCGGATTTGTTGACGTGTTCCATGACTGCCTGGGTATTGAGACCTACAGTTGCTGCAAGACCCATGGCTTCGGAGGCTGAGATGATGTTTGTTGCTGCGAGGAGTTGGTGGATCGTCTTTGTTTTCGTGCCGTTGCTGATCTCGCCCATGCGGTAGAGGTTGCCGGACATTGTCTCCAGGACTGCAGCTGCATTGTCGAGATCTGCGTCTGGGCCGGAAGAGAAGATCGACAGAGTACCGTCTGCTGCGCGGATTGTACCGCCTGAGACGGGGCAATCTAGGAGCTTGACATCAGATCGAGAGAAGTCCTTGTCGAGGCGAGCTCGTAGTTCGATGGCAAAGGCTGGGGGGCACGTGGAACAGAGGATGAACGTCGTGTCGCGTTTCAGACCTTGTATAGCTGCGTCGTCGCCGTCGAAAAGTAGTGCAGCATTCTGTGCGGCGTTTGCGACCATTGATACAAAGAAGTCTGCATTTGAGGCGGCTTCTCGAGGCGTCTTGGCCGCTTTACCACCAGCTTGTACGAAGCTGTCGACGAGTGGTTGATACACATCGAAACCGTAGACCGTGAAGCCATTCTTAACAAGATTCTTTGCCATGCCGCCGCCCATCGCGCCTAGGCCGGCAAAGGCGATCGTTGGCTTTGCTGAAGTCATGCTGTGAGTGAGGTAGTGGGGAATGAAGTTGCTCGCTAGATCATGAGACAGTGATGGCACGTCGATGAAGGAGAATGTAGTGAGAATTTCGATTAATGATGAGAGTGGTGAAGCATCCATCGATCAGATTGAGCCTTCACATGCCACCTATATCTTCATATCCCGAGAAGTGACGTCCACTTCACCCGAGCAGATTTACCGCCAGAGTTGCCAGTGGAACAAGCAATCGGATGAACGTAAGTGCGGCGAATGCGTTCGAGTGAGGTTGGGGGATCTTGCTGCACACTCTGCTCAACAAACCAGGCGCATAGTATGATGAGGTGAGATCGATGGCCGCATACCATCATATACTTACTCGTGACATCCAATGGGTTGATGATGTTGATGCGTACAGGAGGTTAAACGGATGGAGTGCCGACAGTACGAGAGCGCGTTCGGGGCATTGATGATCCGAGCAGCCGATGAGGGCGTGTATTTCGCTGACAAGGTCTTGGTGATTTTGAGCTCTACCACACCCACGGGCATTAGTAGGTATTCGCCATGGCCAACCCACCTCGCCGCATCGCCCAGACGATCCGTCTCCGCCGCTCCTCTCTCGAGGCCTACAAAGCTCTCCACGCAGCCATCTGGCCTGCAGTGCTCAAGCAAATCAAGGACTGCAATATCGTAGACTACAGTATCTTCCTCGATGAGCCGACCATGATGCTGTTCGCAGTCATGAAGTACACCGGCAGCGACTGGGAGGCGGATATGGAGAAGATGCAGGCCAACGAGGAGGTGCGGAGGTGGTGGAAGGAGACCGATGCGATGCAGAAGACGTTCGTGGAGGGTAGCACTGGGAGTGTGGATGCGAAGGGGTGGTGGAGGGGGCTGGAGGAGTTGATGTGGATTGAGTGAGCTGGATTGGATGTGCTGTAGATTTTGGTTTGAGCCTCTACTTGCATCGCACCTGCCTCTGCGGGAACGGCGAGAAACTCAGCTATACCTCTCATCGCGAAATCCTGCAGATAGTCCAACCACTCCAAATCTTACAAGACTCCGTCCACGAAACCGCAGCATCAGCAATGGCAGCCGATCTCTCACGCTTCAAGAAGGAGTACACGGCTGCCGTGGCCTTGATCAAAGCAGATCAATGGGAAGAAGGCATTGCGGCCGCACAAGAAAACCTCGCCGATATTTACATCCCTCGATATTGGCGAATGAAGAATATGCTACTCGTCGCCGCAGCATTGGACGATTGGTACCCGGCTGAACGTATGCGTCTTGAGATTGAGGGATGGTGGAAGCACACCGAACGACTCTGCGACCCGGATGATGACGAAGATCGAGCGGCAATGGCGGACATTCGAGTGGGATTGGACGAGCTGCAAGCGATCTTGAAATCCCAAGCGCCTGATCCAGTGGATCAAGACCGCATTCGAGATGGCAGTGGCGACGAGGTGGACGAGGATGGGGATAATGCTGAGGGTTATGATTCGGTGTCTGCGGACTGTGTTGAAGCAGATGCCACTGTACTGCCTTATGCTCAGGCTACTCTCGCAGACTCGCAGCCCGCCCCGTCTGCAACTCTTGACGATGCTCTTGCGACCATGGGATCCCCAGCCGAGGTCGGTGCTGTCCAGTCTGTCGTCCAAGGCACGTCTCCCGTGGCGTCAGGACCCGATCTACCATATCGCCTCCAATAAGCTGATGGACGGGATCTTTCTCAATCGCAGCGAAATGGCATACTCGGTCAAGCCGCCGCATTCTCTGGTCTATCACCCGTGATTAATTTTGGCCATAATTAGCGTCCAGCGATGGGAGCGAAGTCTGTCATTCCACTATCTTCTGAACCGATAGCGAGTTGGCACCTTACTCAATCGCCCAGCTGGGGGTCCTCGTCCGTGCTCGCGGAGAGACATGGACAATACTCGAAGGGCTGTTTCCGACTGGGGCACAGCGGGACAGATTTCGTTGGCGGTTTCAAATGGGTCGCGATGTGTGACTGCCATGAGACTACGCATCTGTATCATAGTCAAAAGCAGTCTGATACAGGCTCATTCCCTTCTCTCATACTATCCCAGTACTCCTAGTGCTGCCAATTTAGCAAGATATGGCACGCGTGAAGAGCATGCCAACTTGTCATCCGGGCTTTCAGCAGATGAGCTACCGCGTCTACGAAAGCTATCAATTCTAGTGGACTCTTGACATTGGTGCAACCTACCAATGTGGCAGCTCCTCGCAACCGTCGTCCTTGACCTCGGGATTACTATTTGGGCAATCCGGCACCAATCCACTCGACCTGCCCACCAGTTCCCTTCCCGATCAGCTACATCACTCAACCCCGCAGAGCTTTCGCAGTAGACCTCGTAGTACGTCGACGGACACGGACGGTCAGCTATAGTCAATGAACCGGTAAGTATTACGCGAGTATTCACGTTCGCTTATGCACTGCACGAAGCTTTCCGGTCTTCCTCTGCCTCTCATCTGTCCCGACTAAACCTCAATCTTCCACTGCTTGTTCCAAACTGCCTCCTTTTCCTTTTGTATCGTCGCCCCTATGTCCACTGCCACCCAGACCACGGCGAAAGAGACCTTTCACTTCATCAACAACCCGAGCGACGCCATCAATGAAGCCCTTACTGGCTTGACCTACCTGAAACCCGACCTCTCCTACAACGCCGCCTATAAAACAATCTATCGCAACGACCTCGAAGCTTTCAGCGCCGATCATGTAACGACAATCGGCTTCGCCGGCGGTGGCCACGAGCCCATGTTCGGCGGCTTCGTAGGCCACAACTACCTTTCCGCCTACGTTTCAGGAAACATCTTCGCTTCGCCAACGGCAGCCCAGATCTTCGAGGCGATCAAGCTATGTCAGCCGAAGGGCGGGAAGCAGAGTAAGGGAACGCTGGTGGTGTGTGGGAACTACACGGGGGATATATTGAATGCTGGGCTTGCCATTACGAGGGCGCAGGCCGCGGGATATAATGTCCACTTTACCCCCGTGGGAGATGATGTGGCAGTGGGGAGAAAGAAGGGCGGAAAGGTTGGGCGGAGAGGGTTGAGTGGGCATTTGGTGGCGCTGAAGTCTGCGTGTGCATTGGCTGAGCGAGGGGAGGGGCTGGAGAGGGTGAGCGAGGTGATGGAGTATGTGGCGGCGAATGTGGGGACGATTGGTGTTGCGTTTGATCGGTACAAATCCCCTGATACGTTGACGTCCCAGGTGCAATGCTGACTCGGCCACAGCGTCGCTCTGCCCAATGCTACTCTCACAGACCTGCAAGTTCTCCCGCCAGCCACGATAGAGCTGGGCATGGGCGCACACGGCGAACCGGGTCTTCGGCAGATCTCGCCTGTTCCGTCGCCCGAGGCTCTGACATCGCAAATGCTAGATTTGCTCCTCGACATCTCTGACAAGGATCGAGCCTTCATCCCGTTCTCTGCATCTACAAATCCCAAGGAGGACAACGAGGTCGTCCTTCTGCTCAACTCGCTGGGCAGTACAAGCGATGAGGTGCTTGCGAGGTTTGCAGAGCTGGCCGTGGCGGATCTGGAGAAGCGTGGTTTTAAGGTCAGTCGGCTGACGCTGGGTCCTTTGGTAACGAGCTTGAAGATGAGTGGTGTCGGAATCACAGTGTGGAGGCTACCACCTGATAGTGGTGAGGCGAATACGAGGAAGGAGGCACTGGATCTGTGGGACTCGCGAGTAGACGTAGTGGCGTGGCGGCAGTGATCTTCTGATTCGTAGCTCGGCCAGACGGAAAATGCTCTTGGGACAATGTAGACTTGCCTTTGGCTGTTTAATTCTGTGTTTGCCCAGCCACCGAAAAATGGAGACCACCGATCACTCCGAGAATCTGCGAGGGAGTGCAGTCACCCTTTCCTTGAGCGAATCCGTTTCCTCTTGCTCCAGCTCTACATCCTCGCTCATCACATTGCCGTCAGCGTTGCCTCCCTCGCTACCGTCGCGCTCCACGTCTTCGTCTTTTTCTTCGTCGGGCTTAACTTCGCTATGGAGACAGTAATACGGATCTATCTCCTCAGGCGCCTGCTCGATCTGCTGCCGTCGAACCTCTTCAAGATCCGTGAGTATACTGAGAAGCGACGCCCAGTCGCCGGGATGTTACTTCCGGATCAATGAGCCGCTCGGTGGCGACGTTCAGCTTCTCTATGCAATTGCGCTCACGCTCCGTAGGATACCACTCGTCGTGAGAAGCTGCAACCAGAGGCATGTTCTTCGACTGCCAGGATAGGGGCAAAAACGGATCAACGAGGTTGGCGCGAGCGTTCATAAGGCATTCGTGGCACTTGTACGCATCCATGAGAGCGGCTGCGGTAAGGAACTGTCGCCTGTATATCGTGTCTTCCTCCATACTTATAATATGGGCAGTGGTTGCTTGATCCATGGCTTCGGGATCATGGCCTTGTCTGGGGAGCAGGATGTAGTACAGTAGTGTAAGTTGTGTTGAAAGTGGCGGGCATTACCAACAACTTGATTTGCTCGAGGCATGAGGAAGGTGCGATCCATCTATTGTTGGGGTCACAGCTGTCCGAAGCTGCGACTCCCTACCTTTCGTTAGGAGCATAATACATAATGACTGTAAAGAAGCAGTCACTGACGTGAGTGTAGCGTGAATATGGCTTCGCCCTGCGTATAGTGATGCCTTGTGTCATAACAGCCCTCCGTACCATGGCAGTCGGCGTAGAGACGACAAATATAGGAGCATTTGGATTAGACCGTGGTGTCGTGAGGGATGGGAGCTTGACGGTAACGTCGGGGGTCAGAGCACACACTCTCAGTATCGCAGCCCCCATTATGACGACTCATTGGTACAACAGACTATCTGCTCGGGGTATCATGCTTGTGAGCGAGCAGTATCCCGGTGTGCAAAGTATGTATTGGCGCTGTCAGGACATACCATGTCAGTGCTCCCACAAAATATGAATATCTATGTTCTGCCGTTACTGGTAATGCCCAGATCCTAGGACCTCTGCTTCCAAGGTTGCGAGAGGGCCCAGGTTCGAGTGTGTATCCCCTGGACTCTCAGGACGCAGAACTAGAGATGGCATGACTTTCTGGATGTTGGTGAGCCGAGTGGTAGCTTGTCTACGTAGCACCGTCCTGATAATGTCGACAGCGAGCTGACGTTGCCGGCCGGAGAGTGTTACTCTTCGGACACTGACTGTAATATCGTGGCCAGCGGCTGCTGCCAGCAGCGCCAGCAGCAACAGATGCTACCGACCTGCAGAGCATTTGTAGTCCAGTGATGCCGCCAACGACTGCCGTGTTCTATAAGATTATGCAGATAGCAACTGAATTCGCTCGCTGCCGAAAACTGGGGTGAACGAATGGTCAGGCATCCCAGGGTGACATAGGATACTCCAGGCTGGAAGTCCGTTGAAGATCGGGGAGCGCTCGAGCCAAGTCGCCTTGTTCGAAGTGCGCTTGCGTGCCTCATGCGGCAGCATGTTGATCATGGAGCGGTGACATTCCTCGTTCAATGGGCTTCCGACCCTTCCGTGTCGGCTTTGTGGGATTCCCCGCGCCCTAAGCTGATATTCGTACAAGCTGTAGCCTGCGCTGTAACGCCTGTGAAACATTGAAGCAGACTCATGTTCACTGCTCGCCACTGCTCAAAGGATCGTAGGGGAAGTGGAGCAGCCAAAATGAAGGTGCACTCAACCGTGGGAACTCCGATGGCTGCACACATGGATGCCCCATCTGGCCAACGATTGCGCAAAGGTTTAGACCACACTCAGGAGGCACAGGAAGCGCAAAAGAACAACGTGTGGACGGGCCCAGCCGGGACTAAGCGAGTCGTTAGTGAAGGATGAGGGTGGAGGGATTCTCGGTATGTACTGACTTTGAACCCGGGGCCTCTCGCAATCTTGGGAGCAGAGCTCCTGGAGAATCTCCGAAGCGAAAATCATACCACTAGACCACTGGGCCATTGTTGAGCCCAGCGACGTCATAGTCGTACATGTAATAAGTCGAGAATGGACAAGGGGACCCTACGGGAGGGTTTGGAGGTCTGTGGGCGTTGCCAGTCTCCACAGATGACACACAGCGCAGCACAACGTATCAGAAGCCTTCGATACGTATTCTGCTGACCCTTGCATGCTTTGCAGCTTTCCAAATGGCCGCGGGGTCGTGGAGGGGCGCTCTGAGGGAAATTCCTTGCACACCATGCCAGAACCCGGATCCGCAGCGCGGGCCGCCGCTAACAGCCTCGCACAGCATCTCCACATCTCTCCTGCGATAGCTCTTTCATCGAAGACATAGAAAGAGACCATTGGTCATGGACCCAAAGAAAAGATTCTTGCTGACCGAAAGCGGAAAGAGCACGTGAAACTTTGACATCCGCACAGAAACCGAATTCTGACTTCCACGCGCGAATCACGACACCGAAGACGAAACTCACTTACCGCGTCAAGCGATTGGCTCTGCATGTATCGCCGCGGAGGCGGCCACTGTATATCTGTCGTGTACCTTCTCCATAGGGCCAACTGCCAAGACGTGAGGTCGTGTCGGACGCACCCGCGCTCCACTCCACTCCTCTCCAGACATCGAACTCTGCTGCTATGGAACACTACCACAACTCATCACCAGCACACATCAAGACATGCTCGACGAAAGGCACATGGGCAACTCGCTGTGATGCTGATGTAGACAGCTGACTGGATCATCAGGCTGCAAAGGTATCAGCAGTGCCACCACACGCATTGCCTGCTTCAACCCAATTGCCCGAGTCGCGGCTTGCGCGATCTCATAGGCATCAAGATACCATCATAAAGACATCTACGGTAGGCGCAGTAACACTGCCACCAAACACCGGCACGAGCAAGCCTTCAAGTACCCTCACGACTCTCACTATACCACCATGTCCACCTACGCCACCCGCCTCGAGACGTTTCTCCCGCACTGGAACTCCAACATCACCTCAAGCCGCCAGTTGGCATCAATGGGCCACACCTGCGACAGACCGCCACTCGAAAGCCTCGAAGACGGTTCCCGATGCATCGAGTGCAGCAGATTTGTGCCGAAAGCGACCAGCGTCGCTATCTTGGAAGGGCCAATGGTCGATCTCACGAATGGAAGACTCTCATTACATCACCCGAAGTGCACTCACCTACAGCTGCGATTCCCGTTCGAATCCCTCAAGCCAGACATTGGTCGCTACGACTTCGCGAAAGTTCGGGATCGATGGGAGCGAAAGGCAGCTCCGCCTGCGTCAGACACACCTCAATCCAGCGGTCTCTTCACCCTTCCAGCAGAATTGCGGCTACAGATATACTCATACATCATCCCTCCAGCAAGTCCCGTTACGAAGATGGTCCAGCTCAACCGCGACTCGAACCGCATGATCACCGAGCGTGGTCTTCATCGACCTGGACATCGCGATCTCACGCTGTCAAGATTGCTCTCGACTTGCAAAGCCATCCATGCGGAGGCTCTTGATCTACTCTTCCGCAACGTGACCTATGCTTTTACCTCCTCACGAGACCTATACCTTTTCCTCAGACAGATCGGACACTCAGGACGCCAGCTATTGTGCTCTGTCGATGTAGCATGTGGTCAACGATGCGACGCAATCTCTTTCGCTTTGCTGGCCTCTTGCGAGAAGTTGTCTATGCTCACGTTGAGGTTTGACCGGCCAAGACTTATTGGCGATTGGGCACCATTGTGGATCACGAACGGGGTACAAGCTCTTCTCGAGCTACGCGGCATTGATCAGCTCGATGTCGAGTGGAAGCAGCAGGGTCAAAGATACCGCTTTGTGTCGTCTGGCGATTCCAGATGCTCCGAAATTGTGCGTTCAGCTTTGTCGATGCCGAGATTGATCACCTGATGAAGCTGGCGAACATTCAACGAGAGGACTCGTGATCGACAATGCAGAACTGTGAGGGTCCCACAGCTGTGTAGTGCCGCAGGCACTGACACACGCGACGGTGGCTGCATCTACCGTGGCCATGTCTAGGAGACCTGGGCTTTGAAGAGCAGCGATAGCACGCATTCGCTCTCAGTCGCTGACTTGGAGGCTTGACATGACATCAACAGTACAGCATCCGGAGTAACTTCACTACCAGTACAATTTCGACCGAATACAGCGCGTCAACGCCAGTAGCATATGCAGCACCTCGGTCAAACTTCTCCACCCCAACACTGCAATTCCCTGCAAGCAGTGACTGATCTCTCAAGCGGCACTACTCATTGCTTTCAACAATACCAGTAACCCATATGCACCCGGATCAGGAACACCTTGTGTGGTGCTCTCGTCTAGATACGCACTCCGCCCAAGCTGCGCCTCCATCTTCTTGGTTCCTTCGACCCCCTTCTCAGCTTCCGCCACAGCAGCTTCCGCATCATTCGACTTGTTCAGTGTATCGATGAAAGGAATGAGCGCATCCATCATTGTTCGATCGGCAAGCCGTGCCCGGGTGTACTTCATCAATTGGGTCAGCGCGCTCTGCAAGGCCTTTGGCACACTATCCTCTGATGCAAGCGATGCAGCAAGCGCTGTCAAGAAGATGCAGTATAGCGCGCCTGAAGTGCCGCCCATGTTGACCTCGAGATCAAGAACGAGGTCTCCAACCACCTGCGGCAGCTGAGATAGATCTTTGTCTTGGATGAACGCCAGTACCTGCTTTGCGCCGTCTCTGAGGGTATACCCGCAGTCGCCATCGCCGACTATGGTGTCGTACTCCGTGATCCTTGGCTCGTCATCGATCACAGCTTGACAGCCAGCTTGAATACGTCGCCGGACTTGGGCATCGTCAAAAGTCATCTTCGAGCTGGATGCCACTGCTGCAGTACTGCGTCCGGACGTTTCAGAGGTTGCTGCCGCTTGATGCGCTTTTGGTTTCGGCTGTGCACTCAGTAGCTCCACTGGCAATGGACAGATCGACACAGCAAAGCCTCTCGCCAGCTCCTTATGATCGAGTATAGTCGAGTGCGACAGCCTGTATGGGATCAGCTTCGACTCTAGATACTCTGCAATGTCCTTCGCCAAGATGTAGTTCTCCAGTCGACTCAGTCCGTTGACATCCGAGTAGTGCACTGACACTGTGACTTGCACGGTCTGGGGCTCGCGGAACTTCAAGACATGCTTCAGGTCCCTTTCGATGGCATGCTTGGCTTTCTGGAAGCCGAGCGTCTGCCCTCCAGCATGCACAATGGCCGGATTTCCATCAGCTTTCTCGACGTGGAAGCGGGAGTACGCAGTGCTAGATTGCTTCGCGAAGATCTTCAGCAGCTCAGTAGTGCGATGAACGGAGGCTCGGCAGGAGTCTGTTGCGTTGTTGATCAAGTGGATGACATGATCCATCTCGACTTCACTCGTTACTTCGATCTCCACCAAGTCCGATTCGTGCACCTCAACATGCATCTCCTTGCCCGAGCGCACGACGACAAGACCGTGAGCCAGCTTCAATCCAGCTTTCTTGATCGCGTAGTCAACATCCTGCGCGGTGAGCACGCCACTTCCCCGCTGATCGGTCACGATGGCGGTGATCTGCTTGTCGTCGAGGAGCTTGCTCGAAAAATTTCCCAAATTGCCGATGGCGGCTATGCCGACTGATTTGCTCTCGGCTTGAGCTTCATCGATCAAAATGGTCTGGTTCTTGGGTGTCTTTGTGGCCCGCACACTGGGTCGCATCAAGGGCAGTATGGTGGTCCATCTCGTAGGGTTTTTGAGGTCGAGGGCGCTGGCATCGAAGGGAACTGTCTGCTCGACGACGACCGCCATTGTGATGAGTTGCGTGCCTGATATGGGATGCTCTGCTTCTCCACGACCGCGGAAATCCTTGGGCGGTTATGAAAGCGCTCAAGACAACGCGTCAGGTCTACAGTGCCTTCGAAAAGTGATGTTTTGCCTAGTCTATGGGCCGTGGAGTTGCTTTCCTCTTACTGACGTAGGAACTGCTATCTTCCGCTCACACAATAAAATTGGTAGCAGTACTGTCACTAGTTCAGATTCCAAGGGATGGCAGTGATATGTGTCCTGGGATCGCAGGCAAGGTGAAAGTGACGACGACCTGCATATGTTGCGGCAAGAGCTAGCTGTTGCTCCGCCAGACATTCACATGTACATGCTAGCATCTGGCATAGCTTACGGGCGGTTGCCGTTCCTCGGCGAAAGTGGGAACTATCATAGAAGCTCTCAGTGTTTGCCTGCACGTGGAGCTGTCCATCAGGCAGATAGTGCGGATGCCCACATCAAGCAATCCGGTGAAGCAAGTGGACACCCAACTCGATGTGTGGGGTACTTGACAGGCCGACTGCACAGAACCCCCGTTGACTCTACGCTACGCTGCAGCTGGTTTCGTGACAAGAGAAGATCGTACCCTCACGATGCTCATTGACACCCGATCAGTACTGTCAAGATCATGCACACCTCTCACCGAGCGTCCGGGACGTCTCGGTGTAGCGGCCTCGTGGGCAGAGATAGAGGGGTAACGAGAACAACGCGTATGCGGGGCAAAGGGAATGTGGCATTGACGCGTCTGTCACTGAGATAGTATCGATGCTCGCCCGGCGCTACGAGGCCAAACCCATGCACTGTCGCGGAGACTGGAGAGTGGGTATCTTCCTCTTGTATCTTGCAACTCTCCTCACTTCTTGGCCATTTTCCGAGCACTCCTCAGCTCTTGTCAACGTCCAGAACAGCAAACTTGACATTGTTCTGCCCCCGAGAGACGGTCTCCAGGTCCAGTCGTACTTTCCTACCAAACTCGGCTTCTCACGAGTAGACTGGCGAGCTTGCGCACCTCAGTAGCCACCTCTACAGTAGCTCTGGGCCCCTCTCAATCAACCGGAGAAGACACGTCCCAAAACATCGATACGTGCCATACGCTTACTATTCAACCATGGCCTCCGCAGCCCTCCGCGAAAAGCAGGCCCCAATCAAAGCGTCCTACAAATCCGACCCTTCCTCTGCCCTCGTCACCCTCAGCTCCAAGGGAACCCTAGACTCCAGCTCCATAACCTGCAAGCTAGACACCGGCCGGCAAATACAAGGCGCAAAAGCCAAACTCGCTGGCCTGCACCCCAAAGCCGGCGGCGATGATCCCGATATCAGTGGTGAGCTCTGCAGCGGCGACATGCTGCTCGAAGCACTCGTGGCTTGCGCTGGGGTAACGCTGAAAGCTGTTGCTACGGCTCTCGACATCCCGATCAAGAGCGGGACCGTAACAGCAGAAGGCGACCTCGATTTCCGGGGCACGATGGGCGTGGATCGTGAAGCGCCGGTGGGGTTTCAGGGGATAAGGCTGGGGTTTGAGATCAAGCTTGAGGATGGGGCGGAGGTGGACGAGGATAAGATTGAGAAGTTGGGGAAGCTGACTGAGAGGTATTGTGTTGTGCTGCAGACTATTGTTAAGAAGCCGGAGGTGAGGGTTAGTTTGAGGAGTAGTCAGAACAGCGAGGATGGGATTGAGAGGGGGTTGGCTTGGGGGCAGAAGATATGAGAGATGAGGACTCGACTACCTGCTGGCGATAGCTGAGCTTGAGCTTGAGATACTATCACCTTGGGCTGTAGGAGCCTCTGTGCTAGACGCCGACAGCGGTGTCTTACACTTGCTCAAGCACCGCCTGTAGAGATTTCATGGCGATGTGGACAGTACCTCGAAGCTCATCTGAAGAGTCATGTTCTGTTGTCGTAAGGTGTCACAGCGACCGGTCTCCAGCGCAGCTGAGGATTGAGATATCGTCTGATCTTAAACACTTAAAAGGTATTGCAGGAGAATTGTGGTTTGTTGCAGATAGTACGCCAGATCTTGCGTTCGAATGTCCAGATTTGTACGAGTGATCATCGTTCATGGGTAGTGGCTGGTGCGTGAGACATCGTGGCGCCATGCGTTATGGTACAGTAGCATTAGGGCATTGTTTCCGAGTCTCCGCCGTGGTCGGTCTTCGGCTCAATGCAACATCGAAGCCATCTTTATCTACAGGCATTTGCAGTGAGAGATCACTTTCACACAGGGTAGTTTCGATCGCCGGGTCGCGGTCATGTTCGACAAGGTCGATCGGCACTGTCATTGGAAGGCTTTCGAGTCTTTCGTGCCGCGTTTAATCGCGATGCCACTTTCGTAGACGCGCGAAGTTCACCATGGTCACGGCGTCAGCTCCGGCTCCGCCAATTGGCTCTCGCTGCCGACACCCAGATCGACGGGAGCATCGCGCAAGGGTGACGGCGATGCTCGATCATTGATGATGAGATATTGTCGTGGTTTCGATTTTCTCTCAGCGGGCAATATGATAAGCAGGAATTGCAGTATAATCAGGTATAATCAACAACAAGATTGCTGACAATACCACACTCCCCCCAAAAGCCAAATGCCACGCCATGCGGCAATAAGGCGCGATCCGATAGGACATGACGCAGCCCCAGCAGGCGAGTCCGTTGATTTCAACGGCTCCATGTCCGGCTCTCGCATCCGAATACTTGTCTTGTCAATCCAATGTTGTGATGATGATGTGTCGCCATCGCCTTCGAGACTCGTCGTGCGCGCAGTCTTACTTCTTCTCTTCCCACTGAGGCTGACGGGACCCGCTATTCTGCGATTACGTGCATCAGTTCTGCGCTTCGTGGGTGTTCCTGAGTCCTGCTCCACCTCCCGCGGCCCACACTCTCTAGTGGGTAGATCCCCTCGACATAGCCGGTACTGTAGGGCAGAGCATCATTGCGTTGCTTCGAGGGTGTCCCACTACACGCGCGACACAACAGCAGTATTGCTAGCTGGCATACTACCCCGACAAACGACAGGCCTGCTTACTATATCTGCCCATGCACGCAGTGGTCACACCAGCAGAGCACAAAGTTTTCGCCCGGTCAACCGATTTTTCTTCCTGCCCTCGCCGAGGAATACCCGCCATCCGGCACTGAAGCCGCCGCTCATCTCATCACTGCTGCACAGGCGTCTTTGCGCGAGTGTTCGCTATCAGCGGGTCGCAGTACTCTATTCTAACAACACATCTGCATCTACGCGCTTATACATATTCCTGTACAGCGGCGCGCCACGGGCTGACGTCTCCCTTACCCGACCGTGGGGTCTGATGCGCGGTTACTGGTCGCCACAGCCTCCAGTTCCCCTCGTCCTCTCCACTTGATTGTGGAGTCGGCGCCCCTCCCCATAACCATGGACAACCATTTTCAGCCTCAGAGCTACATGCCATATCCGCCTCACCACCAGCAACAGCAGCAGCATCAGCAACCTGGACAGCAGCAGCAGCAGCAGCAGCAACACCACCAGCAGCAACAGCACAACTCGTACGGCAACCTGCCCGGCCATGGTCAGCACCAGGACTCGAACAACCACACTACACTTCCACCGCTACAACAACCCGCTGGACAGAATGGCGGCTATGCGCAATTCGGGTCCATGTCCTACGCGTCGCACCCAGGCAGTCAGAGCCACACGCCGACAACACCGCACACGCCCACGTCCGCCTCGATGGCTGGCGGCGCGTCCAATGCATACACACATATATCGCCTGCCAACGCCATGGGTCCGCCCGCCTACCCATCCTGGGCCATGACTTCCTCGGCTGCCTTCCCGTCATCAACCGCGACTTCACTCCCACCAAATGTTGCCGGCGCGCCTCATACAACTATCCGCCCCATGCCTCCAGGCGGGATGAGCAGCTCGGCGCATAACATGTCTGGGCTGCCGTCATCGCAACTAGGTCAACAGCAGACGTCATTCACACAGGGCGAGGAGGCGCCTACGCATGTGGTTGGATCGCAGGGTCGGCGTGGGATACTGCCTAGCGCACCTGGACGACCCAATGTACCTGCCAGTAGTACGGGCACGGCGAGCAAGAACATGATACCGCAGAAGGATGCCGATGGGAAGTTCCCGTGTCCGCATTGCAACAAGACGTATTTGCACGCGAAGCATTTGAAGCGACATATGTTGAGACGTGAGTAGCTCATATCTTGAGAGAGGTAGGACGTTTTACTGACATATCGCAGACACTGGTGACCGGCCATACTCGTGCCATCTCTGCAAGGATACTTTCTCGCGAAGTGACATATTGAAACGCCATTTCCAGAAGTGCTCGATCCGCCGAGGGAACCCAACTGGAGCCAATCACCTTGCGCATCAACGAAAGAACAACTCGAGTAACCGCCTTTCAATGAGCCAACAGGACGGACCAATCGGGCTTGCTGGTCTCAGTGATGTCGCTGGGCCAAATCCGTACCCCGGAATGAGTAACGCAACCAGTAGTCCCACAGTCAAAGGAGATGGCTCAGTTCGATCGTCTCGTGCCAACAGTCTGATCAACCCTAGTGCGATTAACAGTCATCGAGGGAGTATAGCCGGACTAGGCATACTGGGGACAGCAGCTTCCGGCGCAGAGCAGATGAGCACGTCCCAGGCATACCAGCCGAACCTACACACATACGCCTTGCATAACAGCACAAACGGCGGTGGCATGCAGCCTGGATACGCTAATCCCTACAGTCCACAGCATATGAACAGCCCACAACACATGAACGGCAACAACATGTACAACAACCACCAACAACCCCAGCAGATGTCTTTTTTAGGCCAGCAGAGCTCGCGGTTCAACAACAGCCACACCAATAGTCCTGTTCAGCAGCAGCAGTTGACGAACGGCGGCCACTCCATGGACTGGAGCCGCATGTTCACTCAGGGTGGCCAGGATGGTTTCATCGGCGGAAACCTTCCTGCGAACGCGGGCTCTCAGGGGATGAATATCAAGACCGAGGATGATTCGAAGCCGTTCAATGAAACTGGGAGCGATTCTTTTTTAGGTAGTCTTTACTCGCACCCTAGCGGCTATGGGGGCGAGGAGACGGAGCAGGAGAACGGGATACCTGGCTTCCCGAACTGGAGTCTGGACGATCCTTTGCAGGGCAAGGTCGATCAGCTGTTCCAGTTTTGCTTCCCGGATGGTGGGCATCCTGCTGTGCACGATCCGGAGGCTGCGGATCTTGTCAAGGCCTGCCTGACAGTGGAAAACGTGAAGCACTTTGCTGAGCATTACACTTCCTTTCATGGACACTGGCCGATACTGCATATGCCGACTTTCAAGCTTACGGATGCTGGCAACTCCCTGGTGCTGGCCATCATTTGCATTGGCGCAATCTACAGCCCCAAAATGACTGTCGTGCAGTCTCGACGGATGATGACCTTTGTAAGAGCCACCATACTGAGCAACTCTGCAGTGTATCAAAGGGTCAGCATCAACCAGACGCAAGGACTTGGCAATCAGAGCTGGGAAGTCGATGAGCTCCAGGCTCTGCTCATGCTGAACACGATATACACATGGCATGGTACGCCGGAGCTGAGGGACATCGCTATCAACGATCATCCGAATACGATCCGCGTTGCCCGTGCAATGGGTCTATTGCAGACTGCGCCACCTGGTCACTACGCCCACAGCGTACTTCATCACACTTCGGGTAAGAACTCTACGCAAGATGAGGCGAACGCTTGGAACTGGCATAGCTGGCTGGAACAAGAGAAGCGCAATCGCGCGGTTTACCATCTCTTCCTGACTGACGCCGCGGTGGCCATGTACTTTAACAACTCACCTCAGCTGGACCCACTGGAGATCCGTCTTCCACTACCTGCTGACGACGCTGCATGGGATGCGAAAGACCAGAACGAATGCGCCGCAGCGCTCGGTCTCCATGGCCGTGATGCTCAATCCAGGAACACCACCGGAACCCGCCAGATGCGCCAAGCAGGCATGCGCGAGTCTGTTCGCCGCCTTATCGAGCTCAACGTCAACGTTCCCCAGAACACAACAAATGTCTACTCCAAATTCATCCTCATTCATGCCCTCATAGTCCGCATCATAGCCTGCCAAAAAGTCCTCTTCCAACCGGAAGGTAACTTTCAAGGCTTCGGCGCGAGCTTCGGCGGCTCTGGACCCGCCACACCACTCTCGCAGAACGACTGGCTGGATCAACACGGCAACAACGGCAGCAGCAGTAACGGCCACGTCACGCCTACGGATGGCTTCGGACCGAACATCCAGACCGCACACGCCCAGCAAGAGAAGAAACGCCTCAACTATGCACTCGACAAATGGAAACGCATGTGGGACACCGACACATCCCTTCAATACACTCCCGCTCCAACGAACCCCTCCAGCCTACGACGCTTCGGTTTCAGCAGAGACGGCGTGCACTTCTTCTTCCTTGGCCGCTCTTTCATTCAATCCAACCGGCCGAACGACTGGGCTGCACCTCCTAACGTGCGCTTCAGCCAGGTCATGGGGCTGCTGAAGCGAATTAAGCAGTTTGTTGCTGGGGATCCGGCGCAGTATGGCCGCGAGATTGGGAGTGTGGGCGATATCAGCGATGATTATGGGCGGGATGAGTTGACGCTTGATATGAAGTTGTTGTTTCGGGCTTGGGATGGGGGAGCTTATGGAGGAGTGGAGGGGCTGAGCGGGGTGTAGTGGAGTGCTGGCTTGGGGTGGTAGGGAGTGGCGACGCGTATATGATAGGAGGGGTGCTGGTGATGATCTGGCTTGCTGGTGGTCTGGTGTGAGAGGCCGGTTGAAGACTATTCATTCTCTTGCTACTGCGCCGGATCGCAAGCCTTTGGAGCGTGTGCAAGACACAGACTGGCTTTGCTGGGTCAACGAAAAACGAAATATAGAGTATAGACAACGGGACACACAAGAGCCGTCTCAGGCGAGCGGATCAGTGACGTGGAGCCTGCGCCGCCTTGGGCCCTGCACTGATCTGTCCGGCTGATCTGCTTCTGCGACGATGGCTGGGAGTTTGGGAAGTGATGTTTATCGATATCGAATGCGTATCTCGTGAGAGTGCGACTGTACTTAGTATAGAGAATTGCACTACGTATACTATCTCGAACACCTATGCTACAGCCCTCGCCTTAGGAGCGTGAATATCTCAGCTTAAGGCGGCTACGATTTAGCTGATTAATGCTGACTTTGTGCAGTGATGAGGCCAGTACGTGGCTACGGACTGTTTACGCTGGATCAAGCTCTCTGACATGACCGTGGCTGTGAGTTACGCTTTCGATGCCGTGGAGGCGAACACGAGGAAGGCCAGGGGACTTGCGAGACAGCGTTAGAATAGGTAAGATCATGGGGTCCTTCGTGTATCGCAGTATATGGTGTCTCACGTCGGATCGTCGTTTTCTTGGCCACAGGCTTGCCCCACGGCTCATACTGAAGTTTGATCCTAAGGACATGACCACCTGCTTTGGATTCCACCGGCATGCAAAACTTCTTTTCTTTGATACTCCAACGTGAAGTCCTTGCGTCCTCGACCGTGAGTCATAAGGCCAGATATACGACACGTCGAAACAAAGCCTTGTGCGGCCATAAGCGAAGGTATGACCCCCAACTGTGCGCGAGAACAACGCTCCCACAGCTGGCCCGATGGTTATTTCTAAGGCTTCTTTGACGGACTGTGGCAGGCTTGTGATAAACATCCGGACAACAGAGATCAAGAGGGCCGAGTCGTTGAACCCCAGAGCATGACAGCGCCGCTGCGCGACATCGATGAGTCTATAGATAGTGTACGTGACAGCTGACAGCAAGGCTCGTAGCAGGCATCTCTGCCGTATATTTGGACGCATCAAGGCCTGCTTCTCCAGTCCGGTCATCGACACTTCCAACCCTTGTCAGCTCAGCACGACTGGACCACTTTCATCGGCGACATCCTCCTCAGCCCGTTCTCCTTAATCATCTCTCCTTCAAGACAACTCCGTTGATCACGACAGCGATGCTTCTCGCTTCTGGTGCCCTCATGGCGCTCACCTCTGCGATCCCCGCGCACGTTGAGAAGCGTAGCATCAGCTACCAGATGACATGCAACGCGGCGCGCAACCCAGACTGGGGCGATTGTAGGGGTCTTCCTCTCGATCGAGTGTCAACATGTACTAACCGTCCTCGCAGGCAAGAAGGTCTATAAGCGAATGAACAGAACCCTCTAGTCGTCACTGCCATCGACAGCACCACATCCGACTGTACGCCCAGTGATGCCGGAGGAAACGCAGTCAACAACGACGGCTGAATGGGCGTCTCGATTTACAGCTCCGGGAAGTCTTCGAGCAAAATGCTGCAGCCTGGAGGGGCCGCGATCGACAATACCCCTCCGATCATCCAGTCTCGTGGCGGGTCTACATGGTCGACGGCTTTTACCATCGAGAACTCGGCACCATCGAAGTACCGCCAACAAGTGCTGGACGCCCAACCCGGTGGATCCCAATGTACGCTCACGAACTCTCAAACGCAAAGTGACAAGGTGGAAGCTTCAGCCAGCCTCAACGCCGATTCGAGATTTTCCCCGTCAGTGCATCGATCTCTACCACCTGGGAGCAGAGCTTCACTACCACAACGGAACAGACTATCATCAATCACTGCAAGGAGGATCAGACTGACACATTGTATTGGTATCCTCGCTTCACGCGTTACCATGGTGGTTTCTCGCCCAATGGTCCGGTACCTGTGGACATCTACGTGCCTCAGAGCAACGGCAAGACCGCCATTAGTGAGCATAGGGTCCTCTGCTTTTCTTGAGCGTGGTTGTCATTTGATCTGCTGTCATTTGATCTGCTGTTGGGTACGATTGCATGACCTTGTACCCAATTAAGATGCTCTCAGTTGGACTAGCCACAGATACAAGAGCATACTTTACTGCAGCCACACTTATAATTGCAGGCTAACGAAGGTCGTGTTGGGTGGAGCTGTGGGCTTTCTTGAGCAGATCGTTTTGATTATTCTCTACTGCTTCAAGCTTTTGGTCGGCCCTATCGAAGAGGAGCATTCAACATCTTCCGTGGTCATGGGAGGGCATGTATGTTATGGCTTAGTATTAGCATACTTCTTGCTGAACAAGACTACTCACGCGCCTACGCCGAAAGTCAATATCCTTTCGTTGTGAATGCTGGAGCTTCCTAGAAGACGGCTGCTGCAGCACCCAAGAACCTAGCCAATCAGAGGACTCGAGCACAAGTTGCTAGAGCTCAGGAGAGCGGTATCTTGCGCTGCCTCTACACATACACTGAATCGGGCCGTCGACCCACGTAATGTCTCATACTGTTCCTTTAACTCACACCTTCGGCTCGACCTCGGTCTCTGGCCCCTTTCCCTTGCCTTGAATTCGATCCCACTCCTCGCCATCCTGCTTGTCATCCGCAGCATTAGCTGTCAACTCTGGAGTCTCCTCATCTTCGATTTCCTCTGGGAGAATGAGGTTCAGGAAGAGCGAGAGGAAGGCTGTGACAGCGAAACCGGTTTCCATCACAAGCTCGATAGCATTGAAGAACCCGAGGAGGGCGCGATTGGGGCCAGAGTAGGTGAAGACGAAGCTGTGATGGGGTGTCAGTGAATGATAGAGTGAGATTTGATTGAGGGTGATGTGAGCAGGAGGCGAAGCGGATAGAGGCTAGTGCAGTGAAGCTAAGTGCAGTGAGGAGCTTTGCAGTGATGACTTACGCAAACCAATTTGGCACCAGTGTAGCGCCATAGCCCAGTGCCAGTGATGCAGTGAGAATGAACCTGTTACGCCTCGTGAGAGGCGTTGTCGAAATGATGCGAATACCACTGACGGCCACAGCGGCGAAGAGGAACGTCGTCATGCCGCCCAGCACCGCACTGGGAATCGCTACAAGCGCAGCAGCGAATTTGGCGAAGATGCCCATGATCAGCAGCCAGAAACAACATGCGTAGCCGGCTTTGCGATTCGCGCAGCGCGTTAGAGCAATGACTCCATTGTTCTGCGCGAATGTAGACATCGGTGAGATGGTGCAGAGCGCTGCAATGATGCCATTGAGACCGTCGGCGAGCACGCCCCCCTGGATGCGGGAATCGAAGAGTGGACCGTCGACTTGCAGGCGTGAGACATCGCAGGTCGCAGTAACGTCGCCGATACACTCCATGGCGAGGACGATGTAGACTGCAAGCAGAGGTAGAACGATTGGACCGTAAACGCTCAGCTTGAAGGTGTGGACCCAGATGAAGCTGACTACAGGCGCGCTGTCAATGCCAGATCGATCGAAGTAGTTCGTTGCACCGGCTACGATGCAGCCGACGAGTAGGCCCATGACCACTGCTGTGCTTTTCATGATCGGACTGCCAAAGCGTTCGCACAAGATGATCGTAAGGAATACCGTGAATCCAAGCCCGATGAACTCGGCGCTTCCCCATGGCAGAGCATGAGGTGCGTATATCGTGGGACAGAGGGCGAAGATGCCGGACTCGGGTCGCGTTTGACAGCTGCCAGATCCACCTGCCCAGTTCTGGAAGCCGGTTGCGATCAGCTTGACGCCGATCAGAAGCACAGTCGGACCAGTGACAAGAGGTGGGAACACTCGCTTCAGTACCTTCGGTGGCGTGAAGGACATCAGGATTTCCAGTAGTGCGCAACAAGCTGCTGTTCCTAAGATCGCTCCGTATCCATCGGGACACGGCAAAGGGGTTCCGTCCGCATTCGAAGGGCAGAAGCCGGTGGCATACATCTGGCTGAGAGCACCAGTCGCAACTGGAATTGTAGCAAATGATGTTCCGACAACCGAGATGAGCCCGGTGCCGATATAATATGGTGTGCCCATGATGTGGAAGCGAGTGATCTGGACCGAACTAAGGATGCCGCAGACAATGAGTGAAGTGCTGACAAGGTAGCTCTGAAGCTCAGATCCAAGATTTGCTGAACTCGCGAGGATGATGGGCGGGGTAATGATGCCAGCCAGCATACTGAGTGAGTGCTGGAACCCGAGTAGGAGCGCGAGAAGTAATGGCATCTTCTCATTGAGGCCGAAGAAGGGGGCGGCTCGTCGCTCCTTCTTCATGAAGGGCAGATTGGGTTTGAAGAGGAAGGCATAGTCGTATTTGCCGATGAGCCCATCTCTCGTGGTGAAGGTGTGCACTACACTTCGCCCGCGTTCAGCGAAGGTGCGCTTAGGCTGGGTCTCTGGCGCGATCTGATCTGGATGATCGTCCTTGACATCTTGCGACGAGTGAGACATGCTGTTAGTCTCGTCGCGAAGAGGTATTGCGAGGTGGCGCTGCCGGCGTGTGCTTGGTCAATTCAGAACCGAGAGAATTCTCCAGTCGTGGGGCGTGTTGTCCTCGTAGTTCATACGCGGTGCGTGGAATGTTCTGACTACTGTGAGTGGAGACCGGGGACAGAAAGGACCAAAGTTCTCCTCGACTTGTCGTTGCTTCTTCAACTGGCGTTGCGGGTGTGACCAGAGATATGAAGCTTAGCTGTACTGCCACAAGTGATACGTCCAGGGAGTATATGTAGATCAGTCCCGAGTGGGACGTGTAGGCGAGTGAGATAAGCGAGAACAGTCTCTATGCTTTGTGAAATAGTGGCAGGAGATGCTTTGATGCTGTAGGAAAGTTTCACTCAATTGTGGATGGAGCGCAGGATAAATACACGGAAGTGCAATGCTTCACTCACGTTGCCTGCGGTCTGGAAGTTGACAGTCCCTGGTCAAAGGATGTTGTTATCAGCATGATGGACAGCGCCGACCGCATCTCTGCGTCGCCAAGAGCGCCATGAAGACACTGATGCTCGACTCGGGCGCATATGAACGACTGCAACAATGTGTGGAGACGGATTCTCATCAGTGGGCAAAGATAAGGCAGGCTTTGGTGCGGCTGTCGGCGCGTGGCAAAAGTCACATCCGATTGGCTTGAATGGTCGGCAGCCCTAATGCTATCGGAGGGCGCCGAGAGCCTGTGGAATCGCATCACGGAGCGTAGATGTGCCCTGCTATTCAGCGGACCGATTCATCGACTAACGAAAGAAGTGTCAAGGTGGCTGACGAAGTTTGCATCGTCGTGGAAATGCACAACATCTTGTGTTGCGCGATGCTCGCGCAATCTCGTACCAAGATGACTCCCGCCTTGCACTGAGGCGAGACGAGCTCGGTTGCGGTAGCACTCTCAATGTGCCAGACTCGATCGGTGACTTTCGGTCGACGGAGTGAGCACTCCCGGCGTCTTGTTCTCGCTCTCCTTGAAACAAATCTGTTGCAGCCTGCTGGTTGGCATTGTGCGATAGCCTTCCAGGGATCGGACAAGGCTGCACAGGAGCTGGCTCAGGACATTTCCGATGTAAGTGTTGCAATAAACTGACCGGCAAAGCCAACCATCGATGGCTGTTGGAATGGCTAGAAGTAGGTACTCAATCTCGTTACCATGGCCGGGTCCAGCTTCTGATATTACGACCCTGAAAACACCGTCTCGCGAGAACAACCACACATCGTCCCGAAAGTAAGGCAGATCTCTTGAGGGCTCGCCCGAATGCGAAACCACTCAGGTTGTCCGCAACGAACCATTCGAAGTGCATGCAGAGTTCCGGAGAAGCCATATAAGCAAACGCAGCATTCTCTCGACTATACACCGATCAGATGTATCATTGCGGTAAAGCTGGCCGAACAGTAGATGGCAATTTGCTGATTATGTTGTGGATACAAAACCAAACTATGCTACATTTTAAGACTTTGCGCAGATTTGCTAGCCTCGCCGCGTCGACTTTCGTCTCCCATCTTCAGTCTCACCTCGAGAGTCGACTATTGGATCTACCTCCAGTATCGGAGCATCGAATGTCGCTTTGCCAGGCGTGATGCCTGTTACGCTTGATCTCGGAGGAGGGAGTACCCATTTCGTCTCGCTGAGCCACTTCTCGGGCTCACCGCCCATGACCTCGTACCATGTCCCCCTGACGCGGTACATCTGGATCATGCCGTCGTGATTGTCAGGGTCTCTGGACAGTTCTGCCTCAGACGAGGGAACTTGCGGTAAGCTTGGTGCTTCTGTGCCTGTTGCTGCTTTTGGAGCGGCACTCTCAGCTCTTGGTGTGAGCGATGTTCGATTTCGCACAGAGGATGGTGCCGGACTTGCAGACGCAATCGATGATCGCGATGACTTCGGGCCAGGCATCAGTGACGCAGCAGGCAACTTTGATGATGCAATACTCTTCTTTGCCACCTTAACGACAGGCAGCACAGGCAGACCCTCGTTCGCGCCCGCGCTCAGTGCCAACAAGGCAGGAGTGATAATGGGCGGGTTCGGCAGACTTTGTCGTTGCTGCGACTTCAGCTTCTTGCGAGGTGGTGGAGCACAACTTTCATCCCCCTGCAAGCTGTCTCGTCGTGAGGATGTATTGGCAGCAGAAGGCGAGCTTTCGAGTACACTGCGCTCAGCAGAGGCGTACGCGATGCCATTGACAGCGGCATCCTGAGCTGCGCAAGCGTCCAGTGCTGTGAAGTAGGGCCGTTTCAGGATTCGCTGGAGCTGACTGAGATGGCTTGGCAGCAGGATCTCACGAGGGGGCGCGTCCGTTGGGAGACAGACGGGGATTACGACGTCGTCTTGACCGCGTCTACCTTGTGGTCTGTCGTAGAGTTGCCATGATCGTGGCTGCATCGAGATCGGGTTTCGCATCATGGTTTCGATAATTTTGGTCAAGTGGGTTTGCTGGATCATATTAGGCGATGTACACGAATGTAGACCATGCTGCATGCTTACCAAGGCCACGCGTTCACGACACCGGTCCGAGGATATCGTTGATGAGTCTCCTGGGAAGATGCACGTCTGGCCAGCAGACTGTGCGGTAAGTTGGACTTTGTTATTGTCCAAATTGCCACGCGTAGAGGTCGCGAGAAGGCCGGCCGATTACAAGTGATGCCTCCTGCCGAATCGAATGTCGTGTCGTAGATGGCGATGCAGATGATGATGATCGGACGAAATGTGAGTATGTGTAAGGAACGTGTCGAATAAAATGTTTGTGTCGATGATATCGGAGAGCAGGGAGTCGTTGTGGCTTGGATAAAGTACAACGTTTCTTACGCGCTAGCGATCGTGATAATAGCAGCCAATACAATCACACTCCGACCAATAGCGAGCCGTGATGACTATATCGCCGAAGTTGTGAGGGAGAGCAGCACAGTAATATCGAGACATCGGTTCATTTGTAACTTTGCTGCTCTACACTGTGTCACAACGTGACTCCACTCGCACTGCTGCCTGCAAGACCTTCGCCTTTGTCTCGGCTCAGCGGCCGACGCACCTGTACGACTCCTGACCCTCGTGATGCCAGCCATCATCTCGTGTGCTACAGCTCGTACACATCGCGCTCTTACCATGGTCTCATGGTCTGCGTAGTGCTGCTGATTTCACGAGGCTGACGATGAATGATGTTCCGCTTCGTTGATACTCCGGCTACTGATCAGACTATTGTCGACAGCATGTTATGAAATCCACGCAGATGACCAACGAGACAAGAGTGATCCCACAGCACTGCTACGAGATCGCGGCGGTAAATGCTTTGATCTATTGCCACAGGATGCTTTGACGCTGTCTAAGAGCACCATCCCCGCTGATCTGTGACCCGTAGCAGCGACAGTGGGAGGACGAAAGAAGCACTTCGACGTAATCGTTCGTCAGCTGCAATTTCAGCGTCTACTGTGACCTTCGGTGACTACGTGTCTCCACTTGGCATGCCGCGAGGCGATGTGCGAAGTTTTGCTAACTTCAGGTATCGAGCTAGTATTAGTACATGCGAGCAGCATTATACACTCATCTTCATCGCGATGCCCTTATGCGGCTCATAGCCAAGAACTTCGAAGTCCTCGACCTTCCACCCATCAACATCGCAACCAGCTTCCTTCGCAATTTTGAGCTCAGGGAACGCTCTCGGCACCCTCGTGATCTGCTGCTCGAGCGCTTCGCGGTGGTCGAGATATACGTGTGCATCGCCCATGGTATGCGTCAGCGTGCCAGGGATCAAGTCCGCGCAACGCGCGAGCATGTGTGTAAGTAGCGCGTACGAGGCAATGTTGAACGGCACGCCGAGTCCCATGTCGCAAGATCGTTGGTAGAGCAGTCCGTGAAGCGTCCCCTGCTTGCTGCCATCTTCCCGCGTTGGCGCAGAAGCCGGGAACGAGACGTAGAATTGCGCGAACATGTGGCAGGGCGGCAGAGCCATCTTACTTAGATCCGCAGGGTTCCAGGCAGACAGGATAATTCGTCGCGAGTAGGGATCTTTCCGCAGCTGATGCAAGACCGTGGTCAGCTGGTCCGCACCTTTGCCAGCGTAGTCTGCACGGCAGTCCTGGTACTCAGCGCCGAAGTGCCGCCACTGGAAGCCGTAGACTGGTCCTAGGTCGCCTTCCTCCCGGTCTGTAAGACTAACGGAGTCCAGGTACTGCCGCGAGGCGTTGCCGTCCCAGATCTTTACATTCTGGTCTTGCAGAGTCTTGGCTGAGGTATCGCCGGAGACGAACCAGAGGAGCTCTGCTATCACTGCGCGGAGAAATACTCGTTTCGTTGTTAGAAGTGGGAGAATTGGCGTTCCGGATGATGATGTGAGCGAGTATCTGTGTTGAGGCGGGAATGGGATTGCGAGAGTGCCGGTGCCAGTGCGATCTGGCCGGTGCTCGCCATTGCGGAGGATATCTTGGATAAGATCGAGATATTGGTATTCTTCGTGCGATTTTCGTAACGAAGGTAAAGTGGTGACTTGATCTGTTGGCTTGACTTTAAGGTCGACGTTTGGTCCGCTCGCTGGACCGATATCTTCGACTGCGACTGGTGCCATGGCTATGTCTGCTTTCTTGAAGCTGGAAGATAGCCGACGTTGAATGTTCGGGTATAAAGTGGTCGCGTCAGCACGCGTCGATCAACATCGCGAGTGTGCCACGGTGAAGTCGAGTCGTACCTCGGCGAAATTTGCTGCCGCTGTGGCGCTGTGTGGCGTACCTGTCCTCTCGGTGATCTCTCTCACATGCGATGAAGCAACACGGGTCGTGTTCTTTAAGCAGTTTCGTCTTTCAGTCCCGACGATCGAGAGACACAGTACAAGATGGCGTCCAGCGACAACCGACACTGGGCGCATCTGGTTCAGGAAGTCATCATCGGCGCTGGAACACTCATCTCCTGCTTCTACATCGCCCGACAGTTGCTTTCACGGCTCGATCCCGACGCTGGCGCAAAGGCCGAGTCGCAGAAGAAAGCACTCGCTGCTTCAGCACGCCTGCAGAGTATCTTTGGGGGCAACCAGAAGCAAATAGAGGACGATGACGCCTACTCATCCGACGAAGAGGACGATGGACGGGATCGAAGTGGTGCTAGGCCCGAGAAGGAGGATTTGGTGCTCAGCTCGTACGAGCAGACGATCGCTATGGAGGTCGTGAGTCCAGAGGAGATACCTGTGACGTTCAACGACATCGGAGGACTCGATAGTATCATCGATGATCTGAGGGAGAGCATCATATATCCTTTGACGCACCCACATCTGTACTCTGCGCACTCCTCACTACTCTCCGCACCGTCGGGGGTCTTGCTCTATGGGCCTCCGGGCTGCGGCAAGACTATGCTGGCGAAGGCACTGGCACGGGAGAGTGGCGCCTGCTTCATCAACCTGCACATCTCAACCTTGACGGAGAAGTGGTACGGCGATAGTAATAAGCTTGTGGCAGCAGTATTCTCGCTCGCGAGAAAGTTGCAGCCCACGATCGTCTTCATCGACGAGATCGACGCAGTACTTGGACAACGTAGATCAGGCGAGCATGAGGCGAGTGGTATGGTGAAAGCAGAGTTCATGACGCACTGGGATGGACTGGCGAGCTCGACCACGAAATCAGGCGCGCAGCGAATATGCATACTTGGAGCTACGAATCGCATACAGGACATCGACGAGGCGATTCTTCGAAGGCTGCCGAAGAAGTTTCCGGTGAACTTACCTACAGCGAAGCAACGGCGGCAGATCTTCGAGTTGACGCTGAAAGATACCCGCTTGGATCAATCAACGCTGCCAGACGGCAAGAAGGCATTGGATCTCAACATGCTAGTCCGACTGAGCGCTGGCATGAGTGGCAGTGATATCAAAGAGGCATGTCGAGATGCTGCTATGGTGCCGGTGAGGGAGTATATTAAGAGCACACGTGGGCAGGAGAGGAAGCCGCGAGACAGGCGGGACCGCCAGCGAGGGTCTGCTACGCCAAACGAGGAGGTGCGAGGCCTGCAGACGGATGACTTCTTTGGGCGACGAAGTGCCGCGCCATCAACGCGAACAGAGTCAAGCCGGGCAAGCTCGAAGACGGTTGAAGACAGCAGTGAAGTTGGGAGCACGGGCAGTGGCAGTACGGAGGAGGTTGAGTACTTTGACGATCCGGCGTGAAAGTGTGGACACACTGGTCCTACCCACAGCTCAACTCCTCCTCTAGAGAATCCCAGTGCACCACACGCCGCGCCGGGAGAGCATATAGATGCTTGCCGGACTTCTCGGACGCTCAGCCACTCATAGTGGCAAGTCATGCGGCTAAGCAGCGGGCGCACTTGCTAATGCGTCGACCAATGTACGTCCGAGGGAGCAGCGTCGGGCGCTATCTTGAGCGTACGGCGAGCCATAGAGCATTTCCGCGCCTATTTCAAGAATGGTCCAGCCGACGATGCGCCACTTGCAGCGCTGCACCTATCCCGCCATGCCACGGTGCGCACAGCGTTTGCGCATCGGGCGATCACCTCCTGTTCTCGACATCGATGGCAGATGGACCGCATTTCCCCTGCAGTCAGCCCTACCTCTCCCCTATTTGATGGGTCTCGGACGAAGCTACGGCGCCATCAATCAGGTTCGAAGCTGGTTCCTGTCGGGCCAAGCTCTGTTGGATAAATACATAGAACGATTTACAGGCTCCAAGTGTATACCGAGAAAATCAATGTGCAACTTTTCCTGCATCCGAGGATTTCGTCACGCAAGCTGCAAGCAGGCAATCTAGTTCGATCTGATATTCTTCATGGCGTGGGGGTGTGGGCGGAGTCCATCGTATTGTTGCTGACCGCGCTGCGCCAGCTGTATGGGCCGCTTGCAACCCACTTGCCGCAATGCTACCATAACACTGCTGCGCTATGAAGCGCAGTAGCAGAATGACCACGCGAGCGACAATGATCAAGCGCCGAAGATGCGAGACGCTTAGGCGGCGACGGAAGGACGAAGTAATTTCCTGTAGCGACTCCTGCCGTTGCTTCCATCAACCATTGTGTTGCAGAGATGAGGACACAAAATTTGCCATCAAGACGTCCTCATCGCGGCAGTCTCGCCAGTCACAGCTAGTGATAGATTCCGCGTCCTCGACCTCCAGTCCGTCGCTGTATCTGCGCATCCCCGACTCCCTCTCTTGCATCCATCCCATCCCATCTCAGAACTCCACCATCAAAGAGCAACACATCCACATCACCACCACCACCACCATCAAGTGTTTGCACCGGAAATGCAACACTAGCCCTGCCAAACATGGCTCGCTCCACTTTACACAAGAACATCTCCCATCAAACCAGCTCAAACAAGAACGTCGCTACCTCCTCCTCATCTCCTAGCAACTCAAGATCCAGCATGCTTTCGCGTCCCCACCTCACCATATCCGACCCCTCGACGGCTCGGTTATCAGAAACACCATCGCCTCTCTGGCAATTCTCTCGAATACTCGCTGCCTCACACGATCACGCCTCCCAGGCCAGCAACACAGACGAGACAGTCGAGGACCTCGTCACGGCCATGCAGACGAAAGCCAAGATCTTCTCCGATGACGGTGCGGCCGGGACCAGGCTTCTGAGTAAGCTTGCTGAGGAGAGGAAGGCAAGGGAAGCTGAGAAAGCTAAATTGAAGGTGGCAGAGAGGGCGAAGGGGAGCCAGAGGAAGGGGACGCGTGAGTGGAGACCGATGGGGTGGTTGTTGATGTGAGAGATTGGGCGATGGAAGACGATGGAGGGGGCGACTGATGGCGGAAGGATATGGGGTGAGAGTTTGGAAGTCAGGTCGGCGGTGCAACTCGTGGGGAAGGTGGGGAGTGAGAGACGAAGGGTTGGTGACTTGCTGGTCTCCAGGGTGGTGGATTATTGGATGTTGCTATTGCCGATACACTACCGTATCTTATACAGACAAGGCTTCAACACCTTCGCCTCATCCTCCGTCGTGACCTCTTCTTCTTTCTGCTCGTCAAGGAACTTCTTCTGCGCGTGCATCGGCCTCTTCTCTCTTCCCGGCTCTTCCTGCTTCGCTCCTTTACCCTTACTAGGCGCAGCAGCCTTAATGAACTCCATCTTAACGAACATCTTGTTCCCCAGGTCCACGCTACCCTCGCCTTCTCTCAAGACGAAGCCTCTCTTTTTGAGTACCTCCACGAACGCGGACACATCAGTCTCCTGCTGCACCGCGGGCTCGACGCCGTCCACTTCCATTCGTAGTACGGCGTCCTCGTTCTGACCATCGGTCTCCTTCTTCTTGCTCTCCTTGACCTTCGCGAGCGCAGCAGTCTTTCTCTTGCTCCCCACACTATGCTCGACGACTTTGCCCTTCTTTCCCGCCCTGCCGAAGCGCGACTTGATCTCCGCAACCCAAAGCTCGCCTTTCCAGTGCAGAATCCGGTAGGCCTCCTCGATGAACGAGATCCAGTTCGTGCCCATGAGTGCCAGACAGAAGATCGCAACGTCCGCACTGTTGTCCCCCAGCGGTAACGACGAGATATCCGCTTTCACAACATACTTCGAAGGCGAGTGCAAATCAAACGAGTGCAGCTTCAAATTCAAAATACTCGTCTCATTACTCGTCGTCATTGTTCTCGCCAGTCTCGCATCCCCACACCCCAGATCAGCAATGATACACGTTCCCTTCGTCGTCGGCAGATGCGTCAACCCTCCGCTCTCCACTCCCTTCGCCTTCGCCGCCCGCGACGGCTGCGGAATCTTCGCCCGCTGCCGGATCGTTGAGATGAAAGTATCTACGGGGTTCTCGGGCCAGACGTCCACCTGCTGCCGGAAGCCCGCGTGGTAGTCTTCGAATATTTTGGGGTCGGAGGTGAAGAGCGCTTGGGCTTCGGCAGAGGGCGCGGTGTAGAGGGTTTGGTTGAGGTGGCGGAAGCGGGCTGAAACGAGCTTTTGACGCATGGCGGATTGCATAAGGGTCAGCTTCGCGGAGGCTGCGATTGTGGGTGGAGGAGGTAGTGCCTTGGGGAGTACAGCTGGAGGAGTGGCGGTGGCATCGTTGGACGGTGTCGAGCCCTTGCGTTTCTTCTTGCTCTTCTTGTCCTTCTCAGGTCCCGTAGCTTCCACATTTTCTGTTGCTACGGCCCTGGCAGTCTCCTCTGCCACTGTCCCAGTCTCAGTCTCTGCGGCAGGTTCTTTCTTCTGCTTCTTCCTGTCCCTGACGCCAACAGTTCCTGAATTTGCCCCAGTGCCCTTCTTCCCTTCCACATGTCGTTCCCACTGCTTACCCAAGTCTACCTCTGAGACGGTCCCAGCATCTTGTCTTCTCTTGCGCTTCCGTGTCTTGTCCGCCTTGTCCTCTGCCTTCTCGAGCGCTTTTGCAGACTTGAAGACTTCCGTCTGCTTCGTGAGCGTCGAGGGGTCGACCTTCCACCCTTTGACGGCGAACATCGTAGCGCTTTGTGCTAGGGACAAAAGCGGCGCAAGTCAAGCTACAGAAATGATCGAAGTCAATAGCTTCATCCACTAAGAATTCCACTCGGACATACCGGCTTTAGGCTGGTTGGTGTCCGTTGACTTTACTTCCTCTCTCTCTCTCTCACGTGAATTACGATCACATGCTCATGCTACTGTCCTTGGCACTGCGAGAGCGGGAATGATCACTGCTGCATCAGTGAGAGGTGCCGACCTTGTGGACATCTTTTTACGATCCGCTGCTGTTCTCATAGACGCCACACCAAATGTTGTCTTCGACGGGGCCGATAAAACGGAAGCTGAAGCACCAAGAATTCACCAGTGAGATCGCAGATTCCGTTGTTTCGTACTGTTTTGCGAGAGCGATTGATGCCTTACTTACTTCCGTGTCTCACTGTCATCGCATTTGCTCACCTTGACGTGATGAATCCGAAGGCTAACCTGGCCGATTGACCCACGCGCGTGCAGACTCGCCGACGTGGCCACGGCTCCTCCATATCGTGTCTGTGCCCGTGTCAGTGGAATACTGGCCCAATGACCGTGGTGGTCTGCTTGTCGATGTTCAAAAGGAGACGCTTCAGCAGAGGTAAGCCCGTTTGACCGTGCATAGACGCTGCTTGGATATGCTGGACTTCATACAAATCGCACGGCGGCCAGCAATCGGCCGTTTCGACGTAGACCCGACTAGGGCGCCGCTGATGCGCAGTGTTCACGATCAATGGAGCACACTCTGGGCTTGCTGAGTGCTTGGTGGTCAGTCCTGCAAGAGCAGCGACGACGAGGGCAAGCGAGTATGATCTTGCACACAGTGCGTCGACGACAACAACCGCAAGTGACAATATCATCCAGATTGACATGAGCATTATAGGAATATCGCGCACACGTAGCATCAAAAAGGTCTCCACCAGTTCATGATCCTCACAATATATAAATGCACCAACACATCGCAGCGCATCCCTGAGCGGCCTCGTGCACTTGTCGAAGTGGTTGGCATCCGCCGCTCAAACACCGCAGGCAAGGGTAACTCTGCAGCGACGGCGCGAGTTCGAACACAGCGACGACCGCGGGGCTGATCACCCCGCGGCCGCAGGAGGTGCCAGGTGCGTTAGCAGTGCGCGGGGAGAAAAGACAAGAAAGACGGAAGGTGCGAAGGAGGGAGGGCGCGGAGGGCGCGGGACAAAAAACTGGGGTGCGGCAGATCCGGCGCGCCGGTGGCTGCCGTATGGCGTGGTTTCTCTTCCGCTGACGGGCGGAAGAGTTTTTGAAGGGTTGGGGGAGGCGGGTGGCGTGGCGTGGGAGGTGGGTCGAGGGAGGGGAGGGGAGGGGCTAATGCTTTGCTACCGCGCTACTCGGAGACCCATGGCTTGGTGGCTCTCAATCGTCCAGCTCCTCAGCCTCCTGCTCCGGAGCATCGATGTCGATCTCCTGAAACAGCGTCACAGGCGCCAGCAACTCCCTCCAATCCTTACACAGCATCACCTCCTGCGGACTCAGGTGCCGTATCATCTCGAGCCTTCCGATGCGATCATGCGACACCGCCTGCCAGTTCCTCCTCGCCTGCTCCATCAGCCGATGCACCGCTTCGGACTCCTTTTGTGGTTCTCCCTGGTACCTCGCCTCGTCTGCGAGGATCTCACATCGGTATGTCCACAGGTCGAGATACTCGGTAATGTTTCGTAGACGCTTGAGGACGCTGAGCACCGTTGCTGGGTCGGGATGCGAGGCCTTAGGGAGCGCGCCATTCCGCTCGGGCGATGCAGTGATTGAGAGTGACGGCCTGTTCTCTCTCGGTACAGTACCAGGAGACTCTTCGCCTCTGCTTGGACTCGCGCTTAGGGATTCGCGGACCCAGGACGTCTTGAGTGGGACTTTGGGCTTCTTGTTTGGCTTCGCCTGGCGCTTTGGTTGATGGCGACCAGCGTCGAGCTCATTCTCATCATCGCTCAAAGGTATCTGGTTTCTGGCGCTCCTTGGACTGTCATCTTCTTCATCCTGGCTTTCGACATCACCTTCCGCACGCTGCCGTCTGCTCTTGGTCTTGCGCGGATCTCTGACAGACCGAGGCAGTGTTTTCTTCATCGTCTCTTCCTCACTATCGACACGAGAATGGTCCTCGCTGTTGCCGGAGTTTGAGTCGCTGTGCTCGTCTACTTGGACGACCTGCCGCGCCTGCGCCTTCATCTGCGCAACAGCATTCACCTTCGCGTTCCGTGGAGCCAAAGCTTGGAAGTATGTGGTGGTCAGCTCCTCTGGCGAGCTCATGATGCGAGTGCTGCGGCGAAGCTGTGTGGTTCTGGATCCCTTGTCTCTGCTGATCCTATTGGTGAAGTGATCGATCGCCTGCTTCCGCTGTGGCGCCGTGGCAGTGGAAGCTCGTGCCGTTGCATGTAGTCTGGCCAGTTATCTTCACTCGTCGGACTCAGTGGCGAGTGCGGGATCTCTTCTTCCACATCAGAGTCTCCCTCGACATCAGAGACGGCAGCTTCACCCGCACCTGAACTGGAAGCTCGTGACTGATTTCTCGCCTTGTGCGGTGGCTTCACAGTCTGAGTTACGCCGTGCTCAGTTCCTTCAGGTGAGTATACTGCGCGCCGAGGGCGCACAACGATCAGCGATCCCGTGGATGCGCGACGAAACGCCCTCTCTACCTTATCACTCTCGCGAACAAGTTCACTCGCCGAAACACTCCCATCCTCGAAGCTATCATCCTTGTCAGGACGTTCGGTCTTGGCGTCTGCGTCGCTGCGAGCGTCAGGGTCCTGGCTATCTAGAGTACCGCTGCTGTGGCGGCCATCTGCTTTCGAACTCCGTCGCTGTGCTCCAAGTGTTCGACGTTTGTCCCTCTGCGCACCCGCTTCGAGGGAAACAGCTACACTGTCTTTCGCGTTGTCCAGGAGCGCGGCAAGCGAATTATTCGTCTTGCGTCCAGTCGCGGTGGCAACTGTATTTGGCACGATCGGCTCTCGGCGTGGTGGTACGAAGGCATCCCCGCCGTCATCTTCTCGAGCATCATTCTCGTCGTCGGAGAAGAGCGGTAGTACCGCCGGAGGAGGTTTCCTAGGCTGTCGGACCATTTTGCAATAACGCTAGAAGGATGAGATCTAGACTCTCAAGCTGCTTAGCGAGAGTACATATTGCTTGCAGAACTGCGTCGTTGTAGTGTGAGGTGAATGCCCCAAGGACAGACACCGCGCTCGTGAGACCTTTCTGGATTGGACCCTTGTTGTAAGTCACCTGGGCAGACCTACGATTCACTCGCACTTCTCTCCCGCTGCCACTGCAGCGATATGATCTTAACATGTGACCTCCGTAGTAAGGCCGTGAGTAAGGAGAGCCAGCCATCGAGAAGCCGGACTCCGCTGTATTCATAGTATGTCCTCTTACACCCAGCAATACTTCGTACACCTCCGCAATCTTGCCTGTCCCTATGCTCATGCCCCAGTCCTCTGCCTCTTCCTCCCACTCGTCCCTCCAACCTGACTAGAATCCTGCCTCTCCTGCCGCTGACTCCGCTTCTCCTGCGCATCCAGCAAAAGACTAAGCACATCGTATCCAAACTGCGGGAACTCCAAGCACATCCTCTTGAACTCCTGCTCCGCTTCATGCCTGAGCACATGACTCCGCGTTGCCCAAAACGCTGCCACGGGCCTCCGGATCTGGTCATCAGAGGTAGCCGTCTCCTTATACACGAAGCGCGCGTATGCGATTTCGCCCTTGGCTGTGGAGCCAGTGAGGTGGATTTTCTTATGTGCCAGCGCTGAAAGCTGCGGGAGGCCGAACTTCTGCGCGAGCGTGTAGACACGTGCATGACGGAGTAGCGCTATGCCAGAGTCGTCTGGCGAAGGGACTGTAGGATCGTATTCTAGGGCGCTGCTGGAGAGCGTAGGGAAGTAGTCGCCTTTGTAGATGAATTCTAGTACTGCGGCGGCGGCGTTGACGTCGTCTTCGAGCATTGCGATTCGGCGGGGTCCATTGGAGGGAAATGAGGCGATTTCACCGGCGAGGTAGGGGGAGACTTCGAGGAGACCTTGATGGGCAGAGAGGATTACGTGGTCGTCGCCTGAGCCGATTGAGAGCTCAACTATGGGGGACTTGAGGTAGCTGTTGCGCTATGAGCTTGATCGACGATGCGCGTGCTACAATGGATGCGCTCACTCGATGAAACCTGTGCGCTCCGCGATCGTTGGTTCAATGCCTTCCAGTGCTGTGGGTTCCTCATCACCTGCCTCCTCCTCAGCTGTGATATCTGGCATTGTCTCTTCAGCGTCGTCTACATCGACGATAACTTCTGGGTCGGCCATGCTCCTTGATCATGTGTGTAGTAAGAGGGATCACAGGTGCAGAATAAACGAGCGTTGGGGCGATTACGTTTCTGGAGAGACAGCTGCATTCAATCGCGAAATGAGTTGTCGCAACAAGGCTGGAATAATGTGAGCTCGAGAGGCTAGAGTCGAAGCTGGAGAAATAAGGTTGTACCTGCATTAGCGCTAAACCTTGAGAGTTGTCTCGCTTGAGGCGACAACACAGTACGCAAACCTCCATCTCCTCCAAACACTCGTGCTTGCGAGTATTTCACGACTCGGACTGCACTTGCGGAACCACTGCACTGCATGTACGGAGAGCTCGATCTCTCCAACGTGCGTGAGTCAAGCGCAGTGCCGGCTCTCACTGACGCATCGCCCTCAGACGCAACTTCGCCAGTCTTCACTCGCAGGCCGAAAGGGCTGATCCTCTGTACTCGCCAAGTCTGAAAGCCTCTACGATGACAGGAATCGCTCGCCTGTCTACTTGCTGCTGCTGTACAGTCATGATGCTTGACATCACGGAGTCATGGATGAATAATTAAGGTACAGATATGTCTCCCGGACCTCATACTTCGCGAGTAAGAATATGCAATTCCAGCCCGTCCATCGTTCAACCTTGCCGACCATGCCGCCCGTGCCTTTCGATCGGAGCCCGTCAAATAGTCAGCAGTGCCAGAGCACCACGACGATTTCCTCCCAATCGACCGGCTTTTGGTACCGCTGTTCCGTCAGCAGTCCGCGAGCGCGATGGATCCCGCATCCGGCATGCATCGCGCTCAGCCCTACGGTGGCTCGATATGAGTTGACGCAATTCACAACACTTCAGAGGGATTCTAGGCCATCGCAGAGATTACCCAGCGATTGCGTGCGCCGCGTGTGTCGTACTCGTGCCGTGATCCTCTGCCCAATTTATCCGCGATAGGCCTCACTGCACTGTAGCTGGACAGATGTACTCCCATTCGGCGACGCGGACACTCAAGCGAACGAAGTGGTTGCTGTATAGGATCCTGTCGAGACTTGGCGCAATTTATCTACTCGTCCATGCTGCGCAATGATTTCCTGATGTAGGCGCGGCTCAATCGTGCCTTTCGATGAATGGACTCTCTGCCATTCATGTCTATATAGCAGGTAAGCACATCTCCAACTCGTTGCGCAGTGACTTTGCTCCGTTGCGCTCGCATTCGCATCTGCTCCTGCCCAGCGCGCTCCCTCCCTCTCCCCGGAACCGTCCCACCCCGTCAAGATGCTCGACATCTTCAACCCCCTTCTCCGCCGCGGCAACGCAAACGGCACCTGCACCAAGGCAACCTGCACCTACATCTGGTCCGTCTACGGCTATCAACCCTCCTTGGCGGCCACCATCCTCTTCCTCCTCCTCTTCTTCTTCTCAGGCCTCACCTACATCTACCAAGGCTACAAAACCAAAACATGGTTCTTCACCATCGCCATGACGCTAGGCTGCTTCTCCGAAGTCCTCGGCTACGTCGCCAAAATGCTGCTGTGGCAGGACCCCTTTTCGGATGCAGGATTCAAGATGAGCGTTACGCTGTTGACTTTCGCGCCGGCGTTCTATGCAGCGGGGATTTATTATACGCTGAAGCATATCTGCCTTACGTTCTCCGTTGAGCTGTCGCGCGTGAGGCCGATATGGTACACGAGGGTGTTCATCACATGCGACGTGATCAGTATTCTGCTGCAGGCTTCCGGTGGCGTCGTGGCGAGTATCAGCTGGAACAAGTTCATTCTCGATATCGGGGACGATATCATGATCACGGGGCTGGCGACACAGGTTGTCACGCTTGTCATCTTTGGAGCGCTGGCAGCGGAGTACGGAGGGAAGGTCTATAAGAATCAGCATCAGCTCAACCAGGCAACGGCCGAACTCAGGCGGTCGAAGATGTTCAAGTTATTCCTCATGGCGCTTTGGGTAGCGTACTTCGGAATCTTGATCCGGTGCTGCTATAGGGTTGCTGAGCTGTGTCGGGGATGGTGAGGGTCCTATCAACGACGCAAGACAAAGCCGACTTCCGCTGACGTTGACTTGCAGGGGCGGACAGAACTACATCATGCGCAATCAGGCGTTGTTCATCGGACTTGATAGCGTTCCGGTTGCAATCGCGAGCATTGTTCTGAACATCTGGCATCCGGGGTGGTGCTTCCCGAAGCAGGCGATCGGGCAAGATACTACGGTGTCACCAAGGAGTGGGCCGGAGAAGGGCGGTAGTGGTGAGAGTAGTGTTGAGGAGGTGTCGCAGGTGTGAGTTGATGTCGCGAGCGCCAGTGGCTGGGAGGTTGTCGTCAGTGTCCCTAGCCGTGGTCTCTCGACATGCTCCGCATGTAGGTCGTTTACAATAGCTCAGAGCCTCCTAAACAGTGTAGCAAGTAGATCAGTATTCAATAGAGCGAAATCCTGCCGCCCTAGCCAGATCGCCATCAAGCACTCTTCTGGACACGATTGGTCCTCTGCAAATCGAAGTGGTGCAGAGTTTCGAAGCTGGACTACAAGACGTGGAGTGGCTTCATCACTTCCTTAACGAGATTGCCCTGCTGCACGTGACCTCTGCCGCGAGACAGCCATTGACATGTCTTATCCCCAGTAACCCAGAACGCCGTATGTGCAGCCCAGCACCTTTCATCCCTGATATAGACCTTCCCGCCGTCCCCTCATGACACGCGCTACTTCTAGTTCGCCAGTATCGTCTTCACCATATCTGTGCCTCGCGTTAGCCCATCTTCTCAAACCCACCTCCTCCCCGCCCGAGTATGTCAGGCAGACTCACCCATATAATTCAACTCCCCCGAACTAGTATCCACCGCCTTCAACAGCTCATCCACCTCCTCATCGCTCATTTTCTCCCCCAAATTCGTCAGAATATATCTGAACTGCCCCACGCCAATGAAACCCGTGAGGTCTTTGTCGAAGACTTGGAAGCCGCGGCAGTATTCTTCTGGTTCGCCGGGGTCGCGAAAGCCGCCCGGGCGGTTGAGGACGCGGGAGAAGGCGTCGAAGTCGACTGTTATTGCGATGCGTCAGTTTCGCGGCTGTGTGGGAGCAGGGAGGGGTTTAAGCGCACAGTCTCCGCCAACCGAGGACTCAAGATCTTTGATCTCAGCTAGTGTAGGGTTCTGTCCACATGCGCGTAGGAGGTCTCCGAGATCTTGTAGAGCGACGCGACCGGTGCCACGTTTGTCGAAGAGTGAGAATGCCTCCTTGAAGTTTGTGGATTGCGCCTGTGCATTCGCCATGATAGTCAGTATTGCCGATTATGAGACTGTGGTTCCCAGGAGAAGACTGCGGTTGTTGACAAAGTGTTGATTTGACTTCGCGCGAGTAGCGGTTGACGCGCTTTTGCGCTCGTGGGGCAGGATTCGAGGGGTACGTACCATTGCTGATGGACTTGGTCGGTGGAAATGGGTATGAAAGTACTTGTTGCAGTTGCGCTCTCTCGATGGATTGACTCAAACGACACAGGTAATGTACGTGTAGCTGCAGGTGCGCGTTATGTGAGAGTCGTGTCACGGAGAGAGTGTAGTCACGTTCATGCATACTCATCTCACGCAAAAATTGGTTGCCGCATGACAACCGAGCACAACAACGAGTATATATATCTTACACCACCGCATCGGAAGTGTCGCCCTCAGTCTCAGTCCCTCGCATTGAGGACATGGGGCGGATAGACAGTAGTTCCAGCATCCTCCTTCACGCTGCTCACGTCCATCGTCCCCAAGTCATCACTTCGCTCACTTCACTCGCTTGGTGGTGGCCCACCCCTCTTCCTCGCCCTAATCACAGCACTCCCCCACTCCACATTCACCGGAAATGAATCATCGCGGAAGATCTTGTCCTTCTTTGCAATTTCATCGAACATCTCGTCCATGATGTCGCCCTTACCGCCCTTATCTCTCGCCACAGCATCTGGATGCGCCTCGGCCCAGCCGTGATAGCTACTCCAAGTGCGTACGTAGCTCTTGCATGACCCCACGGTCAACTCGTACGCCATGAGGTTCTTACCCTCACCAGAATACGGCCCCTTCGTGTCAGGTTCATACAGCTCTCTATCAATGTGCTCCCAATCCTCCTCTGGCGCCTTGATCGCCCGCAGTTGGTCTTGTAGGATGGAGCGTCCAGGTTGCGGCCAGTATGATCCCAGCTTGTCCGGGTGCAGATCGTAAGCGTAGCGCTGCATGACCTCGGTCGCGTGTGGGTAGTCGACAAAGACATGATCCTTGTAGCCCCAGAACGCCAGCGTGCCGCCCGGTCGCACAATTCGCTGCATCTCAGGCCATAACTTTGCCTGGTCAAACCAGTGCGCCGCCTGAGCAGCAACGACCAGGTCGACACTCCCCGCGTCGATCGCTACCGTCCCAGTCTCGGCAGAGCCTTCCCAGAACTCAATGTCGCGGAATGAATCCTGCTGTGCGCCTTCGCGAGCCTGGCGAATCATGCCACCGCTGGGGTCAATGCCGATGGTCTTGTCGAACTGCTTGCTCAGCTTACGAGTGACGATACCAGGACCGCAGCCGAGATCGACGCAGAGCCTTTTGGGTCCGCGGTGATATTGAAGCACGAACTTGTAGAGTAACTCCGGGTAGACAGGGCGGAAGGCAGCGTAGGAAGCAGTGTTGAAGGCTGACTTGCTA
Source organism: Cryoendolithus antarcticus (assembly GCA_002077065.1). Lineage (NCBI taxonomy): Eukaryota > Fungi > Ascomycota > Dothideomycetes > Cladosporiales > Cladosporiaceae > Cryoendolithus > Cryoendolithus antarcticus. Next base: position 643,222 of record NAJO01000027.1, on the reverse strand, counting down.
GAGGAAAGGTCAGGTGCCTGGACTTGGTTGAGAGAAGCTGATACTTACGCGAATGTCGCCATGACTGCGGATACTACGCTTGGGTTCGATCACTCTACTAAGATGATAGGAACACTGTACTATATTCTGAGATTGACCTGTGCAGTGGTGGCGGCTGTTGAGATCAAAAACGCTTATATGCAATCATTATAATCACTTGAGGGACGGCAGGGTCCCCGACAACGGGCGACGCATTCGCACAGGAGGTTCACCGTGTACGAGGCCTCTTGCTATTTGCATGCCTGAATATGTTCATCGGTGCTGTATGTAGTCGACCTTGCCGTCAATAATTGGCGTCGCGAAAGCGGCTGGACCGACCTCGGGCAAAGCCTGGCCGAGGACGGACTGCGCGTCGATGTAACCAGAACCAGTTGACGCCATACTGCTCTGCTTACACGTGCTGCGACAGTTATCTCTCCGTGGAAACAGATTCAATGTGTAGACCGCATCGAGTTGACTGATAGCAGCATAGCCATGTGTCGCTGAAATACACGTTTCTTGTCACTTTGCGCACTCTGAACCGGTATTACCTTCTACTCCTCTCTCCAGCCTGCCCACCTCTCTGTTGATATCATGACCTCAACATCAGACATGCAGTCCGCAGCTCGCCTCTTCTTCACGTCCACAAACATAGCGGTAGCAGGTGCATCTTCGAATTCCTCGAAGTTCGGCTATCGCATATTCGCCTGGTACCTCGCTCACAAGCTGGTGCCAACTCCGATCAACCCTTCGTCTCCTTCAGTCAACATCAGCGGTCAAAATTTTGCAACAGTCTCTTCTCCTGCCAAGCTCTCCGATCCCAAGAGCACGTCTCTGAGCGTCATCACGCCCCCAGCTGTGACCAAGGAACTGTTGAAGGAGGCTAAGGATGTAGGCATCAGAAGTGTGTGGTTGCAACCTGGAACATTCGACGACAGTATCCTGGCTTGGGCGAGGGAAGCATGGCCGGGTGCACTCGTAGGTGGATTTGACAAGGGTACACGGGGAGGCGAGGGGTGGTGTATCCTCGTCGATGGGGAGAAGGCAAAAAAAGCTGCTGAGAACGACGGAAAGCTCTGAACGTACAGAATGGCCTGAGCTTTCGATACCAGCCCGGGTGGGCGAGATATAGACGGCGAGATACGGCGTATACCTCTGGAGGTCAACGCCCCTCCGCCGACAGAGCACGCACGACCACTTAGCCTGCGCTACATCTCATGACTTCTCTTCTTGCGTTGAGACAGCGATGTCGAGGTTCGTTGCGGCGGCGTCGCTCGAAGGATCGGCTTTGTCGTCACAGTGTGGGAGTAGATCCAACTCGCAAGGTGTCATTCGCACCTGCCTCATCACGCAACGCCGTAGACAAGCAATTGACTAAGTACAAAGTCACCTTTCTCAAGACGCGCTCAACGACTCTATCTTTGTGAGTAGAAGCTTTGTCGATCCTACACAAGTCCTGAATGACATCTCAATCCGCCACAAAATTTGCAGAGAGAATAATATAATGTTGGAAGCGCTGTTCTTGAAACACTCACTCCCCTTCGCTACGCCTTCCTATTCCAAGGATGCCGACGGTACTCAGTCAATGGATCTCCCATCGCGAACTTGACAACATGTCGGAAGATGAGGTAGCTCATCTCCACGTCCTCCAAAAGAACTACGATCGCGTGTTGGACACACCGCGCAAGAGACCTGAGAAAGGTCCCAGGACCGTTGCCGACCACATCCATAACGCCCGCCAACTCCTATGGGACGTCGTTGGCGCGCCTTCAGTCCTTCTCTACGAACGCTCGGAGGAGTTCGATGCAGTGCGGTTGAAGTACGCGAAAAGCGCATTGTGTTTGCTTAGGCGAAAGATGCTGGTCCATCTCCTGCAATCAAAGGAAGCGTGGGACATACATCCGCATCAGCTGGATTGGAAGCATTTCACCGTCGCGGAGCGCACCCCAGCCGATCCCGAGGACTTGGTACATCTACATCCCTGTAGAGCGAGAATGATGTTGAACCGGCTTTTCGCGCACGACGAAGGGGATCTTGAAAGGGTGAAGCTGATGGAAGGTGTTCTTAGGTGCTGTGCTGGATTGACTATGAAGTGGGAAGTGGGTGGCGGCAAGGGGACGAAAGACGAGAATACTGTGAGAGAGGGGTGGGGCGTGCCTGTTCATTTGCCGAACGATCTGTGGAGGGCGGAGATGATGAAGTTGGCTAGTCTGGCGTTGAAGGGCGTTTCTTTGTATGTCATGAGGGTGTTTCAGGTGGAGGATGAGAAGGACATTTGGGTTGGATGAGCGGACTGGTCAGTAGGCGTTGCCGGATTGGATTGAAGGAGCTGGGACGATCATCTTGAAGGGAGCGGAATCCGCGATATACGAAGCCGGCAAGGGGACAAGAGGTGGTCTACGAGACCGTGCAGCTTCAAGACTCATGTGTACAAAGCCACTCGCGCGCCTCTCAGTCATGCGGATCATTGGCTGCGATGATGTAGATTACAACGCTGATCACCAGAACGACTGCTACGATACAGGAAAAGCAATCGTTTTCCGTGTCGCCGACGCGCTCAGAGAGTCATATGACTTGTTTAGATAGTGTACAGGAACTACTTGCCTTAAGAGGAGATCGCGCCGAGACCAGTACATGGTCACGGGGTCAATGAGCCTTGGGGATCTCTGTGTGTCTGCCATATTGATCAGTTGAAGCTCGACGGCCTCATAATCTTACTAATCGAGTGCTTACTTTGATACTTCAGAGAGGAAACAAAGCTGCGACCTCAGGGTAGCGCTTTGCATCGTTGGTTGGCATCTTCACACCTGCACACCTCCGATTACTGACCCGCGTCATCGATTCGGTGCCTGCGCGAATGTAGACGACCTCACCACAAGTCGCCATGATGCTGAGTATCGCAGGGCAAATGCAGCTGGCGTAAGCTCCATGCCTGGTAAGTGGTCTGATCCAGCAGCCTGGAAATAGCAAATTGGGCAAAGCTATCGTTGATCCACGGCTATGGGAATCTACTGTTGGGAAGCGGCTCTCATCGATCCCTACGACGCGTACTCCATAAAATCCTCAAGGACTTTGTGTTGCGACAGTGCGTGGACCCAACAGACTTTCGTTCAGGCTGATCTTGCATTACCTGGATCTTCCGGGTGTGTGCATCTTGACTCCAGCAGAATACTTACGGTCCAGGTGATCCCGCTCGCGTGGCCATTGGCGGCCTCCAAGACCGCCGCTGCGGACGGGGACGCAGGCAGCCAATGGATAGAGTGAGACTGACGTGGACGCCTGGTGCGAGCGGGTTGCAGCACTACTTCGCCTCATGTCATAACAATCGTTGATGCCCAAAGCTGCAAGTCGCCTTGGGACACTGCGGTGCCGTTTTTCACGGTCACTTGCTCAGGAGGTCACCAGGATCGCCATGAAACTTCTTCCACTGGATCGGATCGATCCTCGCGGTGACGGGCGAACTGCGATCGACCCGTCTATCATGTGTTCGCCCACACTAGTCATGCATGGCCAGCGGACGTTTCATCCACGAGGCGTGGGGTGACTTGCAGATACTCTGGGTACAAGCCGTGGATGTGCCGTCTAGCGCATGCAAGTACTCGAGGCGTGGGCTCCCTCTCAAGTCTGCCTGAAGGCTACCAGACGTGTATATCGGGATTCAGGAACGACCAGATCGTAAGGCTGTGTGCTCCCAGGAGTTTGCGTTGGGTACCAATGCTCAGGTAAGACCAGCTGAGAACCCGAAGTGGCTGAGCTGATGACCGTGAGAAACACCAAAGTAGATGTCTTACAGCGCTTGACCACCCATCAGCGTGCGAGCCAGGCACTCTAATATTCGCATGTGACAGTCGCTATGAGCTGTATCTGGTCACGACTATGATGTGTGACGATCAATGCTGAGGTGAATATCACCATATGATCATCGCTTGACCTCAAGGCCGTGCTGTTGCGAAGGTGGTGTTCCCTCCATGTCGACTGGCTGTCACACAGGCGCTGCGGTGGCTAGGCATCACAGACTGCAGGTAGGGCGTGGCCAGCTGCAGCGATTCGCTGTGGGTAGTGTGGGACGTTGTCGTTACTGGATGGAGGTGCAGCGACGTGCAGCTCGTTTAACCTCAAGCTGTTCCCGTGTGGGGCGGTCCGGACTGGAACATCAGCGATCGAGGGTCACGCTCAGTCCCCTTGTCGCGACTTTAGGCGATCGGAGACTTTGCCGGGATCAGTAGTGATGAACCGATGTGAAGGCGGTTGGGTGATGAGCATCATTTCTGTTCCTGCAACGCCCGACTCGCCCTGATCACATTCATTTTCCGTCTGTTGCCTTTTACTGCCTGTTTGTGATGACAGTGATATTCGTCATGGTCGAAAGGATATAAGAACGGGAGGCGAAACGCGCAGTCGAGACCGCCCAGGATACAGGCACGAGCGGAAGGTGGACAACAGGACGCCGTTGATGACATTTCGCACGCATTGTGTATCCTGCTAGACTGTCGCAATCGGACGCGGCGATCGTAGTACGAAGACAGCACACTTCCCATATTATATCTGCGGACATGGCGACACCACAGCGACCAAGTCTCGTCCCTTTCGACCGCAACATGGGCTCCCAACCCCATCCGCTTCGTCAGCGATCGGACTTCTACGATATGCGCAATGCATACCAGAGTAGCATATCGCACCACTCGGCTTCGAGCAGCAGCCAGTCATACAGCCAGCGCCGCTCTGACAGTGATCGCTCGTACCAGACACAGCCTACAGAGTACTCGGCAAGTCTGGCAAGCAGACCCATCGTACACCATCAGTATACTTGCGAAGGCCGCCTCCAACACTCGCCAGAGCGTTTCTTTCCGGAGAAAGAGCCTCAGTCGAGTCCACGCGCGTCCGTTGAGACGTACGCCTCCACCGCACCAAGTGAGCATGAGCTTGAGGAGGACATGCCCGAATATGATCTGCCTGAATACACTGCACGACCGTACAAGTCTGGCGTGCAGGCAGCATCACCATCAGACTTCTCTGCACTGTTCCCGTCAAGTCGAAGACTTTTGATTAGGCATGACGACGCGACTGAGGATGGGAACATGAACCTACGACTTGACACCGAGGTACAGTCTGATGGTGCGGTCTTCGACCTGACACTCTTCCATCTACGCATGCATGATTTGAAGAACCGCGAATTTTCTCTACGTCGATACTGCAGAGACTCTGGACGCGAGGTGTGCCACTCGACATGGAAAAGCCAACCTGCCGAGCCTCAGAAGCGTCCTGGCTTCCAGCGATCCCTCAGCAATGCGCTGAGTGTCATGCGACCAAAGTCCGAGGTCAAGGTACCTACCTTGGCCAGTCTACGACGCAATGACTCTGGCTATAGCAGTATGCACTCCGTCGACTTCGATACCCAAGAACGACCTCGATCCGCGGGCAATGCATCGAAGAATGAGCAATTAATGAGTCACACCATGAAGATGGAGTTCTCGAATTATGCTCAAGTGGATGTCACGCGAGTCGGTGCAGGTGTCTCGAAGCGCTACGAATTTGAGTACTGGGGCACGATATACTCCTGGAAGCGCGTGATTAAACTGGATGGAGATACTAAGCAAGTGTCATTTCACCTCACAAAAGCAAGCGGTGAGCAGCCGCTTGCCCATATCACGCCAGTGCCCCTCACAAGAGCACAAGCACGCCAGGAGGAGCTGAAGGGTGGGTGGATACCGCCGTGTACTCTGCAACTCATCGACGAACGCATCATCAGAAGCCAGAAAGATGTGTCAGAGTGAGTAATGGTTCTCACTATGGTACTTGCACAGCCAACTGACATCACCCTAGCGTTGTTGTCTCTGCCGGTCTCCTAGCACTGGTCGACAACACCATCCGCGAACGTTTCCACTCGAAGACGACAAAGCAGATTCTCCTGCCCAAGGTCGAGTATGTGGGTCCCAAACGTCTCATCAACGAGATGTTTCGTCGTGATTCTGGCGATGGCAAACATCATGCGCGATCGCAGAGCGGTGACAGCCGCCACGTCAGGACGCCCAGTCTGCAGGTACCTGCGAAAGCGGTGAGGCAGGTGAGCTACTGAGAGGAGATTGCTCATGCATATGTGGCAAACTCGATCGCAGAAATGAGTTTCGGGTCTGTTCTCGGGCTACACAAAGGATTGGGAGTGCTGATGCAGTGGTCGTTCGGTGCCTGACCGTGCGAGTGCTAGCTCTGATAGGCGTCCACCAAGCGATTCGCATCTGTGCTGCAGGACGTATGGCTGGCGGGTACACTGTGCCCTGGCGAGTGATGGTTAAATGTCATCACGATCTCGGCTGTCATAGTGGCGCTTTGCGATCGTTTCCTCAAGCATCTTCTGGAGCAGCAGTACATGTAGGGCATGCAACGAGGTGCCAAGACGTGACTTATGCTTTTGGGCAGTCACGACCTCGTAACTGCCGCTTCACATCAGTGCAATATCGCGCTTTCGCACATGTCTCAGCCTCATTCATGCAAGTCATCGCCAGCGTATTCCTCGTCATGTGCTTGTATCCATGTCCATGCCTGCGGGCTCCACGCGCCGACGCCATCGGGTCTGCGGGTGTAGCCTCGGGACGTGTCAAAGTGCAGGAACCCGACGACATCACCAGTATCTGTACAACAGGCCTGTCTTCACAAACATTGCCCCTGGGACAAACAACCCTCAAACAGCGCGACCTCGCATGCATGGCCCGGCGGGTGCTCACAGTCATATGGAGAAGCCCATCTTGCGAAGTACATCTCAATACGTCAGCACACCGCGTCAGGCGATGCTGATTCGACAGCTTCGCCTCTTACATGCTTCAGCGCTGTAATGACGACGAAGCTGGGCAGACATGCACGCAATCAGGACGACTCACAGCTGCAGGCCGCCCTCAACATGCACTAGCGTCGCTGCTTGCGAAGTAATGTTCGTAGCCCGATTCTTCCACGCCCATCATCCCTGAGATACCCGGCCGAATGCCTTGCATGAACTGCTGCAAATCCTCCGAATGTTACCTAGGTACTTCCCCACGCGAGTGACAGAAGGAGCGAAACGCTCCAGAGATTCGTGTGGTCGATACTGGTGGTATAGAATGCACCGCCACAGCAAGATACCACTAACGCTGCCTAGGAGAGATGTCGGAGAAACCGCTCTCTCGCTGATAGCCTGACCACACACATGCACTTGCGGGGCGGTATTTCACGGCATTGTCGATGTTGCTGTGTTGCTGAGAGGTCCGCTTCTTTTGTCAATCGCGTGTCGCCGACAGACACGAATGCATGTTGTAAGGCCACGGATAGCCGCAGCCAGCCCCACGCAGCTGGCTCCCGAGCTAGACGAGACTTGCATGAGTAGTCCCGACGACGCGGTGGTAGGTATTTCGGGCGGCAACTGGGTGAGCTTGGCTTCCACGTGTGAATCGACGCTCTAATCCATGTCATGCTCTAGCCAGCTTGGTTTATCAGCTGCGATACGTATCGAATGCAAGAGCCGTGAGTGACACACATCCATGCGTCCACGCTCACGGTGCGGCCCAATGCAATCGCGCCGGGCCTTGAAACCACGCTCTCATCCCGTCTATCCCACCAACGTGGATACGCTAATAGCCTATCCGCGTGCATCGCATCATCAGACAGAGACAAGCAGTCATGCGAAACAAATTGGTACAGCGCACACCCTTTTGTTTGCCTCATATCGCCTGCGTCTTCGGGCAGCGAACACACCTTCTCAAACCTTCCTTCCACACCATTGACCACCTCTGACCGTTTCCAATGGGCAAACGAGCGGGTCTCACTCTCTTTGCTCCATGATCGGGCAGGGCGGTTGCATGACCGCATTCACTCTACTGGCCCCGAAGCAAGCAAGCAGCGATATTCAGCACCAGCTGACGGCTGCGGGAGCTGCTCGTCTCCGTCTCGCAACGTGGCTCCAAATGCTCGATCGTTGGGCTCTCCTGTTCTGCTTGTATCGTCACCGACCAGTTATTTCAAAACAGCACGGGGCGAGCAAACGACTTCGACACGATACCATGCGCTATGCGTCGCATGCAGAGCGTATAAAAATGCGCATCTGGACCGACTAAGGTTGCGACCTGCATCTTGAGGCAAGACTCCCTTTACGTTCGACCTTCGTCCTGTCATCGTCACCACCACCCAGCTTATCACCTTCTGTCACGAGCACCTCTTGCTGTGTTGGTGCGACATACGGCTCCTCATTCGTCCAACGTCGCCTGGCTCGTCACCGCTTGTTGCTCCTTTCGACATAGCTTCGCTTCAGCCTCGATCCACTGTGATCGCGGTTCCCCGCTTAGCTCATCGTCGGCAGTTGGGTAAAGACGGCATCAACGGACGACGGCCCTTTCCTAGCTTGTACCCTGCTGTTCGACTCCATCGCCACCTGGCTTCCAGGGAGCGGACCGGACCCCGAACTAGTGGCGAAGATTGAAAGTGCGGGCAGTCAGCATGTCGACACCCACTCTCTCTCCGGCGCCGAGTGTGCCTTTGTCGCCGGCTACGCCTGCAGCGTCGCCTTATCAGGAGAAGCTGATAAGTGAGTCCATTAATCAACCATCGAGATCGATCAATGAGCATTGAACTGACGCGATGCAGACTGGTGTCGCAGCTTAGGTGGTCGCGCGCCCTCCTTCCAGATCCTGTCTGATCGCAGAGGTCAGTCTACTCAGCTTCCACATCCCCTTCTTCGATCACTCCCATCGATCCGGTGTCCGACCGCTGCCCATGCACGCGTATGACAGATGGTCCGGACCGCCCAGAGACTCTCTGTCAACGAGACTGCTGATGCATGCGGCACCACGACTGTGCATACGCAGCTACGCTGTCGGTGAGAGGGAAGGTTACACTTTTCAAGAGCTCTCCGAGGCAACGCTAGCAGTAATTCGCTGTCGCGGTGTCGCATACAATAGCAGTATTGACCGGGACGCCGTCTCGAGTGGTGCGCTTCTTTTGTCATTCGCTTGCCACACCATCGATGCGAGCAGCCACTGACAACCAGTCTAAATGCAGGCGGTCGCACAGCCTGGTCCTGTCAAGTCTCCGTCGGCGGCCAGAACATCCAAGCACGCTTCTGGTACGACGGCCAATACGTCAACAACGCCCGCGAGGACGCTGCCGAGTGCGCGCTCCAATTCTTTGGACAGCTGCCTTCACCTCAAGGCCCGCAGCCACGACACTTGCAGCAGCAACAGCAACGAGGGTATGGTGCTGTGAGTAGCTAACAAGAAGTTGAGGTCGTAAGTCGCGAGTCAATGGAGCGATCGAGGGAAGGGCGCTGTTGAGGTTGAATCAAGATCAGGGGCGCATGAGGTAGGGACACAGCTGGGTGGGCAATGTGCTGAGGTTGTTCGAATGTGTGGCTACGTCGAGGTTTCATAGGTCAGCAGGGTCTCGCGGGTATCTGTGCAGAACATTGGAGCGGAACAATTGCCATCATAGGTCGTTCATTGATCATTATCTCTCACCCTAGCTACCGAGACCCTGATGCTCGTCTCCTTCAGCTACTCCACTATCAAACACAATCTCCGGCTCTCGCCTAGCCGTAGCCAGGCTCCCCAATCGCTTCGCATCCGCCCTACCCCTTGCAGCAACAACCTCACTCCTTCTTCCATGCAACGGGCAGATGCCCTGACCCTTCATCTTGTGCTTCAACTCCACAGGGCACAGTGGACTGCCAGGCAAATGATCGGGAACATCATGATCGTAAGAGATGATCGTATGGCTGTCTGCTGGATGATCCGATGCTAGCACCCTCTCGCAGTGGCCGCGCATGATGTTCTGTTCATGACGGCGGGTGTCGTGATATCGCTGTATGAACGATGTTTGGTAGAAGTCAGTAACCGTGAGATCCTAGCTCTGCGGGTCGAAGGATCTAGTTGGCTGCGCCATAGCGGTGGCGCTGCGCTTGAAGCTCAATGAAGCTCTGAGACTAGGTCGTGAAGGCTGCGAATTGCCCGAAAAGCCAGAGCGGCGTTTCTTCAGGAGCCTACTGGAGCCATCGTCGATGAAAGTGAGCTTACGCATACTGGGAACACCACGCAGCTCGGCGACAAATTCTTCGATGACTGAAGATCGTCGGGCCTTCACTTCCGTCCGAAGAGCGCTAGTGGGCGCAGATGCCCCGATGATCTGATGCCGTGCATGCGGGTTGAGCTTCTTCACAAGGCCCTTGCTCGCAGCCTCCGGGCTTTCAGCGCGTAGTCCTGCCACGGAGCGACTGACCAGCTGAGAAGCCTCCGCTGGTGCTTCGCCTGGTGAAGGTCGCGGCGTGTCATCGGGACGAAACTTGCCTTCGTGTACCGGTGCCTCAATGGATACACGCCTTGTGCGGTCGAAGTCTTCTCGGAGAGGCGTGAGTGGCACGAACAGCGTTGTCGCCTGTTGGTCGTCCAGTCGCGATGTCCGGCGGCGACCGCGAACTTGCATGCTGGCTTCCATGGGGTCTCTTGTATCGGTCAGAGGCGAGATCGGCGGCGACATAGGACCCAGCAGTGATGCAGCCTTCTCTGCAGCTTCGTCTGGAGATAGAGTGCCTTCTTGCTGCAAGGAAGCTGACGCCTTCGGCACTGCACCCTTGCCAAATATGGCAAAAATGCTCGTTCGCCTTTGTGTAGGCTCTACTGGGCCGGGACTTGTGTTCGCAGTCTGCTGTATTTCATGTATTACGGAGATCGCAGGCGTATCACGTGGGCTCAATGGAGTTGGCTGGTCCGGCGATCGAGGTGCGAGCGTTGGTGTGAAACCAGCTCGACTCGACATGCTCAGACGGAGACTGGAGAAGTAGTGGTCTTCCGGCTGATGCTGTCTTGGCTCTGTGCTGCGTGGACTTTCTCGTTTAGGCAGACTCAAGTGGAATGGCGATTTCGGGGTGGGCACGCTAGCCGGTGTCGTGTGTTCGGACGAGTCATGCTGGGCGCGCCGTCGAGAGCCGAGAAGAGAATGAGAGCCGGTCTGCACATGCTTGAACGAAATTGGAGCCTTTGTGACGTCGAGTGACGATGATGAGCGGAGTATGCCAGGTCTTTTAGGTGCTGCCGCGGGTTTCGGTGCAGTCTTCGGCGAGCTTGATCTGGACTGATCTCTGCTTGGGGATCCTCGATCGCCCGAGTCGCTTGACTTGGCCTGACGAAGCTGCTTCGTTTGCGGTAATTTGAGTGGCCCGATCGGTCGCTTGGTCGTGGACTCGAGGGAGGCTTGCAAGCTGTTGATCTGGTCTTCTGCCTCCATCTGGTCTCGACTGTCCTCAATGACCTTGGGCTTGCCGTAAGTGGGAGATCTTAGAGGCTGTACGGACTCGGTGTACACCAGCTCCTTCTTCTTCCGATGCGCAAGCGGCTTACTGTGCTTATTGAACAGTGCCATATCCGAGCGGGCGTGACGATACTGATGTGCGATACTGGTTGAAGAAGAATGCACGCTGTTGTCGAGTCCAGACTCATCAGAGCTTGGCGTCTTGGGAGGTGAGTCTTTGAACTTGAACTTCTCGAAGTGTATCTCGCTAACGTCGCCAGTGTCGACAGCAGAATCAGGTCGCCTCGGCTGTGTGTCTTGATTTGTGGCTGATAGCGGAGTGGCATCCTGGAGCGGCGCGGTGCTCAAAGCAGGAAGGACACTTTGATGAACGGTCTGGTCTGACGAGTTGGTCAAGACGCTATGGGAGCCAACACTGGCTCCCACGAGCTGTGGTGATATCTGCGCGGTGGTGGATGTCCTCCATGCCTCTCCGCCCTCTCGCGGTCCAGCTGCCGCTCGTAAGATGTTGTCTTTTGTCTCCTGGGCTCTGCTGAGCGGAAATGCTGGTCGTACTCCTCGTCCTCGTGCCGGCGATCCCTCGATGGCCTCGCCGAAGAATGGCGGCTGTGGTGTCGAGGACGGTGTGAAGTACGGGGTGCCGAGTGATCCCGATGCCTCACTCGCCGTGGATGAAGTTCCCTGTCGAGGACCTCTTTCTGGTGATGCTCCAGCTCCTTCACTTCCCTGTTGAGCTTTGCCCTCTCTTTGCCAGAGAACTTCTTGAAGCATGCCAGTGGGTAGACGCTGCATAGTCCCGCGAGTCCGAGCGCGCAGCTCAGGAATATGCACCGATGATAGCTCTTCTCGGCGTTCAGATCAGCATAGAATCCCATATTCGAGCGTTCGAATCAATGCTTAGGTCATCAGGGTGGTGTGTTGGTTGGTCGAATATGGTAATCGAGACCTGTAGTAATGGGTCCCAGTCTGGCGTGATTCGGTTGATGAGTGGCACAGTGCTGTGTAATGTCGGAATTATCAGGATGTGTCGTATTGGAGGTGTTGTCGTGTTAAGAAGTGGCAAGCTTAGTTCGGCGAGGAAGGAGTGAAGCTGCTCTTCTGTGTCAGTTGTGGCAAGTACACTTACCTTCCAACGCTCCTACCTACCGCACCACACGTGAATACAGTAAAGGTGCGGCGTTAGTGAGAGCCGTCAATAAGAACCGCAATGACCTACATGTACAACATCACCTTCCTAGACTGACGCTCCATATACGCTCCGTGGTAGCGCACACGTTCAATCTGGTGACGCGGGTTGACTGGCGGCAGCTGAAGAGCTCATGCGCATATGCGGAGAGACACTCGTAACCTGGTTATCTCATAGCAAACAATCTGTTCGGCCTCGTGACCTCAGATGTCTGTCCTGTACATTGTACAACCTCGCTATAATGGGTATCTCACGCAATGCTTCCAATTGACACGTCCTCTAATATCCAACGCGCGTCAAGCAGTTGGCGTAGGCTGTAGCCAGGCCCAAGTGATATCGACTCGCCCACTCGCGCTCGGTGCCAGCTTCTCAAACGCCCCCAAACTCGTATCCAGATCGTTCGGTGCGCATCCAGTGCATCGGTCCACGACTTTGAGATCGATGCTCCTTTGTGCATTCACCTCTTCGTCGAATCGCGAGGCTCGTAACATCAGACCACAAAGGGGGTTGTTGTTCGAGTTGCCGCCTGTTGAGGAAGAGCTCCCAGCTGCATCAAATACAATGTGGGATATTGACACGATCGAATCGCTATCCCCGCTCGTCTCACCGCATGCGCCAAGACCAGTACCATAGTATGTGAATTCGCCCACGTGCTTGTCAGTGTTCGTAGGGAGAGGCAGATTCTGGTTCCTATTGGGGACGTTAGCTACCTGATTCCTGCCAACTTCTTGCACCACTATCCGTATGTACAGAGCTTGAGGACTCCAAATGCAGTCTCTCTGAGAGACAGTACTGTGCAGTGGCTCCGAGGAGCTCTGGCGGTCGTGCTCTCCCCAACATCTGGCTGCGGGTCATGCTCCAGTTGCGGCGACGCTTCACAGCAGCTCTGCCCAATTCTCGGTCGCTTGGAGAAGCGGGAGGGGAGTGTACGTACTTCGACTTGCGCGACAGTCCAGCTGCCAGCCCAATGATCAGCACCAGGAGCGCAAGTATGACCGCCAGCAAAACTATCAGGAAGAGCTTCCGGCTCATACCCAGATATCTCCTGTGCGGCGGCAGCACACGATCGAGCTTCGCAGAGACGCCAGCACCTCCTCCTCCAACCCTCCGCGACCTCCTCTTCGCCGGTGGCGCGACATGGGCGTCGCCGTGCTCATGCTCCCACTCCGGCAGCTGAGTCTCCTTCGTAGGTGGTAGCGGTTGCTCGGTTGATGCCATGGTTGGAAGGTAACTTGGGCTGCTGTCAAAGACTTGCGCGCGGGTTATGCATATATACAGTTGGAGCAAGAACGTCACATGGTGAACGAGATGAGCGGTGCGGTCATACAAGCAATGGCTCAGGCATTGGCTGGCTGGCACTCTACATGAAGTCGCTAAAGATGGCTTGGCGACGGTGGTCCCTTCAACGACATGTGCAGTATGTCCCTTACATACATATAAGTGCCTATATTTTCCGACTGGCACATCCTTCGATTGCTCGAGATGTTCGGGAGTATTTTACTCAGTACTTCTCGCCCTCGAGGATCGGTCTCGCTTCCTCGCTCTTCCACCAGCTTACGCCCTCCTTGCCCGGGTACTCGAATTGATCCATGCTTTTCGCCTTCATCTCCACACTGTACCCAGCACTCATCGGGGTGACATAGTATCCGTCTTTGATCACACTCGGATTGACGAAGTGTTCGTGCAGATGATCGACATATTCGAGTACCGATCGCTTGCCCGAGACTACGACGTAGTCAATGGTCGACAAATGTGACGTGTACTCTGGCAGTCCGACGCCTCCTGAATGTGGCACGATCGGGACGTTGAACTTCTTCGCCATGAGCAGGACCGCGAGTACTTCATTCACTCCACCCATCCGGCATGCGTCGATTTGGCAGACGTCGATGGCTCCCTGCGCGAGAAGCTGCTTGAAGATGACGCGGTTCTGGCACATCTCGCCGGTCGCTACACCGATTCCATACGGTTTCAGTGCCTCTCTTATCGTCTTGTGGCCGAAGACGTCATCCGGCGACGTTGGCTCTTCGATGAACCAGGGCTTGAACTCTGCAAGCTGCTTCATGTATTCGATTGCTTCCGGAACCGACCAGATCTGGTTCGCGTCGACCATGAGAACATTGCCTTTGTCATAGCCGATCACTTCTCGTGCGATGCTCAAGCGGTTCCGATCGTCTTTCAGTGAACTGCCAACCTTGAGCTTGAAGTGCTTGTATCCTTTCGCCAGTGTCTCTTCCAATAAGCCCTTCATCTTCGCCTCTCCGTAGCCCAGCCAGCCAGCACTCGTCGTATAAGCAGGTACAGCCTGGTTTGCTTCTGCTTCCTTGACCCTCCCTGCTTTACCAGCCTCCTCTTTCTTCAGCATCTCCACCGCTTCCTCAGGTGTTATCGCGTCCGTGATGTATCTGAAGTCGATACATCTCACGAACTCCTCCGGGCTCATGTCCGCCACTATCCGCCACACAGGCTTGCCCAGCACCTTCGCCCACAAGTCCCAGATAGCATTGACCACAGCTCCTAGTGCGAGGTGTATGACTCCCTTCTCCGGCCCAATCCAGCGAAGCTGCGAGTCCGCAACCAGATACCGCCACGTCTTGCCCCAGTCTGCCACGAGATCTTCCAGCTTCTTACCCTTCACTCGATCTGCGAGCAGATTGATCGCGTGGCAGACGATTTCGTTGCCCCGACCAATTGTGAAGGTCATGCCATGGCCGGTGTGGGACGTGTCCGTGCCGAGGATGCAATAGGCGGACGAGTAGTCTCCAGCAGCGTTCATCGCATCGCTGCCAGTCTTGTCGAGGGAGGTCGGGAAGCGCACATCGCGAGTGGAGTAGGATGTGATCGTTACCATCTTCGCGGTGCTCAATGCTCTACGCCACGCTCTTCTCTCGATTCCACACTTCACTGGGCTCGGAACGCACTCTTCGGGAAGGTTGTGCCCACGAATGGCTCTTGTTGGTGGACGTGCAGTTGCCGAATGCGCTGACAAGCGATAGAGAAATGTGGACTGTTCTAGATACTGAGGGATCTGGAAAGGAAAGGATGGTCTGCACGCTGGGTAAAGTGGCAGATTAGAAAGGAACCTACCTACATGATCCGAGCTGCAGGTACACGAGGTCCTAACGCAAAATGTGGTATGGTTCGCTACATCGTTGTACCGATATGCGAAGAACGCACGATAAATGTGTGTTATGGTTCACGAGGTCAAAACGCGTCAAACGCCGAACGCAGTTCATTGGTGGGACATTTCTTGGCGAAGCCGAGCTCGGCCCGTTATCCTGCTCCGGGTTTAGGGTTGATAACCCGAACCACACATTTGGCAGTTGAGCACTCGAGATCAACAACCTAGAGCGACAAATCCAGGTCGCGGAATGGGATTATGAAATGACAGATGTTACGGTCTTATATTCAGGATATTGTCAGCTCGTCCTTGTGGTTGCCGGGCGTGGATTGGTCAAGTAATCAGCAAATCTGGCAGGGTGGAAAACACAGTTGAAGATGTGAGAGTATTCTGAGCAAGTGGATGGTCATATTCATCTATGAATCGCACTGGAAATTTATGTACAACGTTTCCGCCTATCAGAACCCCATACTCTCCAGGTTCTTCATGATCTGATCGGTTTCCATCTGTTCCACACTCGCTGCACTTGGTACCTTCAGACCTAAAGCCACCACGAAGTCCTCAAAGCAGTTCTCCCAGTAACGCGTCCCATCGAGCGACTGGTCTCGGCACAAGGCACCCGTGTCTTCCGCCATCTCTAGCTCCTCGGCGGCCACCCCAACGCTCCAGCTGAATCGTTCAGCTGTTTCTTGGGCCGTGGCGCCGTGACCGAAGCCGAGACCAGCTGGCACTGCGGGAGGTAGCTGTTCGAATCCGTCACTGCTGAGCTGTGGTGGTACGAGCTGCCGTAGCCAGCTTAAGAGAGCAGCGATAGTCCTCTCGTCTGTGCGACTTCGATCTTGCACTACCAGTAGGCCTGACTTGAACTGCCGTAAGCGGATAGGCAAGTGCAGCGTCTCCCACATGTTCGCAGCTTTCTCGAAATCAAACGGAGAGACAAGCTCAATGCCATTGCGCAGTCGATTGAAGACAGCCCACAGATCGACGAGTGAGATGATGCCACCTTCTCGGCGGAGCACACCGCGGCGGTCATCGGTCAGGAACTCAGCGAGGTTGCGTGCGAGCTCTGTAATGTAGAGGGTCTCAGATGACGAGCCAGTGCCAAGCATATCGCGTGTCGTCGAGAGACCAAGCGCGGATGCAGAGTCTGTGAGTAGTGCGCGTGCTTCGGGCGTAACGGAGTCTGACGAAGCATTCTGTGAGCGGAATTGTTCTGCCATGGCTATGACTTCTTTGGCCGAGGTCATCAGTGCTTCAAGGTCCTCAAAGGCGGAGCCGATGACTGTCTGATTGTTTTTACGCAGCTCAGCGCCTCGCCGCTCGAGGCCAGCAATCCCTACAACTCGCTGAGGTGGAGGCGGAGTCGAGTACAGATCGCTGATGGAGCCGTTGGTATTGGCCAATCCTGGCTTCGGTACTGGCGGCGCACTTTGCAGAAGCCACTTGCGCTGCACGAGGGCTTCATTCAGTCGCTCGAGCATGACTTTCTCGCCTCCTGCTCGAAAAGAGAACTTGATGGTCTCGATCGTGTCATTGCCGATGATGCTTTCTCCACCAAGGGTTGGACCAGGTGACTCCGGACGTGCGATGCTGTCACCTATCAATTGCGAGTGCCTGTTGTTCATTGCTGTAAGAGAAGCACCGCAGATCTCGCAAGTCGAGAGCGATGCATGGTTGCCGAACGTGCATCTAGGACATATGATCTCGTCGCTGGCATTGGCGCTTGAAACGTCAAATGATCCTCGACCGTTCGTCCCATTCGATAATGCACCCGTCTTGGAGGACGAGTGGGCTGGACGATTGCTGATGGCGGCAATCGCAGCCTTCACCATATGTACGAGTGGTGGTGGAATTCCGCATGCTTGACAAGCAGGCAGTTTGGTGTGTTGATTTGCTGTTGCCGGATCGAAGTTGGTAGGCACAGCATTCGAGAATCCACAGATCGGGCAGATCCAAGTGGCGTTGATGTCTCTCGCAGGTGCGGGAGCTGGTGACGGTGCGTGTGAGCGCGCAGGAGAGTTGCCAGGTCTGACCAGTGCGTCGCTGGGAGACGCATACTTCGGCACTGGACTTCGCAGTGCGTTCTTGGGCGTCTTGGGGAATAAGGTGATCTTCGCGCTTGACTTTAGAAAGCCAGCGTAGAACTCAGTGTGGTCGACATCCTTAAGGTTGACTGCTATAGAGTATGTACGTGGCTCTACGTTATCGACATAGCAAATCCGGTGGGATGTCAGGTAAACGTGACCAATCTGATAATTTGCTATCTTGAATTTGCCCTCGTAGAGCCCAACGGCATCCTGCACGAACAGAAGTGTCTCATCGTCATACAGCGAGGGCCGCAGTGCAGGCGTGAGATCGAGCTGGCGCAGGAACATTCCATTCAGACATCGAGATACGGTGTCTGTGCTTCTATGTGCTTGACTGCATCAATGAAAGAGGTCCTCGATTGGTCGGTGAGAGCGGTGAATAGTGATGCCTTGCTGCGGCCGTTAGAGTTTCTCGATTGAAGTTTGGATAGACCAATGCTATTGCCGTCGATGCCAGAGGTCTTTCGTGTCTACGCGATTTCCCGTGAAAGCTTTGCCTGTAGTGTACCCATGCTCCAGCCAGAAGAGACCCATCTCCAGGAAGTGAAGTCAACGGCACGTGATGACATGTTGAAGTGCTTGGCACCTGCCTCGTGCGGGCAGGCTCCTGCCTCCTCCTCTTCACCACCGCTCTTACGCGATCAATCATCACGTTTTTCATCACGTTCATCGAAGGACTACACCAAAGCAATTGCGTGTGGATTGCACACTCAACAATCGCTGCTTATTGCCGGTTTTGACGCTTGCGGTCTTTGTCTGCGAGGCGCAAAAGGGCGTGTCTCACCGCTCCGATCGACCCAACACCATCACTCTCATGGCTGCAATGCCATCGTACACCTCAGTCACGGCGCGTCATACTCTGACGCGGCCGGTGGCTATGCATCAACCTGCGCCCGCTGTAGAAGAGCCAAAGAAGTTCACAGACGCTGTAAGAAACTGGGTGCAGCGCGCTTTCGCGCCCGAGAATGCGGTGCCAGGCATTTCAGAACCAGATTGGCGAGCGAAACTACTCGACTATATTCCTTCTGTAACAGCATCCGGGGCTATCGATACCATAGACTGGGCTATTCACCCACTTCCACAGCAAATGTTACAGCAGCAGCGACAGGCTGCAGCCCTCGCTCAGAGCATGACCAACACTAACCTCACCCCATTATCTTTTCCTTCTCATGTCATCGGCGCGCACAAACGTAAAAGCTCGGATCTGGACCTGCTGGACGATGGACTGGACACGCCCCCCAGGAAGAAAAGCAAAGGCTCACTCGAGGATCGCGTCACTGGTAGGGAGAAGAAGCAGGATAAGAAACAAAAGAAAGGAAAGGCTCTCCAGAATGACACTTCCGTACTGCTGGACAGTGACGCATTGCGGAGGCGACGAGAGCGGTTCGGTCATGTCTCACCTCAGTCTTCCCCCTTCCATTCACGTGATGAGACACCGCCTGTAGACACCCCTGGCGCTGTAGTCGGAACTTGCCAGAAGCTGGAGAAGAACTACTTCCGTTTGACATCTGCGCCAAAGCCAGAGGAGGTCCGCCCGCTGTCAGTACTCAAGGAGGCGTTCGCTCTCGTCCGCGAGAAGTGGAAGTTGGACCACAACTATCACTACACGAAAGACCAGCTGAAATCCATTCGGCAAGATCTGACCGTACAGCACTTCAAGAACGACTTCGTTGTCGTAGTCTATGAAACACATGCCCGTATCGCGCTCGAGCAGGGGGATGTTGGTGAGTACAATATGTGTCAGACGCAGTTACGGTCGTTGTACAAGATGGGCTTGAGTGGCAAGCGGGATGAGTTTACGGGATATCGCATACTTTACTTCGTCTTTACGCGCAAACAGGCGGACTTGAACGATGTTTTGGCAGATCTAACCTCAGCAGAAAAGCAGATGAAGAGTGTGAAGCATGCACTGCAGGTGCATGCTGCGTTGGCGAGCGGTAACTACCACAGATTCTTCCGACTCTACCAGACTGCGCCATACCTGGGCCCGTATCTGCTAGACCAGATTGTGCCTCGACAGCGCCTGGCTGCACTGGCTACGATCTGCAAAGCGTGCGTACATCCTGTCAATGTCATACCTCGCAACATTACTGACACTGTTCACAGGTACAAACAAGACGTCAGCCTCGACTTCATCGTGACCGAGCTCGGCTTCCAACCTGAGGACGAAGATGACGCAGATGGTGCGCGCCGCCTATGCGTCGAGTTCATCGCCGAGCACAATGGGGAGCACCTGATACAACAGAAAGACGACGGTGCAGTCCGATTTCTCACTAGTAAAGCTGGCCTTCTCTTCGAAGAGGCCAAGCAGCGGGCGTTCAAAGGCAACGTCGACTTGAAGGGTCAAGTGTGAAGCGCTCCCCAACATACTAATCACTCGACTTTCCTCACTGCTCAAGACAATTAGCTAATCTGCGAGAGCCGCACCGCTCTCTTCAACGGACTGGCGAACGATATACACTCGATGGCGCGAGCGCGCGTACGTCAGCGTAAGCCCATTGTTGCGATTACGGAGAGATGGACAGATGAACGATGGCAAAGGTAACCCAATTCCCCTCCCGCGAGCCGAATGTGCAATGGCGGTGGCGGTAGCGACAGTAGCGACGACGGGGAGGGCGGCAGCGGGTTCGTATAAATGGTCGTTCTCGCTGAGGTCGAGGTGGTGTTCGGAGCTCAAG
Organism: Cryoendolithus antarcticus; assembly: GCA_002077065.1. Lineage (NCBI taxonomy): Eukaryota > Fungi > Ascomycota > Dothideomycetes > Cladosporiales > Cladosporiaceae > Cryoendolithus > Cryoendolithus antarcticus. Next base: position 622,873 of record NAJO01000027.1, on the reverse strand, counting down.
CCAGGCTTCGACAGAGGGGGACAGGCACGGGATTCATATCAAGTCACAAAGAGCGTACTGTAGTTGCACGTCTTGATAATCCAACACGTTCCAGTCACTTTCATGGTACCCATTCGACTACAGCCTGCTCCCTGTTCTCGTCAATATCCCGAACCCGCTTCACCCGATCCCATCCCGATTGTCTCACCCCGTTTTGTCTCACAAGGCTGGGGTGTCTCGAATCGCAATCTCCTCGGTGCGATGCTCATTCCTCGCGGTCATGCGGCCGGTGTTGTGGCCAGATTGATGTGCGTACTTCTGCTAACGAGACGCGCTGGCAGTCCATCGCGGTCGACGGGCCTAATAGTTGTCACCGAGTATGTCTACAGTAGCCCAAGAATCCATGTCAATAATCGGAGAAAAGATGTCGTGACCAGGGTTTCCGGCCCCACATACTTCCCTTGTTCCATCCAACGGTCGTGCCAAGGCGCGTCAGCTATCAGTCACGTGGCGTGCCCTCTCTCTTTGCGTCGAGGCTGCATGTGGGGAGGGAAACAACGAAGAGATCGCCATACCACACGCTCGTTACCCTTTCACTGATACTTCACTGGCGCATCGACTTCACCGGCTAAGCATATACGGGCACAGGCACTGCGTCAACAATACGGAGAAACAGTGAATGCGACGGGCGACTCTCAACTACCACCAGGCATCTCCGACAGCGCCTTCTAAAAGACACGACAAGCTTTGCGACAAGGGGGGGCTTCAGATAAAGCAGATCGATCACGACGATCAGCGCCAGGCGGAATGGTGAAGGTAAAAATACGGCTCTGCCATCTATGCGACACCGGGATTCGCTAACCCTGGCTTGCCTGGTGCAGTTTCGGCGCTCTCGTCAAAGCGACGTAGGAGGCAAGCATGACTCGGCGAAACCAGTCCAGATCAGCATACCACAGAAAGACGCGATCGCCATAGAACCGCCGAAGAAGGTGAGGATACGAATGAATTGCGAGCTCGGCGCAAATACTGACAAGTGCAGGTAATCAAAGCGCTCTACGACTACACGGCCCCGATCGATCCACCTCACTATCTCTCCTTCTCCGCCGGCGACTTCCTCCACGTCGTTTCCCGCGAAAACGATCCAGACTGGTACGAAGCCTGCAATCCGCTGCAGAACACCCGCGGACTGGTGCCTGTGAAGTACTTTGAGGAGGTGGGCAAAACTGTCAGGGATAGCGGGGACTCGACGAAGTCTACGGGCACGACGCACGATAGTGGGTACGCAGAGGGCTCGACGCCTTCGAGGAGCGTGGCTGCCGGGTCGAGGAATAGCGCCATGTCGAGTGGCAATGCGCCGCCTATGCCTGGACATCGAGTGAGCAAGAGTATTGGGGGACGGTCACCGGCGGGAGTGTATGGGATCGTGAGCTATGATTTCAATGCTGAGCGGCCGGATGAGTTGGATGCGAAGGAGGGAGAGGCGATCATTGTGATTGCGCAGTCGAACCCGGAGTGGTTTGTCGCGAAGCCAATCACGAGACTTGGAGGGCCGGGGTTGATACCTGTGTCATTCATCGAGATTCGAGATATGACGACAGGAAAGGCGGCGGAGGATCCAATCGCGGCGGTGCAGAAGGCAGGCATACCGAGAGTGGAGGAGTGGAAGAAGATGGCTGCGGAGTACAAGAACACAAGTATACCGCTCGGGACAGTGTCGAGCAGCCAGCAGCAATCGCAGTCAGTCGCGCAGGGCATGGAGAGGATGAGCCTGCAAAACGGGTATGGCCAAGGACACGGGCACGAGCGGACACCGAGCAATTACGCGTACCAGCAACAACAGCAGCAGAACCTCTTTGCGCCTGTACGAGCAAGCGTGCCAACTCATACGTTCGCAGACGACAAGTTCCACTTTGTCGTGGAGTGCAAGCTGTCGAATAACACGCACTGGGATCTGTCGAGGATATATGAGGATTTCTACGAGCTGCAAATCAACCTAATCAACGCATTTCCCGAGGAGGCCGGGCAGGTGTCCGGGAAGTCAAGAACGCTGCCGTATATGCCTGGACCCGTGAAGTTCGTCACAGACAATATCAGCGAAGGGCGGAGGGAGAACCTGGACCAGTATCTGCGAGATCTGCTGAACATGCAACAACACATCACAACCTCCTCGCTCGTGCGGAACTTCTTCGCGCCCCGAGAAGGCGACTACGAAGTCGATCCCAGCGTGGCAGACCTGGATGAGCACGCAAGACCCTCAGAACCCCAGCAACGATACTCCCAAGCCTCACAAAACCCCTACAGCAACGGCGACGCAGCATCGCAAGACCACTCACGGCAAGGCTCAGTCGTGAGCGCGCATCAGCATTCCCAGAGCCAGGCTTCGAATACGCCATATACCCACCAACGAGGCCAGCCTTCGCTATCTGCAAATAACCTCTCCCAACAACAACAGCAACCGCAGCAAGGCCAACAACAACACTACCGCTCTCCCTCCGAATACACCCTCCCCTCCCAACAATCCGCCACCTCCACCCAACCCAATTCCTCCCAGCCCAACTCCACGCAACCCGTCAAAGTCAAAGCCTGGTTCGACAGAGATACCTGCGTCGTGCTCCGCCTTCCTCCGCGGGGGCAGTTCGATTTCGCCTCGCTCTACCAGAAGATCGTGGAGCGGAGGAAACTGGAATTCCGAGGAGCTGGGGAGGAGGTCCTAGAGATTGAGTATCGGGATGAGCGGGATGGGGAGTACTACCGGCTTGAAGGGGATGAGGATCTGGATATTGCGGTCGAGAGGAACGAGAAACTTACTCTAGCTGTACGCGCAGCTGGGAGCTAAGGGGATTTGCTCTGTTGGAGGATGAAGCTATGGTGTTATGGGACAACGGAAAGTGGGGACTTGGGGGAATGGGAGGCGCAAGGTGTTGAGGCGTTTCGTCGATGGGTAGCGAATGTGCGTGGTAAGGAGGTATTTCTGCTACTACTTTCTCCATACATTCTCGAGCTTTCTTGTGCTAATGTCGTGGTACTCGCGACTGAGGTATGGGGTCATGTGGTCACGGAGAGGGTTATGTGCGGCTTGTGGGTATTTTAAGTACGGGTTTCTCTCGGTGTTTTTGGGGTGGCTTGTGCTGCTATCATGGTAGCTGCGACTGTGGGTATGAGAGAACACGGTTTCGGAGAGACGCAACTACTGGGGTAGGTCACTTTTATCACCTCTTTCTCGGGAATTTTCAGGGGTTTCTTGTGCTAATATGATGGTCCTGGCGACTGCGGGTACGAGGAGTTGTGATTCCAGAGCGACTAAAAGGTTGATCTAGGGTCCAATATCTCCACTCTCTCCCCAAATTTACGAATTCGCTCTTGCTACCATGATGCTACTCAGGACTGCGAGTATGAGATGATGCGGTCCCGGAGACGACTATCACGGCTGTGAAGCACAGTTCCGGCGTCGATCTTCGAAATTTCTCAAGACTTCTTGGGCTACTATGACTGCAGTCACTGCTGTGGGCATGAGACAGCACAACCTCGGAAAATGAATCATGTGGCGAGCAGGCACTTCTGCGCGCTTTTCTTCCTGGGTGTGCTAGATCACTTGCACTGTTATGGACGTGCTCGCGACTGGAATAGTGAGACTACTTGGCTTTGACGAGAGTGTCACGCGCCATCGGACTAGTTTGCTCCCTTGAATGCCATGTCATCAAGGACATTGACCCGCAGATCCCAGGCCGAATGCCGTCAAGTAGACATCTTTTTCTGCCGTAGGTGCTCCAAGTACACGGCTGGAGCCATTCCAGACGTGAAACCTGCGCAGATGTGAAGCCAGATCTGGGAAGCCGTTTCGTACCATGTGTCGTTGTTCCATAGGAACAAGATGGTGCTTTTGCCAATGCATGTGCTTCCGCAGACTGAGGGAGACGAGGTACCTCCTGCGTAGTGGCGATGTATTAGAGGCGAGGATCGCGGAGCATGCGACCTACTTTGATGGCGAGAAGCCTCACGCATGTGTCGGTGCATTTGATAGATCTCGACGGCAGGCACTCGTTAACGACCACCGCACTGGGCGAGATGTCCTGCATGAAAGTCGGCACTTCTCTGACAATCCTTGCTGTCAGCTGTGGAGTGCATCGTCGGCTATCTTCTTTCTGGGTGTGTGCTGGCAGACGGTCGGCACAAGTCCCAGAACCTAGGCTCGCTATAGGATGCCTTCGGGCAGAGAAGTCCCAATGGCTGGAAGTTGTGGTGGAAGGCTTCGACAGGAAGGTGAAGCAGCGCCAGAACCAGCTCCCGCGGATCTAGGGAATGGTGCTGAAGTAGCATCCAGACGACAATGTGAACACTGTGCATCCGCCTGCAAGATACATGCTTAGCTAGAAGACCCATCTGCCCGCATGAATGGAGAGTCGAAGCAGAGAGCCGCGATAGCTCCTTCGAGACCGCCTATTCAGAAAATAAGGGCGAGTCTGGAGACAGTAAGTGCAGTGCATGGGCATCGTCATTATGGCCGATGGTTACGAGTACACAGCGCACAATCACTGCTGTGCCAGCACCCGAATGAGCAGAGCATGATACGGGTCACTACCTGAGAAAGCGACTCCACCGACTCTAGTGCGTCCATGTAGCTTGATCCGAACTCGCCTCGAGGCTCGTTGACTGGCGATGGAACATGATAGTCAGCTACGGGTAGGTAAGGTATACTAAGGTAGCTATAGAGCCGTCATTGATTATTAGCTACACGTTGCCCAGTGCTGTATACCTTACATGTACCCAATGTTTAGATAGTCTCGCCAGTCAGAGAATCCCAAATCCTAAGGCGAACTGCATGCATCATGCAGCACTACTGCGGCTGCCGTTCCTACAGGTCTCTTTGCAAAGTGATGTCGTGGCTTTCCAGCACTGGTCGTACAGTCAATTCCGGCTCGCTGCTTCTTGCAGGCATTTGCAGAGAGGCGCCCCCTAAATGATATGGACTGCCTGTTGCTGCCCGAGGCTTACTGCGATTTGCTCGAAACGGCTGTGAGAGCCAATGGGTCGGGCTGGGCGTGGGCAAGTACTGCGGATCAATGAGTGACCTTACCGTCGACGTGGTTATGGGGCGGAGGATGGGCAGCTGTGCCGCCGTCGACCAACAATGTTGGGTAGATGGCACAGTGCATGTTGGACAGGCACGGGCAGGATTGGTGCGAGTGTGAGATCCAACACGAGGCTGGAAAGCGTATGCACGGCGGTGGAGTATAACCGAAGGTATGTAATGCCCATGTGCTCACGGCTGGCACCTTGATGATACTCGCACAACATAACGCCCTTCGCCGTCCAAGTTGCCTCTGATGGTCTCGAGGCATTGATTCTGTCTACAAGAGACTGTGAGTCTATGATTTCGTTGTGTGAGACACACCAAAGCCCCGCTGTGATTGGCTCGCTCCGTTGCCAGCACTTCACACCGCGAACATCCTCCAAGGCTCCGCAAATACACACCGCTCCCAACCCCCTAGGGGTGCGTGTGCCCGAGCACAGCAGGCTCAAAGAGTCGTCCATACCGCCGTACTCGACCTAGCACAAGGCAAACATCGTTTACCCGTTTAAAACAACCCGGGTGTCAACACATGCGATACAAGACCTCGAAATGACTTGATGCATATGTACCCACCTGCGATCGCTGGGAGACGCCTACGGGACCTCTGAATCGACGTGTCTTCTCGATTGAAGATACACAGCATCTCTCAGCCTTTGTATGCATTCAGACACGACCGCATGGCTCCCCGCTTTCAAGGTAGCACAAGGCCGCCGAACGTGCTACGTACTGCCTCTGGACGATAACAACCTCGCTTGCGCGAAGTGCTACAATACTACTGGACTGCCACTTCGGTCTGAGCCGTGAGTGGTCAGTCCAAAGATGCCGCATTTGCCATTTGGTAGTGGAACAGAGATGGAAGATGTCGATGTCAGGATTGAGATTACTGGAACGGGTGGAAGTCCAGATGGGAAGCTCGGAAGGCGAGCGAGTTTGCTGAATACTTTGAGGAGTAAGCTCAGGAGACATCACGATGTGGTGGAGACGGGACATGGAAGAGAGGAGCCCACAGTGGAGAAGCCTGTGGTAGAAGAAGTCGAGATCGTAGACGACGGCTTGGGTAGAAAAGATTCGACGCCACCTAATGCTCGCCTAGCTGCCTCCGAGGCAGAGGTCGGACGGATAGAACGATCGCCTCACGCACTTTGTCTGCCATTACCAATACGAGGCTACTCTTCATGCCGGCCGCTCAGCCTCACACGTCGAAGCTGCACCGGCATTGCGCAGCGGAGTCTCTCACCACCGCCGACGTCCAACCCCTCGGCCTCTGCTCCAGCTATTCACGCACGCGAGTACAGCCATTCGAACTATGTTAGTCGCGAGCAACTACCGTCATGGGAACACCTACAGCCTCCACAGCAAGGGAGCTCTCCCAATCATGTTGGTGAACAAGAGTTCGCCGCCATTCATGGAGCTTCTTGGCTTGGCAATGATTCGGTCACCGACGAAGCAAATGAAGAAGTCGCCCAAGCTGCGATTCGATCAGCGTTTGATCGATCCTGGATTCTCAACTTGAGCATGTCCTTTCGAGACAAGAGTCAGCGGGAGAAGTACTTTGTCACCTTCGCAGAATCCGCGACTAGATGGCGGCGTGTCACAATCTCGCTCGACTACAGTGACCCTATCGAAGGCTCCCTCGAAGAAGACTTGCGATCGATGCGGTATCAACGTGAAAAAAGCTTTCGCATTTATGAGGCCATCCACGAGAGTCTGGAGGATATAGCTTTCTACAACACCGTGACCAATCTCAAGTTGCAGACCACGAGAGACGACGGCCAGCTTCACGTGCACGTCAGTGAGGACGCGAACGAGATCATTCAGTATCCCGCAACCTCACTCTTCGGCCATGTGAGCTGTCCTCATTACCGCGAAAGTGAGCTTGACTTCGACTCGCATCTCTCGGGCTTCGTCTACAAGGTGCACGTCAATGGTAAGCTCCTCGTCAAGAAGGAGATCGCAGGGCCGGATACAGTTGATGAGTTCCTGTATGAGGTCAATGCACTTGATGCACTCTGTGACAGCAGACACGTCGTCAGACTGGAAGGCTTGGTCACTGATGAGTCCGGCTCCTCAGTCAGAGGCCTCCTCATCTCATACGCATCACGAGGAGCCCTCGTCGACATTATATACGATTACGCGGGTACGCTTGAGTGGACTCGCCGTGAGAAGTGGACTCGTCAGATTATTGCAGGACTTTCGGACATTCACGAAGCGGGCTTCATCCAGGGGGACTTTACTCTCTCAAACATTGTTATTGACGACCATGACAATGCGCTCATCATTGATATCAATCGTCGTGGATGCCCTGTCGGCTGGGAGCCGCCTGAGTTGGGTCGGCTCATCGACTCTGGTCAGCGCATTGGTATGCATATCAGTGTGAAGACGGATCTGTACCAGCTTGGTATGGTGTTATGGGGACTCGCTGAGGAGAACGACGTTCCAGACAAAGCACGACCACTTCGACCTCTGGGCAGTGATATACCAGGCTGGTACTGCCAGATCGTCGACACGTGTCTCGAGACGCGTCCGCAGGCGAGAGCAAGCGCTGCACGTTTGCTTATGCTTATACCTGACAATGCCGGACGCTTGTCTCGTGCTAGCGCTTCGCCATTGAGACCTTCGGACTCGTGGAGGCACGGAAGTGGGGCTGATGACTTGAAGGCCTCTGACTCGAGCAATTCGACCATTCATCGATCTGACAAGGAGTACATTGATCCAAATCTTACAGTCACCCTGGACGAGGTGCATCGACATGCCCGTGGTGGCCATGTCGCCTCTACGCCCTATATCGAAGATCAAGTCACCTACGTTGATCCCCTGGAGGTCTCCAGTCCAACAGGCAATATCAGCTACCACTTCGCGAGCTCAGGTAGCTGGATCGTTGGCCATAGTCGAGGGCGGAGTCCGATTTCTAGTCGACGAAGACGCAGCTCACCTTGCGGCTGCGGTGAGACAGCGACAAGTGCGACTAGTCTTTCACTGTCGCCTGGCTGTCCGAGCCGAAGAAGCGGAAAGGTGTATCTAGCCATTGACGATGACGGGAGCACCCGTAAGAGTCGGATCCTGGAGCTGCCGGACGCTAGAGTTGACTCTTTCACTCCAATCTCGACGGCCACCGGTGTGCATAAGGAACACACTGATAATGCGGACAGCTGCACAACCTCCACCAGAGATTTGAACGAGAGGAGTCTGTATGGGCCACCTCTGCATCAGGACTCCGGCTTTGACGAAGAAATGCTCCAAGACATGCACTTGGACGAGCCGGACGCGTCCACATCCGAGGTTGGCACCTCCGCGTGCGCATCTTGGCCAGACACAGCCAATTCCACGCCTCGAGCAAGTGTCAATGTCAGCGACACTGCACATCTGAGTAAGGCTACCAGCTTCACCGAAAGCGACTCACCTCCTCGACCTGATATGAACGGTGTGAATACGAATGCATCCGAGGAGATCGAAGTTCAGTCGTAGAGTATCTCCTCTTCTCAAACGTCTGAAGATCTTCGTGGGAGAAGCTCGTTGCCTCAGCGGCGATTTCTCGCACTCTGATACGGGAAGGTCTATTCAAGCGCCGTCCAAATCCATGGGATAGCGCAGGCTAGTGTGCTCTCTCATCGACGCTATGTTCGCAGAATGACACTTGCGGTGAGAGTGATCGCAATACAAGGCTCTGCACAGTTTGGACGAGTAGAGATACGACAAGGCGACGTAGCTGAAACGACCGCACCACACAGTGAATCTTGCGGTGTGGAACGCATCAAAGACGGGAGCCTACCGTGATCGAGCTGCTGCTCCATGCCAGGATCGACATAACCCAGCCTAACTCAGGACAATTCCGATGCTGCACAGCGACAATGGATCAGTCAGCCACCGGTTTTGGTACGGCCTGGCATGCTGGCAGAGGAGGGTACTTTGGCGCGGGACGATGGCGGTGCAAGTCGAAGACGCCAAAACAGTTCGCAGATAGCCATGACGCTGAGCGAGCATCGTGGCATGAGTAGCCTAGTCTCTCCGTGATACATCACGCGGCAGCGTTCATGGAGAAGCTGGTGGATAGGCGCAAAGCTTCCCGGAAAGACGCTTCCGAGGTACCACAGCATCCACCACGAATGTTATGATTACGATGGCATTGAATACGACCGAGACTTAGATTCGAGTATACGACAGCAACGACATGGCTAGCACCGCCGGTACACAGAACAGGCGGTAGGACAAGTGGGATACATTGGTCAAAGCATTGTTATGGACTTCATTTCAGCGGAGTTGCTCGGAAAGTAGGGCTGTTCAGCAGCAGATTCGATAGCACTTGTATATGATTCAGTTTCTGTAGGCCACTCCAACGGCCGCAAAGGAAGATTCACAGCCCGTGCACTGTTTGCTAGAGAACGGGGAGTGTCGGCTCGGCAGATCTTGCAGATCTCCGTTGTGGGGCGTTGCTATGCAAATGTATCTGGCAACCGGAGATCAAAATAGTATCACATACAAAGTACGAAAGCATTGGATATACAAGTCGTAGAGAGATCGGAGCACTCACACAATCTCACAGGCACCTCGACACTCGCTTGACGCTAATTCGAACTACCTCTTACCACCATGCGCGGTATACGAGCCTAAGCCGCAGAACATCGACAGCATTGCAGTCACATTCCTCAAGTTACTATCTTGAGACGACATGGCTTCCGCACCACATTCGCCCGATAGCTATGGGCCTCCACCAGGCTACCCAGGAGATAATAATGCGCCGGGCACTACAGATGGTGCATCCATGCGCCTATTGCATGAAGATCACAACACATCTCCCACCCGGCCTTCACCAGGTACTTCGGCGCGCAGCAGGGCGAACAACGCATTCGAAGCTGCCAGACAACGCTTCGCCAGACCTGCGGCTCCTGCTCAGAGCTCTCCAACTGTCTCAGATCTGTCTTCGAGTGCAAGAGTTGGGCCGCGACCGGACGGAGGCAGCACGATCAGCCAGGTTACGACAGAGGGAGATCTGGGTGATCTGCTGCGCGACTTTGAGAGCGACATCTCTGCGCCGCCAGCAACACATTCGATACCGCGGAAGACGAACATGAGGGTGCGATTCCAGGGTCCAAATCAGGTCCCAGACCTTCCTCCGCCATCTGGTCGGTCGAGTCCACTTGCTAGATCATACCTTCCAGCTGGGATGGATGTCGGCAGGATACCCTCTAGACAGCCCTCGATACTGGACAGTGCGCCATCATTCCGCCCGCCTTCGTCTGAGGGCCCCGGCTACATGGCCTACCGGCCTTCGTCAAGTGGATCGCATTCGAGATCACGGTCGTACTCGCCGTCGAGAGTATCGAGCGACTTCTCGAGACCACCACCGAGCAGTGTCGCATTCGAGCCCGCGGACATCAACGGCAGTCCAAGACCTGGCACACCCTCATCGCAGTACGGCGGGTCGCCGAAGCGACCTCTGCCACCGCAGCCACTATTCGCCGGAGGCAGACCGGTGTCTGTCATCGAGGATGAGCATGACGGTGATCTGACAGAGGTGCCGATCGAAGGCGATGATGTCTTCGGACTACCCACAGAAGAGAGCGATCTCTCGCGACCGGAGCTGCGCCAGCGTGATAGTTTCATGTCGGAGTCAACGTTCACGGAAGATCTGTATGATGAGAAAGGCGAGGAGCTGTACGGTCCAGCGCCCGATGGCAAGCAAGAGCGCCGTGGCGCACGACAAGCACAAATGGCGAAGAAAGAGGTCAAGCTGATCAACGGCGAGTTGATCCTGGAGTGCAAGATCCCGACCATACTGTATTCCTTCCTTCCTCGGCGAGATGACATCGAGTTCACGCACATGCGCTACACAGCCGTGACTTGCGACCCGAACGACTTCGTAGAGCGCGGCTACAAGCTACGACAGAACGTCGGCTTCACTTCGCGAGAGACGGAGCTGCTGATCTGCATTACGATGTACAACGAGGACGAAATCGGTTTCACTCGCACCATGCACGGCGTCATGAGGAACATCGCACACTTCTGCAGTCGCACCAAGTCCCGAATCTGGGGCAAGGACGGCTGGCAGAAGATCGTGGTCTGCATCATCTCCGACGGACGAGCCGCAGTGCATCCTCGAACACTCGACGCCCTGGCTGCCATGGGCTGCTACCAAGACGGGATCGCGAAGAACTTGGTCAATCAGAAGGAAGTCTCTGCGCATGTGTACGAGTACACTACGCAAGTCTCACTCGACTCGGACCTGAAATTCAAAGGTGCGGAGAAGGGAATTGTGCCTTGTCAGATGATCTTTTGTCTCAAGGAGAAGAATGCGAAGAAGCTGAACAGCCATCGGTGGTTCTTCAACGCCTTCGGTCGCGCCCTGAATCCGAATGTGTGCGTTTTGCTGGATGTCGGTACGAAGCCTGGCGACGACTCGCTGTATCATCTCTGGAAGGCCTTTGATCGGGACTCGAGCGTTGCTGGAGCTGCTGGAGAGATCAAGGCAATGAAGGGTAAGGCTTGGCTTGGTCTGCTGAACCCGCTTGTGGCCAGTCAGAACTTTGAGTACAAGATGTCGAATATTCTCGATAAGCCTCTGGAGTCTGTGTTCGGGTATATCACGGTCTTGCCTGGTGCGCTGAGTGCTTATCGGTACCATGCCTTGCAAAATGACGAAACTGGACATGGACCGCTCAGTCAGTACTTCAAAGGTGAGACGCTGCATGGGCAGAGCGCAGATGTGTTCACAGCCAACATGTACCTTGCCGAAGATCGCATTCTCTGCTGGGAGCTAGTAGCCAAGCGCAGCGAGCGATGGGTGCTGAAATACGTCAAGAGCGCCACTGGCGAAACTGACGTCCCCGACTCTGTGCCCGAATTCGTCTCCCAACGACGTCGCTGGCTGAACGGCGCCTTCTTCGCCGCAGTATACTCCCTACTCCACTTCAAGCAAGTCTGGAAGACCGACCACACTATCGGCCGCAAGATTCTGCTACACATCGAGTTCGTGTACCAGTTCGTGCAGCTGCTGTTCAGCTTTTTCTCGCTTGGCAACTACTACCTGACTTTCTACTTTGTCGCTGGCTCTCTCTCGGACCCCAAGATCGACCCCTTTGGCCACAATATCGGACTGTACGTCTTCGTGCTCTTCCGGTACATTCTTGTGCTGCTCATCGCTATGCAGTTCATCCTGTCCATGGGCAATCGGCCACAGGGGAGTAAAAAGCTGTATATGGGCAGTATGATCACATACGCCATCATCATGTGCTACACGACTTTCGCAGCAATCTATATCGTGGTCCGGCAGCTCGCGGCAAAGGACGGGGTCGCGCTCGGTAATAACCTCTTCACCAACATGGTCGTGTCCACGCTCTCGACAGTCGGCTTGTACTTCATCATGTCCTTCCTCTACCTCGACCCATGGCACATGTTCACCTCATCAGCGCAGTACTTCGCCCTATTGCCGAGCTACATCTGCACATTGCAAGTCTACGCTTTCTGCAACACACACGACATCTCCTGGGGAACCAAAGGCGACAATGTACAGCGCATGGACTTGGGCGTCGCGGGCAAGACCTCTAAGACCGGCGTAGTAGAAGTGGAGATGCCTTCAGAACAGCTGGACATTGACTCTGGGTATGACGAAGCCCTGCGCAATCTCCGCGATCGCATCGAGGTGCCGCCGAAGACGGTGAGCGAAAGCCAGATGCAAGAGGACTACTACAAGTCCGTCCGCACCTACGTGGTAATTGTCTGGATCGCCTGCAACGCCGTGCTCGCCATGGCCGTCTCCGAAGCCTACGGCGCCACAGGCGTAGGCGACAACTTCTACCTCAAGTTCATCCTCTGGGCCGTAGCTTGCTTGGCACTCTTCCGCGCACTCGGAAGCAGCGCCTTCGGCGTCATCAACATCATCCAGATGATTGCTGAGAACAAAACGAAGGTTGGCATTGCGAAGACGGCGAAGAGCTCGAGTTCTCGTAGTGGGGAGTCTTCGGTTGGAGGTATGTCGGATTGGAAGGGCGGGAAGGGGTTCAAGGCAAGGATGACGCCGACTTGGATGAGTGGCGGTGGTAGTTGGGTTAGTGATAGGTTAAGTCGGTATACGCCGAGTAGTGTTGGGAGTGCGTTTGGGAGATGAGGTCGAAAATTGGGATGGTTTCGTACGTTTGCAATGTAGACATGGATGGGTGTACAGTACTATGAATGCATGTCAACATTACTTGATACTCAAGGATATGCACACCGCATTGTCAGCGTGCTCGCGTTGCGTGGTCTGCGTCCCTGTTTTCCAGAATTGAAGACGTAGACGGTGCTCCAACCATCCCAGTTGCGGCAGTGATGCGGTCTGCCACCATGTCTATGGAGGGCTTGTATTACCATCGCATCTGTTCCTCTTTTCGTCGGGTTGGGTGCCCTCTTGACAGCGTGGAAGTGCTCTAGGTGATAAATATAGCTATGTTTTTCAGTATGTACATACGCGATCTACCCACTATCTTTCACTCTGCCCTTACTATGTGATACTCCGGCTGTCGCCTTACTCACACCCTCCCCGGCGTCTTCACTGCCAGTGATCTTTTCGACCTCGTCCTCCACGAACTCGACACCACCGACCAAAATCTCACTCCCAGCCTCTAGACCGGCAACGAAGATGCAGAGCAAACTCGCAATCACAAACACACTAATACTCTCCCCAATCTCCAACCAACTCCCCTCATCCTTGACTCCCCAAAAGAACCTAAGTGTCAAGTAATCCCCAATCCCCATCACGACCGCGAAGAGCGCTCCACCCCTCAACTTCAGCCGCTTCGTCAGTATGCCCAAGTTCGCGGACACAAGGACGAAAGGTGCCAAGAGCTTGAGTAGGAGCAAGGCACCTTGCGAGAAGGGATCGAAGACTGGGATGAGGCGGTAGACGGCATCGAGGCTGAAGGAGGAGATTGATGAGATGTTGCCGGTGCTGAAGAAGGCTGATTGGAGCAGGAAGAGGAAGAGGAGGGAGGTGCGGGCGTCGGAAAGCGTGAGTGGGCGGTAGCCTGAAGTCGTGGAAAAAGTGGCGCTCTGGGGTGAGTGGCGGGAAGCGGAGCCATTGGCGCTGCCGTTCAGCTTCTGTTGCGTGGGTGGTGAGGCGAAAGCCTGGTGTATGCGGTGTTCCAGACGCACCCAGCTGACTAACGTGATGGCTATGGCGAAGTAGAACAGCCCCTCGTAGGAGATGGTGAGGATGATGAAGAGCGGGCCGAAGGCTAGGAAGATCACGGCTAGGCGGTGGAGGTAGTGGTTCTTTGGGTCCAGGGCGTGAATGAAAGGAAGGAGGAATGAGGCGATCAGGGTCACCCAGCCCAAGATCTGTGTGCCAAGCGGCAGGCCTTGTTTTGCTTGCAATGAGGTAACGCTACTGCGTGTGACCAGCATAGCGAGTGCGATGAGCCCGATCTGCCCTCCTAGTATTGCACGTGACAAGCCATCCGGTTTGGGCGCTGCGAGTCCGGAGTTGCTCGGACTTGTCGAGACCAGTAGACTCTTCTCGAATGTGATGTACAACAGACCAAGAAGCAGTATGAGGAAGCCACCAAGCGATATGAGATTCGCGTCCTCGACCTTGTTCGCTGGTAAGACAGTGAAGATACTCATGGAGGCGCAGGCGAGAGCCCATGTGATGCAGAGGACTTGATTCTTCTGTGCGAATTTGGTGCCGTACCACAGTGGCCATGTGGCGAGCAAGAGATACACTACAGTATACACCTCGCGGTGGTAGTAACTCTGCACCATGACTTCCAATGCGCCGATGTATGCCAATACATTCATGCCCAACTTCACAGCGCTAGTCTGACCCAGCCCGCTGAACAGTTGCTTCCTCGCTGCGCTAAGTGCTCGTCGTCTGATGAACACTTCTTCCCAGAAGACGATCGGGAAGATGGCGTAGACATAGTAGGATGCCGGAGACGATTGGGCAAAGAAGAGGCTGTAAAGCGCGATCAGCACGGCTGCAAAGGCTGCAGTACTCGTGGTTGTCCTTGAGCCGTCGATCTTGCCATTTAGCACATGGACATCGATCGCGGTCGTGAAGGCATATGCGGCAAAGCCCAAATATCCAGCAGTGACCAGCGTCCGCAGGAAGAGCCAGTCGTAGGTCTGCAAGTATCGCATGCCCTCCAGTCCCAACTTGATCAGTCCGTCCGCAGTCCTGATGGCGTCCGCGTACTGGCCTTTGCTGATCAAGCGTTCGATCTCGGCAAGTCGATGCACAGGCGTCTGCTCATCGCCAGCAAACCCACGATAGGCCTTGTATCGCAGCTCCGTGGCGAGCTTCTCCTGCTCCTTCACATTGTACATCTCCAGGATCTCCTTGGCATTCACCAGCATGGCCTTTGCCTTCTCTTTATCGTTGGCAGCCACGTAAGGTAGTGGAAGCTCACCCACAGAGTTCACCGGGAACTCCAGTCCAGCCAGGTAAGCCATCAAGGATGCGACATCGGCCTGCGCGACATCGTTTCGCTGTACATGGTCCAGCTTCCAGTCGCTCGAGAAACCATCCTCGTGTCCTTTTGCCATCCCGCCACCTATAGTCACGGGCTTCGCGACTCCAGCTCCCCAAGCTACCAGAGGCGTCCGCGTATTATCCGGATGCCCATCTCCATGACTTCCCCAATCGCTCATGCCATGATCCGCCGTAAATACGAAAGCCGTCTCTTCATCTCCGTAAAACTTCTCAATGATCTCCGTGATCTCCCTCACGCCCTCATCAACAACCTTGATATTATGCAGGTACTCTTTCGAGTACGGTCGATACGAGTGCCCGGTCGTGTCCAGTCCGAGCAGATGCAGGAAGAACACAATCTTGTCTTGCCGCAGCCTCGCGTCCAGCTCCGGATCAGTCTCCGCAGCTCTGAACAGCGCCTTCACGCGATCAAAGACCCAGTAATCCAGCTCCGTCGCATCCTTGCTGTAGTCCTCATCTTCCGCCCCATACATATCATCCTCTACCCTGCCCTCCACCGCACCGGTCGAGAACATAGGCAAGATATCCGGACTGCCCCAGCTCCATGTATGCCTGCTGCGATTGAAGACACTGTCAAAGTTCACTGGGTTGAGCTTCCATCCCGTAGTCACAGAGGAGACATCCTCATACAGCCCCGCGATCAGCGCAACATGCCCGGGCCGACTCTCAGTAGGCACTCTCGTGTGACTGACGCCAAAGGTCCCATGTTCCAGCACTCTGCTCCTCAGGAACGGCGCAAGCGGTCGCGGCTCCAACGCCTCACTCTCGTTGCCAGCTCCAGGCGAAGGATCCGGAAACCATTGGAACGCCTTGTCGGCTCGCAGTCCGTCACCTACACTGGCGTCAACTTCCCGCGCGACATTCACACGATTATTTACGCACCGACATACAGCACCAGACGTTTCGCAGGGGCAGTGGGCGAGTCTACACGGAATGCGCGCATGCCATGCACAATGGGGCTGACGAAGTAGATGTCGAAGATGCTGAACAAGTAGACGAGGTGGAAAGCCACGGCTATGCCTAGGAAGCCGAGGCGGCCGAGGCGAGCCATGCTGGAGACAGAGTAGGGGGTGTAGGGAGGAGTGCAGGGAGGTGGAGGAGCAGGAGTCGCAAATGGCCATTGAGACTTTTTGGGTGACGTGTAGCTCGCGTCGCGTACAACACGTGGGAGCCGGAGAAAGTTTGTCCGATATGAGAGGCTCTTTACTAGAGCTGAATGTTGCTCGAGCTACTTTCTTATGCGCCATGAGTGCCATGCCGTGCGCTGGATGTCGGAGAGTTAGGGGAAGCTAGTTGTGTTGGGGAGCGTCCAGCGTGGGTAGTGAAACCATTACGTTCCTTGCTGACAAAACTTTCTATCGGGTATCATGTCCTATTACCATACCATACCATCCTGTACCCGACCAATGACCGTCTCTAATCGTTCACCCAATCCTAGCTTACACCCAAGTCGCCCTCGAAACATCACCGGCGGAGAACGAGAAGTCTAGGCATGTATCGCCTGCTGCACATGCGGATAAACGCCCACCATCTTCTGGTACAGCTCTGGGTGCTCCCTCATCAGCACCTCCGGATCCCATGCCGCGGCCACAAAGATCGTGTCGATGCCGCTGCTCAGTGGTGTAGTGAAGCAGTTGGTGATTTGCAGGCCGATGAGGAAGGCATAAGCGATCACGACGGGCGTGAACTCGCCATTGCGGTTGTAGGCTGGGTCGGTGAGGGTGAGGTAGAGGTACGCGAGGCTGTGGTCAAGTCAGTACGTGTCCGTGTGACGGGAAAGAGGTCAGGAAAGCTTACAGAGCACAAGCGTAAGCAACGAAAGTAGCGCCCATAGTGAACACAGGTCCAATGAGACACTCATTGACAAGCGCATCGATACCGCGATTCTTGATCATCTTCCAGGTGTCCTTGGCGCTCTGGATGTAACCCTTGCCGTACAGAGCCATGTAGCTGAAAGCATAGCGGTTGATGAACGAGACTGCCCAGTCTAGGATGCTAATGAGGCACCCGAGCAAGCAGAAGGCGATGCTGCCGCAGGTGTTGCCAGCCATGGCCTCATTCTGCTGCGCGATCGAGCAGAGCTGGCGGAGACTGTTGATGATGGCTACGAGCAGACTGCCGAGGGAGATGCTGCCGAAGCTGTAGGTCAAGGCGCGCTTTGCTGCTCCGCGAGTGGCGCCTTTGGCTGGGTTCTTGGGCGCGAAGTACCAAGCACCGTAGACGCCCGAGTTGGTCACATGGATCACGTTCTTGAGGACCTCTGTGATCCAGTACGCGGCGAACGTGATGAATGCCACCAGTCCGATGACCGTCGCAGAGCTGCAGCTTCCCGAACCATTACAGGCCGGATTGTTCCCAGGCTCATATTTTACGTACACCGCTACCAGCGTGACCGAGAAGTATGCGCCGAACGCAGCTGCGAGTAGGCCTCCAAAGAAAGACACGAGGTACACATGTCCGTAGCTCTTCGACACATCGATAGCGGTCTGCAGCATGAGCACACTGAATGGTATCCTCGGGATCCAAGAGATGAAGCAGAAGATCGTGAAGACGCCGAAGATCAGGAACACAATTCCTCCGCTCCAGTACTTCCGGTAGAGCATGTAGATTGCAGTAACGAGCATGAACACGATGTTGAGTATGCCGGTAATCCAAATGAATTGCTTTGTGAACATGCGCGCCAGCGTAACGTAGCCATAACCGAAGACCAGTGCAACAACAAGACATAGTGCGAAGAGCACAATCGTGTTTGTATTCAGTCCGAAGTCGTTCTGCGAACCGTAGATCCCTCCGCCACTGAAGCTCTTGTTCGCGGCGTAGCTTTGGAGCGCCAGTCCACTGACAGCGACAAAGCCCGCTACGACAGCGAGGAACAGTATGCCAGCCCAGAGATCATTCCACTTGGGCTTCTCGACCTTGAACGCTTGGCCGAAGTTCTGCTTGCCGTCGGACCCGGAGCCGAAGCCATTGCTCGTGTCATTTCCGTAGCCTGGTGGAGGAGGCATGCCGTTGCCATTGCCGTTTTGCTGGTAACCGCCTTGTTGTTGCGGTGGGCCGCCCTGAGGAGGGTAGTAGCCTTGCTGCTGTTGTTGCTGCGGAGGACCCTGTTGCCATTGCGGGTTCGACTGCATCTGGTACCCTCTGCCGCCATCACCTCCAGCGTTGTTGGGCTCACTGTAGTAGTCCGCTGCTTCGCCGCGTGGTGCCATCTTCGATACTGGCACGTCGCGTGAAATGCGCTCGGAATTAGGAATTAGGGTGTAGGATGGTGAGAAGAAGTTTCCCAGCGAGTGGAGAGCCATCAATAGCAACGGCAATTCCGAGCTTTGACGTGTCCCGCGCGTAGATTAAGGTTGCAGCAAGTGCTCTGCGCAACGACGGTGATTGGTGCCTTCCACCTCGATAGATTCGGTGGACCGAGCTCACTCTTGGTAGATCTTGGGTATTCTGGGCTAGCAGATGCGTCTAGATCCTTAGCTTCAGCTGATGTCGTGCAGGACGATGGAGCAAACTCCTATTTGCATTGCCCGGGCGTGTGTAGGGGCGAAAGAGGTACAAAGTCGAGCGAGTTGATGTCTGCACAAGTATCTGGGCACACTTCCGTTGAATACCTGTGAAGAGGCTCTCTCACGCTTTGACAGACTTACGGGCAGTCGGCAAGCAGGCCAAGATCTCGATGCTCGACCAACGCGTGGAGAAACCGGTGCGTGCGCAAGGCTGGCATGAGGTAAATCTGAGTGATGTTTGGAATTGCGATCCTGGACGAGGCTCGACCTCTTCTCTTGAGACGGCCTGGGAACCTTGAGTTGAGTGGAAAGACGGCGCAATGAGGATGTCGAACACGGATGAACCTCGTTACGACCATGTGTACATGCTGCCAGGCACCACGTACGACCTTGCCCCAATGGCTGCGCATATGAGGCACGGGTAGCTGCATTATATCATTGGCATACGAGCTCTGTTTCCGACATGACAGCCTACCAAGCGCTGCGCGCAGGTCCACAGTACTGTGCCTCCCTGATGCTTCGCCGCCAATACTCTCGACAGCTGTGAAAAGCGACCCGGCTTTACAAGGACTGCCCGCCCAAGTGGCGCTCAGGGTATCGCGTTGCGCTCACCGTTCCAGTGTTCGGTAGCCCTAGAATTTGTTTCACGAGAGTGCTGTGCGGGCACTCCCAGACCTTGCGCTCTCAATTGGGGACTGCCTCGGACTTCGTACCAGTACGCCAGTGAGGTGCTGTCAGCGCCGACTCAGAGATTTGCGCTGTGATGCCACTGAGTTCGTACGTCAAGACTGTGCGTTGAGCATCGACGGATGTGTGTGGAGATAAGAGTGAGGAGACTCCTGTGGGCGGAGCTTGCATCGTGGTTAGGTTATCATGCTTCACGGCGAATTCGTCTCTTGACCTCTTACTAGTCTCTGAGGCCTACGATGCGACTGTAGGCACATCAGCTACACTAGCGTGTTCAGGTGTAGTGCTACTAGAGAGACAGGTCTGCCATGAGGCCGGGATGGTCTCGAGCACGAAACTTATGAAGCGCCACCCCAAGCACAGCAGTGGCAACCTCTGGACCCATAGCCAAGTCGTCAGGTGCTTGAGAGGAGCCAAAGCACGGGGAGACCGAGAAGGACTGGGACTTGATCTCATAGTCAGGAATTGAACACTGTCGCTCTCGGAGAGAGGATGTACTGCCAGGGCTCCTGTGTGCGTAGCCACGATTGTTGAGCTGTAGTGCCTCGGAGAGCGCGAATACTTGGCTACGTGAAGAGCTCGACATTACCTCTCTCCATGAATCAGAGCCCGAAGCCTCGCTGTTGCGAGAATGTTTACAGTAGCATGAGAGAGTGATCGACCATCAAGAGGCATGCATTGACATGTGATCGTACCTTCCACCAAATATCGTGATCGTCGTTCCCCGAGTCATGTATCAACATTTCGAGGTCACGACAAGTGGTGCTGAGGAAGGTAAGATGGCATGGTGTTTGCACTTGTGTCTCTCCGTGTCCTCTCAACTGCTCTCTCCACTGTCGCAGTGCTCGTTACATTAGCACAAGAAGCTTGACTCAATCCCACGAGAGAGACGTTACACCACATCCCTTGCTTCCGCATGTGAGACCATCGCCAGTATGAGGCTCGACGTGAAGGTAGGACTTCCTACACCACATGCCCATCATGCCTGCTGATGTGAACCTTGCTATACAGCGCCAGTTGTTTGCTCGTTCAGAGCGAGTCAAAGGAATCGACTTTCACCCTACAGAACCGTGGATTCTCACCACTCTGTACAGCGGCCATGTGTACATATGGTCCTACGAAACACAGTCCATAATCAAGACATTCGAACTCACAGACGTCCCTGTACGAGCAGGACGGTTCATCTCGCGCAAAAATTGGATAGTCTGCGGCAGCGATGACTTTCAACTACGGGTCTACAACTACAACACAAGCGAGAAGATCACGTCCTTCGAGGCGCATCCAGACTACATACGAGCAATCGTGGTGCATCCTACACAACCGTTCGTTCTCACAGCCAGCGATGACATGACAATAAAGCTGTGGGATTGGGACAAGAGCTGGAAATGCGTGCAGGTGTTCGAGGGCCACAGCCACTATGTGATGGGTTTGGCAATCAACCCGAAGGACACGAATACGTTTGCATCAGCATGCTTGGACCGCACAGTCAAGATCTGGAGTCTGGGGTCTGGTACGCCGAACTTCACCCTCGAGGCGCACGAGACCAAGGGTGTGAACCATGTGGACTACTACCCGCAGTCAGACAAGCCCTACATCCTCACCACCTCAGACGACCGCACAGTGAAGGTTTGGGACTACACGACGAAAGCATTGATTGCGACGCTGGAGGGCCACACAAGCAATGTCTCCTTTGCGTGCTATCATCCAGAGCTGCCTGTCATCATCTCGGGATCTGAGGACGGTACAATCAAGATCTGGCACGCCAACACATACCGGCTTGAGCAATCATTGTCGTATGGTTTGGAGCGAGCTTGGTGTGTGTCATCGCAGCGAGGGAAGCAGGGCATTGCCATGGGCTTCGACGACGGCGCTGTTGTTGTGAAGATGGGCCGCGAGGAGCCGGCGGTCAGCATGGACGGATCTGGTAAAGTCATCTGGGCACGTCACTCCGAGATCTTGACCACAGTCATCAAGGGTGGTGACAAGTCGATCAAGGACGGGCAGACCATCACGCTTCCCTCAAAGGATCTTGGCTCCACTGAGATCTACCCTCAGACACTCATCCACAGCCCGAACGGTCGTTTTGTGGCAGTATGCGGCGATGGCGAGTACATCATCTACACCGCACTGGCACTACGCAACCAGGCATTCGGATCTGCACAGGACTTCGCATGGGCTTCGAAGGAGAACGACAAAGACTACGCCATCCGGGAATCGCAGTACACTGTCAAGATCTTCCGGAACTTCAAGCCGAAGGGTGGTGACGGTACAGTCAATGTTGGGTACACAGCAGACGGCCTCTCAGGCGGTAACTTATTGGGTGTCAAGGGTCAAGGTGGCATCGGCTTCTTCGACTGGGAGACTGGCAAGCTTGTGCGGCGGATCGAGGTCGAGCCGAAAAGCGTGTACTGGTCTGAGTCTGGTGAGCTAGTCTGTCTGGCATGCGAAGACAGCTTCTACGTTCTGCGCTTCTCGAGAGAGCAGTACACTGCCGCATTACAGGCAGGCACGGTTGATGAAGATGGCGTGGAAGAGGCTTTCGAGGTCGTGTGCGACATCAACGAGAGGTGAGTCTGCAAGCCAACCGTGTATGATATACCAATGCTGACAACAGAAGTGTCCGCACCGGCCAATGGATCGGCGACTGCTTCGTCTACACCAACACCCCCAATCGCCTCAACTACCTCGTAGGCGACCAAGTCTACACGATCTCCCGCTTCGACCAACCCACCTATGTCCTCGGCTACCTCCCCCGCGACGGTCGCGTCTACGTCTGCGACAAGGATGTCGTGATCTCCTCTTTCGCGCTCTCAGTCTCAGTCATCGAGTACCAAACACTCGTCCTCAGAGGTGAAGTCGACACAGCGAATGAGATGCTGCCTGACATCCCTGAAGACCAGAAGAACAAGATCGCGCGGTTCTTAGAGGGTCAGGGATATAAGGAGCAAGCGCTGGAGATTGCTACGGACGCTGAGCATCGCTTTGAGCTAGCACTTGGGCTTGGGGAGTTGAGGATTGCGCTTGAGATTGCGAGGGAGGCGGACGTGGAGCATAAGTGGAAGACTGTGGGGGATGCTGCGGTCACTGCTTGGGATCTGGCGCTTGCAGAAGAGTGCTTCAAGCACGCCAAGGATCTGTCGTCGCTGTTGCTACTGTACACGTCCTCTGCAGACGCTTCTGGGCTGCGAGATCTTGCTGAGAAGGCGAAGGACGCTGGCATGCACAACGTGGCTTTCACGGCCTTGTGGTCGTTGGGCGACGTGGATGGGTGTCTCGACCTGTTGTTGGCCACTTCGAGGACTGCGGAGGCGGTGCTGTTCGCGCAGACTTACAAGCCCTCACGCTGTGCGGAGGTTGTGGGTCAGTGGAAAGCATCGTTGGAGAAGAACGGCAAAGGGAAGGTGGCACGGTTACTCGGTGTGCCTGGTGAGAAGGAGGAGATGTTTCCAGAATGGGAGGAGTCTCTCCGTATGGAGAAGGAAGGTGGTAATGCGACTAATGGTAACCTCATTGATGTGGGCGAAGAAGACCACGCGGCCGAGGAGAAGCCTTTGATGGATGCTGAGGAGGAAGTTGAGGAGGCTGAGGTGCCTGCTACGAAGGAGATTGAAACTGAGGCATGAGTGGTATAGAGCTGTTGGCAGTGCTGCCATTACGAGAAACAGCGTCTAGCATATCATGATCACCCTGTGTTTCTCGAGTATCCTGAGCATCTATCGGTGCATCTGGCACAGCCCGCCAGATCTGATAGATGTCTCTGATAAGCAATGGGCCGCACGAGTCTCGCGGTCTCATTGCCACTCGCATCTCAACGCTACCCAGCGACGTCACCAACTCGGTTCTTGTCCCTACTCATAGACACGCGGGACTCGACAGCGCCGTTGCATCAGTCGTAAAGAGCCTAATACAGTAGTAGGCATGACGCTCGACATATGTTTGACCTCGATCAATGCTCGCGATCGCTAGAGACTGCGCCTTGTTTCGCACGGTCGATGCATTGTGCCGCATACTCACGTCAGCCGCGATGGCGACAGGGTCATGAGGGACCATCGATGAATTGGGATGACGCGACGTCGGAGATGCGCCACAGTCATGACCCGTGAGCTGATTTTAGTGACGTGCTTCGAGTGACGCCTGCTGGTGTCCGGCTGCTATAGCGATCCGTGTCTCATCTTATCGAGAGAGCAGTCATCGAAACAGTACTGAGAAGTCCCCTGGGGGGTGGTGGAGCGAGGCGCTTGAGGCGACCAAACAGGCGTAGAAGAGCGACCGCTTGACGGAGGTCCGCGCAGCAGTCATGCCTCCTCACTGGGCGACGACGACTCGAACACGGCCAAAGCAGTGAAGCGGTCGTAGACAGGCACTGTTGTCACAGGATCTGAGCCCTAAGGAGCTCGCAGTGAAGGCGGTGGTGTGACGGCGTCACAGGCGAGGAAGCATGATCGTTTGATGACTTCACACGCTCGGGAACACGGATCCAGGCACTCGCGGACAAGGATCGAAGTAGAATGGATGGTCAGGCGACGGCCAGCCATCCGTACCGCTTGCGGAAGTCCGTTGAGGCGTACTGGGCTGCAATAGCTCTTCTCTGCCCGCACCCCAGTCAATCGGGCCCTGCCAATCTTCCGCAATCGCGAGCGCGCCTAGCGCTGGTTGCGCCACCAACGTTGCGGAGCTCGCCCTCGTGCTCATGTTGACCCTCTGGCCGATTTCGAGTAGTGCGGCGAAGCTTAACTTGCTTGGGGTCTTGGTCCTCGATTTCCGAAGTGGCTTCGACGAGCGGCGGGAAGAGGTGTCGGTCCCTTCTCTCGTTCCTGGAACAGGCATCAATCCCCTTCCGTTGTGCGATGCCACAGAGCGATTCTTGAAACCAGGCGAAGATCCTGAAAGCGCACCTTGCGGATGCGACAAAGAAGGCGCCAGGTTTGACGCAGGCATAGCCTTCGACTCGAGGATATGCTGGACTTTCTCCAGAGACACGATGAAGCGCAAGTGTCTGGCTTTGCTCTCTTCACTGGCAAAAGTTGCGGAGTGCCGTTGGTATACACTTCGACGCATTGCGATGGTATCGCTCAGGGCCCTCAGCAGCCCGATCGGCACTGGGAATGGCGATGCTGCATCTGCGACGAGCAATGCTAGCGCTTTCATCTGCTTTGGTGTGCATGCGTCGCCGAAAGTCAGGTCCTTCGTTGCAGCGAAGTCGACACGCTGGGCAGCCTGTAACAGGAATCTGCAGAAGCTCTCTTGGTGGTCGTGGTAGAGCTTTGTCTCGGCTTTCACGTCGCATTGTTGCGCAGTCATTGTGCAAGATAATGAAAGTCGTTGGGAGCATATGAGTATGCGTGCATATGTGGAGTAACGTCGAGTGGTAGATGTGCACGTAAATCGTAAACGGTAGGAGCGCAGTTGGAAGTTGGATCGAAAAGTAAGGGTGTTGAGGCAGTAGCGAGGAAGGAAGGAAGGACTCACGCGGCAACTCCAACTATAAGACCCCCTAGCTGGACTATCTTGATGATCGCAGTGCAATCCACCCATTGTAGGTATTGCCTCTGCCATGAACAAGTCGAACAACCCGAACTTCCAACGCCGTAGACTTCAAGTAGACTCACGCACCAGACTACGTCCCCTGTCAGTCTCCACACCACCATGTTCGTCCACAGAACCAGCTTCATTGTCCTCAGGATCCCACTTCTTCCACGTTGCCTCGAAGTCGAGCTCTTCATCCTTGAGCTCTTCGTCCGTTTCGCTGAAGTCGTCCGGCCAGTGCATTGAGGGTGGACTGTAAGTATGGGCGAAGTCTCGCAATCGGAGGTGATCCGGAACTTGAAAGCCATGGTGACTCGATGCAGCGCTACCTTCGTAACTCGACGTGGTAGAGTCATCATCCAGTCCCTCAACAATACGCCGGGCAGCCCTGTACCTTTTGTACTTTCGCGAGTTATACAGGTCCATGCACTCGTAGCTAGCACTGTGCATCTTTTCGCCTTCTGAGTCCGAGGCATCTTGTAATATCTCTTCGGCGTCGAGCTTGTCCGCAACGTACATGGCTGCCATGAAGTCGGTCGCGTTAGGTGGCATCCACTCAGCTGAGGCATATACAGGGACTTGCCAGCCTGTGCGAGGAACTAGTAAGGTACTTCGTGGCCAGACTGGTGGTGCTTCAGACTCGCTCTTCGACGACAATTCCCAATACGAAGGGAGAAGTCGTTTGGACGCGTCAGGACGCCGGAATGGAACGCCGACCCCGGTGATGACCCATTCCTCGTGGATGCGGGCAAAATCACTTTCACTGATGCCTGTTCTGTCGCCGAAAAGGGTAGTCTGCCGTGTTTTGACCGAAGACCGGGATTTTGACCTCTGAATGCCCGACGATAGAGATTCTGGGGGACTGCTGCTCTCCAGCTCGAACTCGGACGATGCTTCCTCGGAGGGCGTCGATGGCTCAGGCACGCCCAGAATCTTGTAATGATTCATGTCGGTCATCTGCGCTTGTACGGATGCGCTTGTAGACAAAGCAAGCGCTCGCGTGGCGTCAAACCTCGACTTTGCGATCAAGCGCTGTTCGATACCCTCGAGCACTCCGATGAAGTCCAAGTGATTACGAGTCACTTCATCTTCCGGAGCGCGCGCCAAGAACCAGTCACAGGCAGCGCGCCTCTTCTCGATCGTGCTGCGCAGGACTCGAAACAGCTCTGCAGGTAATTCGATATTTGACGGCGAATCCGCTATCAATCGCGCCAGATACTTCATGCAATCTCTCTTGTTTGCATCTTCGACTGTGATACCAGCCGTTGCACCACGGTCCACGAGTTGCGCGCTCATGAGTAGGAGAGTGCAAAACCGCGACTGGTGTTCTTTGTATACCTTGGTCTTGGCTGCGACTTCGGTCTCCCATGAAGACATGGTGAGAAAGTTCAGCGCTCATGTAAGGGATGCGTATATATGTTGTCGATCAACAGAAGTGCCTGCGCAAATGGTACCCGGAGAGCGGGAGAGTAGTTGGAATGTGACTGGAGAACTGGATGTGTTCAAGCTGCGCCGAGGATTCCTGCACTCGGCATGTTCACATATCGTCCTGCCAACCAGACTGCGCGAACAACCGCAGTGCTGTTCACCTCATGAGCGCTTGAGTGTTGCCACACTGTACGTGAGATCTCAACAACCCGCCCAGATATCGGACGGCCAGCCTTGTCGGCAAGATGGTGGCAGGAGACATTTCCAGCCCGCTGTGTCCGAACATGGGAGCCTTTACTATATCTCTGGGTAGCGAGAGGAGTTCAGTGGTGCGCATACGCATCAGCTAAGTAATCCTATGTCAGCGTCCTTCTTTCGCACTCCAAGCAAGCAGCCTAGAGTGATTCAGTATCCTGGAACAATGACTGATCGCCTCGAACGTCTTCCTTCAACGCTCTTTGCTTGTACTTGCCTTGCGATTGATACTTCTAGACGATGTGCGAAGATGCCACGGCTTTGGGCTTGCAGTTGGAAATTTGAAACCGCAGAAGCATCTGGGCGAAAGCTTTATTTAAGCACAACGCGTTTGACCGCGGCCAGATTACCTCGATCGCCATCGCGTTACTCGTCGACGACAATAGGCGTTGACAACACTCGCTGTCGAGCGATCGAGCGACATGGCTACGTGGCGACTGCACCTTTGGAGATAGATCGCGATCCGTAGTCCGAGAAACGCCGTTGAACAACGAGAGTTCAAACTTCACGCAAAGAATTTTAATGTCCTCGGAAAAGCGATACACAAATGCTCAGATTTCAGGTCAGTAGTCCAGGCGTTCTTCCGATGAGAATGACATAGGCCAGTACAAGCTGTGCGCTCTGTATGATGCCGACCTGGAGGATATGCGCTGGAAAGTTGGTAGGTGTGAACATACTTCGCTCGCTGACGATACGCGCTCGACTCGAGGACGTTTATCGTTGGTTCATCGATCTCTAAATCCACGGCTTGGAATCTGAGCTGACTTGAGCGCACGCCAGATGTCGCTGGTCCTGCTGTAGCCGATCGTTGTCGCGATACTACGAATCGATTATGCCTCGAGGATTAGACGAGTCTGTGTTAGAGAGACCAAGCAACACTTGGCCAGAAATTGCCACACGTGAGCGGCTTCCGTTGTCAGTAGCGACGCCTTGCCTTTTCGACAAGCTGAAGTCGCCTGTAGGCGCCGGCGCTTAACGGCGTAACGTATGAGGCCGCTCTCCATTGGCCATGGTGCACACCAGTCTCGGGGCCATGCCAGGATAGTCTATCGGTGTAGCGCCCGTTGAGGTCGTATGGTCAAGGTCTTTGGGTATGGATAGTATGAAGGAGGACGACGTGAGGTCGAAAAGGTGGCCGCGAGACGCCGACCTTCAAGGCTTCGTCATGGTCCATGCTCCGCGGCATTCGCTGTGGGCGTGAACATATATCGACCGGTACATCTCCATAAGACAATCATATAGCCTTTTCGAGTAAACAATTGGACGAGACAATCAAGACTATCCAGCAAACGTTCCCACTGCGCTCGCAGAACTTGACATGAGGTGGGCAGGCTGGATTGCGGCTCCTCAGGCCACTGCATAACGACCTCCAAGCCTCCAGGCTCACACAATATCACTGCGATGCTACCACTACGTCCCGGCCTGTCTCGTCAACTCTCCGCCGCAGCAATGCAGATCCCCATGATCTCCAGTCCGCTCAAGCAGACGAACGAGATCGACTGGATCGCACCGCTCAAACACCACATTCGATCATCGTACGGAGACGATCCAGAGCGATATTCGGAAGAATGCGCTCAGCTGAACCGACTGCGACAGGACATGAGAGGGGCGGGGAAGGATAGCGCAGCAGGGAGGGACTTGCTGTATCGATACTATGGACAGCTGGAATTGCTGGACCTGCGGTTCCCAGTAGATGAGAACCATATCAAGATCAGCTTTACTTGGTTCGACGCCTTCACGCACAAGCCGACGAGCCAGTACAG
Organism: Cryoendolithus antarcticus; assembly: GCA_002077065.1. Classification (NCBI taxonomy): domain Eukaryota; kingdom Fungi; phylum Ascomycota; class Dothideomycetes; order Cladosporiales; family Cladosporiaceae; genus Cryoendolithus; species Cryoendolithus antarcticus. Next base: position 594,196 of record NAJO01000027.1, on the reverse strand, counting down.
TCTCGCGTATGAGAAGGCGAGCATCATCTTCAACATCTCTGCCGTGCTCTCATGCCATGCAGCTTTCCAGAACAGGCACGAGGACGCGGGGCTCAAGACGGCGTACCACTCCTTCCAGGCCTCAGCTGGCATGTTCACGTACATCAACGAGAACTTCTTGCATGCGCCTAGCACGGATTTGAGCAGGGAGACGGTCAAGACGTTGATCAGTATTATGCTTGCACAAGGGCAGGAGGTGTTCATTGAGAAGCAGGTGGCGGACGGGAAGAAAGCAGGCTTGCTGGCGAAGCTGGCATCGCAAGCAGCATACCTGTATGCGCAGGCAGTGGAGGGAGTGCAGGATAACGTCTCAAGAGCGGTCTTTGAGCGGGTGTGGCTGCTGTTCGTGCAGGTGAAGCAGCACCATGTCGCTAGCTTAGCGCAATACTATCAGGCGGTGGCGGACTATGATGCAAACAACTACGGACAGGCGATTGCAAGACTGCAAGCAGGGTTGACAGCGAGCAAAGAGGCAGGCAGGCTGGCCAACGCTTTCCCGGGCAGCGTGCCCTCGAATAGCAACCTGCAGTCCGAGACTGGCGCGATACTGGTCGATATGGTGAAGAAGCACACAGCAGCCATACAGGAGCGTATCACGGAGTACACGCGCGACAACGATATGATCTATCATCAGCCCGTACCCTCGGAGTCGAGTCTACCCAGCATACCCAAGCTTCCCGCTGCCAAAGCGATCCCAGTCAGCGAGCTCTATCAGGGCCAGGACATCCAGAAGATCATCGGGCCTGATATCTTCGCACGCATCGTACCAATGAGTGTAACGGAAAGTGCCAGTCTGTATGATGAGGAGAAGGCGAAGATGGTGCGAGCCGAGACTGAGCGCGTGGAGGGCGCAGACGACGAGCTTGCAGCATCACTCGACTACCTCAAGCTTCCAGGGAGTCTGAGCATACTCAAGGGCGGCCTTGACGAGAACACGATGACAGTGGATGACGACTTCCGGAACTGGTGCTCGGATCTGGCAGGACATAGTCCCTTCGATCCAACATTCACGAAGCTGCGCGAAGAGCGACAGGATATACTGACAACATTGGAGACATGTATGAAGCAGCTTGACATGGAGGAGTCAGTATGTGAAAAGATGCGAAGCAAGTATTCTAGCGAGTGGACGCAGCAACCGTCAAGTAGGCTGACATCGACACTTCGAACGGACGCACGATCTTACCGGGCTGCGGTTGAAGAAGCATCGACGAGTGATGCACAGTTGTATAGCACGTGTCGGCAGTACGAGTCGGACTTTGACGAGATGAGGAGTGCAGGAGAGACGGAGGAGGCGGATGTGTTGTATCAGCGGGCGATGATCAAGGCCGGTGCTGGTAAGAAGGGCGTGTCAAGTCCTAGCACAGCCAATGAAGGTAACTTACTCGACGACGACTTCGCCGATGACAGTCGACAAAGCGTGGCAGAGCAGATCGAGCGGGTCGAAGAGCTGTGTCGGAAGCTGCAGCTAGTCAAGCGTGAGCGAACGCAAGTGCTGAAAGATCTGAAGGAGAAGGTGAGCATATCGTTGAAAGCTTTGCAAAGGGTGCACCTACTGAAATGCTCTAGATACACTCCGACGACATCAGCAACGTGCTCATACTCAACAAGAAAGCGACTTCCGGTCAAGAGTCAGCACTCTTCAAGACTGAGCTCGAGAAGTTCCGGCCACATCAGAATCGCATACTCCAGGCTATGCACAAGCAAGCATCACTGATCAAGGAATTGACAAGAACGTACGGCGACCTCTTACAAGACAAGCGGGTACGATCCGACCAGAATAAGTACGAGGCATTCTCGCGGCAGCGCAACACGGTAATGTCGAAGTACCGGAAAGTGTATCAGGCCTACACAGACCTACAACAAGGCCTCGAGCGAGCCCGGCAGTTCTACTCAGAGATGAAAGAGACCGCCGAGAGCCTCGAGAAGAACGTCCAGTCATTTGTCGAAAACCGCAGAAGTGAAGGTGGCCAGCTGCTAGCGGCGATCGAAGCCGCCAAAGGCAGTGGTGCCGACCGCGAACAAGCACGTCTACGCGAGATGATGGATCGCATGAACGTGAACGCTAGCCCGCACTCCTCGCACTCCCCTAGCATACCTGAGCACCACCCTCGAAGCTCTTCTCATCGCCCACCACCGCTACAACCTCAGAGCTCGTACAACTCGTACCAACCCATGGCCAGCCCACCAGCTACGCCCCAGTACCAGAACGGCGGCATCCGATCAGCAACAAACGGCGCACCCTACAGCAACAATTACCCGCAGAACAATGGCTTCACCTCCCCTTCCGCCTACCCACCTCAGCCACAGCACCAGCGAGAATCCTCAAATTACAATCCTGGATCCTACGGCCCCGTCTCTCCGCCCGCACATCAACAATACTTCTCGCCTCCCCCGGCTACCTCCTCTCAGCCCAGCACTACGCACTACTCTCAGCAATCACAGCCGGGCTACGGCTCCGCTGGCTGGCATCCCCCTCCTCCACCGCCTGGCCCTCCGCCTGTGCAGGACTTTGGCGCAGTGACGGGACAGGGACCCAGTGGTGCTGGAGGCTGGGCGCAGGATGGTCGGAGAGGGGTGCAGCAGCAGCAAGGGCAGGGAGACCCGTGGGCGGGGCTAAGTGGGTGGAAATGAGAGACGTGCTACCCTGTCTCTCACTGGAGTTCGTAAGGGTGGCGCTGCGTAGATACTGGGCATCGGACTGGAAGCAGGTCTGAGGTGTTGCCCTAGAGATGACGCGACAGTCGAGGAACGAAGCATGAGTGAGGGAAACGACGGGAGCCTCGAGATGACTTCTGCATGAGCAATGAGGAATGGTCAGGATATCAAGAGTATTGCATAGCGGCGGTGTGGTTCAGACGGGCAGTAGAGTATTGTGTAGCTAGTCTATACGCCATCTCACAATTCTAGTGTCATCGAAGCACACCCACGTGCATGCAGAACCCCTTTCCGCGATCCGCCTCTCCTCCCAGCAATTCTTCGGATAGTCGCCACACCCTGAACTTCCGCATGAACTCCTCAAGCCATTGCTCGAATACATCTGGCTGTCGAAGCTGCTGAGCAATAATACACAGCGTTGGTCTCTCCGCTCTCTGCTCGGCTTGCTCTGCATGCTGGCGAGTCTGACAGATCTCAGCACAGACGTTGACGAACGGCTCGATGAGAGCATAGTTGTAAACACAATCGGACGCTAGCACCACCTCAACGCCCGTTGACAGATCGTGCGAAGAGAGAAAGGACGGCACGTCGTCTTGCTCCCAGTCCAGAGGTAGGGTGTCAACCCGGCATGAAGATACAGTGGTCTTCTTGCGGGCTGAAGGAAGGTTCGTATCAATGTTCTGTCGCAGTAGCTTCAGCGCGTAAGCCTGATCCGTGGCGATAAAGCGAGTGATTTTCGATGCTAGGACGCTGGCTGTGAGTCCTGAGATTCCCGATCCGAGTTCGAGCACCGTACTCCCCTTTCCCAGCACCCCTTGCTCAAACAAAGGACACTGTGCAGAACCCAACCACTTCGCAAGGAATATCGACGTCCGCCACACTGCGGCGCCCGTCGTTCCGCCTTCGCGATTCGACTGTAGAAGGCCGGGTGATTGAGAGATGGTGAAGTCCCGTGTGCCGATGGTGATATCTACCGTCACAGCAGAGGGATCAAGCATGCCGAGATCCTGGGAGGCATGGTCCTGGGAGAAGAGGGTGAAAGTTTCCTCTGCAGCGTCCTCGATTCCGGGGCCCAGGAGGGCGAGGAAGCCGTCCATCGTGGTTATGGCATACAATGCTAGCCGTACCCCCTTGTTACTGCGATGACTTGACTCGATGATGGCCGATGAGATCAATGTAGACTTTCTCAAGATGGAAAAAGAGTGGTCAGAATTGGATGGAGTACCGTCCACCTACCTCATGGCTATGTGAGCCCACTCAGCCTCATCTTATCGAGCAGATCGCCACCTCCCAGACGAGCATATTCAGATCTGGGACCGTTGATATGAATGATTGTTCTCAGAGGATGGCTACAGCAGTAGCAGAATGGATGCACATTTGGTCCTCAGTGCGGGAGCTTTCCGCTGGGTATGAGCTCACTCCAATAGCTCCACCATACGATCTCGTAGCTGTGACATGTCAAGCATTTCGTGATGGCGTTACCTCAATCAGCATACAAAGATCGGCAGTTCATTGCGGTGATAGGCGACGAGGTAGATTGCGTCTCCTAAGCTCGATTATCGTCCAGATGCTGACACCGTACAGGACAGCGTGACAGGCATCCTACTAGCAGGCGTAGGCGTATGTAACATCTCTGATTCACTGCTCCACGAACCTCCGATCTGACTTCTCACCCTCTCAGCACATCACCGACCCTCCTGACTCCCAAAAGAACTACCTCGTAGTCGACAATAAGACCGAGAACACCACGATCGAAGGCGCATTCAACAGCTACACGAAGGAGCGGAAGGACATAGCCATTGTGCTCATAAACCAACACGTATGTCTCCTTCCCATCCTCTTCTCGATACGCAGAGGGGTGCTAATTTAGGGAGCAGATCGCAGACAAGATACGAGCGACGGTGGACGGGTACGGAGAGGCGTTCCCGAGTGTGCTGGAGATTCCGAGCAAAGACCACCCGTATGATCCAGAGAAGGATAGTGTGATGAAGAGGGTGAGGAAGATCTTTGGGGAGTAGAGGGTCTGGTGGCGATGAGCGAGGTTGTAGATGAGAATGCATGTATAAATGAGATACCCTACAGTGTGGTGTTCAAGGTTACGTTCATCTCAAGAGTGCGATGTTAGCAGCTGTCCAGAAGCTGAGATTGGGTTACTGCACGAGAACATTGGTGTTGAAGATTCGGAGACGCTCTTGTGCTACTATAGTCTACCCCGATGAAATAGTGACAGTATGATCGAGACAAAGAACCTGCAATCGATGTCCCTTCGGGTCTCTCACCGCTCCCATTAACGCCAGCTCACTGCTGTGGCGTAACGCGTAATTCCGGTAGCCACGCTTCTGGACTCACTGAGAGGCAGTCAGAGCTTTGTGAGCGTTGTCTTAATGTGGGCAAACAGTGGTTTCACTACTATAGACAGGGCTTCTACCAGATCGAATGATCATGCAATGCTCTCCACTTCCCTGATGCATCGATGGCTCCACACGCGATCAATCGTGCCTTTCATCCCTCCATCTACAGATCCTTCAACCAGCTCCCCGTCACAGCCCCGCTCCCACCGCGCGAGAACTGCACAGTAGCACTCAAGCACGTAATCTTCTTCCCATCCTTCGTCACAACATCGGCCAGCACCGTGTACTTCCCCGGCGGGATCTGGCTCGGCAGCTCAATGTCCTTCGACAGCTCAGTCGTGCCCTTCTTGACCGGGCACTCGAGGTCCACGTTCTTGACTTGCTCGCACAGGTCGGCGTCTTGCTTGATGATGGTGATGAGGCCGTATTTCACTTGGAGGTGGACTTTAGCGCCTTCTTCGACGTCTTCGCTGAGGTAGCCTTTGGCTGTGACTTTGAGGGTTGTGCCACTGTGTGGTATATTAGTGTGTGGATAGCTCAGGCTTCGGTTGGAGGGAGGGAGCTTACGCGGTAGGAGGGTTGGGGTTGAGATCGACAGTTTTGATGTCTAGTAGATCATCTTTGGGGTTTGCGCAGTGGACGAGAGGGTTGTCGCCTGGTACTGCTAGCGATTCGTCTTGAATTGAGACGTCATTGGGTCGGTAGACGGATTTGGCGTTGACAATGGAGCCGGCGAGAAGTGCCGCGGAGAAGCTGAGGAGCTTCATGCTGGTTTGTAATTGGTGAGTGTCTATGCTGTCGGTAGAGGAATGTGGTATCAAGTGGCAATTGTATTTGTTTGGTGGCACAGATCGATAGCTTGGAGGTTGGACTAGGCGCCTGTCTACACCTGCATGTCCATGCAGCCAAGCTGTGTCGTCATTGGCTGTGCTCACGTGGCTGCAGGATCCACCTGCCTCATCTACATCCACTTCCAAGAGTTTGACTGCTCTACTACCGGTATGCTTCTACAAGCGCACCTGCAACAATGAGATAGTCGCTCGCTGTCGGAGGGAGAGGATACCTTGACGGAAATGTCGTGGCTGTCGATCGCGAACTCGCAGAAGATTGGCAGTATTGCTTTCCACTTCCTGGGTCTAGCCGATATGAGCATTACTTCCGTTTCGGATTTCTGGAGAATTAGGGACTTGATGAGGGACCGGGATTGAGATCAGCTGAGATGCAATTAGAATGTTCTATCGCAGCGGGAGATAGTCAAGGGGAATTGCTGTCACTGCTCCCGCTCGATCGCCCTTGCATCCTTTCGCGCTCGCTACTTTACCGTGAACGAGATCGCTGAATACTACAGCGATCTTCGGTGCTAGTTGCAGCTCGAGATCGATCCTGTCCATTCGTTCCCTTGGGATCTGAGCCCGGCCACACTCGGGACCCTCACATATGAGTAGCGACCTGGCACTCACCACTCATCCGATGGGCTAGGTATAGTCGCTGCCCGGAAGGTCGTATGATGCACCAGAAGTCTCGAGTAACCATGTGACGCTAATAGAGCTCGATCAGATGGCGAGGCGGGTCAGGCAGGGAGGCATTGAAGCATCGAGTCAGTAAGGCATCGAGGTAGTAAGGTACTGAAGCAGGCAGTCGTCGAGACAGTGACTCGGTGTGGTAGTGATGTAGGTCCGAGACAGGGTTGGTATGAGACAGACGACACTAATGCACAGAGCTTCGAATAACGTTTCATTTCTCCATCTTCGTTCGACTTCGTCATCTGCCCGGTGCATCGGACAAGCCTACCCTCCTCCATCCGCTCTCATTTGACTGTTTATCACTTCTACTTCTCCTCGGTCAGTCAGCTTGATCTTATCCCGCTTGACTTCAAAGCACATCCTCAGGCCTCATCCATCACTTCTGTCTGTCCTCAGTCCGTCCAGTCACTTCGACCTATGCTGCACTCCTGGTTACATCCTCACACGCCCTCTCATCACCTCATAGATCGCCTCTCTGCTGCACGACGCGACTGGCCAACCTCAAGACTTTCTACAGTCAACTCGGAAAGAGCCGATGAAGAGTATGTTAGCACAATCCCAGCGCAATGAGTGCACACGTCCAGATTGGCGGAGATTGAGTGAGAGACTCAATTGAATCACCTGCATTTGCCAGGTGTCATACACTGGCTTCTTCGATACTTCGACGATCTCCCACGCAATATCCGCCGCTCCAGGTGTCTGCGTTGCGGTGAACGCTTAGCTCAACCCAGCCGTAACAATGACATAATTATTCACTGCATTTAGGAGAGCATTGGAGGCTAGGTTAGTGACTAGCAGAGGCTAGCTCTTCTCCTCTCCTCACCGTGTCGCCGCCCCGCTGTTGTGGGCACGTTGATAGTAGCGCAGGAGAGTTAACTTCTGGAGAGGCGGAACTTATGTCGAAAGCGACGCAGTACATCTCGCGCCTCGAGAACGTCGGGGAGAGGTGCCATCAAGTGGACAACCAAAGTCTCCTCTTGATCGTGTCTCTTGGCCGCACTCCTGCGAGGCATGCACTGTTATGATGCTGTCGGTATCTACGTAAGATGGTGTCAGACATTTGTGATAGCGGACGTAGCCCGGATGATGCTTCGTGACAGCGTGCTTGCTGGACGTCACGGCGTCTTTGGATATTACAAAGCAGGCGAGAAAAGCGACTCCGCGCAGTCATGGCCCTGGTTGCTTCGAACAATTGCTCGACTCTCCTCTGAGTTGCAGGCTTGGGAAGTCGTGCGCGCCTCATCAAGGAAACCCGGGATTCGTCTCACATCACCTCCATTTCTTACAGGCTCCGAACAATCCTGTACTGCTATGGGCGTAGCTGCGACAGTGAGATCACCACGCACTTTCGGTCTGAGAGAGCAGGATTGCCATTCGCGTCTTTGCTCTGGATTCGGGCTGCGTAGCACATCACTGACGCGGTCAAGCTCATGTGAGCGTTGACACAGATTCGAAATTCAGGGCAGACGAAGGTGGCAGTTTGGCACAGTGTTGGAGAAGAGAGCTGAACGTCATCACATCATACTGCAGTCCTCACAGTCCAGACGAGGTATTCCGCGTGATCACGTAATGCAGGCCCGGCAGGCCTCACGCAGATACCGAGCGGGGAGGCGATGGTTTCATTCGCTGCCCGGGATGCACGTCCGAGGGCCTGTGTGCAGCTGCCGTGTAATTGGACAGCACGCCCACTATGATGCGCCGGATTGCCCATCGCCTGCCACTTTCACACCCTCCACCATGCTCTTCTGTTGTCTTTGCCTCTCACACATCGTTGCAAACTCTGCACTCGCGCAAAGTCTGCTGTGTCAGCAAGGTGGTGGCGGAGACGCCCGGCCGATAGCGGCGAATACTTCTCACGGTGCGCGAGGCAGGCACGTCCTGGAGCAGCTGTCTAGCAGTGCGCGCAGCTGCAGTCCGGGCGCACGACCCACCCTGGTCTGCTTTCCGCCAAGGCTTTTGGAGGAGTCTGTCGCTGGAGTTGAGTTACTCTCTGTTTCCAATCTTGCCAATCCCCTCACGCGCACTTTCATTACTCACCACCCCAACACCGCCACTACCTGTTCAGCATCCGGGCATTCATCACCACTACCACTCTACGCGCTATTCCACTGGCGTAACACCGTTCTCACTGACCGCAGACCCCCTTCGCGTCGCCAACACCCTCGAACTCCGCAGCCTCCTTCGCGACCGCCTCTTCCACCCTCCACCAACACGACACTGATGCTCCGCCGGTATGCAAAAGACATCCATTGCACCCAGATGAGGCTACGCTTTCGTTAGCTGCCGAGTCTGACCGCGACCATTGTGGTGTCGCAACGTGAAACGCTCCTAACAACGGTGCAGTCCTGGCGTTGACACTCCCCTCTCCCTCCTACACCAACACGCCTTCCACATCGGCATACGGCCACAATACGTCGACAGCATTCGCCCTCAGGCGTCAGGCAGCCGGCTTCCCGTCATGCGACGCAGGCTCCGACAACACCCTGCAACCTAAATTCGCGACACCCGATACCGATTTGCGACGCGATAGCATGACAGACACCTTCCGCCATTCCGCCACGCATCCTGTTCAGGACTATCGACACGCTGCGCCGAATGGCGTCGCACCCCACCCAGAGTATTCGCACCGCACCGCGCAGCCGACCGAGAGCACTGGCGATGATGAGGCAATCAACTGCTTCTGCGGCAACAACGAAGATGATGGAAATACAGTGCAATGTGATGGCTGCAACACATGGCAGCACATCTCGTGTTACTATCCCCACTTCGGCAATAGCTCGCTCGACGATCTCAGCCACTGGTGTGAAGACTGCAGACCGCAGACACAGAGCGACCGCCATGCCGCGTTCATTGCACAGAAGGAGGCTAACGAGGAGAAGTACGGACCTCAACACAACGGCGCCAAGCGACCAGCCAGCAACAAGGCCACGGTCAAGATAAGTCATAAGAAAAAGGTCAAGGACACTGCTGCACCAGCGATGACGAATGGCTGGCCACCAGAGCGACATACAGCAAGTCCGCGTGATCAGCCGCCGCCCACGAAACGGCCGAAGACAAGCCATCGCCCATCAAACTCCGTTGCGCAAGCCTCCATTAACGGTCAGTCACGCAAACGGAACGGATCCAGCGTCCATCATCGGCGGAGCGTCTCACGCTCACCGGAAACCATCATTCCAATGTATTCCGAGGAGTTCCTGCGTGCATACCGCGAGGATCACTACCGCGTGCCCGATAGCAATGTTGCAGGAGTCGCTATCTACGAAGCATTCACGATCTGGGTGGGCGACCAGGAAGAGGTTGCCAAAATTACAGATGGTGCACAGCTCGGCGACATCTTCATGCGATGGGACGGTGCGCCTGAGCTATTGTCAGCTCAGACAGAAGTCGAAATACAAGAGAGGGTGGATCCGAACTTTGTCACAGCTAACAATCAGTATGCGGCATGGAAGTGCTTGGTCGCTGTACAACCCTTAGCACCACAGGCATGTATAGGTGAGCTACGAGGCCACATCCAGTATGTCGACGAGTACAAGCAGGATCCCGTGAACCGTTGGTCTTCGCTGGTCCATCCGGAGCCTTTTGTCTTCTTCCACCCGCAGCTTCCAGTGTGCATAGACGCTCGCAGTGAGGGGACCGACGTGCGATACATACGGAGAAGCTGTCATCCGAATGCCGAGCTCAAGATCATCATCACCAACCAGGCCGACTACCACTTCTGCTTCATGGCCATTCGCGATATTGAAGCTGGCGATGAAATCACCATCGAGTGGGGTGCTGCTCCTCGACCACAGGCCATGGTATTCCAGGCCCAAGATGGGACATCAACATCCTTTGCGCCAGGCGTCTCACTCTGGGCCTCGACAGTGCTCGCCAATTGCGGTCCCTGCGCTTGTGGTCATCCAAGAGATGTCTGCCTGATGGCTCGGATGGACAGACGTGGTGAGGTGATCAGCATAGAGGACACAGCGAAGGTGCCTAAGGCTGGCGCGAAGAGAAAGAAGATTGGACAGCACATCTCTCCCCTCAATACACACTCGGTCAATAGTCGGTCGGGCAGCGAGATTCGGAGAGCTGACCATGAAGACGAGCCTTCTGACTCACGATCAGCTTCAGACTCCGTGGATCGGGACTCGGCTAGCCGCGACATCACACCGAATACGCACTATAGCATGAATGGGATGTACGAGATGTCCGAACGAGAGCGGCGAAAGGTCGCGAAAGAGGAGGAGCTCTTCAATAAGCAAGCGGAGGAGGGCTTGATCAAGCAAAAGAAGAAGCGCAGCAGCGCAGGATCGACACTGAACACACCGAGCGCGACGAGCTCGAAGCAGCTGCATCTGCCCACTGCTCCTACTTCGCGGAACGTCGACACAAGACCTGCCGCTCCTCCCTCAGCCAAGTCAACAAACAACCGGCGACCCAAGCCTCCACCAAGCATGAAAGCAACAGCCTCCAAGCAATTGGCGAAGCCTGCTCAACCACGGCCACGACCAGTCTATGTGAACGCCGATGTCCAATGCGACATGGATGCTGAAGACACTGCAGCTCGAACACCACCTCCAAGATCCTCGCGACCCTATACTTCGAACCGTCAGCGCTTGCTGGAGAGGTGTGCGAAGAACAACGCGATGCATCGCGAAGCACTATCGAAGGCACGGGCGCACAGGGCACCCACCACAGACAGCTCACCGACCACCAGAGACATGGTTATTCGCCCGTCTTCATCGTCGTCTTCTCAGGGTTTCGGCAGTATCGAGGGGCCTCATAGTAGCATAAGAGCACCGGACGAGGACATTGAGATGCACGACGAGATTGGTGGCGTAGAGCGCAAGTCGGAGCACACGAACACACCAAAAGCAGAGAGCGACAGTATGGCAGATACAGCCATACCTGGTAAACCTGCAGCGCACGCAGCTCCGACGCCTCCTGCACCTCCCTGGCCAGAAGAATCCGACGGCGGACCGCAAATGCATCCCCAGAAGTCCAACCCGAGCAAGCCTCACGACATGCACCTCATCATGCCGCCACCCCAGAGCAACCCTTTCGCGGCTGCCGGTAGCCTGGAAACACCACTCAGCACAGCCAGTGCCACCACACCTAATCTCCTCAATACCAGCCTCGCCGCCTCACCCGCCTCTCTCGGCCCCCTAAGCGGCGCCCCAATTTTCTCCCCCTCAGTCGTCGCATCAGTGAATCCCTCACCAGCACGCAAGAAGCTGAGTCTAAGCGACTACACCCGCCGCACCAAGGCTAAAGACAAAGAGCCGGAGCTCACGAAGACTGATCGGGACAGCTCGCCCATGTCCGCGACTTCTACCACTGTGCCGGCGCTGCTGGCTAGTGCTTCTGAGCTGGGCAGGGTGCAAGAGAGCGGGAGTGCGGTTGTGGAGGAGGATGTCAAGATGGAGGATAGTGCGCCTGCTGGCGTGGCATGATGAAAGGTTCAAAGATCGAATAGTATAGTTTCCGTGAGCATATATTAGCACTGAGAGCGCTGGAGCGAACGAGCTCTGGCCATTGAATGAAAGTTTTCTGAGAGCGAGACTCTTTCCCCCATCATGTTCACAGTTCCCTGCTGGATCAAATGCTTCGGTCAAGGTCAAGCGAGGCCTGTCAGACGCCTGACGTTGTCATAAATATACATTCTTTGCCGTTACCGCGGGGCACGTAGCCTGTACGTTGTAGGGCAGGGCTCACATGTTACGCACGTGTGGAAGAGCGGAACAGTAGAGTTTCATGCATTCATCATAACTCCATGTCCTTCCTCCTGGGACTACGCACTGTCGCAGCCGAGTCCATCAGTGCATACCCAGCCCTCCCCAAACCCCTGAGCATCACCCACTACCCCCCTCTTCTTTCCGTACAGCCAGCACTTCACTACCACTCAGCTCCGCGACCTCTCTGTGCGGAGGCTGGTATGCGCGGTAGACTGGCGCGGTATCTTCTGGTACGCTACCCATGCCCATCCCCATGCCCTGCCCGTGCTGCAGCTCCGGTCTCATGTAAGGGTGCACGCTCGAATGCTGGCCTTGCCGTACACCGCTACCCACGCCCAAGCCGTTCCCAGGCGTCCACGACGTCGGCTGTTGCGGTCCAGCAGGCTGTTGAAGCTCCGAAACAGTGGACCACCGATCCGTGCTTCCTGCCATCGGCGACACGGAGCTGGCGGATTTGCCGTGGCTTTGTGGGCTTCCCATGCCTCCTGCTGCTGTCTTGTGTCGTGCATCGTAAGCCCCTGCGCCTTCCAGCTCATTAATCGGCTTCGTCTCCGCCACAGGATAAGAGTCCAACTCCGGCCGCCCGTCTTTATACGGATCCCCACCGCCGAGATGCGCGTACATATCCGTTGCGCCGGCTGAGGAAGTCTCCGGGCTAAAGAGCTCGGGGTTGAATTTGGCGTATTTTGCTTTGCGACGGCGGCGAATCAGGAGGAAAGCTAGGGGGGCGAGGAGGGCGAGGAAGAGGGGGACGCCGACTGCCGGGCCGATTATGGGCGCCAGAGAGTGGGGAGCGGGAGAAGTGGTGCTGGAGGGCGTGGTGGAGGGCGTGCTGATCAATGTGCGGACCTGAGTGATCGTTGTGGGAGAGGCGCCCGAGGAGGTGGGTGTGGAGACCATGACTGCTGTGGAGGTCTGCGCAGTGGTGGGTAAGGACGACGCTGTTGTTGTTTCTTGAGTCGTGCTCTGACTTGCTGTCGAAGTGGGTGTGCTCGAGATAGTTCCCGCGGTGGTCGTGGTCGAGGAGCTGGTGATCCCAGCGGAGGACGTCGCAGGCGTCCTCGGCGCCGTAGCAGATATGAGGGCTATCTGCGTCCCCTGCGCGAGATCAAAGCTCGTAGCCGCCTTATTGCAACAATTACCGCTCACGCGATTCCAGTCGCAGCAGTAAGTGTCGTCATCGCACTGCAAGATCGCCTCGTTGCCCGGCGCTGTGCCGTCTGCGACGCGTCAGCTCTATGTCTTGTAATCTGCACTGGTGAAGACTTACTGTATGTGCAGAAGTCTGGACAGCTGCTCCCCCAGTTCTTATCCGTACATGTATGACGCTCGAAGTAATTCTCGTTCTCGAGGTAGCAGAGCCCGTTTGACAGACACCGCCAGTTCAGCGGACAGCAGGCGCCTCCATCGCTCGAGCAAGGGTAGTCGATGGTGGACAGGTCGCCGTTGGGGTAGTAGCAGTTCTCAGCCAGCGCTCTCGAGGGTATGAGAAGCAGGAGGGAAAGCGCATGTACTGCGCGCCATGCCATGTTATCGGTGAGCGCAACGGCAAAGAGAGTGACAGGAGATGCTTATGCGATCATTCCAATGGGTTGGTTGCGGTGAACGGTGGAGGCGAAGTAGACTCTTCAGAACTTGCGCGGGAATTGCCGCGTCTCTCAGGATTTGAGGCGTTACTCCAACGCCTCTTCCAGTTTGGCTGTGACAGTGAGCCTTGCCGGAGCTGCACCACCGAGAGCGCTGCTGGAAGGCGTCGTTGGAATCGTAGTCAAGTGATTCTCTCTAGACCGACATCAAGCGCGCATGTTACTGCAGCTTGCTTGGTAGATGCGCATCAGGGTGGTAAACTTGTGGAGAGAGAATGGTGAAACCAATGACGCAGTTGTGTTTGCTGCGCAGGACCAAGGTAGTGAAGTGACAAAGGCAAGTGGAAGAAGCGATCGAGGCCAAGCTTGACATAGCACCGAGCTCTGAGCGGAAGGAACAAATGGGAGATGACTTGAAGATCAGGCTGAGCAGCAGAGTGGCAGAGTGAACGGATTGAGCTACACACCTCCCATGTACCATTCATGCAAACCACTGCACCGCTATACCAGCCTCGGCATCTCAATCAATAGTCTCGCAGCATCTTGACTGCGCCGCGCGGATGCTTGCAGATGTGTCTGCTGCTATCCGTGTCTTGGCACGCTGGAAGGAGACACAAGGCTGTGGTACAGCCTCGCGCACGCGCACTGGTCGAGCCAAGTAAGAGCTACATCTCTTGGTGCTCACTACGGGCTCGCAGGCATGAGAAGCTTGGGATAGTGTCATATCTGCATGATCGATTTCGACGACGTCCTTGTTATTGGTGTTGATAGCAATGCACATCTACCACAGGGGTCAGTTTCAGGGATTGTGACATCACCCAATCTTACTGGAGACATACAATTGTCGTCTCTCATGTACGCAGAAGACAAACTTGTGGTGCTGCGACTCCCTCCAGCCTTCGCGCCTAGCAGGAACGGCAGTTCATTGAGAGGTCTTCGATACTTCAATCCTCTACACTGGCTTTCGCTTCCTCAGCAGCGGCGGGTGGTGCTTCTGAGGTGATTTCGGCGTCCTTGCTGCCCTCATGCGCTTCTACGGTTGGTGCTAGAGATGCTTGCACCACTTCCGTCTCCTTTGGAGCATCGTTGGTAGTGACATGCCCTTCCTCAGTCTCCTCAACTTCCACAACTGTGACCTCTGGCTCTGATTCATCATTGAGTCCGCCTTCTCCGGGATTCTCCTGCTTCACCTCGCTCTGCTCGACGTCACGAAACGGCTTGATAGTATCACTCCGTGTGACGCCCAGATCCGGATCCGCATCTTCATCGACTGGCGACTTCTCCTCGTCCTTGACAGGCACATCGTCATCAGGTTCAAGTTTCTGCTCGACGGGCAGTATTGTAGCCGCACGCTCAAGATCTGGCTTGGCTGGCGATTCATCCTCTTCTTCAGCCTCCTCAGCAATGCTTGTCGTGATCGGCGGCGCCATGTCGCTCTTCGTGTGCCTGTGTCGTCTCGTCGTTTCGCCCATCGAGATGATCGCGTTGCCGGCGGGCTCTTGCTCTCCACCATCATCTGCACCATCCTGCCGCCGCAGCAAGCTAGGCATCATCGGCGCCTGCTGATCGTCCCTGCCCACTTCCTCCCTCGGCTCCAGACCCTCAGCCTCAGGCGGTATCGTGTAATTCTCCTGCTGAATCAAACCATACACATCACACACCGTCTTGAAAAATACATACAGTCCCGTCTTCCCCTCGACCCGCCAAAACACCTCCCGATGCTGAAACCACGCGTGCGCATATATCCTATACACGCGCCTAAAAATATTCGTAATCTCCTTCATCTGCTGATTGAGCATCTTGTCCCCTTGCGTGCCGCCTGTACCGAGATTCAAGCGGCTAGGGAAGAGCTTTGAGTTGCAGAGAGTGCTGGCGGCCCAGTCGAGCGTGTGGCAGCAGTAGTCTATGGCGGCGCAGGACTTGGGCGGGTCGTGGACGGCGCAGAGGTATTGCCATTCGCTGGCGCGCATTTCGAAGCAGGTTTGTGGGGAGCAGGGGGGGTCATCGGTGAAGAGGGCGATGATGATGCCGTTGGTTTTTTGGATGAGGTGGCGGGCGAGCTCGTAGAGCCAGATCTCTTTGGCGGTGCCTGGAGGTGGGTGGGCGAGTTCTAGTGCGATTTCGGGGGTGATTGGGACTGTGTGGGCGGAGGCGGAGGATTCGGATGGGGGATGGGTGTGGTGGTAGTGTAGAGCTTTGAGATGCTCGGTCAATTGGAAGGCAGAATCGATCTCCTGCAAGTCGACTAGTGGTGGTCCTTCTGCCATGTCATCTGCTTTGGTGCCTGGTCGTATGCGCCGCGAAGCGCCCGAGTCTCCATTGCGGGTATGGGACAGGAAGTTGCCCTCGAACAAGGAGAGACCGGGTGATGTTTGGTCCTCTGCAATTGGTGGTGGCGATGGAAGCCGCGGCGAGGACGACGGCGACACTGCAGCCATGGTGAGGTGTGTTGTGTAGCAAAGACACCAGTAATGCTCAAAGATCGGAGTTGGAGTCGCGCTTCACGAACGTCTTGCTTGGCGCGTGGACACCGTCACCTTCTCTCTCATCAGTCGCTCTCTCCACGGCGACGATGCCCTTCTTGCGCTTGTATAACACACGCTGCAAGTGTGGAACATCAATTGCAATGATGGTGAGAGTCTATCTCTTCTAAGAATTGAGCCTACACGGGTGATTCCTCACAATCACTACCTCACATCTCCACGCGTTCTGTCGCTGTCTTGGCGCTGAACCCATAGCTCCTTCGAGGAATCCCCTCACTACATCACCGGCGCCGTGCATACAGGCAAGCAGATGAAGTGAACCGCATGATTTCCCCAATTCTCCAATCTGCAAAGCATACAATCCATTTCCAACTCAAGTTTGCGTGCGCCCAGTCTCGCTGCCAGAGCTCCCTTCCTCTCAAGTACAGCTACCTGTCCCTTGGACAAATCCGCAATATGGTCACGAGGCTCAGTACGCCCCAGGAGACTGCTCAATCGCCAGCCATGTCGCAGAACGCCCGTCGTGATCCAAACACGCTGTCCAACTACGATGCCTGGCGGACCACTCACACTACCGCAAACTTCGACGTTGATTTCGAGAAGAAGCAGCTCCGTGGCACCGTGACGTTGAGCCTCAAGAAGCTCGCTGAGCAAAAGCAAGTCGTGCTCGACACGTCCTATCTCGATGTCTCCAGCGTGCGCATTGCCAATAAGGACGTGAAGTGGGACCTCGCCGCCAAACGCACCGAGCCCTATGGCTCTGCTCTTACCGTTTCGCTCCCAGAAGGCGCTACTACCAGCGAGGTTGCCATTGAGATCGCAGTGGCGACCACCAAGGACTGTACTGCGTTGCAGTGGATGACTCCAGCACAAACTAGCAACAAGAAGCATCCCTACATGTTCAGTCAGTGTCAAGCGATTCATGCCCGTTCCTTGTTGCCCTGTCAGGACACTCCGGACGTCAAGTCAACGTACACCTTCAATCTCCGTTCGCCGCTGCCAGTCCTGGCATCCGGTCTACCTACGAAAGTCAGCGACTTCAGAGCTGGTGCAGACGGCAAGCCAGGCACGCTGTTGTACAGCTTCCAGCAGGATGTGCCTATGCCCTCATATCTCTTCGCCTTGGCGAGCGGAGACATCGCATCTGCAGCAATAGGTCCCCGATCGACTGTCTACACCGGGCCTGAGGAGCTCAAAGACTGCCAGTGGGAGTTCGAAGCCGATACAGAGAAGTACATCCAGATCGCCGAGAAGCTTGTCTACCCCTATGAGTGGACTACCTACAACGTTCTGGTTCTGCCACCGAGTTTCCCCTATGGTGGCATGGAGAATCCACAGACAACCTATGCTACACCCACACTGATATCCGGCGATAGGCAGAATGTAGACGTGATAGCCCATGAATTGTCACATTCGTGGTCGGGGAATTTGGTGAGTTGCGCGAGCTGGGAGCACTTCTGGCTTAACGAAGGCTGGACGACCTATCTGGAGCGTCGCATACAAGCCGCAGTGCACAAAGATGACCGCTATCGAGACTTCAGCGCGCTGCTCGGCTGGAAAGCACTGAGCGACAGTATCGCCCAGTTCGGCGCAGACCACGAATTCACAAAGCTGATGCCCAATCTCGAAGGCAAGGATCCAGATGATGCCTTCTCGAGCGTACCGTACGAGAAGGGCTTCTTGTTCTTGTACTACCTCGAGAAGCTGGTGGGGCAAGACAAGTGGGATCCGTTCATAAAGCACTACTTCACGACCTTCAAGCACAAGTCCGTGGATACATTCGAATTCAAGAAATGTTTGTACGATTACTTCGAGAAGAACGACGAACCAGGCTATCTGAAGTTGATATCGCAGGTGCAGTGGCAGAAATGGCTGAGTGACCCTGGCTTCCCGCAGAAGCCTGACTTCGACACTTCGCTTGCAGATGTGTGCTACGATTTGGCAAAGAGGTGGCAATCACTAGGTGACAAATCGGCCTTCAAACCCACCAAAGGCGATCTTGCATCCTTCTCCGGTCAACAAATCTATGTCTTTCTCGAAGCTTTGCAAGACTCGCCTACGCCCCTACCAGCCAAGTCAGTCGAGCTCATGGGTAGCACCTACGCCTTCGAGAAGTCCAAAAACGTCGAGATCGTGTCGCGATTCTACGTCCTCGCGCTCCGGAGTAAAGCCGAGAAGTATTACGGCGATGCTGCTGAACTGGCTGGTAGTGTAGGCCGGATGAAGTTTGTGAGACCGCTATACAAGGAGCTCTTGAAGGTCAAACCTGAGCTGGCGAAGCAGACGTATGAGAATAATAAGGACTTCTACCATCCTATCTGCCGGGGAATGATTGAGAAGATCATCGCGAAAGAGAAGGGAAGTAGTGCGTGATGTAGCGTATGTGCCTCCGTACCTCAAGATTTCAGACATGCCGCTTCTGCTCATATCAGCTGAGTCCGTGTTGTCGAAACATCATGCACAGCATGTGTGAGAGGCTGGCTTCAATCGGATATTCTGCGAAGGCTCACACCCCCAGCTCGTTAGCTCTGCATCGCAGCCCGTCAATACGTTGTCCAGAACATACATGTAAGGGAGGACATATTCCTGTAAATGCAAAGCTTGCAGCAGCCGTGCGCAATGCCAAATGAGTCCGAAAGCGCGTCGTGAGACTGCAGATGACAAAGACCATGAAGTAAGGACTGCGTTGTGGTAAAGTATATACGAAACAAAGGTAGTACCCATAAGACACGAAGCTTTACAGCCCGGCCCATCTTGCGAAAAGAAAAAATCATCCCCAACTCCCTTCCCACCCAGCGATTGCTCGCTACATGTACCGAAGTACTCATAATTCCATTGCTCTCTCATTCCGTCAAGCCACGACCAGAACCAGTCCCGGAAGCCTCTACGCGAACATCTTGGCGTGGTCCCTCTTCGCCTTCGAAGTGCAGGCAGGAACCTTGGTGCTGGTCACAGTCGACGACGTTGTCTTGGTCGACCAGTAGGTCTTAGTGCTCCAGTGAGTGACCTTGGCGGTCTTGGTCGCGGCGGCCTTCGTCGAAGTCTTGCCGGCGCAGGTGGTGGAAACGACCTTGGTCTTGGTCACTGTCTTCTTCGCTCCACGCGCCTCGATCGCTGCTTCGGGGCTCTCGAGCTCAGCCTCACGCTTCTCGAAGAGAGCGCCCCTCTTGCAAAGAGTGGGTGTGGCGGTCTTGGTCGCTGTCTTGGTGCTGCACTTTGTCGTGGTGGATGTGCAGCTCGTGGTCGAGGTGGCTACGGTTTGGGTGACGGTCTGGGTGGCGGTGAGAGTGACTGTGGTCGTGCTGGCCTGGTTGGTTATGGTCGACGTGGAAGTCGAGGTGACGGTCACAGCCGGTGCGGTCGTGGTAGTGATCACACCTGGCGCAGTGGTGGTCGTAACGATACCGGGGGCGGTCGTGGTCGTAACGACTGCGGGTGCTGTCACCGTCGAGGTAATGGTACTTCCTGGCAGAGTAGTGACGACCCCGTTAATAGTCGACGTGATCGCAGGGAGAGTGACGGTGATAATCTGGGTGACGGGCGGCAGCGTAATGATCTGAGTGACGGGCGGTAGAGTGACGACCGACGTGACCGGGGTTGAAACAGGAGGCACAATAACAGCAGCTCCACAAGAACCACCGATTGTGACGGTATCGAGCGTGACGGCAGCGGCAAGAGCGTAGAGAGCGCCCCTGCTGAGAGATGTGCCAGTAGTGGCCGTGATCGACGCCTGAGCAAGGACGACGCCAAGGAATTGAGTACCGGTGCCGAAAGTCGCTGAGCTACCGATCTGCCAGAAGACATTGCAAGCCTGGGCACCGTTGATCAAGACTACGGACGAGGCGCTGGCGGTCGTGAGCGTGGATCCGAACTTGAAGACGAATACAGCGTTGGGGTTGTTCTGCGCGTCAAGCACAAGTTGGCCAGTCAGGCCTCCGGAGGACGAGAACTGGTACACTCCAGAGTTGAGAGTGCGGCCACCAAGATCTTGCCCGGTAAGATCGGCCCCTGCGGTCAGGAGGCTGATGCTCGCATATGCCACCAGTAGGTCGGCCTTAGCGGCGATAGCCGCGAGGTTTAATGGGCCTGCATCTTGACCTTGGCTGATACCTGGGCCAAATCCAGTGATTGATGTGCCAGGTGACAGACCAATTTTGGCGGCGATGTTGGTGTTGCCGGTGTTGGTGATCGTCGTCGCAGCGAAAACGCCGTATGGGGCGACCAGGCCAAGCTGGATGGGTGTAGTGAGGACGGGAAGGGAGATTGGCGGGAGCTGTGCGGTGGCGGATGCAGCCAAAGATATGGCGCACCATACTGCGTTGGTGAAATGCATGATGAGAAGAGGCAATGGAGATAGCCTAGAGGGATTATGAGAAGTCTCAGGTGAGTGACTGAAGAGCAGAGAGGAAGTGAATGTGGATGATTATCAACGGTACCTTTCGTGGAAAGAGCGAAGACCTTATACCCTCCAGAGCCCTACAGTGTTCATGAAGCTCGAGATCGGACACTCTCGGCCTGGTATATTCGTATGATACTGTGTAGTGCGTGTGGAGCGCTTGGCCCGCCGTGGAGCTCGATTGTCGAGTATCGAAGGGTGGTAGGGAGGAGCTGATGGAAAGTGTATTCAGGGTAGTCCAACGGCCAGAACCACGATCCGCGGGACACGAGCGACGTAGACCCTGTGCCGCACGAGTGAGTGCGCGTCCTGTCCCTTACCATCAATGTGGTCACAGATACTGCGTTGAGTGAGCCGTAAAGTCCGAACATGGGCGGCAAACGCTTAGCCTGGCATTTAGCGAACCCTCATACGGCATCATATGAGGGTGTCGTGCTCTAGCTAAGCCGGAAGATGTCACCGCAGCGCAATGGGGGGTTCTCGCTTATCGCAGTGAGTATCGAGCACGGCTCGACTTCCGACGCTATGGCTAAGGTGCACTTGCGCACCGGCGTGTTTCTGGTACCTGATACGTGTGAAAGGTTGATCGAGCGGTCGACAGGGGTTTCGGGCAGTAAGGCTGTGCCAAGTGTGATGCAGAGTGAATATGGTCTGGCTTACGAGCGGGTGTCCTCCTCAGAAGCGAGAAGACCCATCAAAGCACGGAGAGCGCATCTTCCACGCCGGTCGAGCCAGAGTCGGAGACCACGCTTTTACAACGGCTGGGTAGATCGGCGCAAGATACGCCTGGCACATGTTACAACGTCAACCATCAGGTTTGAGCTTGGAGGATCCAGACGGCCGTCCCGTTCCTGCCGAATAGATGACAGGTACCCCTAATTTAGACACCTCCGAGGCGTTTGGATGAGTGTAGCTGGGACAGATCAAGCTTGTTCATCCATTCTCGGATTCGGACATCGTGCTCTAATTCCAGCCCGCGCTGCTGTTGCACGTTTGTGTGCCTGCGAGCGAGCAGGAGCGTCGTCCGTCTTGTGCACATCAATTCGCTTCGCTTTGACAATGGGCCAACGACAAGTGTATTACAATGACCGTAGCGGCCACTTCGGCGGCGCCCGTTGCGCGTGAGACAAGCCCACCTCGCGCAAGCATTATTCTTCGTGTTTCAGCGGCGCAATTTGCCAGTGCCGGCGACTCGTCCGCCAAGTCTTCAACTACCGTTTGAGTGAGACCAGGTGAGTTCTTCCGTGATTTGAGCCTCCTTCCAGGACATGCCCTCATCGCGAAGTCCATGACGGCTGCCAATGGCCATTGTAGGAGCTCGATTGGTCTCCCGGTGCCCCGTCATGAAGCAGTCGACTTGGTCGCTCAGCTGGTCCAGGACGCGGGGCATGGCGAGCCTCAAGGTAGTGCGCAGTCTGTTCTGAGAGGGATTTCAAGATAGTGGAGTTGAATGTAAGACAAAGTGAAGTGGACTCGGACGTGTTGCCGGTGAGGCTCACTATAGCGTCGGTAGTAGCCGTAGCGCTGTACTCTAGCCTAATTGGGCTATTCATTCATGACTTGATTGTAAGCCACATGGATGTGATACTGAGTCTTGCAACAGATTACCGCGCGCGAGGCGGCAGCGACCGATGACACGTGCGTCAGAAAGTACTGTCATAGGAGAATGAGATGGCTGACCATCTCCAAGTCGCTCATCAGAGTGTCACAGTAAAAGCAGCATGTCGAGCCGCATCCCACAGCAGGTCTGTACAGCACTACGACGGGGCGCAACTCCAGACCACACTCACCAGTCTGTGAACTATAACGGTCGCCGATGTCCACTTGGCGAGTCTAGCGTGAGGGCGAACCAGTCGTTCACATACCCGCAAGCTAGCTTGGCAGGAACCCTCACGGACCACGGGCTTCACAATGTGAGCAAGCGGATTGCACACGATGACCGTCCCTCGGGCTGCTATCCTGGTTCGACCTCACGTGATCTCATGTCGACGCGGAGTACTCGGGTTTGGTAGTCTCGCGAGCTCTGTTTCGCGAGGGACGCACGGCAAGGATGAGCCTCTTGCGCTACGCGAGGTGCCTTGTCTGGAAAGTGATGCCTATCGCGACGCCGATACGAGTCTGTCAGCGTGGTGGCGCGGGGTAGGTCACAGAGGCCGTGTAGCCATCAACGAGCCCAGAACGACGGATACATATGCACCCATCAGCTCGTGCACATCTGGGAGCGCCACATTACATTCCCATCCCAGCCCAGCGGCGATCGACACAAGGGCATATGCGAACCTACGGGGTGCATCGAACGTGCATTGATCGTGCATCGATACTAGAGTTGAGATCGACCAATAGCTCGTTGGGACGAGCAAGCTGCGCCTATAAGTTTGCCTGTGGATCGCGGTGATTCGCTTGTTCCAACAACACTCGATGTCCGCCGAGCGAATGAGAGCCAACGCGTCGATCGCTTCCGCTGTCAATTAGCATTCTGGGATGATGTCGAATGATCCCTGTTCCCGCGCGAGAGCCTGCGCGCCTCGGGCGCCTCATGCGAACATGTCCGCCGCTCCGAGCCGTTAGGGCCGATGCTTGGCTATCAACGCTCTGGGCTTTCTGGAAATCCTGAAATCGGCATGACAATGTGCGACTGGTGGTCTGGCATGCTCGTCACTACTTCCCCTCAGTTCGAATACGAGGCGAGCTTCCAGCCATCGCGGAACATTGTGAGTGACAGAGTCTACGCGTCTCCCTCTCCAAATGGAATCTCTGGTGACCACCTTCGCAAAGCACGCTGCTTTGTACGTCGAATGGTGAGGTCTACGAGCAGTGATGGCAAAGTTGAAAGTCTGATAGATGAAGTGGAGATAGATGCAGGTCTTATGCAGTATGCAAGGTACGATCGATGGCCTCAAACGAGTCCTGCAGGTTTGACTTTCTGCGTGGAATACTTGCTACACGTGAGGCCATGTGCGTCGCCATCAGCTGACGAAAGCCACGACAGCATTCTGGATGAAATCTAGAAAGGTATGCTTACAGAAGCCGCCATCTGCGATGCCTCGTGTCGTCTTAGAGGCAACAGCAACGTCAGCCCAACGGTTTTGGTGCGTGCGCAACAGCTCTACAGGCCGTGTCAGACTTACCTTCACAATCCATCAGTGGACGGTCTTCAGTCGGGGGTTTTGAGGGTTTACACGCACGTACGACACCTCGGTCCCTCAAGGCCACCGAGCAGCGATGTCGGTTTAGGCGAGTAAGCTATGCATTCAGCGCGTATCATCAGTCTAGTGTGACCCACTGATCTCGTCGACTATGAGCGAAGCAGCTTGATGCGAACGAGAGGGACAAAATGCTTAAGCCTTGTCTCACTCATATGCCTACAATCGTCCAGCTTTTCGTATCCTGTACCAGGGAGGTAGCATACAAAGACCCCATGTTTGCTCAATGATCACCTCGCATCTAGGGTATAATCTCCCACCGAAACGCGCTGTAGTCCACAATGCTCTCATCCATCTATGCAACCCATCATGCTTTTACTCAGCGTTGCTTCACGACATAGTCGCTTGCAAGTCTTCGATCTTCTGATGCAGCTCGAGCGCGAATTGCTGCTTCAACTGTGAACAGGTCAGCTTCCATCGCGAGAGCCAGATATGACACGATCGAGATCACCTTCAACTGCAAGATCTCCAGCCCGTTCCCACCCTCGACAGTCCCCATGAATAACATAACCCCACTGGTCGGTGGACCACCAGAAGGCGCCCCGAATTTGATGTCTTTATTCACAGGAGTGTTGAGCACCACCCTGTGTGATCCGTCCGCGCGCATCAGCAGCCTGACTTTTGACGATTCCTCAGCATCCCCATCTTCGCTCGCCACCCGCTTGACATTCAACTTCAACGCACCAAGCCCTCGCTCTCGCCATTCCTTCTTGCTGCCATCGGGGAGTGTGACGAAGTTGTAAAGCTTCGCACGAGTCGTGTACTGCGTCACCTCGTCCTCCTCGCCAGTCTCGATCTCCTGCGCATAGAAGCGCTCGTCTCGCTGATCGTCTTCGGTAGAGAGCGGGCTCTTGTAGCCGGCATCATCATCGCCTGTGCCATCCTCCTCCTCGGCTGCATCGTCCTCGCCAGTAGGTGCGCCGAAAGTCTTTGCGGGCTTCGAGCTTGACGCAAAAGTCGAAGGCTTACTGCTCGCAAAGCTTGTGAGCCCACTGCCGCCCAAACCCCCGAAGGCACTGCCACTAGCTGCTGCGCCGAAGCCACTCGACTGGCCGACCTTACCAAAGCCTGAAGAGCTGAATGCAAAGCCGTTTGTTGGTGCGCTGCTGGTATCTGCGAATACTGACTTCTGACCCAGGGCACCGCCGAAGGAGCTGAACTCGGGCTTGGCGTTCTCGCCTTGCACACTTTCACCCAGTGGGCTCTTCGCGCCCGAGCCAAAGACGCTCCCGCTACTCGACTCGGTGGTCGCCTTCCCAAGTGCACCGAACCCTGATGTTGATGAACCGGAAAGCGCGCCAAACGCGGATGAAGAGAATGCGCTACCTAAGGGCTGTGGCTTAGTCGCCGTGTCTGAAGAGGCGAGGGCTCCGAATGGTGACGTTGATGATGTATTGGCAAACCCGCTGCCCGCTGGTAAGGCAGTCGGTCTCGTGCGGTCGCCACCGCTCTTGCCGTCCGACTCTTCGGAGAGCTTCTGCTCACTCGGCTCGGTCTGCAACCTCGTCCTCTTGGTCTTGGGACTCGCGTATGACTCTACCACAGCATCGTCCGCCTTATCGCCGCCACGGTCGGGTGTTGGTGCTCGAGCAGGCCTAGCACCGGTACTTAGTGTGATACTATTCGACTCCTGCGCCCCCGAGGGAACCACATCGTCCCTCGGCACCTCCGCAGATACTTTGCGCTTGTATCCGTTCAATTCATTCTCCTCGGCCAGGCTGTCTCGTGATCGCTTGCGGGTGTGATGCTTGCCATTTGTGGCAGGAGCTGTGGGTTCCGCCGATGCGGAGTCTGCTGTACCTTCCCCATCCGCACCATCTTCGACCACAACTTCATCTGCGGAAGGCACAGTCGAGCCTGCCATCTTCACATCCTTGGCAGCTAGTCGAGCTGCTTCAGAATTGCCTATCGACGCCTTCTTGAGCTGCTCTCGCACCGGCCTCTCCGCCGCCTCCGAATCCGAGACCACCATGGTCGTTCTCAGTGGCAGTAGGGTGCGAGTACGCTCTGGGTCAAGGTATCGAAGCGCTGCCGAAGTGTACAGGTAGCGGAGAGCCTCGACTATGAAGCCTTGCAGTCCGACGTGAATGCGTTAGGGCGTAGTCAATGGATCGGCGGTGGCGGAAATATGCGGCAGTCAATGATTAGTGGGAAGAAGGCGGAGGGATGGGGGTGGTATCGGTGTGCAGTGGGATAGCGAAGTGACTTTGGGCAGTCGACAAAGGCAGCACGCATGTGGGTTCAGTGCGGAACGTCCCGCATATGAGTGGGGCTCACGTGGGGCTGACACTTGATCTTACAGTGTTGCATTATGAACATCTGCTCTCAGCTGCGCATGTATCGTACTGCGCCTTCTCACGAGTATGGTGGTATGTCCTCTCACAGTTGCGACTATTCCTAGTCGAATACAACCCACCTCAAGAACTCTTTGGAGAGCAACTAGGTCATGGGAGGAGTGATCTTCGGATCGCCTCTCTCAGATCATCCCCCAACAGCATATCCTCCGACGAATACGATGTGCCTTGCATCGACAATCGCAAAGCTTCCTGCATCTCGGGATCATTATAGTCAGCGTCTTCTGTCAACCTCGATGCCTGGTCGAAGGAGCTGCGGTGCTTTTGATCAGCTTCAATAGTTTCCGATGAGGTGCGTGAGACAGAGGCAATGGTCATGGGTGACGTTCTGCCAGCGAATGATGCCGACTCTATCTCATCGGTGCCCACGGAAGTGACAGAGTGATGGCCGATCGTATCCATGCGGTGCGCTTTCAAGGCATCCTGCATCATGTCATCCGGACTTTGCTTCTTCTTGAGGAACTTTTCAGCCAGTTCCCAACGAGCAATGACATTCCGCTTCTCTGTATCGGAGCTCTGTCGCCAGTCCTCATACCCTTGCGCTGTTCTCGATGCAACGATGTGGCTCTCCACGTTGTCCCGGTAGAGATTCTGCATGCCCTTGTGCACACCCTTCATCGTGTACCCAAGTACGCCGACAGCGCCAGCAGTGGGCTTGGTGAGCATTCCACCCATACCTTTGCCCATACCTTTGAAGAAGCCACCAACCCCTTCTTGCTGAGCACCTCTCAAGGGCTGCATGACCAGGCCACTGATACCGTCGTATAGACCGAGGCCGAAGCCTTTCCCTGCTGCTGTCGCGCCTGAGGAGAAGTCATGGACTTGGTAGTTGGGCCGCACAGTATCGTCACCCCAGAGTCTCGCAACGTTGTTGCTACCTTTCGTCAGTCCCATGGCGACGTCCATCGGCGATTGCACAAGTGCTTTGGTGAAGCGGCCGAGACCTTTGCCAGCGTGCGCACTTGTATGACGCAGTCTATCTGACTGCTTTCTCTTCGACTTCGACGAAGCGATTGAGGTGCCAGAAGACGTATCCGGCAATTTCATATCACCGTTTTCGCCGTTGAGAGACGCCTGATCGGAGGACGTGGTCGATGCCGATGCTTTCGACCGTCCCTGTTTGCTCTTGTAACCCACGCGGGCTGCTTTGTAGGTCTCTGTAGGCATCTCAGCAAGTCCCATGCCCATGTCACTGAATGCGCCACAGGCTGCAACAAAGCCGCCGGAGATGGGATCCCAAGGACCCTCGTCAGTCTCGTATTCGCGAGAACGGTAGAGCTTCAGGTCTTTGAAGTCGAGAAGGTGCTCGTTGACGAGGGTACATGCAGCGAAGGCGCTCAGTCTGACCTTCGTCCGCCTGATGCGCCACGTAGCAACACGTTCTGGACTCAGGGTGCAACGAAGTCGATCGATGTTGAGATGCTGGTGAAACGACTGTGCGCCAGTCTCGGTCCCTCTTTCACTAGCGATCTTACCGGCCAGCTCCTTGGCTCGTTGCATGGTAGCAGGTAACAGACAGAACCCGATGGCTTCGGAGAGCCCAGCTGCGTTGAGCCTTTTGTGGGGTATCGGGCGTGGACCGGCACCTGCTCTCGCAATCATAGCACCCCAGAAGTGCTGATCTCCGAAGAAAGGGACCACCAGGGTAGGCCTACCAGCAGCAATGCCCGCGGCAGTCGTACCGGCGCCTCCGTGGTGAACGACACACGATACTCGTCGAAACAGCCAGTCATGTGGGACGTCTTCGAGCATGAAGACACTTTCCGGAACGGACATGCCTCCCATACCTCCCCAGCCTTTCGACAATAGTACGCGTTGGCCAGTCAACTTTACGGCCTCGAATACGAGCTTGGTCATCGCATCCGGATCTTCTAGCACGATACTCCCAAAGCCTATGTAGATCGGTATAGGGCCACTCTCAAGGAATCGTTCCAGATCGGCTGCGGGCTGGTACGCCGGAGTCTCGAGAAATGCGAAGCCAGGAACAGAGATGTGCGAAGCCCAATCCTTCGGCTTTGGCACCAAAGCCGGCGACCAGAAGTACGTATGCGGGATCTTCAGGCGCTGGAGCATGCCAGGCGCCCACGTCACGCTGACCGGATCCAGTCCGAGGCACTTTGCGCGGAATCGATTGATCACGTCGCCGACGCCTTGCCATGACATGACTTCGATCATAGCATAGCTGATGTAATTAGTAGCTTGTGGGTCAGCGTTGGAAGACTGGATGTTCGCCAGTGGATGCGAGTAGAACTGCGTGGGCGAATACGGCATGGTGAACATGATGTGCACGGGTATACCTAGCTTCTCTGCGCAGTGAATGTGAGCAAAGCTCGGAGGATTGGCGATGATGCAATCTGCAACGAAGGGTCGTGGGTCGTCTTCGGAGGCATTGTCTTGCATGCCATTGCCGGCCTCATAACACGAACGCCAGCAGCCTTGAATGTACTCGCCGACATCTCGGCGACGCTCCCCGATGTCGCCGCTGACCAAAGTACGAATACCAGGCATTAGTGCAGGGTTCTTGACCATGTATGCCATCAACTTCGCAGGATCGCCGCCGATGTTGAAGAATTCCAGGCCATGGTCCTCCACGAACCGGTGAAAATTAGGATGTGTTGCCAAACGAACTCGATGTCCGTAGGTCTCCTTCAGTACCTTTCCAAGGGCAACGAAAGGCTGTACGTCCCCACGTGAGCCGACAACTTGAATGACAACGTTCAAGCTCGGGGGCTTGAGGGTGTCTGCATCTGGTGATGGCAGTGCGGCGTCCTGCAAATCCGCGGCCGTTTGCCGCAAGGTAGGCGTGAGAATCTGGGAGAGACGGCGATTCAACTGGTTGATACGGATGTTGATGCGACCATCGTCTGTGACACGGACACTGGTGTCAAGCCCATCCTGGTTGACATGTAAATCGCCGTCGGTATCGCCATAAGCCGGTGGTGCCTTCTCGTCATCATCTGCTTCGAGAGGATTAATCGCTTCCTGCGAGAATTCAGTCCTGAAGCTCGCAGCATCGGTCTGCTGGCGAGACAAGTCGTAGTCATGTCGATTGGGCTGTGTAGAGTCGGGGCCATTCTTCTCTGAGTGCGCACGCCTGGTCATGACGAATAGATTGACAATTGAATCTCAGGTTCTTTCTGTCCGCGATGACGGATCAGAGTGTTATGCTGCAGCCATTCAGTAGTAGCGATTGCCAATAGGGTATGATCCGAGAAAGGAAGAGAATGAGATGTTAGCAGCATAAAGACTCGCAGCGCAGAGTGGCTTGAGAAGGCTATGCAGCAACGCGTGGAGACCACGAACGACTTACGACCCGCCCAATGGCACTTGTCCGAGTGCGTATGTCTATACAGACATTGCACATTATTGAGGCGGCAGCATAATATAGTTCAAGGCACCGGCTTTTGAGCCAAAGAAGCTTGATGGTGCGATGCTCCGGAGAATCGTTTCACCGGGTTATTGCCGGAGATAATTCTATCTCAGTCTGGGCTCTTCCCGTCCAGCCAGCTCGGCTCAACCGCTCTGCAGACCCCCACATACTCGTCCCATCTCTTCTGGTCCTCTACGACACCCTCACCAGTCCAGAACATCGTCCAGTTGCTGTCCGGGATCGTCCATGTGCCACTCGCACGCTCGAAATACCACTTGTTGACCGGGTTGTCATTTCGACTGCGCCAACAGACGCCTTTTGGGAAGCAAGTGCGGACCATTGCTTGGAACACGATGTCTGCAACGCCTGCAGAGCCCTGAGAGGACTGCAAAACTGCGAACTTATCTAGGTAGGGCACCGGCTGTGACGAGGATGTGGACGCCTTCTCCCAGGTGAGGATGGCGCCACCTTCATAGTCGCCAGCGATGATGACACCAGCTGTACGACCCCGGATGCGCTCGAGATAGTGTTCTACGTCCAGCTTACGGCGGAACGAGTTTTCGATAAGGTGGACTAAACGTGGGAAGTCGATGCGAGGGTCTTCGCGGAGGTCGATGGTCGATTTGCCGGATGGTGGAGGGATCCAGCCTCCGTAGCCACGTGCTGACGGGATGATCGTGACGGGCATGCCCTTTTTTAGCAAAGTCGCAGTCGGTGGAGAAGAGCCTGCGGTGTCATTGGACGTCCAACCAGCGGACAGTCGAGCTAGAGGGAGCGAGGAGGACACCAAGGGCTTGTTTGTCAGCAAGTTATGGATGAGGCTGTTCTTCTGTGGCCGCGTGCCAGGTCCTTCCAGCTCAGCCGAGCTACGTGA
Source organism: Cryoendolithus antarcticus (assembly GCA_002077065.1). Lineage (NCBI taxonomy): Eukaryota > Fungi > Ascomycota > Dothideomycetes > Cladosporiales > Cladosporiaceae > Cryoendolithus > Cryoendolithus antarcticus. Next base: position 563,645 of record NAJO01000027.1, on the reverse strand, counting down.
ACGCGATGAGAATGCGGCTTCTTCGGGTGTGATGATCAATGCTGAGGATGCTGCTGGCAGAGTCGCAAGGCACTGCCGCGCCATGGTCAAGTTCGCCAAGTGCTGTCGGTAGACTGTAGGACTTCTCCCGTTCACAGCGCCAGGATGCATGCCCTCGGTGAGTTCCTGACTAACGTCGCCGAATTCGTGGTCGAGGTTGATGAAGATATGTGCACCATCGCCCCGATTTCGGCTAGGTATGCCACCAACCTCGTCAAGCACGATGATCCGATCCAGTGAGACTTGGCTGGTTGGCTCATGTTCAGTATCGCCTGTGCCGCTGACGTGGCTGTGTCCGAAGTGTGAGACCAGTGCCTGCATCACTTCAGACATGCTTGTAGATGTGACATGTCCAGAAGTGGAGTATGCCAAAGTTGGCACGATTGCGATAGTGCTTCGCTTCAAGGGATTCAGCAGCAGACCTGGTACTCCCACATTGACACCGGTGCTGCCTGTGGCGTCGGGGACGTCTGAGCAATTCAGAGCGTCCAGTACCAAGCGAGCGCCGTCCGAGCTATGCTGATTGATGGCGCTGACAAGGCGCTGCCCCTGCTTGGCGATGATAGTTTTCCTGCCTTGTAGATCTTGGAAATGAATGCCACCCAGATCAGTGCAATCAAACGCAAGCAGAATGCGCATGTCCAGCTTCACGAGTTGCGAGAGTGTTCTCGCGATGCCATCTAGGATCTCGTCGTTGAGGCTCTCCGGCGATCGGAGAGATGCAATAGCAACATGGAGAATAGGCTGGGACTCGAGAGGTCTGATTACTTCCACATCTTCACGCGTGAATTGAGGAGCCTGTGCGATTGCAGCTGCAGGAGCATACAGTCCCCCAAGATTCACCCCAGGCTTGATCGATGAGGAAGGCCTCGGCCGGGCCGTCATACTGGAACGCTTACTTTCCTTAAAGCGTTCCAAGTATTGACGAGCGTCTCGCTTCGTGGCATTGGCGGTGAGCACGTCGACAAAGAGCTCCCTGGAATCGGCAGAGTCTCTGGCGTGTCTTTGCGCCGGGCTCATCTGACGAGCAGCAGCTGCAGCGCCGTAGTGGCGCTGCATATTTATTTTCGTATGCGAGACTGCATACTTACGTGCCCCGAATGCGCTTGCCTTTCCAGACGCCAACATAAAGGTAGTCATTGAGCATCCCTAGGACGTAGGCCGGAGCCTGTGTGAGTGACTTAACGCCGGCTGTCCGGGCTTGCCAATGTGGATGTATATCACGCAGATGATTGCTCCTGCTGTCAGACGTACGCGCAATGGTCAGATGTAGAAAGACAAAGCATGAGGGAAATATGAGATGTGCAGATGGCCTTCAAGCTGTGAGTCAGGCTTTTTACCGATGCTGCGAGCACGGCGGCGTCCGACTGCATGCATGAAGACGATATCTCGCCCTGAGATGCTGCATAGTCTAACGCGATCGGCCACTATCAAAACCTATCGTTTCATCGACCAAGAAGGCGTGCGGACATTTTCCGGACTGGAAAACTGAGTAGACGACGCTCGTTTACACTGCAACGAATGTAACGAATGCCATTCGCGGTGCTCGGTTACAATCGGATCTGATAAGCTTTGGAAGGTCTTGAGAGAGGAATGCGCCACCACGTTCTTCCTGCCTCAAGCACGCAACCGGGTCAACGTAGAAGTGATCCACAAGTAGTCAAGGGTAGGGTACAGTACATATCTCTTTGTTCATCATTTTCCAATCCTAAATCTCCACCGCGATCGGGATCATCGCTGCTTATAGGCTAGCATTCAGAGAGGCCACCATCAAGAAGCCGGAATCAAGTCAGCCAGACCGTTACTTCGAAGCAACAATAGCTGATTGCGGCGAAAGTATTCAGCAATTTCAGGGACTCGTGAAAGCACAACGCCATGTCACATCTCTCATCTCGCCCTCCGCGGAACCCACCAGCGATCATGGACAGCATCCTCGAAAACATCGGCAACACGCCACTTGTTCGGCTTCACCGGATACCAGAGAGTCTTGGGATCAAGTGTCACGTCTACGCAAAGTGCGAGTTCTTCAATGCAGGAGGTTCGGTAAAGGACCGCATTGCATTGCGGATGGTGGAGGCAGCCGAGCGAGATGGTCGTATCACGCCAGGCCACAGCGTGCTTATCGAACCCACAAGCGGCAACACGGGCATCGGCTTGGCTTTAGTTGGAGCAGTGAAGGGCTACCGAACGATCATCACATTGCCTGAGAAGATGAGCAGTGAGAAAGTCTCGGTTCTCAAAGCACTCGGAGCTGAGATCATCCGTACGCCCACGAGCGCCGCTTGGGATAGTCCGGAAAGTCACATTGGAGTTGCGAGGCGATTGGAGAAGGAGATCCCCGGTGGTGTCATCTTGGATCAGTACGCGAACCCAAACAATCCTTTGGCACACGAGCTGGGCACGGCGGAAGAGATCGTTGAGCAGACGAACAAGGTAGAAGGGAAGCTGGCAGCAGTGGTAGCAGGTGCTGGCACAGGAGGGACAATCACAGGCATTGCAAGAGGCATTCGAAAACATCATGGACGGAGCGTGCAGATCATCGCGGCAGATCCGAAAGGCTCGATCCTGGCTGTACCCGCGAGTCTGAACGATGATGGGAAGGACAAGCCGTACAAAGTGGAGGGCATCGGCTACGACTTCATACCAGAAGTGCTCAAGCAGGATGAGGTGGACCGATGGTACAAAACAGACGATCGGGACAGCTTTTACTGGGCGCGGAGGCTGATTCGGGAGGAGGGCCTGCTTGTCGGCGGCTCGAGTGGTTCAGCGATGAGCGCTTGTGTCAAAGCACTGAAGGATCTTGATCTGGGCGCAGATGATGCCGTGGTGGTCATCTTGCCGGACAGCATCCGCTCCTACCTTTCGAAGTTCGTCGATGACGACTGGCTAGCTGCGAACGATCTCCTACCACCATCGCCTCCAATCACAGCGCCGAACACACCGCCGACTGAGCCTCTCGATGCAGCAGGTCAAGAGCAGAAGCTGGTAGTAAATGAACACAAGAAGACTGGCTCTCTGTCCTCGACGCACAAAGATGAGTACGCAAATGCCACAGTTGCCGACCTCCGCCTCAAGCCCATACAGACCATTGTGTCCTCCTCAACAGTGGACGAGGCGATCGAGCTGATGCGCGAGAAAGGCTTCGACCAGATCCCAGTCACATCAGCCAAGTCGTCGCGACTGATAGGGATGGTCACGCTCGGCAACTGCCTCTCGTATCTCTCGAGCCAGCGTGTCAATATTGATTCGCCGGTCAGCGATGTGATGTTCTCATTCTCTACGTTGGATGAGATCCGGCCGCTAGAGAAGCACCAGTCGCTGACCGAGGGCGAAGAAGGCAAGCGGCAGTTCGCCGAGATAACGACGGAGACGCCGCTGCGAGTGCTGCAGAGGTTCTTCGAGTGGAACGCTGCGGCGATTGTGACGAAGCGGGAGGAGAAGGAAGGTCTGAAAGCAGTGGCCGTGGTGACAAAAGTGGATTTGCTTACCTGGCTGGTGAGGCAGGGTAGAGTGAAGCATGAGAAAAGCGCATGAAATGAGAGTTGCGAAGTTGAAGTGTCACTCATGGCACGTTCCTTCCACTGAAGTGATGTGATCGTAGCTGCGTAGGGAAGTCACAATCTCATTTGAATTTACCCTCACTGGTCCAATACCCGAGTGACGACGACAACACTAAAGCTTCACAAGAAAGCACAGCAGAAGCATAGCATCACTCACAATGGCGACCGTCACTTGCAACACCACCATCACTCACCACACGACCGTCACTCACTGTGGCACTCCCTCTCCCATACTCGCCTTCACTTCCGGGCCATCGGCCAATTCGACTCAGAACGCCGGCGATAAGACTAAGGATGTGACGGTTGCGAAAGCCTACTAGAGTGATGAGAACGGCGCCGAGCAGTACAATCATTAACATGATGACTTGACGGGCCAGGCATGTGAGCAAGCTCTGGCTCAGTTTGTTGGGTTGTCTGCATGATCAAGTCGGAGTTTCCTGTTTTCTCAAACCCGCATAAAAGTGCCAAGTTTGCTGTTGTACCTCAGGCGTGCAGCACACAGCGTCGGAGTCACAAGTGCATGCCGGTTTCGTGATGGTACCACGACGTCCTCGAGGTGGGCAACGCTACACAGGTGACGATAGAACATCGCACGTACTGAAGCATGTACTCGTCGAATACCGTGGAGCATGGACACCACGATACGCTCAGCTAGTAGGCTGTCGGTAAATGGACTCCCTTAGAAATGCTCCAGGGTGAATCTGGCGCGATCCCTCAAGAAGCAGTCATGCAGGGCAGTAGATCATGTAAGCAATAAGCAACAAGACCCATGGAGAGGGACAAAATGACGAGGACGACAGAGTGACTTTCTTCGATGCAGCGGGAGCGACATGACACTCGCGACGGAGGCAATCCTAGCATACGGAACTCCAACGTTCTGGAGGAGAGTAGTTACCGCGACTTCCCCCACGATGCGATTGATGTTGCTTATGCAGGCGGCCATTGCGAGTGGGATCTTGATATTCGTTTGGAAGAAGGATGCTTCCAGCGATGAGCGCTTTCGTGAAGGGATCTTTGTCTTGAATCCGTTCGACCGACACTTCGCAGAGATGCATCAACGTCGAATATTGTTTGAGGCCTTGAACGCGCCATTTGGGCGCGTGAGGCGAGGGCTATTGCTATAGCCTCAGCAGACAAAGACCTCTCGCTGAGAAGAAGTGACCTCTCGCTGGACGTTTTCTTTTCGACAACGACAAATTGGACGATGTCCCGTTCCGCATCGCGGCTCAGTCTCAGCATCCGGTACCACGGAGATGGAAGTTGAACGCTGGTGGATTGATGTGTGTGGATGAGATGGTGTTGTGCTTGATGTGGATGTGGTGAGTGATGTCCACTTCGATGATAACGACCGAGCGGAGTATGGATTCGATCTCTGACTGAGGTGTGGTGTCTCTAGTGCCAGTCGCTGTTGTCAGCAATGGCTCACCTTGTTGTATATGTAGTCTCGAGGCTTCAGTTGCATCGTCGTCTCGGAAGATCTCGATCAGTGTGAGCGAACTCGCACGGAAAGACATGTAGAGAGAACGACTTACCTTCGCTACATTACACACCTACCTTAGGAACGCGCATCTTATTCCGCAGTATGAGACACCCCACGACCTGATATCACCCTCCCTCATTCGAAGGTTTCCTCAGTACAGTCCCTCCACTAGCTTCCTCACATGATCATATATCGGCCCACTCTCCTGTCTCGTAGCCGTCTTCACAATCGTATGCACCTCGTCCTTGCTCACTCCCTTCTCAGTCAGCGTGGTCTTCAGATCCAGTAGCTTCACTAGCTCCAAGATCGCATCACCAACAGCCAACGCATCCTTCTTGTTGTCATTTGTACGCGTCAAGCCAATGAACGGTGCCATTCTTGCGATCTGCGCTGCATCTGCGTCCGACGATTGTGCCTTTAGCTTCACAACGTGGCCAAGCGTTAGACATGAGGTGATGCCATGTGGTATGCCATATGGAGACCCAAGCGCGTAGCCGAGTGTGTGCGAAAGTCCCAGGCCGCCCTTGATGTTCAGTCCCACGAAGCCCAGAGACGCAAATGATGCCAGCTGCAGATGTGTGATGTACTCCTCATTCTTCGGGTCCCTCTTATACTTCGGCAGATAGATGAACAGCTCGCTCGCAGCGCTAAGTGCAAGCTGCTTGCATGGCATCTCGGTACTCGTAGGATGGTACATCAGCTCCATTGCGTGATCCATGGCGCGCATAGCCGTGCTCAACAACAGCCAAGGCGGTGTCTCGAGCGCGAAGTTCGAGTCGTATATCACTGCGCTGGGCACTAGCTCGGGCGCTGCCACGCCGGTCTTCAACCCGCTCTTGTCTGTGTAGCCCGCGTTCATCGTGCATTCTGCTGCACTGAGTGTCGTTGGTATCGCGATGTGGTGTAGGAACTTCCCGTTCTGCTCGTGCAAGCGGTGCGAGATCGCTTTTGCGGAGTCGATGGGCGATCCTCCGCCGATCGAGATGATTGTGTCGATGCTGTTGTCCTTCTTTACAATCTCCGTCGCCTCATCGAGTTGGGCTATGGGAGCGTGTTGGCCGATCTTGCTGAACGTGCCTGCATGTCTCGATCCAAGCTGAGACTCAACCTGCTTGATGAGCTGCGTCTTGGTGGCGAGCGAATTGCCCGTGATGATGAAGGCTTTGCTGGACTCAGTGGGAAGGCAGTCCAGCAGGTGCTGCTTCACGCTCTCAGGGCCATAGTGCAGGCGCTGGAGATGGGTCGGTCTCCACAGACCAGCCAGTGGGTTCGTTGAGGACTCGGTCATGGTGCTCTTCCGTCGGGTGGACCCAGGTACTTTGGAAACCTCGGTGCGCCAATAGCTTCGAGCAGGCTGACAGCTTCGTGTTGAGAGTAGTCTGATCGAGCTTGATCTGGGGACCTGGTGGATTCGACTTGGGGAACAGAAAGGGACTGTTGTGCGAGTGAGATGGAACCGGGGGAGAGTACTTACGCCAGGTGGCATTGGAAGGACTGCCTCTTCTACTGCTACAACAGCATGACGTGTGAGCTTATAAACATTCACGCGTCTATCGAGCCCCGCCTGGGAGATGTGGCCGGAGCAATAGCGGAGAGGAGCTAAGTCGAATACCGTAAGCAAGGTAAGCTTTTTGCAGTGCTTGGCTCAGGACAGTGCCATTAATGCGGCGCTGCATTACGATGGCTTCCTCTCCTTGACAGTCTGCTGGGGGGTTGCTTTCGATACCTTGACCACAGCGGTATCGCCGCACGGCACCAACGCAGCATGCGGCAAGGATGCAATGCATGGGACGGGTGGACGACGGACCTCAAAACGTCATTCCCCTCTCGGCCGTACTTGCCCATCGCCAAGTGATGGAGTCGGCGCCGTGACAGAGTTCCTCCACACATCAAGTTCCCCATGGTGATCTGCGTCGTCTTTACCATCGCGATACCTGACTGCGAGAATCACGGCCGTGAACCATAGACGGCGCTCAAGATGGGCCGCGTCGACGCACATAGCCATCAGCGGGGTGATCACATCCAGCATTGATAAAGGCAAGCTAGAGTCCCGATTTCTTTCATCACTCATCACATCCATCCTGCTCCTTGTATCAGACAGCTCTCAGATCGTCCAGACATCTCTTCAACAATAGAAAGAACACAGCATCCCTTCACATAGACACTCGACCTAAGCAGCCACCCTTCGTCTCGATCAACAACAATGTCTTCCATCAACTTCAATCCCGACAAGGAAATCCCGAGCTTAGCGGGTAAAGTCATCTTCATCACAGGTGGTAAGTCTTTGATCCTAAGTGCTCGAGCAGCCGTGTGCAGTACTAACAGCATCCTCAACAGGCACCGCAGGTCTGGGATCAGGCTCCATCCGAGCACTCGCCAAACACGAACCAGCCCAGATCATCTTCAGCGGTCGTAACGAGAAGAGCGCGAATGCATTGATTGAAGACGTTCGCAAGCAATCGCCGAACGTCAAGGTCACGTTCGTCCGCTGCGACATCTCGTCCCTCGCGTCGGTCCAAGAATGCGCTATAACCATCAAGTCCACGACTGACCGCCTTGACATCTTCATGCTGAACGCTGGAATTATGGCGGTACCGCCAGCCACCAGTGCCGATGGCTACGAGATTCAATTTGCCACGAATCATCTAGGTCACGCACTTCTGGTCAAGCTGCTCCTGCCACTCTTGCAGCACACCGCCAAGCTTCCTGGTGCAGACGTCCGCGTTATCAACATGACTTCAATCGCCTACCAACAAGCGCCGTCGCAAGGCATTGACTTCGCCACACTGAAGTCTAGCCAAGCAAACCTCGGGTTGTTGAACAAATGGGCTCGCTACGGTCAGTCCAAGCTCGCGCAGATGCTGTACACGGACGAGCTTGCTTCACACTACCCAGAGATTACATGGGTGTCTATCCATCCTGGTGTAATCCTCACTGGCTTGTTCGAGAATACGACGTTCTTGACTAGACTGCCCGTGTTGCTTCTCAATTTTGGCAAAACCACGCCAGTGGAGCAGGGGCACTACGCGCAGTGCTGGGCTGCTACCGCGAAGGGTGTGGTCAATGGGATGTACTACGAGCCAATCGGCATCAAGGCGAAGAGGACTACGTCGCAGGCACGAGACACCAAGCTGGCGGCGAAGCTGTGGGAGTGGACCCAGACGGAGCTGGCAAAGTGGTAGTGGAAGGTAGCTTCTGTGTGATGGCGGTGGGAGAATGAAGAGGGAAAATATCAGTCATTTGAGCTTATTTCGGGTTGTACTTGTGAGCGCTGCATAGATACACACTGGGTAGTAATTGAAAATGATTTGCATGACATATCGGCCCAGCCGCGCTAGGTCCTCTACCTGAGCTATCAACAATGTGAAATCGGTCAAGCTCTTGTCGGCATCGTCAACGTCCAGAGTCGTCCCACTTACGCCGAACAGCTCAGTATAGCCGTTATTGTCTACAGTAGACCGGAAAGAAGACGCACATCGTTCAGCGACGGCTTGCCGGTCTAACACGCAGTCCTACTCGGTGTGAAGGCTCTCTCACTGACACAAGATTCTCGCTCTACACTTGCAGCCAAGTCTACCGTACCTCAAGCAATCTGTTGATCTCAAGCAGCGTCGGTAGCAGTCTCGCGTCCTCTCAACAGCCCTTCAGCGTTCCGCCAATACATATCCTCAACCTGCTCCTGTTCGAACATCGCCTTCATCCCCTCATCCAGCTTCCCCTTCAAGAACTCCACACCCTCAGCCTTCGTAAATGGGAAATCACTTCCATACATCAATCTCTCGTGCCCAATCCCAGCACCATCCATTAATCCCTTAATCTGCCCCGGAAACGGAAAGCCAGCCAGATCGAACCAGAATTGCTTCTGCAGAGCTTTGCGCGCGTTTTCTTCGGCGTAGGGCTCCCAACCTGAAGGCACGAGAGTGCTGAAACCCGTCCATCGTGAAAGCAAAGGTGGGAACGCACCACCGAGATGAGGCAAGATGATCTTGATGTTTGGGCAGCGTTTGATGGTGCCCGAGAGGAAGAGATTCGAGACTATGCGGGCGGTGTCGAAGAGGAATTCGAGCATCGGGTTTGGGAAGTTAGTCGCGAGAGGCGTCGCCTTCGTGGGTGCAGAAGATGTTGCATTCGTATTTGTCGTCAGGGTTTGGTTCGTGCAATCGAGGCAAGGCGATGTCGGGTGGACGAAGATCGTAGCCTCTCGCCTATTCAACTCATCGAAGACTGGATCGAAGAGAGAGTCGCCTAGGTAGTGACCATGGGCGTTCGTCATCACGACATAGCCGTCACAGCCCTCGTCTGCTGCTCTGGCAATCTCTGCCAGGGATTCATCGACCGCAGGTAAGGGTAGACTAGCCCAGTAACCGAACTGATCAGGCTTGCGTCTCTTCAAATCTGCCGCGTAGGCGTTGCATTCCCGAGTCACTTTGGCCGCAAGATGATCATTGCCGTACGCAAGATGTGTGCCTGGAGAGGAGATTGACAAGATTGACTTTTTGATGCCATTTTTCTCCATGAGGGCGAGGTGGGCTTCCTCACTCCATTCGGGTAGGTATGGCATGCCATCTGGGTTGCCATGGCCGTTGTCAAGGCAGGCTTGTCGGTACGAGGGAGGTAAGAAGTGGACGTGAACATCGATCTTGTCGGGCAGATCATTCGCCATTGTGATCGAATGAAGAGGTCTTTGATATGAGGATGAAGCGAGTAAACGATAACGGACTTACAATGCATGCGCTTGCGGAACACCTGCAGTCATGCCACAGGGGAGAACAGTGCTGCTCTGCTTGTCTTTCACTTCCCAGTCAATCTACTCCCACAACATCAGACTCTCTCACAATGCATGCAATGTAACACAGCCCAATGCATGCAATGATGCGGTGCTGTCTCATGTCTCCGCGCCTGCCCGCCTTGAGCTCCACTCCCCAGCCAAGGAACCGTCGCAGCCGTCCACCAATCATTGTGACACCGAGTCTATACGTTGCAGTGGACAGCCCCATCTTCGACCTTCACACCGGCTCGCGATACTTTTCGCTATTAAGTCCGCTCGGTATTGCTCGTACATTGTGTCAGCCATCGATCCTTTGGCGTCAAATGCTCTTATGCGCACAAGTAGCAGCTCAAGGTAGGTCGTCCCATTGTGTACATTTTTTCCATTTCATATGAGCCCCAGCATGTCTTCCTTCAACATACCCAATGTCCGCATCTTTGACGGAGAGGAGATTATTCCCTGCGGCACCGTCACAGTAGAGAACGGCAAGATTACCAGCGTCGATGCGACGTCCAGCACTACGACGCCTACCCACACCCTCCTGCCCGGCCTCATAGACTGCCATGTCCACTGCAACTCTGCCGCTCCCACCGCCCTACCTCAAAGTCTCCGCTTCGGCGTTACCACAGTATGCGACATGCACAACGAGTACCCGAACATCATCACTCTCCGAAAGCAAATCGAAGAGGAAGGGGACTGCGCAGACCTAAAGACCACGAGCTTCGGGGCCACGGTCGAGAATGGCTGGCCAGGACCGGTCGTGCTCGCGCATAGTAAAGACCCGCACGTACTGGCTGAGGTCGCCACCTGGCCGAAGTTGAAGACGAAGCAAGATGCGAAGGATTATATCAGGGAGAGGGTGAGCGAAGGGGTGGACTACATCAAGCTCATGCACGAGAGTGGGACCGTCATGGGTGCAGAATTTAACATGCCTAGTCTGGAGCTGCAGAAAGCTGTGATTGACGAGGCTCACGCCAATGATTTGATCGCTGTCGCTCATGCTACTTGCCGGAAGGACACACTCGACATACTTGGCGTTGGGGTCGATGGACTGACGCACCAATTCACCGATCAGCCACCGAACCAGGAAGTCATTGATGCGTACCTGAAGAACGGTGCTCACCTCAACCCTACGTTAGCAGCTATGGGCAGTCTGACGACCGAGGGGAAGGCGTTGCAAGAGCAGTTTGCGCATGATCCACGTATTCAGCACCTACTACCAGAAAATGCAAGAAATAATATGTGTACGTGCATGGACTTCGCCAAGTTGCCTGGCTGTACTGTTGACAATGCATACGAGACGTTACGGCAGCTAAAAGCAGCGGGCGTGGACGTCGTGGTGTAAGTGCTTCCTTGATCAGTCGGACTTCTTGTGCCCCTCTACCTGAAGGGTTACTGCGCCGCTAGCACTGCTGACATTTCGCAGCGGGTCCGACGCTGCTGGTCCAGCGGTGGGCACAGCATGGGGCCTATCAGTCCATCAAGAGCTGCACCTGCTCGTACACAAGTGTGGGTTCACGCCCGTGGAGGCCCTCAAAGCCGCTACGTCCATCAATGCGAGACGGTTCCGGTTCCACGATCGTGGTCGTATCCAGCCTGGATTGAGGGCAGACCTTGTATTGATCGAGGGTAATCCGTTGGAGGACATTGGCGAGACGCTGAACTTGCGAAGTGTATGGACGAAGGGATTGAAGTGCAGTACGTTTGCGTGAGACGACTGGCTGAGCCTGATATATGAGCTCAAAACACGATCACCATGTTCCACTTCTAGCCGATACAAGACTATTTCATGGCATAAGCTGTATTGTAAGTCGTACGAGAAAGGCATTGCGAGAGGTAGCATATTCCCATTGCCAGAAGTCTGAGGGTCTCTTTCATGCTGCTATCGACCACGCCGCGTCCTGCTCCTGCTCCATGTCATGTCGATGAGAGGCAAGATGGAAAAATTGATGCGAGGCTATCAAGATGCCTCTATCCACGGCGACTCTCCTAGTAACTCACTATTGTGGTGCAACTTATAGTTGCATGATGTATCTTAATCTCTGAAGAGCGAAGTCATATTCGATCCATCACGGAAAGGCGTAATCTCGGAACTACCTACGCAATAGCCGAGCTTGCATTCTGGCCCAATGCCAAAAGCTGTGGCCAGCCGAGCGTTAGCGCGGCCTGTGCTCGACTTCTCCCCTTCATTTGCAATTCCTCCCCAGACACTCCGACCATCCACACAAGCTAACCTCCACACATCCCCACAACACCACCCCATCACCGCTCCGCACACCCCCGTCGCAAGGACCACCAAGATCAACATGTTCGCCCTCAGGAACGCTGGCGGCGCCGTCGCGCGCACTGCCACCAAGCAGCCCGCCGTCCGCTTGATGAGCACCTCCCAATGTAAGCTCCAATGCCCATCAAAACAACGCCATCACACTCAATGGCGGCATCATCAACATCACCAAGAACGCGTGACTGACTCGTGTCATCAGCCCGCATCCCGAGCTCCATCATTCGCACGCAGCGTCAACCCGCCGTCTCCCACGGCCTGCTCATGAACAGCGCGCGCGGCAACATCGCCTCCAACATCGCCCGCAATGCCGTCCAGAAGCGTGGTGTCGTGGCTGAGACCATGACCGCGGCTATTGTTACTGCCGCCAAGGCCCAGGGTGCTGGTTTGGCCACCATTGGTCTGGCTGGTGCTGGTATCGGTATCGGGACAGTCTTCGGCTCGCTCATCACTGGTGTTGCCCGCAACCCGTCGCTCAGAGGTGCGTCATGTGAAGTCATCATATTGATGGGATGATGGGAACTGACAATGGATCACAGGCCAGCTCTTCTCGTACGCCATTCTCGGGTTCGCTTTCGCTGAGGCCACTGGGCTGTTCGCGCTCATGGTTGCTTTCTTGCTCCTGTACGCATACTAGATGTGGGTTGCTACACTGCAAAAGTAGGACGTGGAGATTGTACAGAGATACTGTGAGGTATGGGTGGTAGTGGTAGACGGGGAGAAGCACGGTGGGCGGCTGCGTTGATGTACTGTAGCTGTCTAGTAGTGCGTCAAGGATGTTCAGCACAGCTTCGAGCAGCTCTAGCAAGCTCTCTTGCCTGTTTTGGATGCCATTCCCACCCCGTATGTGACAGATGAAGTGCTTTTGACGTGTCCAATGCCAGCTCCAGAGCTCCCAATGCCACATGGCCCAACCACTGCCAGCTTCAGCTGCAAGGTGCAAAGTCTGTCCGTTCGACCTCAACGTCAACATGAGTGTTTTGCTACCTTGTGCACATCAAGGCTGCTGCACCTTGCGGTGAACTAGGGTGCGAAAAGTGCATTGCCATTGTCACCGTCATGTTGAGTGCCTTCATCTCGCACTGTCGGCAGGCTGGACTCCAGCGGCCTGGCGCATACGAGCGCAGTGACAAGCAGAGAAATTCGGGCTTCTACATCTACTTCCGTCGGCATCACCAGAGCGATATGAACCCCGAGTCTCCAAAGTGATCGCTGATATTGAGGAACTACACAGTGCTGTAAGATGCGCAGGATCATGGCTAGAGGCATCGATCAAGTTCTACATCGGAAACGACGTGAACGATGCCCACGTCTTAAACAGATTCAGCAATGCTCAATGTTGCTGCCTTCGTATGCTACCTCGACTGTCCCAGAAGTCTAAAGAGGCTTGTGCTACTATAATACTCACTGCAGATGTCCTGTCGCCTCTACTACGTCGGTAAGAGTGCGTATGCAGCACGATTTGTGTCTGAAAATACTCTCGCCGCTGCTTTTTTAGATCGTCCGTCACTGTGGCGTAGTATACCAATGCTTTGGGAGAAGCTCCATTCGCTGAGGTTCTCGTAATCTTGAAGGAGCGGGAGTATGATACTGAAAGATTTTCAATCATAGTCTGAGTGTCACGTCCGCGTGGAGTCTTCTGGGTCACATTCGCAACCTTGAGAAAATGCGGAATTAGCAGTCATCTCCTCCCCGGTGACCCCAAGCATCCTAGCCGTGCGAACGAGTATGATGACAGTGTTTCGACGTCGTCTTCGAGTGTGGTGGAGTGGTCGTACAAGTCCCTGACGATGTCGTAGTGCTTATGGTCGAGCTCGAGGACGATGCCGTGCAACTCAAGGAAGTCGACAACGAGATCGAGCTGCTCGTAGTGTTCGAATACGACACAGTCGACGAGATACTGCTGCTACTGCCCGAGATCGAGCTGCTCGTCGAGCTCATGGTCATTGTCGAAGATGTCGTGTTCGTCGGACTCGACACCGTGACGTTGCCACCTGGGACCAGGAAGGTGGCACCGAGCACCCTCTGAAACTCCCTGCCTGTTCCGTCATGCCCAACGACATACACTGTGTAATTGCCTGTTGGTACGGTGACGTTTCCATAGAACACGCTGCCTTCCACCGGATCGTCAACATTCCCACCACCGTTCGTAAGGCTCATGTTCGCTATCAGCTCGCCACCGAGAGTGCGGTACTGGAACGTTGCATCCGCGAACGCGCCATCGATCTCGGCTAGTACTGTGGCGCTAGAGCCCGGTGCAGGAGGAATTGACACAGGAAAGTAACCTTCATGACCCGGTCGACCACGAAGCTCGACGTAGTCGAACGAAGTGAGCGCGAGGGAACTGACGCCGCTGATGGTCAAGGAGAAGCCAAGTGATGAGGTGCCTGTGAGCCCGACGGTCCAGATGCCAGGCTCCGGTGAAGTGATGATGTAGAATTGCGCACCTGTAAGGTCTGTGCGAGTGACGGAGGGATCTGTGTCGTTCACTAAAGTGCCGTTTGGGTGAGTGATGAGTAGACCGGCAGTGATGGAGCTCAGAGAGAAGATCAGTTGAGTCATCGAGCTGTCAACAGGTACCTTGATCAGTGTAGTAGCGTTCATTTCCTGCCGTCTTCTCAATGCCACATCACTCGCGGCTGCGGTAATGGAAGCAATACCAACAGTGTCAGAATTCCCCAGTGCGCCTGCGAGGGACGTAGCAGCTCCTGCTCACTCGACGAGCCGAGCTGCAGTACCTCGCCACCGGACGCTGCGGCTAACAGATCGAAGCCCTCCGACGACGTGCAGCCGTTGGCGAACAATATCGAGAACACCTGAACGCGCTTCTGTCGTGCAAGCTCGGCGGCTTCAGATGCCAGATCGATGTCCTTTGCTGCAGCGTCAGTGTAAACAAATAACGTTCCGCCTTCGCTCAAAGCGTTCAGAGCGTTGATGATAGCTGACATTGCCAATTCAGGGCAGTCGTCTCCACCACCTGCACCAAGATTATTGATTGCGGTGTCGAACTCCGCTCCGGATGTATAGGTCGCAATGTAATGTGTGCCGGGGTCTTGGATCTGTGATACGACATACAAGATCGGTTCATCGATTGTGCCTAGCTTGGCTCGCACAATGCTTCGGGCTTCTGTTCTGACGCCTTCGATGATACTAGACATTGACCCAGTAGTATCGATCGCGAACGCGAGCATTGGTCCAGCGCCCATAAGCAGACGGAACTGCTCGGGTGTCACGTCCGAGTCGTCGTGTATCGATCGAATGTATTCCTTTGTAGCTTCAAGTGCAACAACAACAGCGTCTTTGTGCAAATAAGCATGTGGAGAAAGCGTATAGATTACGCTATCTTTGTTGATCCCTTCAATGCCCTGTGCAGAGCCATCGAAGATGCCGCCATGGCTACATTTGTGGTCACCGGGTTTAGTGTATTCAGGACCCTCCTCGGAGTAGTAGCCGCTGGTAAGCGCACCACTGGTGAACAGGTTATTAGCACAGTCCTGGGTGTCGCATCCGGCGAGGAGCACGCAGAGAAGAGGTGTTACATGGCTGTCTGTTGGAGACTTGCAGGCCTGTTGGCAGCCGATGTCGAACTCGCGTGACCGAAGATCAGCTTTCTCTTCCAGAGAGGTAGTACAATTCTGACAGGTCGTAGTAGAAGGATCTGGCCTTGCGATTGCCGTGCTCGAATCGAGACCGAGCACATCTCGGTTGATGTCTTTGCGCCCAGATTCGATCCAGTTGCTATGAGAGTAGAAGTCCTGTAGTGTGTGCAAAGCCTGGCCCAATGCACGACGACCACGAGTCGCGTCACCAGCAGCTAGTCCGAACTTTGTCTCGAGACGAAGAGCAGACAAGCGATCTTGGCCAGCTGGGAAGCCTTCACCATCGAAGTGAGAGGGGGCATTGTGCGCATCAGTCTCATCGACTTGAGCATTCGCAGCGGCAATTTCGTCCCTAGCCCTTCGCATAGAGTTGGTCAGAGTCTTGACTGGAAAGTACTGCAGGTCCAGAGCTTCAATAGCCCGTTTCGTAATCGACGTGTGTGAGGTGCCAAGAAAGCCATATACGGAATACCCAACTGTCGGGATCAAGCCTCTTGTCTGTTGCAATGCAAACAATACTATGAGCGAGACGCAAGTTTTTATCGTGAACACGCGCATCTTCAAAGGGTCTCGAATTAGTGGAGACCGTTGATGAAGTGATTCAGAAAGTAGTAAGGGGGAGTATAGGCAAGCCAGTGAAAGAATGATCAGTGAGGTGGCCATTGTCAATGCGAAACTGACTGGACCTTCCTGCATTCTGCATAGACACGAAACTGTGTATTTGTAGGAGATATGAAAGACCTCGGAGCCACTCCTCCTTGGTCTTGCTCACCCCATGGCGCACCCAGATTTGGTTCGTGGAACGGCCAAGAGAATGCGAGGCACAAGCGCCAAGTATCTCACGTGATGGACACTGCGGCATCGTCGCACTCTGCATGACGGTAACCTGACGATGAAAGCCACAAGTGTACAGATTGTCCATATTTCGGATGTCGAAGTCCATCCGCAGTGCACTTACACCTTTCTGGTTACAGAAGTCGTGATTGAAAGCGAAGGAAAGGCAAGGCGTCTCTGTATACCTACGAAGGTACAACAGCCTCTCACATTTGCGCTATGATTTTGGCGGCGCAGTGGGTTCGAACGCGCAAAGAGGCTCCACTTGCGTGAGAGAGGACAGTGAGCGAGTGTCCGTTGCATAGGACTGATACTGAGAGTCTCATTGGAGTGGGCACAGGTCTGGTCCTTCAGTGGGCATGGTCTCTCCTGCGCGCGCTGCCGTCTTCATGATTGGATATGCAAGGCCGCCCAGGGATGATCCGTAGGAAAGACCACGAGAGCGCCATCAGAGGGCAGAGGGAAAGCCCCAGTGGAAGCCCCAGTAGTACAAGTCGCTCGCCATCATTCCATCTGGTCTCAATTTGCAGTAGTCGATGCGAGAGTCGAGTCCGTGTTCACATGCGGAAGGACTGATTCGCACGAGCTCAACAGATTACGTTGGCGAAAAGGAAACCTTGAAAGTAGAAGGGAGTCAGAGCAAACTGATACATCACCCGTTGACCGCGAGTCATGTGCATGTTTCCGGCGGGGCAAGAATCGCATCTGATTGCTCGTGACGGCACAAGTCGATACATCTTTCCTCGCATGCGCCATCTTGACAACACCTCACTATACACCACCACTTCAGTCCTTACCTGTTTACCACCGCCACCATGGCCGCTGTCGCCACTATGCAGCCCATCCTTTCCGCCCTCGCGACGATGCAGTCGAGCAACAATGCATCGAAAACACAAGCCCACGCCTACCTCGAGCGATTCCAGAAGTCCGCTGATGCCTGGACGAGTTCTTTCACATTACTACAGGGGGACAGTGATGTACAGGCGAAGTTATTTGCGGCGACGACATTGAAGGGGAAGATCGTCTTCGACTTTTATCAGTTACCACGAGAGAGCCTTCCACAACTGCGGGACAGCATACTGGACCTACTGCGCACATACGCCAAAGGCCCGAAACCTATACGGACGCAGCTATGCGTGTGCTTAGCGAATCTGGCGATCCAGATGTTGGAGTGGAAGGATGTACTGCAGACGGTGGTCACGGCACTGGGGAGCGACTCGGAGAGCATAGCATGTGTGCTGGAATTCATTCATGTGCTGCCCGAGGAAGTCACACAGGGCCGGAAGATCAACCTGGCTGAAGACGAATTACAACAGCGGACACGGGAGCTGCTGGAGGAGAACGCTCAGCAGGTCCTGCAACTACTCACACAGTATGCTCGCTCGTCACCCACGGCTGCACAGGATCCGATACTAATGGCATGTCTGACATCGTGGGTGGCGGAAGTGCAAGTGAATGATGTTGTGAATTCGCCACTCATGGACGTGATCATGACAGCGATTCAGGCGGACACATCGTTCGATGAGGCGGTCGAGACTCTTTGTGCACTGTTTCGGGAAACACGAGATGTGGACGAGTCAGTGGCAACGATCAAGACACTATACCCTCGACTTGCCGCGTTGCGACCGTGGATACAAGCCTGCGCCGAGGAGGAGGACTGGGACACGTTCAAGGGCATAACGAGAGTATTTGCCGAAGCAGGAGAAGCGTGGGTGGTCTTGATCGCTCGAGAGCCTCAGCAGTTCAGGCCGCTTGTGGAGTCGGTGTTGGAGTGCTGCGCAAGGGATAAAGAGCGAGATGCATTATCACAAACGTTCAACTTCTGGTACGAATTGAAGCAATATATCACACTGGAGCGGTATATGGAAGCAAGAGTGCAGCTCAACGACATTTACAGCAAGCTGGTAGACATTATGATTGGACACCTACAATTTCCAACCTCCGAGACTGGCAATGATACAGATCTGTTTGATGGCGATCGGGAGGCCGAGGACAAGTTCCGGGAATTCCGCCATGCAATGGGCGACGTGCTGAAGGACTGTTGCGAAGTCATCGGCGTAACGCAATGCCTGGAGAAGAGCTACGTGCTGGTCGAGGCTTGGGTCGGTCGGAACGGTGCACAGGCTCAGCAGGGCAAAGTTCCGGCGTGGCAGCAACTGGAGGCACCTCTATTCAGCTTACGGGCGATGGGTCGTATGGTACCAAAAGACGAGAATGTCATGCTACCAAGACTCATTCCTCTCATTGTGCAAATCCCCGATCACGAAAAGGTCCGCTTTCAAGCAGTGATGGCCCTTGGCCGCTACACTGAGTGGACCAGTGAACACCCGGAGACACTGCAGGATCAACTCAACTTCATCATGGCGGCGTTCCAGCATCCGAGTAAGGAGGTCGTCAAGGCTGCAGCGCTCAGCTTCAAGTTCTTCTGCAATGACTGCGCCGAGTTGCTCAAGGGCTTTATGGCGCAATTGCAGGGCTTTTATGAGCAAGTCCTCGACAAGCTGCCGCCGACGAGCCAAGAAGAGGTCACCGAGGGCGTGGCTTCAGTGCTCGCAAAGCAGCCGCTGAACGTTCTCTTCGCTAACTTCAAGCTCTGCTGCGACCCTGTGGTGAAGCGCCTTGTCACCATGGCACAATCGGCCAATGACAAAGAGTCACAGCTCGCAGTAGCCGATCGCCTAAATCTCATTACCATCTTCATCCAATGGGTCACGCCTTATGTCGACCCTCGAGAACCAAGCCCAGCAGTGCAGTATTGTCAAGAGATCTTCCCGGTACTCACGGCAATCGCCGAGCGCTTCGTGGCCTTCACGCCGATCATAGAACGAGTCTGCCGATGTTGGCGCTACATGGTGCTCTCCTACCGAACACATACCGCTCCTCTACTCCCACAACTCGCAGACAAACTTGCCGCCGGCTTCTCGTCCAGCAGACAAGGCTGCTTCCTTTGGGCAACTGACAGCATCGTCCGCGAATTCTCAGACGTTTCTGAGATCGTACCCGAAGCGACCACAACAGCAATATACAAGTTTTACGAGCAACAAGCGACGACTTTCCTCCGCATACTGAACGACCTCCCACCCGAAGAACTTCCTGATGTGATTGAAGACTTCTTCCGCCTGACCACAGACGTCCTGCTCTATCACGCCAACTCCCTGCTTGCCTCACCACTCATGCCCTCACTCCTCGCCGCCGCAACGACATCCCTTACCCTCCTCAAAGAAGAGCCTCTGATGGCAACCCTGCACTTCCTCCGCGACTTCCTGGCCTACGGCCAGACCTCCGCGCCATCCTCCTCGTTCTCTCCAGACGATGGAACCTACAGCCTTCGCCCGAACCCAGCACAAACACAGGCCTCCGTTATCGCCCTCGCGACCACCTCTGGCGAAGCTATTACCCAGCGCTGTCTGACAGGAATGATGTACTCCTTCCCGCAAGACTGCTTCCCAGACGCTTCGGGCGTTCTTCTCGCACTGTTCCAGCTCATGCCGGAAGCTACGGCCGGCTGGGTGGAGGGCACTGTGAACATGCTGCCTGAGGGCAGTGTCAGTCAGCAGGAGAAGGAGAGACTGGGACGGAACATTGGGCAGAGGGTGCAGATGGGGGAGGTGAGGAAGGTTAGAAGCCTACTGCAGGATTTCACGCAGAGTTATAGGCGGAGGAATGTGGCGCCGAGGGAGGGTTTGGGGAGGTTGGAGCAAGGACGATTCAGGTTTGAGGGGTAGGGAGATGGTCCCAGGATTGGGAATCGGAGCAATGTGAGAGAAATTGCTCGCGGAACATAGTAGGACGAAGAATG
Source organism: Cryoendolithus antarcticus (assembly GCA_002077065.1). Classification (NCBI taxonomy): domain Eukaryota; kingdom Fungi; phylum Ascomycota; class Dothideomycetes; order Cladosporiales; family Cladosporiaceae; genus Cryoendolithus; species Cryoendolithus antarcticus. Next base: position 543,285 of record NAJO01000027.1, on the reverse strand, counting down.
GGAAATGAACTTTGCTGGGACGCAGTGCTAGGAACGCATGCTTGAGACTGTGTACCTGTAGCCGGCGAAGTGAAGCGCCAAACGACCGTGCAAATACCCCTTTCCGCGCTCCTTCATCGCGAGAATGATCGCACGTCGCCACTTCGCACTCGCTAAGTCCTGCAAATGCATTTACCGGGACAGGATCCCTCGCGTGTCGTTGCGCTTTGCCACATGCTCTGTGCGGACTATTCAAGGGACGGATCCGAGCGTGCACTCGGAACACTCCACAGTACCGCGTATGAACCCGGGGTGGCCTTTTGAGCTGTTCTGATACGAGCCTGGCAACGTGATCGAATATCTGCCATTACGTGATGCTCCTGAGTGTCTGTGACTCTCAGTGGACTCTCACGTAAGCCACCTGCTGAAGTGAGTGTCTTCGCACTTGCACAAGCACAATTTGTTCGAGTCGCCGGGAATGTCGTGAAGTCAGGCCAACGATCATGGTAGTCTAGCGGGCGCAGGATCTCCATACGAACTGATGTCTCTCAATGAGCCATTATCTGGCCATTTTACTGCTGTGAGTACATTGATAGTTGCGGAAGCATGTGTGTTCCGATCGTGAGAAAGTCGTACATCTACCCAGTTTTGGCGGGTGTTTTAGCCATCTCAGCTCCTACACCCCGTAGAAGTACGATAGTGTGGCCGGTGACTACGCCAGTAGCCCCCAACTTCTGGCCAAAATCTAGCAATTTACCTCCCTCCACATGGAAGACCCTCAGCTTCTCCTCCTCGCCATTCCCTTGATTGTTGACATTGCTCACCTGCAGACTTTTCGCTGCTAGGTCCAATACCCTCCCCACGCTGAAGTCTGTGGAGTAGTAGAATGTACCTTTTGGGATCTTGGCTGTTATTGTTTCCGAGGATGCTTCGACGTAGAGATATATCCGCTTTTCGGGAGCTAGCTTGGCGTCGCCCTTTGCAGTGCGTTTGAGCGTAGCCGATTCTTGGAGCTGTGCGGCAGCCTGCGCTTTTGATTTGCTTACAGGTGCTTTGGGTAATGCAGCTTTCTTCGATGCGCCCCATGCCCGAAGCTTGTCTAGTGCTGCAAGGCCTTTGTCTCGTTGAGATTCGCCCTTTGGTCGTGCTCCTAAAGGCGTCAAGTTCGCGCAATCGTGATCGTACGTGAATCGATGTTTGAGACAATAGGATCGATTGCATTTTTCACAATGGACGCCAGTGACAAGGGGCGTGTCGATCAAGGTCTTGCAAGAAGGTGACGAGCATTGTTTTTCGTGTGTCAAGATGCTTGGTTTCGGTGGCAAAGGCGATGCGTTTTGTTGTTGGGCTGCCCTTCGTCTTGCCCATGCGCCAGCTTGCGGACATGAATGTGCTGACTCCGTTCGATGGTCCAGGCAGAACTTCCTGCGATCTGTTAGCACGCATTTCGGTAGTCACGCTCTTGTCCCGACTTCTCCGAATATCTGCAATCTCGACAATGCTCCTGTATGCTTAGCTACAAGAGTAGAAGCCCTTCTGTTGGACCTATGAGAGACCGCAAAGGGCAGGAGGCAATGACTCTTCCCAACTCGTCTCTCAAGGGTCACCCATGTCTGAGACTTAACACCGAGCGTCTGCATATGAGCATAGCGGTTGTGCAGATATCTGGAGAAGCAGAACGACACTCGGTACTCACCCTCTACAGCTCTCGCAGCGAAATGGGAGGAAATCTAGCTGGTGACAGAATGTCATCTGACAGTGTGAGCCGATCGCTTCAACATCACCGACAGACATCGCGCTGAAGGTCTCGCTTGGATCGGTGGTCTGTGGTTTTGATGCCATGACTGCAGTCCAGGTGCGTGAGCCTCATATACTACCAGCGGCAAGTCGATGGTGACTGAGTCAGCGTACGCGTTGACGAGGACGCCTTCAGCTCGAATGTTCCAGCGCTATCGTTATCGTGATCGCGAAGACTGAGTCAGCAAGAGTGAGTTGACCCCAGAGTGTAAAGAGGCTCATGCCGAGAAACGGGATCTACCGGTCCGAAGCGTCTGGGGCAGTGCACATCTAGGTTCACTGCTGCTGTCATCACGGAGATTATTTCAACACCCTCAACGGTCGACGCAGGAAAACGAGGATGTTCCATGGCAATCGATCAATCACGCATTCAACATCCCGAACACGTTGTGTGGTGAATCTGGAGATGTGCGCGCAACGCGCAGCACGCCTCTTGGCGGATCTACAGAGCCCAGGCCCAATTGCTTGGGACTGAACCTACGCTCATCTTTCAATAGATCACACTTGGCAAACACTCGACCTCGTCATGCGCAAACTCAGTGACATGTCATTACCGTACAAGGCCGAGGTACCAAATCACTGCGACCATAGGCACGTTCACCGCCTAGCATGCCACGCCGGCCTGCTTGGGGTTTCTACTGCTCGGGCCTATACTTTCTCCACGGGACCTGCTGCGGAGGATTTTGCTGTGGAAATACGGCTAGACGCACTCCGGCCTGGCGCGGGCCATGGCAAATACCACAGCCTCTATGATGCTACTCATTACATGCTGGAACCCCGCAATGTCTTGCCAATGCTATTAGCGGCCCCTTGCTGTGTCTGGTTGAAGTCGACGGCGCCATCGAAGAACTTGTTATGGCAGCATTAGTACACGACCGTGATACCACTGTAACAACTAGATGCGCATAGAAGTCTTCAAGGCTCTTCTGGCACGAGCGAACAGACCGCAGACGTCAAAAGAACCACCGTGATCGACCGGCAGTCTCACACTAGCGGCCTGTCTTCCAGCAGGGCGTGCTATGAATACCGTCAACGGGTCATTTGTCACTTCACTGCTTGGAGACTTGGCTTCGTTGTCTTGGTGGTCTTGACATGCCGCTACTCATCTCCTTGTCACCGGAGCACGATGTACACGAGCCATGTACAGATCCGAGTTTAGCAACAGCCATGGCTCTCTCCGTCATCTTGATGGACTGTTCACCTTGGCTATACGTACACCGGAGCGTGGATGCGCAGCATGGCACTGAGGAGCAACTGGTCGCAGCGTTGTGGTTCTTGGTATATATCGTGAGTATCCTTCCCTTTTCTCTCCTCTTCTACTACAATCATCAGCGACCCATTCTCCACCATCACCTTCGCATTTCCATACATTCTCAACATCCACTTCAAATCTATTTCAATATGAAGGCCTCCGTCATCTGCGCATCTCTCCTGGCCGGTCTGGTCGTAGCCGCCCCAGCGCCTGGCGATAAGCCCAAGTATGGCAAGGTAAGCATCACGCATCACTCCAACCCCCCACGAAACAAGACTGACCCACCATACAGGACTGTGACAAAGACGGCTACCTCAAGAACACCAACAAAGGGTTCCCCATCCCCTTCACCTCGACCTACCGCATCAAGGCCACCCCTGACCAAGTCGTCGACGCCAACAACACCTTCACTGGTGGTCTCAAGGGCGCCGTAGGCTTCTACGACATCGGCATCAACACCGAGTTGGACACCATCTGCTACTACATCCGCCTGTACAACTTCCAGGGCGAGTACAGGTCCCCAGCGCGCACTGCCACGCACTTGCACCAAGCCGCCAAGGGAAAGTCTGGACCACCTCGCATTGCCTTCCCCAACCCGAGCATCATTCCGGGCAAGGACTACCGCGTCACCGCTGGATGCCAGACTGGCCCGTTCACGACGGGTGTTATTGTCAACGCCACTGGTCTTGACACTGGCGCTGGCTTCAAGGTTGCGCAGATCGAGGCGAACCCGGCAGGCTTCTTCGTGGACGTGCACTCATCTCTTGCCGTCCCCGGTGCCGTCAGGGGGCAGATGGGTTAGATGTTGAGTTCCGCCGATATGGTGAATTCACTCGGGTGCAGAAGGGTTGCAGCGGCTCTAGCGATATCCGCGAGACTTATTTCGTAATCTAGTAGTCTAATCAAGTCTCGTTATCACTCAATTCTCACTGGCAGGACCTTCTCACATGAAGTTTATGCTCTTGCACACAAACTCACAGAAGCCATCTCCAGCGAGCGTATTGAACGAGAGAGTGTCTTCAAGAAGTCTGGCCGTTTGACAACAACGGTGCACGTGCCACAATTTCCATATCTTAGCGGTGGGGGTTTGGAGTGGGGAAGAGGTCGGGGTTAAGACGACGCGGGCAATGAGGACGCCCTTGCTCCGAGGCGCGGCTAGAGAGCACAGCTGATGTGATCCATCGCCTGGGAAGCTCTGATGAGTCCAGTCATACACAAGCACCGCACCATCAGCACTTGATGGGTGGCCGGCCATCGTTGACGGCAGCATGAGTTTGGCATCTTCATTCGTCTCGTTGTAGTCACATCCTCACTCGAGAGCTCCGGCTTCCTCACTCCGTCAGCTTCATTTGCCGCGAGGCAGTCAAGCACCAGTCCTTCATCCATCATGTTACCATCTTCAGTCCGCCCCGCAGCTCGTCCTCGCTCAGTGTCTCTTCCTTCACTTCAGTCTCGCACCTTCTTCAACTGGCGCCGCAGCAGCCGGTCATGGAACTCCCAGATAGACCCGAGCTATCATCGCTACAACACCTACCGCAACCTCAAGGATCGAGTACGTCTCATGAAGGCCGTCTCTCGACGTGCTCAATTCAATTGGGATGTTTCATCTCGCTCGCTGTTCAGTCCGAGGTACGCTAGTCATTGGTATGGTAATAGGTACGGACGATGTGGCGCCGAGGAGAGCGGCAACAAGGCTGAAGGCGAGGAATATGAACTCACGCAGAAGGAACGGGAATGGAAGGCGCAGATGGAGGGATTGAGGCGAGGCGATCTATGGCGGGAGCAGATGGAAGTGCTGCGTAAGCGGGTGGAGCAAGATCCGTACGAGACCGTCTTTGGTAAGAGATTCGAACCCTTCTGGAGCTACTGGTTTCCCCGGGAGGAGTATGGTCTGCCTGCCAAACAGGGTGAAGGTGTATCAAAGATGACGGAGCAGACGCCAGCTAACACTGGCGGGTCTGTAGAAGCTCTGAACTCGACAGCCGCGAAGCCCGCAACGATTGTGAGATCGTCTTCGACCACATGGGACTCTTGGACAAACAAGACCGAGAGGACTGAGTGGGACTCGGCCTCGGGACAGACGAAACGCTTCGAGTACGATCCTGTATCTAATCGTATGAGGCTCGTCGAGGAGAGCAAGCCTGTCAAGGCCAACGAGGTCAGATCGTTGTCGAAGGGCACGTCGAGATCATCTACCGAAAGGCAGATCCATGGCGATGACAAGTCTGCCCCAGTGCCTGTGCAGGTGAGGAAGGCCATCGTTGTCCCTACAGAGACCGCGGCAGCTCAACAATCGAAATCTGCACGACCTCTTCCTAACCCGCACGGCGCCACACACATCGGGAGCAGATCTTCGAAGCCAACCTTGACACCGGCTCAGGCCATGGCTCAGCCGCCCTTTCATGTCCGGCCTGGCGTGCCGGCGAATCGGATGAGTCCAGAACTCGATGGTCTGACCGCAGACTCAGTTCGTGCTTCTGTTGGCAAACACCCGAAACACGTCAGACTCGAGACTAAGAAGGAGAGATTGCTGCGTGACAACCGCAGACTGCAGGTGAAGGTTGAATCCGTGGATCGCAGGCTCAAGCAATTCGAGGTGCCCGACAGCAGCACGAATCATCTCTCATCTGCGAGCAAACCGTATACACAGCCCAATGTACGACCGATCGAGCCTTTGCAGACATCGATGCAACGCAATGCCACTGCGAAGTCGGATGAGCAGCCTACGACGCCGTTGCAGCCAGCTGTCGTACGGATGCAGTCAAAGGCCCAGCCAGAGCCTGTTGATCTAGATGACTCAGCTGCACATGAATCTACCGAGCCCATTACATTGCCATCGATTCTGCCCAAGGGCTGGACAGAGCAAACGGAAATTTTGCAAGCAGACAGGGTGCGCCGCACAGCCGCTAGAATCCCAGTGCTGGACTACGGTCGCTCCGATGTTGCGACAAAGGTCGCCTCCGCCAAGGCACAGATGTATGCTCGAGCAACGCCCAAATGGATTACGGAGATGTTCTCTACGCCTCAGCAATCGCCCGAGGAAGTCGCCGCCGAGGGTGCAAAGATGGCAAAGGACCAGAAAGCAAGGATGTTGCTCGATAACGAAGTGAAGCAACAGCAGCTTGCCATGCAGCTTCATGAGAATAGAGCCAAGATTGCGAAGCATGAGGCTCGTCAGACAGCTATCGCAACGTCTAGTCCGGCACCAAAGGCCGTGGTACCGCATACCAACGACCAAGAGAAGCTGATCCAGAAGATACGCTCCCTTCGCGGCGAGCTTGACATTGCTTACAAGCAGTCGTCCGTACATGCAGATGAGTTCAAGCATCAGATCCGAAAGCTCGAAGCACGCGTGGCAGACGCAAAGCAGACTGCTGCTGCACGCTCGGAGGCGGATCTGGCTCAGTCGAGTGATATCGAGGCACGCTACCGTCGCAAGCTTCGTGCTTTGAAAGACGAGTTGGACATCGCGTATAAGCAGAGTGCAGTGCATGGTGACGAATTCCGCGACCAAATCAAGAAGCTAGAGCAGCGCATTGCGGACGTTACTGCGAAGTCAACGCCCGCGCCTACCGCGTCACCAGCCCCAGCTCGCAAAGACAGCGGCGTAGAGCTTGACGTCGATGCCAAGATGGCTATGCAAGGCGAAGGCGACTTCTGCACGAATGTCACGAAGTGGGCAGACAGCAGCAAATGGTACAAGCAAACTTCGCACAACGCCTCACCGGAAGTCGAGAAGGTTGATAACAAGACCAAGGATCGCGAGCTTGTGAATGCAGTCCGACGACTGTACGAGAACCACTACGGAGTCATTGATACCGAGCACAGGCAGGTCAAGGAGGACGCGAGGGACGGTTGGTTGGCGAAGCATGACGAGAAGGTTGTGTATGACTTCCAAGATGATGGACTGGAGACACAGCTGCGGGATGAGCCTGCTGTGAAGACACTGCCTGCCACAGAAATTACAGCAAATGCGCCTACTCCTGTTACTTCAGCAGAGTCGTCGGATGTTGCGACATCCGCTACCGCCGACTCGACGGCACTCGAGTGGGACCACCCACCAGTGTACAAAGTTCTTGCTTATGATTCGGGCAACGATATGATGAGCACAGCTACGACGTCTTCCTGGCTAACAGAGACGGACGAGAAGCCCTTGAGCATTACGCACGCGCTCGACCAGCTCTACCAGCCAGCTCGCTTCGTCAGCGCCTTTGCTGAGATGCAAGACCAGGGCTACCAGGTCGTGCATGCCGGCAAAGATGTACTTGTCTTCAAGAAGGTGAAGCGGGAATCGCCCGTCGTTGTCGAGGCAAAAGAGCCACATGGTTGGACCGAAATCGAAGCCGCGGCGAGAAGCGAGGTCGAGGCGGCAGCGGTCAATCCTGTCGACGGCATGACTAAGCCACGCGATGAGGTCCACCCAGCGACAGGCAACTTCGCGAGCCCGACTGGCTTTGTGAACTACGATCCTGTGCGTGAGTCCAACGAAGTTGCTGCAACTCCGTCCAGCTCGTCAAAAATTGCCGGAAAGTTCGTCTCGGATTACGAAGCTGAAGCATGGGATGACTCGCTGTCACGCGAGCACTTCAAAGACCGCACTGAAGCCATTGAGGAGCTCCTCCGCCGCGACGAAGAGGAGAGCACGAAACACTACCCCTTAATCAAGCGCTCCGAGCCAGTCTTCAGCGGCACGAAGCGCGTTGATCGGAAGCCGTTCCGTTCGCGTAACATACCTCGTCGTCCAAGAACTGAGGCATCCGAGCAAGGCCAGAATGAGCAGAAGTCTTCCAGAGCGCTTCGCTGGACTGCCGGAGCAGGAGTGCTGACCGCGGCGGCTGCTACTGCGTATGCATTGGGTACTGCGAAGGAGAATCGGAGTGAGAGGGAGAGAGAATGGATTGCCAGGGAGAGAGCTGTGAGGGAGATGAGGGAGGCTGCTGAGAGGGGGAGGTGGAAGTTGGACAATGGGTTTTGGAAGAAGGGGGAGTAGATGAATGAGGAGGCATGAATGGTTTGGGTAGGGGCATCTCCGCTTGCATCTTTTGATGACTTTTGCCTGAAGGTATGGTTATGGTATACACGCATCTATGAAGCATGATCATCTCAACACATGTCTCTCCATGGTGGTGCTGGTCGTTCAAGTCGTTCTTACCTTACAATGCTTCCTGCCGTGATGTTACACTTTATGTGGCGAGCCTCGGCGGGAAAGATCTCCGATTTGCTTGGCGTTGACGTCTTGTAGATGCATCATGTAATCAACGACGATGCGAGTCGCCGAGCCTATGCGTATGCTTGCGGTGCCTTGCATTGTTTGAAGCGAAATTCAGCTACTGTCTATTGAAGAGTCAGTCATCTATCTCTCTTCTGTTTCGTTCATTGAGCCATACACTACCGTGAACATCACTGCGACTTTGCCGGAACGGGTCACACGAGGACATGATCCAAGGGACGAGTCTGCCATGGCGACTTGCCCTACGAAGCCCGGCGCGCAGAACATACAGCACGAGTAGATCTGTTTGCGCGGCATGCAGGGCGCCGGTGCGAACACCACATACTCTGTCGAGTCTACCACATCGAACAGCCGGATCGCCACTGCTTTCAGAGCGTGTTCCCATCACAGCCCGACCGTTCTCGTTATCGAGTTCTCGAAGAAGAGACAAGCCACCAGGAACTCAACCGGATGAAGAGTTGATTAGCGAAGACCTGAAGGAAGCGGAAGAGAAGTCCGAGACCGATCTCGAGGCGAAAAACAAGCCCCCAGAACCGACGCCTATACCCAGCGCTACAGATGGCAAAGCGGCGTCCAGCGCCGGCGGTGGCGGCAGCGGCGATTCCGGTGCGCCTGGTGGCAGTGATGGAGGAAATCGGAAGCGCAAGAGCGGGCAAAGTATTGCGCTGGCGAAGCCCTCGGTACCCGATGAATACCCTCAAGTGATGGCAATTCCTATCGCTCAACGGCCACTCTTTCCCGGATTCTACAAGGCGATCACGATCCGCGATCCTATCGTCGTGGCAGCCGTGCAGGAGCTGCTGAAGAAAGGACAGAGCTACGTAGGCGCATTCCTACTGAAGGATTCTGCAAGCAATCAGGATGTCATCAACGATCCGAGCGAAGTCTACGATGTTGGCACGTTCTGTCAGATCACTGGCGCATTCCCAGCTGGGTCCGGGGATGAGAAGGCATTGCAGGCTGTACTCTACCCGCACAGGAGGATACGGCTGAGCGAGTTACTACCACCGAATCGACCTGGTGTGAAGACGAAGGACAGTGTGCAGACTTCGCCAGTACCTACGGAGCCTGTGGCTGCTGAGGAGGCAACGAAGACGGAAGCGGATGAGAAGAAGGGAGACGTTGTGGCGAGCTTCGAGGAGCCGAGCGGGGACAAGGATGCTGTGGCGAAGCCAATGGTCGCATCTGGACCGACAGCGTTCTTATCGGACTGGCCTGTCAGTCTTGTGAATGTCGAGAATCTTGTGGATGAGCCATTCGACAAGCGATCGCCGACGGTGCGCGCATTGGTATCGGAGATTGTGAACACATGCAGAGAGATCGGCACTGTTAATCAGCTCTTCCGCGACCACATATCGACGTTTGCGATGTCGCAATCAGCAAGCAATATCCAAGACGAACCTGCAAAACTCGCAGACTTCGCAGCTGCAGTCTCAGTCGGTGAGATGGAGGATGCACAAGGTGTGCTGTCTGCGCTGAACATCGAGACGAGACTCAGCAAAGCGCTGGAAGTCATCAAGAAAGAGCACATGAACGCACAACTCAGCAGCAAAATCTCCAAGGACGTTGAGACCAAGATACAAAAGCGACAACGAGAGTACTGGCTCATGGAGCAGATGAAGGGCATCAAGAGGGAGCTTGGACTTGAGAGCGATGGTAAGGACAAGCTGGTGGAGAAATTCAAGGAGAAGGCGAACAAGCTCGCGATGCCGGATGCTGTCAAGAAGGTGTTCGACGAGGAGATCAATAAGCTTGGGACCCTTGAACCAGCCGCGAGTGAGTTCAACGTCACAAGAAATTACCTAGACTGGCTCACGCAAATTCCTTGGGGTCAGAGGAGTGCGGAGAATTTTGGTATACAACATGCGCGAGATGTGCTTGATGAGGATCACTACGGATTGAAGGACGTGAAAGATCGCATACTGGAGTTCATTGCCGTGGGCAAGCTACGAGGGACCGTTGAGGGCAAGATTCTGTGTATGGTAGGGCCACCAGGTGTCGGAAAGACGTCTATCGGCAAGTCCATCGCAAGAGCACTGAATCGTCAATACTACCGCTTCAGTGTTGGTGGACTGACGGATGTCGCCGAGATCAAGGGCCACCGAAGAACATATGTTGGCGCGCTGCCAGGCCGCATCATTCAGGCATTGAAGAAGTGTCAGACCGAGAACCCGCTCGTGTTGATCGATGAGATTGACAAGATCGGCCGAGGACATCAAGGCGATCCTTCGAGTGCACTACTCGAATTGCTGGATCCGGAGCAGAATAGCTCGTTCCTGGATCATTACATGGATGTGCCTGTTGACTTGTCGAAGGTGCTCTTCGTGTGCACAGCGAACATGCTCGACACTATTCCTCGACCTCTGCTTGACCGCATGGAGGTCATTCAGCTGTCTGGCTATGTGTCTGACGAGAAGATGGCGATTGCTGATCGTTACTTGTCGCCCCAAGCAAAGGAGCTGAGCGGTCTCAAGGATGTCGAAGTCAACATTGATAAGGACGCGATCATGGAGCTGATCAACAAGTACTGTCGTGAGTCCGGCGTACGAAACCTGAAGAAGCACATCGAGAAAGTGTACCGCAAGTCCGCACTCCGAATCATCCAGGATCTCGGCGAGGACGTCTTCAGCGAGGCCCAAGCGATGACGCCGGAAGGCAAAGACGCCGCGACCGAGGCCGCAAAGGAGAAAACAGATCCTACGATTACACCTGAGAACATCGCCAATGAGACAACCGAAACTCCACGGGTCGCGTTGAAGGTGCCCGACAGCGTCAAACTTGACATCACTGCCGAGAATTTGAAAGACTTTGTCGGCCCTCCGGTCTTCACCTCCGACCGTCTCTACGAGACGACGCCGCCTGGTGTAGCTATGGGTCTTGCCTGGACGCAAATGGGTGGCGCCGCGCTTTACGTTGAGTCGATCCTGGAATCCGCGCTCTCCTACAACTCTCGCGCCGGTTTCGAGCGAACCGGTAACCTCAAAGCCGTGATGAAGGAGAGCACACTCATCGCCTACTCGTTCGCGAAGGGGTTGATGGCGAAGAAGTTCCCACAGAACAAGTTCTTCGAGAAAGCGAGGATTCATCTGCATTGTCCTGAGGGCGCCGTGCAGAAGGACGGGCCGAGTGCTGGTATTACGATGGCTTCGAGTTTGCTTAGTTTGGCGCTTGATAAGCCGCTTGATCCGACGATTGCAATGACTGGTGAGCTCACTGTGACTGGCAAGGTTCTTCGAATTGGTGGTTTGAGGGAGAAGACTGTTGCGGCGCGGAGGGCAGGCGCGAAGATGATCATTTTTCCGAGAGACAATACGAGTGATTGGCTTGAGCTACCGGAGGTAAGATTTCACCCACTGCGCAATTATTAGAGACAATCATACTGACTTCTACACGCAGAACATAAAAGAAGGCATCGACGGCAAGCCAGTGGACTGGTACAAAGATGTCTTCGACCTAGTCTTCCCGGAGATCGATGCTGCAGAAGCGAACACTCGATGGAAGAAGGAGCTCACGAAGCCGCCGAAAGAGGAGCTGGACGACATGAAGGAGCTCGAGCATGCATGATTGTAGCGGCTTTGGATCGGCGCCCCGATGGTCAGACCGAGCGGCAGCCATACCGCACAGAGATCGCGAGAAGACCCATGTGACAAGCGGATCCGTTGTGAGAGTGGCGCGATTTATTCCCTGAGCAGTCGTACGTGCATCGCACACGACTACTGGCGCTACAAGTGATCTTGGGAAGAAGTGGCTACACCGCGAGATCCTCTGCGGACGGCCAGCTTGTGAGCTTTGAGAGGTTCGAGCGGCGAATGTACAACGATGGTGTTTGATGATCATTTGAATGGTCTTGGTGGAGCGATCAAAGCTCCGCTCTATGTATATATATAGATTAGAGTCGAGTGTTTGGCTTTGTCGAGTCCCTCAAGTCTTTCGAGTCTGCCGAGTCCATTTAGATCGCAGCCGCATTAATTGGCGGCGAGGGGCCCCGCGCAATTATCGCAAAATATCAAATAGTATATACAGACTAAATTATACCCTCTGAGTCAGCAGGGCACACTGTTCTGCTGTAGCTTTCGGTCTGGACCTGTGGCGCAGCGGTAGCGCGTCTGATTCCAGTGCGTGTATCCAGAAGGTCATCCGTTCAAATCGGGTCAGGTTCACACTTCGTTTTTGCGGTTTTGGCTGTACTTTTCGTGTTCTCACTTCGGAGGGAAGTGCGACACATGATGAGAAAAGGAATGTGCGGAAGCGTGGCGGCGAAATGCACACGTTGATGCAGCAAGCCGACTTGCATGCGCCTCGCTTCAGGCGAACATCACTGTTGTTATATATACTGCCATCTGCAAATTCACCTTCGCTAGATCTTAAATGAGGTAGAACATTGAAGTCAGGTCTCTTCTATCACACCTTACGTCTACGGAGGATTCTCTTGTCACAGGCTTCCTCATACGGTGATCACATCACTGGCAATACATCGCCCTCACGTTTCTTTATTATACTGGCCGCTCTGGACCACCTGAGCACTCTTGACCCCCAGGATTTCTCTTCTCCATTGACTAATTCATCACGCGAATCCTAGCCGGCTTCTGCAGGATGTCTTCCGCCACTTATCTCACCGCGTCCACACTACCTCGCATCTCAGCCGCCACCCTGGAACCACTGATACGCTCCCGCGACACGAGCGTAGCCGTCGTTGACGTTCGTGATGACGATCATGTCGGCGGCCACATCCACTCCTCGTACCATGTCGCTTCAGGCACCCACGATGTGGCTCTGCCCGAACTCGTCCGGAAGCTGGAAGGCAAGGAGACCGTGGTCTTCCATTGCATGTTGAGCCAGCAGCGCGGTCCGAAGGCTGCGATCAACTATGTGAGGGAGCGAGAGAGACTGATTGGGAAGGGTGTTGCGGGTAAGGAGCAGAAAGTTATGGTATTGGAGGGTGGGTTTGGGAAGTGGCAAGAAGTGTGAGTGCGCCACGTCTGCATGTAGTGACCTTGTTCAGTGACGTTGACGATGGTCCCAGGTACGGGGAGGACAAGGAGTTGACCGAGGCGTACGCGAAGGACGTCTGGGAAGGCTTCGATGGTACTCACTAGGAAGCACCAGTCTCTGCCCTGTATTCTTTGACGCAGTAAAGCACAGCCCGGATCAGGTCATACCTCGTGGCTTACTCGGACTGTAAGATCTGTCAGGTGGGAAGTCTTGGGATGCAGACATCTCGTATCGCGATGATGTGATTGGGCCCGCGTGTTGCGGAAGGTATGAAGCGTTAAGTCGAGCACCCAGATGGGATTCGCTGACATCTGCATAGATTCATAAAAGCCATGCTGACCATCTCAAGCGGTCAAGATCAGTACCACTAGATACGCATAATGCACCACGCGCTGACCTCGTGACAATCCCTTTTGCCTTCCCCGTCACGAAGAAGTATAGGCCGCACATTTCCTCTTCCGCTTATTTTTCAGGTCCTCACTACCCGGCCACTATCTTCGAGCCGCAAGCCACACTCATCCAACACACAAATTACTCTCTGCTGCACTGACGTGCACGACCATCTATTCGAGATACTCAAGAATCTACACATTCCGATTGACGGCAGCTCCAGTCTATCACACCGGAGACGATGTCCGTCATCAACATCTCCCCCCAGGAGTCGCTCTGGCTCGGTCTCGGCGTCTTCCTCGCCTCAAGACTACTCCTAGCCATCATCTGCATACGCTGGAAGCCCTCCCGCGTAGACTGGGAACACGGGTTTCTGGATCTTTGCGCCCTGCGCACTCGCGCCTCGTGGGCGGTCTGGCTCGTGATCCTGGTAGCGATGTCGGGAATATTTTTGATTGTGGCCGTCGCCTTGCCCAAACCACCTACACTCCAGCAGCTGTGTCCGGGCTACCGGGAAAGCTGTGCGGTGATCGCTAACGATCAGTGTCTGCCGTGCAACACTCTAGGGGATAACGCAACCAGCCTGCCGGACGAAATCAGATTGAGGCGAGGAACTTGGGCTGGGTATGAATGTCAACGGATCCGTTGATCGTGAGCTCTTCACGCTTCGTATCGGGAGATAGCAGCGTACTTGGCAGCATAGAGCGGCCGACTCTTGGATTACTCTGGATCACGACCTAGCGGGTCACTCGAACGAAAGCGGGTAGTTCTCCGACTTTCCGCAGAGGAGAGAGTGCTGATATATGCCGCGCTGGGAGAGTGTATGTATAGCCGCACTGGCGGCGAGACTCTTGAAATCGCGCGAGGCTCTCCGAGGCAATGATGGCAGCAATTTGCTATTGGAGTGCAACATGCATCAGCACTGCTGACCTTGAGAACGCTTGGAGCAGTCCGCGTCTATTGTCACCCGCGTGCCGGGACAATGTAGGATATTCCAGATCCTCCACAGCTTAAGGCGCACGAGGGCAGGCTGTGGGAGCCTGTGCCAAAACATATGCTCCTGCGAAGTCGAAAACCTAAATCAGTGCTACATTTCTTATCGCATTCGCGAGACCTTATTTCCAGTCCCGACAGACAACCCTTATACAGGCCGTTGCAAGCCAGCGGAACCCACCGTCTTGCTCCAGCGTAGTATATGTATACTACTGTTACGAGTTTACCGGTCAGCGGCGCGAGGACAGTGGTATACATCCGCTTCTCCGGATGTCTCGAAGCCAGGAAGTGCTCATATCAACCCAGCTGCAAAAGTCAAACGAGATACTCGTGCACGTGAGAGACACCAGGGCTGCGTGAGCAAGTAACAGATAATCATGCTCCTCCCCTTTGGCACTGCATCATCAAAGTTCTGCTACTACGGGTGCGTCGTGTACGAGCAGGGGGGCATCTAGTGTCTTTGCGGAAAAGCAGGTGGTGCCGCGTAACGAGATAATGTGAAGGTCGTGTAGTCGTACAGGCTCCTACCCGTGTAAATGCAATGCTATAGGCTTTTACGATCGTCCACTCGTATCCAATAAACCCCCAACCCTCATCCCTCATACACCCCTCCATCCCCCTCCTCTCTACGCCCACTCCCAGCTCTCCCCTCCCAGTCTCCCCCTACGATTAACCTCAACCTCGAAAACCCCCTCCTCACACCCAACCCAAACCCACCTCCCATCCGCACTAATCGCCACACCCGCACTCCTCACGCCCTCCAGCCCCCTCCCTCCCCCAGACGTGCTCCCTCTCATCCGCCTCAGCACCCTCTCGTACTCGTACCCCTCAGCCACACTCGGCCGCGGCAGCGCGGTAGTATTCGCGCCCGTGGCGACGGGGGACGTGGCTTGCGAGTCACCTCCGCTTAAGGTGCGCCAGCGCTCGCGTTGGCGGGCGAGGGAGCGGGTTGTGTGCGTTTGATCGCGCGATGCTTGGGCCTGCGGAGGAGGGGTGGATGTGGTGGTGGGGTGAGGAGGGATGGGAGGGGCGAGGGATGCGGATTCGAAAAGCGGACCTCGCGCTAGGGCCATGGCGTCGGATATGATACGCCAGGGGTTCTCGTTGTGGTCTGCTGAGTCTTCGTGGTCGGGAGGGTCGTCTGAGGCCGGAGGTGTGAGGGGTGGGGGTGTTGGTCTGGGGCGAGTCGTGGCTGAGGGTTGGTCTGATGCGCTTGTGGCGGGTGGGGAGAGGATTACTGATGCTCGACGGCGGGGGATGCGGGAGCCGTCGCTTTGGCGCGTGGAGCCTGTTGTGTTGCCTGATGTGCTGGTATCTGGAGATCGATACGAGTTGGCGGCCCAGGCATTAATGTCTGGAGAGCCGGGAGCGAAGACAGATGTCGGTCGTGGCAGTCCATGAGACATGTCACTGTATGAAGTGCCCTCCAGATTCGTGTCCGACATGCTGCTCAGAATCTCACTGATCGGCCGTGCGGCTGGATTCGCAGCCGGATGCGGTGTGTGTGATCGTGAACCGCTTGATCGTGCAGGGAGGAACATGTCAGGGCTTGTGTAGTTGACAGTCTGTGGCAGTGTGCCATTGGCCCGAGCCTCCTCGCGTTGTCTTGTCATTCGCAGCGTGTTCAAAACCTCCTGCTCTCTCAGCGTCAAGCCCTGCGGATCATCTTCTACCGCCGCCTGCGCACTCGAACCAGTGAGCCCTCCGTTCTGCGATCGCAGACTAGCCAGCTCCTGCCGGTGCTGCCGTTGCCTCCGCCTCGCATCAATATACTCAGTAGCGAAATTCACAGCCGTAGGATTCTCCTGCGCTCGTCGGTACCGCCTCAACAAGTCCATCTCCATCTGCTCCAAATGCCTCAGCTGCGTCTCACTCGAAGTCGGCGTCCCACTTCCAGCCTGCCCAAAGGCGTCCGCAAACCTCACATTGGCCAAACCCTCTTCCGAAGGATCCATAAGAATTACCTGCTTCTGCCTCAACCCCGTCCTCAAATCCCCCACACAAACCCTCCCCTGATCCTCCGCCCAGATCAGTAGATCCCACGGATCAGGCGAGAAAACCATACTCCTCACAGCGCCAGGATGTGGCGGCGGGACGTCCGGTCTCGAACCAGGCCGTACGATAACAATAGCATCCTCGTCGTCCAGATCCGCTCGTGCCAGTAAATCGACGTCCAATACAGTGATGTACCCACTCTCGCTCCCCACAGCCACGAGCCGTCCACTTGGACTCCAGACCGTAGTGAAATATCCCATTGTGCTCTGCAAGCTCGTCACATGCAAATTCACAATGTTCGTCAACCGCCACTCCACGCTCCCACTGTTAAGTCGATTATGCGGTTTCTGTATCCCCGGCACCTTCCCACCTCTCAAATGCCTCCGGAAGAAGTACGCCGAATTCACATCTCCCACTGCGACCAGCACCTTCCCATCCGGCGATATGGTCGCGTGGTTCATCGCGAACGGCAAATCCAAACAACACGTCTCCAGTCCAAGAGGCAAACTGTAGACCCGCACAGTCTTGTCGTTATTCGTCAGCACCGCGACGATATCATCGAGATGCGCGTCTTCGTCTTGTATCCGATGAATGGAAATGGAGTTCACTATCTCCACTCCGATCCTGTCGACTTTGACGTCTGCTGACCGGCTTGTCTCTCCGTCTTCACCCCATCCCAGACCTCCAGTCTTGATGGCCGCGAAATGCCCTTCATCCTCGCCGCCGACGCAGATCCAGCCGTAGCCACTGGCTGTGCAGCGCGCTTCGAACGGCAAGCTAGCGACGTGCTTCCTCTTCTTTGTGCTGGGCTGCAGACAGAACACCTCCCTTCCACTAGCATAGTACAGCCGATCCGGCTCCGGACTCGATATGTAATGCCGCAGCTGCCAGTGCGACACAGGTATGCTGATCGGGTAGAACTTCTTCGATGTCGAGACGAGACGCTCGGTGTCAGGGTAGAGACTCTCCTCGGGGATCGCCATTCTCGTTGAGCGCAACGGTAGGGCGCGCGCATGCGCTGGTGTTGTGGCGGGAGGTTCTCCTTGGGAGGATATGGAGATCAAGTCGGGGAGGGAGTCGCTGTCTGAAGCATCGGAGTCCGCCAGAATGGAGAGCTCGTAGTGGAATCTGCTTGGAGGGGTGTGAGCGGAGTGTCGCGACGAGAGGGCGATCGGTGGGAGGTGAAAGGCGGGACGATGAGTGCTATGTGCAGTCAAGTCGAGGTGATAAGAATACTGGCAGTAGGTAGTGAATGGGTGGTAGTGGCCTCGTCCATGCAGGTGTCTACTCTGGACGTGAAGTGGGGTTGATACGGTACGTCAAGAAGTGCTGCAAGGCCGAGCTCGAGTCTCCCACGACAATTATGATTGACATCTCCTGCGCATGAATGAAGCAAATCGCTTACGAAGATCGATTCTTGCAGTCCCGTCCAAATGCACTGTACGGTGGGTGCAGTCACGGAGCAGATTGGCAGGGTGGCGACTGCGCCATGATCATCACAAGGAAGCAGCAAACTTCAGATGTTGACAGCTGCCATTCACGCCTAGCTAGCTGGGTATGCACTGCCTGTACTCGTGCTACACTTTTCTCCCCATGCCGCTCATGCACGCAGATGCCTCGTCAGTCATGCTGTCATCACCTTCGCCCCTTAGAGAGAACTTCGGCCCGTTCAGGATCCACCCTGCACCTTCTTCACCACAGCCACCACATCCTTGAAGAGAGGGTGCTCCGCCTCCAACCCACAGATGTCCTTGACCGCCGCCTCGGCGTCAAGCTCCTTCAGCTTCTTGGCCAGCTCCGCGGACTCCTCATCACCCTCGACGTTCTGGAAGCGGAACGCCATCTCGATGCCGCCAAGCAGACCCTTGTAGCTCTCGTTCATCTCAGCGAGATGAGCGGCGGGAGCGATGAAGCGCTCGCGGCGTGAGAGCTTGCGGAGAGGAGCGCGGCCGACACGGGTGACGATGTCCTCGAGAGCGGGGTTCGAGATACGCTTGACGATGGCCTGAACGTACTCGCTCTGCTCCTTCGTGCTGACGTGCGTATGCTGGGTGCAGATTAGGTGGGCAGTCTCCTTGAGGGTATCCTGTACGATGTCGTGGAGCTCCTTGTCCTGGAGTACCTCGTGGACGTACTTCTTGCCACGGTTGTAGCCGTAGTACGCAGCCGTGGCGTGTCCGGTGTTGACGGTGAAGAGCTTGCGCTCGATGTACGGCTTAAGGTCCTGAACGAAGTGGATGCCCTTGATTGGAGGAGGCTTGCCGTCGAAGGGCTTCTCCTCAACGCACCACTCGTAGAACTTCTCAATGAGGACATTGAGACCGGCACCCTCGGGCTGGAGGGGCACAATACGGTCGATGGCGGAGTTGGCGAAGCGGGCCTTGGACTTGATATCCTGCTTGACCTCCTCGCCGAGGTGGCCCTCGATGAAGCCACGGAGAGCGTCGGTGGCACCGATCATGTTCTCGCAGGCGATGACCGAGAGCGGCTCGCTGGACTTGCGTGCCTCGATACCCTCAGCGATGGGCTTTGCAATGAACTTGAGGATGTTTGGTCCCACAGCGCAGGTGACGACGTCGGCTGTGGCAATCTCGTGGATCACCTTCTCCATCTCGTGCTTGCTGTTCAGCGCACGGTAATTGTCGATTGTGAACTTCTTCTCGCCATCGTCACCGATCTCCGTCACCTCGTAGCTCTTCGTCTTCTGCAGGGACTCGATGATGGAATCCATCACGTCCACGAAGACAACCTCATATCCGCTGTTGTGCAGGAACTCGGCGACGAAGCCACGCCCGATGTTTCCACCTCCGAAGTGGACACCCTTCTTGCCAGCCATTATTTCGATGGATTGAGAGGTAGCTATAGGCAGTATATGTCAGTATATACAACTCAATCCCATCAGAACCACGGTACACCGTTGAACTCTCTCGCCAATGATGCAAACGGGGCTAGTCATACATACGTTCGGTTAATGAGGTTGCATTTGCTAGAGTAGTCTCGTGGAGAGAGTGGAAGCTTTGTATGCTTTGTGTACTTTGAGTGTATGAGGAGGTAAGTTGTTGAGCAGAAGTGGAAAATGTTTGAGTTGTTGTGGAAGGAGGCACTTATGTCACTGTGCTGTAGCACACGTAGTGGGGCAGGAACGTGGGGCTGCTGAAGCCACAAGATGTTCGGGCCGACTTCCCCGTCACTGTGTGTAAGTGAGTGAAGGCAAGGAACGAAGTGAAGACTTCGTTATCGTTTATGGTCTTGAATGTGAAGATAATGAGCTCTTATGGGCAAGTCGAGGCCGTAGCGAGTGCTACGAGTGTAGTCATAGGCGCTCAGCAGATCGACAATAGCAATTGAGTGAGTCCCTAGAGCGAAACCAAGCACGGCAGAGATCTTCTCTGTCCGCCACAGGACAGTACTAGCCATGCAGGAACAGCTCACCACTCAGACCGCTCGATTGGGCAGCATGGCACACTCAGAGTCGTGCTGTTGTCCGAACATTCAAATGCGTCGTTCACTTTAATCAGAGCAGCGAAGCGGTGTGGTGCTGCATCATTGAGATGGCATCGGATCGTCTCCCAGCCGAACAAATCGAGTTCTACGGTACATTCATTGCACGAGGTAGACGATGGGAGGTGCTTGTTTCACATTACAATGAGACAGGCTATGCGTGGTCACTAGTGTTACTTCTGTATTCGTCAGAGTGGGAGGAAATCGCGTTGAGCATAGGAGAGCTAGAAGGAGAGGATTTAGAGAGGAGACAAGTTACATAGCATACACACCCATTCCATCGACCCGCCTAGCCTATGGACCAAGCAGCCCAGATCTATCAACACACTGCCTGCTCTTTTGCCAGATCCCGAATCAAGTCCCAGAGATCAACAACGCCAGGAGATCTACACCTTGCCAATATGTGAAGGTTGGTGTATTAAGACATCGAGTCCTCCCAGCCAGATGAGCCGAGAGTCGTCGAACGAGAGGGTATTGTACAGTGGAGCCCCGTAGCCGACGACAAGGAGCAGCGCCTTCTCATGGCTCTGAGCGTCCGGCGATAAGCAATGGAGAGACTCGCGTCCCAACAGGCCATCAAAGTGCTCAAGGCTTCTTCTCGCCCTCACCACCCTCGCTACCAGGAGGCTTCTCCTCACCACCCTGCTTCTCCTCGCTCGCATTGTTCGCCTCAGACCTCGCCCGATGCATCTTGTCGAACAGCGTAAGACTAGCGTTCTGCAGATCATCGGTCTTAGCCTTCATCTCCTCCGCCGTCACACTCCCCTCCCCAGCCTGGCTCTTAGCAATAAACTCCCTCATCTCAGCGATCTTTGTCCGGATCTGCTCAGCCTCAGTCTTGTCAAGCTTATCCTCGTGCTCCTTCAGCGCCTTCTCGGTATCGTTCACGACGCTGTCGGCGCGGTTGGCGCTCTCGATGGCGGCCTTGCGGCCCTTGTCCGTCTCGGCGTATTTCTCCGCGTCGGAGACCATATTCTCGATCTCGCTGTCGGACAGGCCGGAGCCGGAGGCGATGGTGATGGTTTGGTCCTTGCCGGTGGATTTGTCCTTTGCGCCGACGTGGACGATGGAGTCAGCGTCGATGTCGAAAGTTACCTCGATTTGGGGCACGCCGCGGTGAGCGGGCGGGATACCGACGAGCTGGAAGTTGCCGAGGAGCTTGTTGTCGCGGACAAGCTCGCGCTCACCCTGGTAGATCTTGATCTCGACTGCAGATTGGAAGTCGGCGGCCGTGGAGAAGGTCTGCGATTTCTTGGTCGGAATCGTGGTGTTGCGGTTGATCAAGCGGGTGAAGACACCACCCAGAGTCTCAATGCCGAGGGAGAGCGGGGTGACGTCGAGGAGGAGGATGTCAGTCACGGAGCCGGCGAGAACACCACCCTGGATCGCGGCGCCGATGGCGACGGCCTCATCTGGGTTGACGGACTTGGCTGGGTCGCGGCCGAAGATGCCCTTCACGAGCTCAGTGACCTTGGGCATGCGGGTCATGCCACCAACGAGGATGACGTCCTGAATGTCCTTTGCTTGCAGGTTGGCGTCCTTGAGCGCCTTGCGCACCGGCTCGAGCGTCTTGCTCACGAGGGGCTCAACAAGACCCTCGAGTTGTGCTCGCGACATCTTGGTGTTGATGTGCTTGGGTCCGGATGCGTCGGCTGTGATGAAAGGCAGGTTAATGTCGGTTTGTAGGGAGGATGAAAGCTCGATCTTGGCCTTCTCCGCAGCCTCACGGATGCGCTGAATGGCCATGCGGTCGCCAGAAAGATCAATGCCTTGCTCTTTCTTGAATTGCGCTACAAGGTGGCGGACAAGCGTAATGTCGAAGTCCTCACCTCCGAGATGGGTGTCGCCGTTCGTCGACTTCACCTCGAAGACACCATCGGAGATCTCGAGGATGGAGATATCGAAAGTACCACCACCAAGATCGTAGACTGCGACCACGCGGTTGTCCTTCTCAAGACCGTATGCGAGCGCAGCAGCCGTAGGCTCGTTGATGACTCGTAGCACATTCAGACCCGAGATTGCACCGGCATCCTTCGTTGCCTGTCTCTGCTGGTCGTTGAAGTACGCGGGCACCGTAACCACAGCATTCTTCAACTCCTTGCCGAGGAAAGCCTCAGCAGTCTCCTTCATCTTGCCGAGCACGAAGCCACCAATCTGCGATGGCGAGTACTTCTGGCCTTGCGCCTCGAGCCATGCATCGCCGTTGGTGTGCTGCACGATCTTGTACGGTACCTGCTGGATGTCGCGCTGGACCTCGGCATCCTTGAACTTGCGGCCGATGAGACGCTTGGTGGCGAAGAGGGTGTTCTCGGGATTGACGACTGCTTGACGCTTTGCGGCGATACCGACTAATCGCTCGCCCTCTTTTGTGAAGCCCACCACTGAAGGTGTTGTTCGCGCACCTGATGATTGTTAGCTGAACGGCCTCTTCACTGACGCCCTGTAGGAGTCTGCACTCACCCTCCGAGTTCTCTATGATGCGCGGGTTTGCGCCCTCCATGATGGCGACAGCCGAGTTGGTGGTACCCAAATCAATACCAATGACCGGGCCCTTAACCTTCTCGTCGCTCTTGATGTTCTCGGCATATCCTCTCCGGAATGATGAGACTATCGGTGATCGGTATGCGGAGGACCTGAGGGAGGATGTGGCGCGCGGAAGAGACTGTGCATATGTCAGTGGATGCTCGTGTGATGGACTTTTGGGAGGCGAGACTGACATTCCGCATTATCCTTGAGGACAGCATGATGTGTGTATGTGGTGATACAATTGCGAGAGCGCACTGTTATACAAGCGCAATGAAAGTAAAGAATTAGCTGGGAGAGAAGGTGTTGCTGATGGCGAAGGTGTAGAGAGAAAAGTGCATCTGGTGTCGTGCATCATCGGATGCCTCTCGGAGGAGAGCGTGCACGGACCTCCATCTCCTTTCGAGACGATTCTGCGAGAGCTTGAAGCTCATTTCGTGTCCGACATCTTCCCTGCACTGATCTGTTACTTCGCGCTCAACGGTGTTGTGCGACCTCAAATGTATGCAACGGATCAGCTTGTCGAGCGTCGACACACATTATCCGTTGCAGTCTGGATGTAAAGGAACGATCGCGACTGCCAAAATTCTGGTCGATCTGAAAGACGATCCAGCGTGACCACGTATCTGCGCATCGACCTCTGGGAAGACACAATGCCGGGTTCCGAGCTCTGCGAGCGATCTATGGCCTAGCAGGTCCTTCAGCGTACTGGATTACCCCTTGTGCGGTCAACTCTGATCAGGAATGACATCCTGAGGAGAATCGCACGGAAGACTGCGATGGGACATGTCATCTAGCTCCCGAACCTGAAGTGCACTGTACGGGTACCTGATATCGACTGGGTTTCTGCCACTGGATATGTCGATCCATGTTGAGATAGCGCTGTTCTTTATGGCACTCGGCACGGCGTGTAGCGACTCCAGCACATCTGAGTGGCGAACCGATGCTCTCGATATCAGCCGACCCCGTTGGAGGTCGTGTTGATCGTCTTCGTGACATGGCATAATAGGGTCTGAGAGCGTCTTAACGCCCTCCAGATGGCTGACCCAGATGCATTGCCTCGTCAAGCAGACTGTATTACGTTTCTCCTGGCCTCTCCCGCCATTCGTCAAGTCTCACGTGGATGTAGCAAGATTGGTGGATCATCACCACTACCCCGAGTGCAGCTGAAGCAGACTCTGATCGTCCGGAGAGTGTGGGTAGGTGCGCGAGAAGCACTGTACGAGGCAAACTCACTTTCTGAAGCTTCGGTGTATTCACTTTATCCATCACTGCTTCATCATCCTCACTTCCAGTGTTCTCTGCCGTTACCTTCCGTTCAGATTGGTGAGTATATACATCACTCGGTTGCATTTAGGTGATGACTCCCTATCAGTTGCAGGCTCGCACGTGCAATTGCTGCTCTCTCGACTATTTAACAATTTCTGAACCTCGTTCCCTCCTTCCACTACTCAACATCTCCCTCCTCCTGCCTATACTTCTGCATACCACTCCAGCACAACACAGACCATGTCCAAGATCCCAAGAGAACCCAATGCCATGCGTATCGCACCGCGCTTCGTGCAAAACATCAACAACTACCTGGCACAGGACCATGCTGCAGCTAGTGCAGCACCGCGCATCGTACCTGCCGCTCCTGCCGCAGTCGAACCTTTCCACGCAGAACCCAACAACACAGCTCTCTCACGGGTCGTCACTCACCAGGCTTCTGGTGATATTGACCTCGCCCGATTGGAGGAGAGGTCCTGGCAGCACACCAGCGAAATTGATATCCTCCACGACATGACTGCGAACGACTTGCGTACCCTGCAGGCTGAGATCGTCGCGCTTCGATCCTCTCAGCGTCAACTCGAAGAGAGGGTCGACAACAACGAGCAGCGCGTCAATACCATGGCTAATACCAGCCTCACATTTGCAATTATCATGGAGCAACAGGCAGCGTTGCTTCGTCAGACTGCTGAGGCGGCTTTACCAGGCATCTCAAGCAATGCTGCCTTCGTGGAGCGTACAAAGGCGATTGAAGCACCGCCAACAATGAAGGCGATCAAAGCTGCGCCAGTGAGCGCTGCTGAGGCTCCAGTGTGGATCACTTCGAAGATGCCAGAGCCAACAGTCGACACCACACCAGGGTGCCACGGGACTGAGTCTCCATCCCCCGAAGTCACGGTGTCGCAGCCTGCAGCAGGAGAGACTGCTACACCTACCACGAAGCCTCTTCCGCCTCATTTGAGAGCTGGCAAGAAAGCGGCTTCTCCTCCAGTGACTGTCGCTGCGCCTGCAGCTCCTCGTCGATCGCATGCCATCGAGATCAAGAAGCCAGAGACTCAAGAGGTTGTAGTATCTCCAGCCAAACTCGAGACTTCCACTGCTGCGACCATTGCGCCCGTGACCACGGAGACTGTAGACACTCCTACCATCGAGAAGCCAGACCAAACAGCTACCGCTGCGATTGTCCAATCACAGGCAGTCGTCAATATGGGCGCTCCCCACCCAGTCTTCGAGCCCGCTCCCGAGACCTTTACCTGGGAATTCCTGTTCAAGACCATAGGAGGTACTCAGTACTCACCAGGCTTCAACGTCGTGCCCGCATTCTCCCAGTCAGCCTCTCTCCTCGGCAAGGGGCGAACGTATTGGCTACTCGATGCGGAATATGAGCCCTTCGCCCCTACCAGAGCCGGAGAGCACGGTGCTAAGCTTACGGCTTTCTTTAACGACGATGCCGTTCCCGGGGGCGGATACCTGGAAAATGCCACCGACTACTTCAATGTGCCTGTGTTCGTCGCTACGAAAGGTGGAGAGTACACCTACATGGGCAACTACTCTCAAACGCGTTATAGCGACCAACTCTCTCATAGTGAGACTCTCCGTTTGCCTGCTACGGTGCTGGAGTACTGGGCAACCCAACTATCTGACCCCAACCGCCCAGCCTGGGTCACGGAGAAACTACGTCTCTACTTCTGGCCTCGCCCCGCATACGAGGGTCCGTTGCCGCCGAGCGATATGGACGACAACGCAACGCTTACGTCCGTCGCTGTGCAGGCGAAAGAGCAGAAAGTCGAGCGCGCTCTAGGGGATTACATGACCGAGCTCCGCAGCTGGGACAAAGATAGCCGCATCAAAGTCTCGCGCCTGATACGCAAGGAAACCCTCATGGCGTTGTGGCATAACTCCGATCTTGACGAGGAGAAAGGGCTACGGCTGTGGTGGGAATACCTCGAGTGCGTTGGCGACGATGAGAAATTCGTCAAGAACCTCATCGCAGCCAAGAAGAGTGCAGGAGCGGTCGGAGAGAGCGTGCGTGGCAGGACGATGGTGGAAGGACGGCCGATTGGTGGGGAGGCTGGAGCGGTGAATGGCAAGATGGAGATGGCAGAGGCTGGGAAGAAGGTGAAGCAGGTGCTGAAGAGCGGTGGTGCGGGGCCACATGGAAGCCCGTGGTGAAGTCGCGAAGCGAGAAGGGAGCTGAGCAAGGTGGGAGATCTCAGCGGATGAGTGGGGCTGTGTATCCTGCGGGAGCAGGAATCTAGTGTTTGCGGCGGTCCTGGGGAGATGATTGGAGAGCATCCAGCATTCAGGTGAGGTTGGATGACTTCGGCGGATATGGCCGGAATGCGACAGATTGTGACGATTGAAGACATCGGCGAGAAAGGGACAGAACAGACAGAGCTTTGTGGTAGTGAATGATTTAAAAAAACCTCACGATATTTCCTTTGTCCCATGTGCATAGCCCTTACGCCAGACCCTGTATCCGCATACTCATGCTGTTCACCGCCAAACGCCACAGACCTGCATCACTGATCCATCCACAGCTCTTTTGTACAGCACAATCGCTTCCAGCTCAGTATCACCGAGTAACAACCTCCTCACAACGTCACACCCATCCGCCTGGGCCCCACATACAACAGCCCCCCCACCCCCGTCATAGCCAATCCCACCCACCAGAGCCTCTCGGCATTCACATACCGCACCACCTGCGCGCCCTCGCTCCCCTCCAACTTGCTCTTCCAGTTAATCGGCACCTCGGCGTCTAGGCCACGCTTGCTGTTCTTCGAGCCAGCTGTGGCAGTCGCGGAGGGCGGGTGTAGAGTGGTGGTTGGCAGCATCATAGGCGGCGACATGACGAGGTACATTGGGTTTAGCGGGGAGCCGTCGAAGCGGAAGAGGTTCAGGCGCGGGATGTTGTGGTAGGGGTCGATGAGGTATTCGTAGCGCTGCGCCTGGCAGTCAGTAATCGCTCGCCGCCAATCAGTTCGCAGAATGCAAGTAATCATACCTCGAAAAGCTCCGTCTGGTTATACCGCGTATACACGCTATTCCCGCCCTTACACGGCTCACTCAATAACTGCCGCCCATCAATCGCAATAGGCGTCAGACTCAGCGAGCCATTAGCATTCATGACCCAACCCCCATGCTGCCACTGCATAATCCCCGACGGGCAAGCGGGGTTCGCAGGGTTCGAGATCGCGCGATAGTAAGCCTCCTCATAATGCCCATCCCCAGTGAAGGAATACGAAATACCAGTTCGCTCAGGCTCGATGAGATTCTCGTTTACGGGGTCGTAGAAGCCCTGCAGAGCTGTGTTAGTAGGTCTGAGGAGAGAGCTGAATAGGTTGTGGAGTGGCGCGCACAGGGCCTGTGAGGGTTTTGTTTGATTTTGTCGACCAGGTGCCGACGATGTTGAAGGGCCATGTCTGTGCGGAGGAGAGGGCAACGAGGCCGAGAAGGCTAGCGGGGAGGGAGGCGCGCATGTTGGGTGGATGTATGTCGTGACCAGACGGCGGCGAGTCGGGGCGCGGCTCCGCTGGATGGGTGCTTTGGGGGGCGGAGGTTGTAGAGTGCGTCGGTCAATGTGTTGGAGGTGTTTGCGGTGAAGAACAGCGAGTGTAGTGGTGGGCGGCGAGATTAGATGGCAAGTCGAAGGGAGTGCTGAGCGTTCACCAAGACATGTCGTCGCGGCTCAGGAAAGCACAGGCCATCATGTCGCTGAAGTTATTCGTGGCGCAGGGCCGGACAGACATCACTGGTACCAGTATTAGAGAGGACCCAATCCCGAACCCGAAGCACGATCTTGGACATGATTAATTCAGTGCTTCGCCCTATATCATAGACTCGATGACTTTGGCACGTCAAGGTGAACCTGCCCAACGTACTCTGTTAATCAGGATGCCGGTCCCAACATCAACCTAAGCTGCCCAGCCGAATGTTTCCAGCATGTCCTGCTGTCTGGCCGAAATCCCGCCAGGCGCGCTTTCTGCCGGTGTTCGAGCACTCAAAGCCCAAGCTATGAACCAGCAAATATCCACAATGACAAGCCCTGCGACCGACATCCGGGATACAAAACATGCCCTCCGCAAAGCAATCCGCTCAAAAGTGTCCGCAGCATCCAACGACGCCCTTGTCCGACAGTCTCGCGCTGGGCAGGACCTGGTACTCACTATGTCTGAATACATGCACGCTAAACGTATTGGAGTCTACTTGTCCATGCCCGTAGGCGAAGCCAGCACTGACATTCTGGTCCGCGATGCCCTGTACTGCGGCAAAGCGGTATTTGTACCTTACCTGCATCGTCCGAAGGGTGGAGCTGATTCTGGGAATGGGAGAAGGGTGATGGACATGCTGCGACTGCAGGATGTGGCGGAGTATGCAGGGTTGGAGAGAGATCGGTGGGGAATCCCGAGTTTGAGTGATGAGAGTGTGGCGGGGAGGGAGAATGCTATGGGTGGGGTGGGGCTGGTGGAAAAGGGGGAAGTGGAAGGTGAACTTGACTTGATTGTCGTACCTGGTGTTGCGTTCGATGCAGAGGGAAGGCGACTGGGGCATGGAGCTGGCTTCTACGATGAATTCCTTGCCAGGTACTGCGAAGGTGGGAAGAGGCGAAAGCCGTACTTAGGTGGGTCTTCCCTAACGTTTCTTCACTGGTACCGTGCCATTGACGCGCAAGTAGTCGGGCTCTGCCTTGCTGAGCAGTTCGTCGGGAATGAGGTAGAGATCCCCACCACCGAATGGGATTGGCAGGTCGATGCAGTGGCCGTTGGAGATGGTCGATTCGTGACTTGTGGACATGCATAAGCACTATTGACTTGTGCAGTAGCGGCGTGAGGGCTACTCACATCGTTGACATGACCCATGAAACTCGCGGCTTCGAAGCCGGACTCTTGCGCTCTCTGGGTTCCTCCCTTCAGCGATCTCCGCGGTCGTCTCGATTGCCTTCCGACTGTGCCAGCCGGGCTTAGCTGCGCGTAAGTCTATCGTGGGATCCAGGGAGCCTCAGTATCGTCGATTCGGTGATTTGGCGTCCTTCCCCTGTTGCTTCGACGTCTTGATGATGCCTCGCAATGCGCTCACTCCAGCGCTTGTATCAACGAAACGTTATCCCCCTTCAACAAAATCCGCCCTACATATCAAAGTCAGCCCATCGTCCCCATGCCACACCGTCCACTCTCCCATCGTACTCACCCAACGTCCGCCGTCCCCCATCCTCCATCTCCTCGACCTTAACCCCTCCCTTCCCCTGCTGCTTCACCTCCACCGCCTCATCCACCACCAGATTCATAAACTCATCGAATCCGCGGATTTTCCCCTCAATCCGGATTCCGACTTGCTCGTACAGCCAGATCTGCACGGTCGCGTGCGATTGCAGCAGCTTGAAGATGAAGTTTATGGGCGGGAGCAGGACTTTGCCGCCTCCGCCTCGGGGTCGACCGGACATTGCTTGTTTAGAGAGTGTGGGAGAGAGTCGCGTGGAGAGCGTGTGCGTATGCTGGTCGATTTACAGTGGGCGATTTGGTTGGCGGATCGCAGTGTCTGGTTCCCCACAAGCGCATCTCGAAGTCGAAGTTCGCGACTGGATGCCAAGCTCTCCGCGATCGTGCGAAGACTTCCGCCCTGCATGCATGACTCGAGCATGACATCACGCAAGAAATCCAATCTACCACGCGCTCAGCACGCGACATCGCCGAGCTGGTGCTGCCAATTAGTCCTTCTTGATTATCCTAGTACACCGCATCGTTGACTTCGCACGAACAAGAGCAATGCTTCCTCGATGACGATCAGTTTTGTGTACATATCATTTTTCGTCTGCCCTACACTCGAAAGACAATGCCTCCCGCCAAAGCGAAACCCCCAGCCGAGGACTCGAGATCCGATGCGTCGACGATCCGCGAACGCCAGATAGCAGCCGCTGCCCATGCGAGAAAGAGCAAACAGCAGACACTTCTCAACGGCGGCAACGGGAAGGACATCGTCCACGGGAGCGCGCTCAAGGACCTCGCGTTAGCAAGCGCAGAAGTCGGTCCCCTCAGTCAAGAAGCAGGCGTACATCTAACTACATGCTACAAGACAACGCCCCGAACTAACACGACCCTAGATGTCCTGGCACACCACGTCCCTCCCGATCCTAGATGCCTACCGCACGTCTCACGCCCTCCCTCTGCCCGCGGCCTTCACGACGCCCCTTCGGCAAGCGCTGCTCACGAATCCTGGAATCGGGAGGCAGAGTCCTACAATGGCGAGGTATAGGAGTAAAAGAAGGGTCGGGAGGGAAGTGCTAGCTACCGCTGTGAGAAGACATTTTGGCGCGATGGCGGTGAGTGAAGGCGAGGTGGTGGTGGAGTTTGTTTACGGGGTGAGGAACAGAGGTATGTCTTCCCATCTGTAACATTAACAACTGAAGCTGCGACTTGGAGGGAAAGTTGGATGCTGACATGGGGGACAGACAAAGCATTTCGCGTACGATCGGCGCCGGTGTATGTGAAGAAGGGTTGATATATGAAATATATGTACAGGAGAGGATTGGATTGCGTATACCCCTTTGAGTATGGCGTTGTGGGACGGAAGTCAGGCATTCTCGGTACAGAACTTCTCATGTTCTTGGGGACGTCACTGTACGGCGAATGTACAATTTTCTAATGTGTACATATCATATGGCATGGGTGTCAAAGAGACTTCAGCATCCAGTTCTGCACAATTTGGGCCTACATGAATCTCCAGTTTGCTATATGTGGCCATCCAATCGTTGCTAGTAGCCAGCGCTTCCGCTTCGCCCAAAATCTGACACATTGGTGGTGCTTCATATCGAAGCAGCTGATATAGTGAATCGCTTTCTGCCTGCAATTGGAGAGCCAAACTTCATGCTATTAGGAGAAACAAATTGCATGCGTATCTCGCTAGCGGATGCGTGTTGAATTGCTACAGCGGACATGTTCATAGATGCACGAGAGTATTGTGAAAGGAGAGGAGAATGCTGATCTTGTCTGCTCATGATCTCGATGTTTCGGGAGTGATCGGAGGTGTTCCGCACTTTTTGATGCAGGCCTCGGTGATGGAAACAATTGTGACTGATGATCCGTTTCATTTGACGATGCATCGAGTGCAGTATCGCATCTCATCGCATATCCTTCACAATGAGCATAGCATCACCAGCGCTGCTCCCACGGGCAGCGCAGCCCTTGCGCATACTGGCCACAAGCCGACCATCCAACCATCAGCCATACAATGATCGCCCACGAGAAAGCCCCCGGCATCGACAATTCTCATTACATTCCCGCCATCGGCCCTCAGTATCGCCTCCATCATCACAATGCTGCCTCCGCAACAATCACAACCGGATATCCCAGCGCCGAACGTTTCACGCCTCCCCTTCAGTAAAAGCCACGAAGAATCCTTACGACGTTCTCGGTGTGCCCAAAACCGCTTCAGCCGGCGAGATCAAGAAAGCGTACTACGGTCTCGCCAAGAAATGGCATCCAGACACCAACAAAGAGCCTCAAGCAAAAGCGAAGTTCGGCGACGCGCAAGCCGCGTACGAAATACTTACGGACTCGAATAAAAAGGCGATGTACGATCAATACGGCGCGGCGGCTTTCGACCAAGGCGCTGGGGGCCCTGATCCTCCAGGCGGAGGGAGCCCGTTCGGCGGCGGCGGAAGTCCGTTCGGCGGGTTCGGAGGATTTGGAGGGCAAACGAGGGCTGGGACTGGAGGAGGGTTTGGAGCGGACATCAATTTCGAGGATCTGTTCAATGCTTTTGGCGGAACGGGTGCGCGAAGAGGCAGGGGAGGTGGGCCGTTCCAGGAAGAGACGTTGGTAGGCGAGAATATTGAGGTGCAGACGAATATCTCGTTCATGGATGCTGCGAAGGGTGTGGAGAAAGAGATCGTCATTACGCCGCTGGTCAAGTGCGGGACGTGCAAGGGCGATGGGCTGAAGAAGGGGACGAGTCGGAGCAAGTGTAAGAGTTGCGACGGGACAGGCACAAGAGTGCACTTCATGCAAGGCGGCTTTCAGATGGGCTCGACTTGCTCTACGTGTGGAGGACAGGGTGTCACAATACCTCGAGGGAGCGAATGTGGGACTTGCAAGGGCAACGGAGCCGTGAGGGAGCGACAGACAGTGAACGTGCAGATCCCCGGTGGAGTGGAAGATGGCATGCGACTCCGAGTCATGGGCGAAGGCGACTACCCACCCACCGGCCAGGCCGCAAACCCCAACGCCCGCGCCAACAAAGGCGACCTCTACGTCTTCATCCGCGTCGCGCCGGACTCGAAGTTCTCCCGCAACGGCTCCGATGTCCTCTATACAGCTTCCATACCCCTCACAACCGCCGTGCTCGGCGGCGAAATCACCATCCCGACTCTCGACGGCGACGTCAAGGTCAAAGTCGGCACTGGCACAGGCACCGGCGATAAGATCACCATGGCAGGCAAGGGCATGAAGAAGCTGAACGCCGGGCGGAAAGCGCAGAACGGCGATTTGAGGGTGGAGTTCAAGGTGCAGATGCCGAAATATCTTTCCATCAATCAGCGCACGATTATTGAGATGTTGGCGGATGAGATGGGGGATAAGAGTGCGAAGCGGGTGATGAATTTGGGGCAGTTCAAGGAGCCTCCGCCGCCCAGCTCTGGCTCTGGCTCTGGCTCTGGCTCTGCAGCAGCTGCGGCATCGAGTACGGCGAGTAGTCCGAGCACCAGTGCAGCGCCTCCCGGCAGCGCAGAGGAGGAGCGACACAAGAACGAAGGGTTCTTGAAGAATTTGTGGCATAACATCTCGGGACAGCACGAGCAGCATGGATCTGGCTCTTCTGGAAGTGCGCCGCCACCTTCACAGGAGAGCGAGGAGCCGCCGAAGAAGGCTTCGGGATCAGGATCGGGATAGGATGGGGTCACTCACCACTCAATTCGTCGCACAATACGCTTTGGTCTGGCGCTTTGATTAGCGTTCATTCGTGGGCGGTCACGCTGACCTGTATCTGTATGTATAGCATAGTATAGACACGGCTGATCTTGTATATAGTAAGACCGCACTATATCTCGCACTTTACTTTCACTCACTCTCTGCCAAGAACATGGACTGCGAGAACTCCTGCGGCTACCTTATGCTTGTTCGCGGGGAGATCAGGTCTGAGTGATTGTTTGCCGGTGAATATACCACTGAGTGTTCTGCTTCAGGCTCGGAACAGGCACGGTGAATGCGATACCTTGAAGTAAGGGCCGAATCTGGTTGTGTACTTTGAGGATGCTGACCTGGTTTTTGGCAGGTATGCTGTAGTATAGACACGACTGACTTGTTCACACTATGCTGGCACATATGGGATGAGGTTCGGCCGTGTTGGAATCTGGACTGCCTTGTTGGTGTTGGTAATCCTCAGCGCTCTTTCCTGCAGCTCTCGTCCTTAGTGAACAACGTTTAGACGTTCGGCAAAGGCAGACGGGCTAGTCTTTTGTTTGTAGTCACGACTCTCAGTTCTCGATCCATACCTGCCTCTCGGATGCTGCTGACGTCCGTAGTATGCGAAACCCGCTAGATACATCTTGAACATGACTGGACACCAACACTCTGGACCAGATCCGAGGCGAAACCCACACCATAGTGGGCCGGGCAGATTTCTCTTGTTTCCAATAAGTTCAACACTTCCTCCTTCCTTATAATCTACGGCTTTACCACAGATTGATACCTCTTCGGCCCAGCCTGAGGTCCCTGGATCATCCTACCCCCCAGCATGCGCTCCCTATTCAAGCAATTTCTAGTTCTCGGACTCTGCGCCGCCTTACACACAGCTTCCGTCGCCGGCCTCGTCGTCCCCAAAGCAGCCGGCCATTCCGACAGGTTCGGGCTAGATCTTCACTACAATCTATCATCCGGCACCACGATCGTCAGCACCCACGGTGATCTTCGCGGCAAGAACCTCGGCCACGATCGCCAGGATGCTATCGAAATCCAGCCAGCGAAACGCAGCTTCCTCGACCGCTTCTGGGCCGTCGCCTCCAACGCTCTGCCCAAGAGATGGCCCGGCGGCGGGAGGAACGACAGACGGCCCACGAAGGCCGAGATGAAGTGGCCAATTCACGGCGACAGCTCAGTCGTAGGCCCAAGCTGTAAGCACGATGTCGCGCCTGAGATCGGCGCTACCAGGGAAGCAGAGTTACTATCCAAGAGACTTCCGCCGCTTGCCCCTGACTTCGACTTTGACGGCGATGGATTTCCAAATGGCGGTGATTATCTTCTTGGCGGCGCGGAGAAGCGCGATGTTGCGGCCGCTAAGCAGGACACGAGCGAAGCAGAGCTGATGTCTAGGAGAAACCCACCATTGGCTCCAGACTTCGATTTCGACTCACTGCCGTACAAGGGCGGCCCAGGCTACCTTGTCGGTATTAGCAAGCGCGATGCTGAAGTCAGCAGCCCCAGCGATCTCCTTGGTGGCGAGGAGAAACGCGATGTCGTTGCTAATGGCGACGGCGACACCAACGTCAATGTCAATGTGATTTTGCAGCAGGGCGGCGATCCTTGTAATGGGCCCGAGTGCTCGGGGAAGCCATCTGTAGTGGTCTACACGTCTACTGCTGGAGCGAGTATGTCTGATCACACAGCCGCCGAGTCGCCCAAGAGCTTTGTTACCCTGACGACGTTCGTTACGGCCTCGAAGGAAACTTCTCCTAGTTCTGCCAGTACGCACTCAACATCGTCCAGTATGTCGAAGGTCGTGAAAACTATCCTCAGGACCATCGAGCCGGAAAGCGACCCTTGTTCATCGGCCAGGACGTCAACGACATCGACTACACCAACGACGACTTCGAAGATAGTGAAGACAATCCTCAGCACCGTCGAGCCGGAGAGCACCACGCCTTGCCCAACAGTCGCAACGTCCACCAAAACTTCCAAAATCGTAACAACAATCCTCGACACCACAGTCTCGACCAGCTGTCCATCTTCCTCGGGAAGCACAGCAATAGTCACGATGACCACCCTCCCAACGCACATAGACACCGCTCCAGGTACAGTAGTCGTCACAATGACCACCATACCAGTACCTTCCTCGCCATCCAAGACAGTCAAAACAATCCTCACAACCCTGGAACCTTCCACAACGACTTCTTGCCCGTCTAAGACGTCCGCTAGCCTTACGGCCCCGACCGCCGGCTACCCCATGAAGCTCTGCGAAGTGGACAATATCTTTGGCAAGTATGGCTGGACGAAACCAAAGTGGGTTCCCGATGACGGGAAACCTGGCAACAAGTGCCCGTGGGAGGGACACAAAGCTTATAAGCCATCGCACCACAAATGGCGACGTTGTGCTCGGAGTGTCGCGGCTGTCTTCCGGGGTCGGGGATCTGTCGACAGCGTAACGATGAAGGAAAGAGACATGGATGCCGAATCGGTGTCCAGCCATGGTGATCAGCTCTTCCACTCAGAGCCTGAACTCGTGGGAGAAGAGCGCATCGTTCCTCGCGACTCCCTCGCTAAGCCTTCGAAATGCCCACTTGGTGCCAAGCTCATCAAGCTACACCCGCACTGTAAGACTAAGTCAAACTGCATTGGGCTCCCTAAAGGGACCTGTCTTTACCCGAACGGGACTTCCGTCCACGTTCCCGATCCGAAACACGTCCTACCACAGCCTGTCCAGAGCGCTGATGCAGTCTCTGCCCGTGCGGCGCCCGCAACCGTGGAACAGCATATCGCCCCTCGCGAGATACTGCCCGACATCCCTGCGGGACCGCGCTGCCCGCCTAACGCCACGTTCACAACGGTGAACATGAGATGTCGTCGATGTCCAAGCTTCATGGGTCTGCCTAGGTGTGTCTACAGAAACGGCACCACTGTGCCCACGTCCACGGGACAGCTTAACTTAAATAAGCCGGCGCAGACTACAGCGCGAAATCCCCCGATCCCGGCGCCCGCCACTGAGGAATAGCATGTCGTCCCTCGCGAGACGCAGCCAACTATCCCGGCGCCTTGGCATTGCCCACCAGGCGCCACCATCCAGGAGGCAGTAGTGCATTGTCGCAAGTGTCCTTCAAGCCCGATGAACCATCCTAGTTGTGTCCTTCAGAACGGAGATGTTGTGCTTGCGGAGGGGGGAGATTTCGTGGAGAAGTGGAGAGTAACGGGGAGATTTTGAGTGAAATTAGAGATTGGACGGAATTCGACTGTTGTCCCTGAATAAGGAGGTCAAGTTAATGTTTTTGGTTCACTAGATATTGGGACTTGCACCATTTCCCGGTATGAGTGGTTCGTAGAAAGGTCAGTCGTGCGGCCGGACTGCTAGCCTCACGAGTTCAGCTATCGATGTATGCGCAACACATTAGAGTATCCGCAGAGCAGAACATGAGCCGACTCCCGGCATTGGTAAGTATGGCCATGTGCTCTGTGTTCGGGCCACTGCAGATGGCGCCGCGAGATCAGAAGCGGCGCAGCATTGAGCGTCTTGAGACATTGTCAATCGGACGTGCCCACAGCTATGCGGTGCAATCGATAGTCGTGGAGTCCAGAACATGCTTCGAGCAAAGCGGTTCGAGTACCTGAAGTGACTTCTCGGGGTATGGACAGATTCGATCGCTCGGGAGTGCTGAGAACAATGCAACTTTGATCGAGAGAACGTAGCGGCCCGTTTCGTCATATTCTGGTGCAAGCCCTCACGGAGCAGTCGGCTGCTGCCCACTCCCAACACCAGGCTGATACGACCCTAACGCCTCCTGAAATGGCAGCTTCTCCGTCTTTACGTCCTCCTGTCAAAGGTGTCAGCAAACCGCACCACATTCCCACAATCTCGACTTCAACTCACCTCCTCATTCCCCCGTCCCGGCACAAACCCCCTCCCCCCACTCGGCGGAAACAAATCCACCTCCGGATCCTCCACCGCAGCAACCCTAGCAGCCTCCCAAGCATACCACCGTTCCGTCAACACATGCCTAACAGCCTTCTGCGTCGACCTAACCTCCTTCAACCGCCCCTCAGCCTCATAAGCTCCATAACCAGCTCTCACACGCTCCCGCTCTTGCTCGTAAGTTTTGATCCTGTTGACTTCGAGTGCCGAAACCCACCAGAGCCGCCATAAGTCATCCCAGCTTTTGACGCGCAACTCTTGGACCGTCCAGCCGCGGCCGTGGGCGTGGAGTTGTTCGGGGGACATGAGAGCGTCGCGGGTGGTGTTGAAGAAACCGTAGAGGCCGTGGTTAGGATCGACTTGGACTTGAGAGCGCAGGCTAGGGTCGAGAACGGGGCGGGGCAGTTTGGCAAGGTCGACGGAGAGTTTGATGCGTTTATTGAGGCCGGAGCGTTTGATTGCTGACATGCCGCGGGTCGAGTTGTTCCATTTCTTCGTTGGCTTGGAGGATACCGGGGAGGTGGTGGAGAAGGGGGTGCTTTGCGCGAAGGCGGGGAGGAGGAAGGGCGGTGGAAGGGCGGTGGACCGGTGAGGTGTGGTCTGGAGCAGCGAGCCGAAGAGGCTGCGGCTTGTGCAGTGTTTGGACGCCATGTCGCTGGTAGACTGAAAGATACGTGTTGAATCTGTGCACTGCTGAAGTCAATGGCGAAGCGTGAGGTGTGAGCCGCAAAGCTCGGGGATGCTGTAATTCGTGGATCGGGCATTTGCGCTAAGAACCTGGCGGCCGCCAAGTGCAAAGACCGCATCGAGCGGATGCAGAGACGACATCGGCCCCTGTACCTATGAATCGGTTTAGACGCAAAGGTATGGTCCCCATAATGTCCGGCGACTTTTCAATACAGTTTCATCGTACACTCCGTATTATACACACTCAGCCCCTCTCAATACCTTCCCGTGACCCTTCTCCTCTCCTCACCCGGCCCATTGACGCTACTCACTCCGCTAGCTCTCTTCAATGGACTGCCAGCCCTCTCCGCTCTAATCTGCGAAGTACTTGTAGCTTTCCTCAACGGACTAGCAGCATGACTATACACCCCGAAACTACCTCCATCGCCCTTGACTGGACTGCGCTCTCGTAGTCTCTCATGGTGAGGCTTGATCGGTGAAGAGTAGTCTCTCCCGCTTGTAGCAGCAGTTGGAGACTGCGTGTAGCCGTTCACGTACGCTGCCGGGGCTGGAGATTTGAAGATAGAAGAGGTGCTTGTAGTGCGCACTGCTTCCTGGCGACGGGGCTCGGGCTTGTTGGCCAGATCATCTGGGTCGTAGGAGCTGGCGTAGTTGGTGTTTGGGTTCGTCTTGAAGCCTCGTTTGACGATTGTCGTAGGCGTGTAGACGTCTACTTCTCTCGTCTTCGTGCCCCGCGGACTGAGTGCGCTCTCGCGTGTCTGTATGCCAACGTCTCTGACTGGACGGTTAAGGAAGGGATGCACAAATTTCGTGTCATACTCGTTCATCACTTCGCCATGGATGAGGACTGAGTCTTTGGCTTGCTGACTGAAGGAGGTGCGCAGGAAGCCAAGTTGGAATGACAGCACGGTGCCGAACAGGACTGCCATCAAGACTGTGAGTGAAGGTCGCTGATCGAATTCTGCAGTCGGAAGGAGCGAGAAGTAGACCAGCAGGTGTCCGGGTGAGAAGAGCGTGAAGACTGTTAGGTTGAAGGGCTTCGGGTCCCATATGCGGACTTCCCAGACCTCTCGCTCGGGATCCGGGTACGCTTGTGCACCTGCCCGTGCTGCTGCGATGACAGTCTGCAGGTATTGTATCGGCGATGATGAAGCAGGGGAGCTGTCAACGCGGACTCTGTGCGCTGAAGGCGTCGATGGAGGCAGATCCACCGGCTGCTCAAAGAGTCGGTAGTGCCGCTTGCGAAAGAATGTCCAAAACGCGTTGACGCAGCAGATGAGAGTAAGAGAGTAGACTAGAAAGCATGCCTGTACCTACCGTCAGCGCTCGATGCGCCGTGGACTACGATCCTGCCAACTCACCAGCCATGTGAACCATCCGCTTCCGCGCCTCGACTCGCTGTCCCCGAAGACATCTTCACTGCCTTTTGAGACGCTGGGGCTGCTGGCGCCTCTTGCTATGACGAACACAATGTTCAGAGCGATGCCGATTGTGGTTGCCCACTCCTTGAGTAGCTCATCGTAGGTATCGTCATTCAGCTCCTCCGAGATCCATAGCCAAATGTCGCCCAGATCGAGGTTTGCTCTGATGCGCTCGAGTAGCGGTCGCCGGCGCACTAAAGGAGGCATGATTGAGCGTTGGGCCCTAGATATGACCAATGTGGTGAGTCGCCTACATGTCACGGCTTGAGTATGTCTCCAGTCGATATAGAAGGTGATCAACACCGATTGTCAACAGTGAGCTTTCTCGAGCAAGTGCACGAGTCAGGTCAACGAAGGGTGACTAAGCCCCCCACTAGATTCACCGCACCTGCCCTCTTCGAGACGAAGACGCTGAGATTAATAGACAGCATATGGGTCTCAAGGGAAGTTTGGGTTAGCTGAAGCGACTCGAGATGGTTAGAACTCTCCTCTGTGGGTATGGTCGCAGAGAGAAGTAGCCTGGAATGAGAACAGATCTACATAGCAGCCAACAAGTGTCTGATACACCCCACGTACCAACTGCATCATACCGCCGTTACTTAGCTGCTTCAACTTGTTACACGCTAAACCTGCTTGCATTTCCTCTAACCAAAGGCTTCCTCTAAATCCTCCCTTGACGTACAACACATTCTTACCGCCACCATGGACGAGATCGCCCCCGAATACGACATCGTCGTGCTCGGCACCGGCCTGACAGAGTGTGTCCTCAGCGGCGTCTTCTCCGTCAAAGGCAAGAAAGTCCTCCACATAGATCGTAATGACCACTACGGCGGCGAGTCCGCCAGCGTGAACCTCGAAACCCTCTACAAACAATACAACAATTTCACACCAGGGACTGAGCCGTGGAAAAAGTACGGCCGCGCGAACGACTGGAACATCGACCTCGTGCCCAAGCTGCTGATGAGCAACGGCGAATTAACCAACATCCTCGTCAGCACGGACGTGACGCGATACCTTGAGTTCAAGCAGATAGCAGGGAGCTACGTGCAGCAAGGCGCCGGCGCGCGTGCGACAGTAGCGAAGGTGCCGAGTGATGCAGGCGAGGCATTGCGAAGTCCCCTCATGGGCTTGTTCGAGAAGAGACGAGCAAAGAACTTCCTTCAGTGGGTCGGAAACTTCGACCAAGCAAACCCCAGCACACACAACGGCATGAACCTCAGCCAAACAACCATGAAGCAAGTCTACGACAAGTACGGCTTGGAAGCCACAACGCGGGACTTCATTGGGCATAGCATGGCGCTGTACACCACAGACGAGTACATCAACGAACGCGGCGCGGCAAAAGAATGCGTGGAGCGGATCCGGCTATACGTCAACAGCATGGCCCGCTACGGCAAATCGCCCTACATCTACCCGCTCTACGGCCTCGGCGAGCTCCCGCAAGGTTTCGCCCGGCTGTCAGCAATCTACGGCGGCACCTACATGCTCAACACGCACATCGACGAGATCACATACTCGCCCTCAGGAAAAGTAAGCGGCATCCGCGCAACGATGAAAGAGCGCGGCGAAGAAGGCCCAGGAATGAACTTCACCACGAAATGCTCCAAAATCCTCGCAGACCCGAGTTACTTCCCCGACAAAGTCAAAGTCACCGGCCACCTCCTCAAGGCCATCTGCATCCTCAACCACCCAATCGACAAAACCGACAACTCCGACTCCGTGCAGCTCATCCTGCCCCAAAGCCAGGTAGGCCGCAAACACGACATCTACATCGCCATGGTGTCGTCCGCGCACAACGTCTGCCCGAAAGGATACTACATCGCTATTGTGTCTACGATCGCGGAGACGGAAGCGAACCATCATTTGGAGCTTGCGCCGGGGTTGGAGAGGTTGGGCCGGATTGAGGAGAAGTTCATGGGGAAGCCGATTCCGATTTATGAGCCATTGGAGAGTGGGGAGAAGGACAATGTGTTTATTTCGAGGAGTTATGATGCTACGAGTCATTTTGAGACGACGACTGGTGAGTAGTATTCCATTCCTTGAAGGGTGGAAGTATGCGAGGCTAACCTGAATGCAGATGATGTGAGGGATATATACCAACGAGCTGCTGGTGAGGAGTTGAAGGTTGAAGGGCTGAAGCCTGGAGATAATTTGGCTGTGGAGGAGTGAGCCTGGGCCTGACGGGGTAAAGAGTATGGTGTTCGAGACCCGAGGAGATATGCATTGGGTTAGATGTCTTCGCGCCAGCCACAATATCCCATGCTGAGTGACCATCATGATTGCCACCCCAAGTTGATTTTCAGTAGCTTGATCCTGCCAGCTCAGGGCTGTGCTTGCCCGGCTCTTCCTGTGCCTCAGAGCGTGCTTCCAGTCTACCCGATGAACCTCATGGTACTGAGCGCTGGAGCCTGGCATGTCCTCATGCCATTACATCGTGGACAACCGTGCGGGTCACATCACTCCGTCGCTCTGCACCCGACTTTGCAATCCCACGTCCAGAGCCTCCGTGATCTTGTCCAGCTGCCAGCTCACCTGTCGAAAATGTACCAGATCACGTACCAGAGTATCATCGTGCCGGGAAAGACAACGCCGGAACAGGCTAGCATGAACAGCATTATGCGTGGCGAGAAGCGCAAGTCGTCCTCGCGATCTTCGCT
Source organism: Cryoendolithus antarcticus (assembly GCA_002077065.1). NCBI lineage: Eukaryota > Fungi > Ascomycota > Dothideomycetes > Cladosporiales > Cladosporiaceae > Cryoendolithus > Cryoendolithus antarcticus. The sequence continues at coordinate 501,771 of NAJO01000027.1, read as the reverse complement.
GAATCTCACGATTAAGGCAACGACTATCATTGAAATTTTGAAGACCACAGTCCACAGGCCTATGTAGTCTTTGCAGACGGCGAGATTGCCGGCTCGCCTGGTGTAGAGGTTAGTGCGTGCTGATCATCAACGAGGATGAGGGCCATGTACCTGAAGTAAGCACACTAGCCATGACGTTGTTGCTTGTCCTTCGGGGTAGGCGAAATCGAGGGTGTGGTAGCCTGGTTGATCTGATGACAGTGCTGGAAGAGAGGTTTGTCGTGCAACGGATGAAGTGCGGGGTTTTGACTACGAGTGAACGGGCAAAGTGCGATTCGTTGCCTCTCATGAGGCTGCGCACATACGCTGTCCCGTGCAGTAGCAGAGCAAATCACAGTGGACAGGTGTAATGGTCAGCATGGCTTAAGAGGTCACTGCGACCGTCCTCACTCGACTGCGAGGACTGAGCGTGTGCGGTCGTCATCACATTCGTATCCTCCACACTGGCTCCGTTGCCCCATCAGCCGCTCGTCCTCATCTCAGTCGTCAGCATCACGATCCAGCCTTGGGAGGAAGATCCTTGCGATTGTGATTTTGCTAGTGAAATCCGTCGAAGCCTGCCTCGACGTCCTTCGCGTACGCCGCGGTCAGCTCCCGGTCCTTACCGCACCTGGAGAATATACATTGTCTGCTGCCGGTGTATAGTGGTAGGTTTGCGGATTGCTCTGTGATAGTCTATAGGCTGTGATATTCTCCTAGCCCAAGGTGACATCCATCCAGCCCAGACACTCCCGCTCGAAGACGCCTTTCGCGATCCTGGCCAAGCCCTTGCGGTAGGCGATTCCGTTCTCCCATTCCACCCACATCACGCTGTAGTACTCGTAGATCGAGCCCGGGAAGTACTCTCGATCCAGCGTGAGACTTTTCAGTGCAGGGTGATAGTAATTTGTAAAAGTAGCTTGAGGTTCAACGAAGTACTCTGGATAATCATTCAGCTCTTTACGACGGCGAACCTTGTCACTGCCTTTCATGCCGAATTGTGGGGCATCGGGATCATCCTGATCGTAGAAGTATTCGCGCCATATGAAGGGCTTGGCAGATTTGCGCATGAGGGGGTCCAGAGGAGGCTTCAAGTTGCCTGCAGGAGCGACCATATAATATTTGTGCCCCCGGGGTACTCTTCCGCAATCGGTGGCGATTGCGTATGCTCCACGAGAGATCGCCAAAACATACAATACGTGGCCGTCTGCAACTTTGGCGTTCTTCTCGTAGAGTACCCCAGCGAAGTCGGGGATAGCTCCCGTTACGAGGACACTAAGTCCGGGATGAGTCGTATCACGGTTTTCTAACTTGAACGAAGCCACGAGCACTCGACCACAGATGACTGCAGCTCCAGACAGGGACGGTGCCAGTGCTGGCAATATCGCTAGATCTCTATAGGCTGAAATGTGCGGGTCAAGTCTGGAATCAGGATCGCCGGCATCAGCCGCTGGCATTGCACCTTCTGGCATGAAAGGAGGATACTTCGGCCACTCTACGGCCGAGGATGCTGCATCAACCCGTGCTGATTGTGGTAAATTCTCCCCATCGTGCAGCCATGTCACAATGCCGAAGTCAGGCTCATGTCCTTCTTGTGTCCAAGGCGGGAATTCTATGGACGTAGCCCAGCCTGTCCATGACCAGCTTGGTGGTGGAACAATGCTTCCATGATAGCGCAGTCGACGTCTTTTCGTGGCTGTGTTGCCGGATGTCCAAAGCAGATAGTGCGATAGCCAACGGACTGGAATGCCTTGAAGAAATGGCTCACGACATGTCGTTTCCATCACACGCTGGATACCCGAGAAGGCATTGTAGCGGTCGTCGGGCGCGTGGTTACTGAAAATGCGTAATGAATACGCTTTGACGATGTCCTCGTAGTACACATTAGAAAATGCATCTGGACAAAGAAACCCGCCGACTTTCTGCCAATCTCGCGTCTGGCTATAACGAGGCACAGATCGCACTTGAATACGCTCCTCGCCCGCACTGTGGTAGGCGCGATCCTGACTCGAACACTGCCAGCTCACAAGTTCGTCCGACATCCAGATGAGTCTAACGGGGAAAAGTTCTTCCTGGAAGGTCCAGCCCCTTGATTGCCAGACACCTTTTTCTGAACGTCCATCGCTCGTGCCGTCATGAACGTCTGTAGCTCGAAAAGGCCGACTCAAGTTCGGTATTCCATGTATACCTGCATTGGCGTCTCGGCCATCCAATGCAACGATGGTACAATACGATCGGGCGTAAATCATTGCCATCTGCTCAATCTGAGCATGCTTGGTTCTATGGTCATCCTGAACTATACAAAGTCGATCGCACCAGAGATATCGCCGAGCGAGGAATCCCGTCAAGTACATTGCATCTCTGACAGTCCTTGGAAGTGAGACTTTCGCGTGAGGTCCGAGTAGAGACTTTGATTGCCTAAGACTGGCAAGATTTGCGGCACTCGTTTGTGCGCTGTCGACTCGACCCCAGACGTAGCTGAGAGCCATGTATTGCATACCAGGCGAATATGGCACCAGGCAGTGATCCTCGATATCGATTAGCCATAATGGACAGCCAAAGTCGCCATCATCAAATTCCTTGCAGACGCTGCCGTGGCTCTCATTGAGACCCAGATCTTGATGATTTCGTGCACAGTCGTCCAGCCATGCCCGTACGCGGAAAATCGTCAAATTCGTAGGTCCTTCGTTCTTCGACTGGGGATAACGCGCGTAAGCAGCTAGCACCCGCTCGAGAGGAAAGACGCCGTCACGAGCGGGGATGACAGCAGAGTATGCGCGGAGAACAGGGTCTCGCCCAAGCATATCAGGCCAGCCATAGACATCACGATTGCGCTGTCCCCGACGATGCAGGTACTGTGCTCCAGAGACGATGAGCCGCGCAAGGGATTGGTCAAGCCCGGTGGCCCAAAGAATGAAATATCCAGCTGGGAGCAACCCAAGCGCGATCCCTAAAGTCACCCAGAGGGGAATCAGGCGTATGACTTGGTCACCATACCCCATATCGCTTCGACCTGATTGCAAGGTAGCTATTAGTCAGTCGAAGCCTTGTCCCGGATCCTCAGTGCTGACGTGTTCAACGTCAATACTTTAAATTCGTACTACGTGCGAACGACTGAAGAGAAGCGCATAGGAGAATGTTTGAGGTATACTGTGCGATCATGGCTTCGCCCACATTGACACTGCCACTTGGCTCACATATCGCACAACGGCGAGGCTGCACCACACGGGACATGCAATGTCGCAGACGCGGGTGGCGCTATAGTGGCGCTGTGGACTCGAGGTGCCAGTGGACAGCTCATCTTGTAAGTAGTTCATCTTCACGGCGTTCGTTCAGGCTGTCCAGTACAATGTACGTGCCGTCCATCTGAGCATGGAGATCAGGGGTGCGGCTTCGCTGGTCAGTGCCTAGAAGGACAATGATCTGACTTGAGCCCCTCAATGATACTCAGCCGGATAAGCGTCCCGATCGACATGCATGAGGAGCGGGATGGACTGCAATGTCGATCTGGCGCTGCGATGCAGCGTTTGAAACACCTTCACCCATTAGTACCGCCTACATGAGCAGTCCCATCGGTCGTTTTGAGGGTCGGAGGCACAAGAACGCGCTCGTCACTGCGCCGCAATTCGAACTGATGTCAGTGAGAAAGCCTTGGTTCATGCCCTGTCTTCTGCATGATTGCGCCTTTCCATGGCGCCTCAACGGGCGAGGCTGTGTGTGTGGGTGAACGCAGCGAAGCTGTGAAAATGATGAATTCCCTGAGGAGATCGTAGGACAATGCCATCACGGGAAATGTGTTCGCTATGGCAGCTGAGTAAATGCCAGCTAGAACTATCAGAATGATTATTGGGGTTCGTAGAGGAGGAATAGTTGATGGTAAAATACGGTGCAAAATCGTCAACAGCCGCTAGCGGCGGGCACAGCCTTGCCAATCAGCGCCAACTCGCGCATTGAAGCTCGAACTTCGAAGCTCTCACATTGAGATACTACTACCGGCCGATATTAGCCATTGCGCGGCATGGCGGGCTCTCAGCGCCTAGTTCGCCTGCCAGCTACCTTGTCGCTCTCCAGTGTCTCTCACAGGTCGCGATTACTCCGTCAACATACCAGGATACCTATATCTCAGCACACGCAGCGCTGGGGTATCCGCCGAGAAGCATCAACTGCAGCAGGTGATGCGCGCTCTGCAGGGACAAGACTCAAGAACCTCATATATGGCACTGGAATACTCGTTACACTCGGATTTGGCTACTTGTACATAACAGACACACGCGCAAGCATACACCAATGGCTTGTTGTACCCTCTCTCCGCCTGATACACTACGATCCTGAAGAAGCGCATCATAAAGGCGTATCCTACATACAAGGGCTCTTTGCGTTCAATCTTCACCCCCGGGAACGAGGGAACAATGACACCGAGCGGGGCGACCTGAGGGTCGAGGTTTTCGGGCATGTTCTTGACAATCCTATCGGAACAAGCGCAGGAATCGACAAGGATGCTGAGATACCTTCGCCGCTGTTCGCTCTGGGACCTGCGATCGTGGAAGTTGGAGGTGCGACACCATTGCCACAGGAAGGGAACCCGAAGCCGCGGGTGTTCCGATTACCCAGTCAGAACGCCCTGATCAATCGGTACGGCTTGAACAGCAAAGGCGCGGATCATGTTGCAAGAAACTTGCGACAACGTGTCAGAGAGTTTGCGCGAAGTCTGGGACTTGGTTTGGGACCAGATGGGGAGCGAGCGGTGTTGGACGGCGAGACTGGCGTGCCACCGGGTAGCCTGATCCCAGGGAAGCTACTGGCTGTGCAGATGGCGAAGAACAAGACGACACCTGACGGTGACATTGAGGCGATAGCGAGAGACTACGTGTATTGCGTCGACCAATTGGCAAGATACGCGGATATACTTGTCGTCAATGTGTCGTCACCCAACACGCCTGGCCTGAGGGACCTGCAGGCTGTCGGCCCACTTACAAGTATACTGTCGGCAGTAGTAGATGCAGCACAGTCGACCGATCGGAGAACGAGACCAGCAGTCATGGTGAAAGTCAGCCCGGACGAGGACTCGGATGAGCAGATCGCAGGCATTTGCCAAGCCGTCTGGGCATCAGGTGTAGATGGAGTGATCGTTGGCAACACAACGAAGAAGCGGCCAGATGTGATACCTAAAGGCTATATCATGCCCGCACACGAAGAGAAGCTACTTACTGAGATGGGCGGGTACTCAGGACCACAGATGTTCGAGCGGACGCTTGCGCTCGTTGGGAGGTATCGCGCAAGACTCGATCAAGGTCCGCCAAAAGATGATTCGACGCCTGCATCTTCGAAACCAGCACAGCGAACGCCTGTGAAGCAAGCAGCAGAGAAGCCTGCTGCGACTCCCACGAAGCCCGCAATGGACGCCGCGGAAGCCAGCACAACCCGCGATGCCGCGCGACTGAAGCCTCTTACACCAGAAGCAGAAGCAGCTAGCAAGCAGCCCATCATCAAGATACCTGAAACACCATTTGCGTCGTCAGCAGCGAAGCTACAAGCCTCTGAGGTCTCGAACGATGCAGCGACTTCTTCAGACCTGTCGGCTCCACCTACGTCGCCCCTCTCGAAGTCATCGGTCGCACCCGCATCAACGAGTGCACCCAGTCCAGCGATCAAGCCATCTGAGCCAGCATCAAAAGTCATCTTCGCCACGGGAGGGATCACGACCGGCGAGCAATGCCTCCAGATCCTGAACGCGGGAGCGTCCGTCTGTCAGGTGTACACTGCGATGATGTATGGCGGCGTTGGAACGATTACGAGGATGAAGAGGGAGATGAGGGAGGCCGTGGGCACAAAGCCTGCTTCAGCAACGAGCTGAAGGGAGGAAAGCCACTGTATAGACATAACACAAGGAGGGTGTAAGTAATATGTACATAACAAAGCGCTGTGAATGCAGTCCAGCGCTGAACAACAACCCCAATACACGACTTCCTCAGACCTCCAATTCTCCAGTATTTGGGAACATGACCAGTGCTTCTGTTCCGACCAAACGCGGTAGTGTTTTGCCAACCAACCGCACCTATGAGCTGTATAATGCAGCGAGCATCAACGTCGCTCCCGTCTCTCACGAGCGATGAACTGCCCACTCGCTCCGTTGGGTCCCATTGTAGAGGCACAGGAGGTCTTCAGACGCTGAGAGAAGCGACAGCAGCTCAAAGCTTCACATCATCCAGCGGCACCTCCACAACCTGCTCACCCCCCTTGTAAGCCGGAACATCAAACCCATACTTCTCCGCCACCTCCCGTCCCACAAACCTCCCACCCACAAAATGCCGTCCCCGAAACCACTTCACCAGCGGCTTCGGCGCCGTCAAGCTAACCAGCGCAGTAGGCATATACCCCTTCCCCGGCCCATCACCAGGAGGCCCACTCTCAATGTTCCAACTACTCGGCGCGTCGACCGCCAGTACCGGGACTTTCGTAGAAGCGAGCGTGGCGATGACGGAAGGAAACGGTTCGCGTACTTCGCCACTGAAGGAGAAGCCGAAGATGGCGTCGAGGATGTAGTCTGCTTCCTTTGCTGCGGCGGTGAAGTCCGTGACGAAAGGGACTTTCAGCTGCTCTAATTGCGTCCGTAGTCGGGCGTAGAGCTCATGCTTCGTCTGCTTGGGGAAGTAAACAGATGGTCTATAGCCGAAGTGGCACAAGTGGCGGGCCGCTACTAGACCGTCGCCGCCGTTGTTGCCGGGGCCACAGGCGACGAGGACGCGGGGTGTTTTGGCTGGAGGTGAGAGGGTGTGGAGGCATTGGGCTACGGAGAGGCCGGCTAGTTCCATTAGTTGGTCGAGGGAGAAAGCGCCCGTGGACATTAGTTCGGCGTCGAGAGCGGCGGCCGATTTGGCGGTTAGCGTTCGGAGAGCCATGTTGGGTGAATGCAATTATCGTTGTTTGCAAAGCCTGAGTAGCTCTGTTGATGGAAATAGCGTTGCTGATGAAGTCGAGTTGACATCGGCAATGACGTTAGCTTTGCTGCAAGCCTGTGATTGGCTGAAAAGTTAGTGGACAATACTGGAGGTCGTTCGTGAATATGTCTTACAATGGTGGCCTGGAAGATATTGACTGAACTTCGCAAGCAGGTGCTCTGCTCCGGCCGGTCCAGCTCTGCGTCAGTAACAGCCGAATTTACGGGCCCAAAGAGCGAGCTGCAAGCTCATCTGGACGGTAGCGGCCTCGTCGATCGTTGAGTGCAGCTCAAGCAATCATGAAGTAGGCTATATCGACGGGATCAGTCGCCTGTCGGAGGACTGCCGCTCCATGCGCCAAAGATCACGGCTTTCCCACTGCTATTGTGGTTCTTCTGTGCGTGCTGTTCCAGACTCAATACGAGATGTCCAGTGCGTACGTATACTTCTGCATGACAGTCAGCCAATTCCGCCATTGTTGCGTCTTCTCGAATTTAGCTCACCTTCGAACTCGACCTCGTAGCTCACAGGCACTTCCACGTCGCTTGCATACATGAGAGGCATAGTAGCCGCTCTCTGCTTCCGCTTGACCACTTTGAACTTGATGCCAACATCGTTATGCCTCGTATTGGCCCATAGCACGTTTGGGTCCTTACTGGGGTCCAAATACTCAGCGGCGCCTGTGCCAGAGATAGCTGCAGAAGTTGCTTGAAGCTCGCGATGGATGACAATCGTGCTCTCGTCTGAGAATGATCGCGACTCACACATCCTCTTCAGCCAGTCTCGCCACACACGTATCGTACTGTCGGTCACAGGCACTATTGACTCCAACAGTCCTCGTCTCGGCTCACGCTTGCCAAGATACGCAGTGGTGGCGAGTTGGGAGAACAGCTCATGCGCATCTACCGTGACAATATCGCGAACGACTTCTTTCGCATCCGAAGCCTCAGCCTGCGGATCCGAAGCAGGGTGCGTTCTTGAGCCTGGGACGTCTCCGGGTCGTAGCCATCTGGGAACCTTCCTTTCAGGTTCATGTTGCTGAGGCCGGAAGCGGGTATACAGATTGCCGAGTCGACGAGCCTGTCCAGGCGTTGGGCCATCGACGTTGAGACTGCGACCAATTTCATCGAGACCATGGGTCCCCAGTGGGATACCAAATAGGCCAGGTGCTGTCAATTGATCAGACGGATGATAGCACTCGAGATACATCGTGTGGCCATCGAGCTCGGCTGCGTACTGCAGTCGATTATGGAACAGCCGTAGGATCAGGGAATGAAATCGTCGACATGTCGAAGTCCATTGTAGCAGCTCGTGAGTCGAGAATTGACTGAAGATGCTGAGGAGTATCTGTACATAGTTAGTCTGGGAGGGTCTGAGGCCATCAGCACGGAAATGTATACCTCGTTTGGCAGCACGAATATTGAGGCGCTCTTAATCTCCATCATCAGTCTATCCTACGATATTCGCAAACACCTAAACCTCTGCTCGAATGTCTGTTGATGCATCTATTGCATAACTCAAACAGATCGGTCTGGACTCAATGATGGCATCTGACGGTCACGTGAGGTGGTGTCGACTTCGCGTTGCGCTCAAGCAGAATAAACTTCCCGAGCGCGCCGTCGAGTGTATATGGAATTCACTGCTTGATCTATCTGAGCTACGACAATCCAGCTGATGACGAATACTATAGCTGAGAATGGCGGGGCTGAACACCTACATGGGAGCGAAGCACGCACCCGAGCTTCACGCGGCGGACCCCAGGATCCAATTGGGTGATCTAAAAGTTGCAACCCGACCAGAGAAGTCCCGCGGTGGCAAAGGAGGCAAGAAACGCGACAGCACGCATCATAAATCCTCGAATCGCCCTCGATCTCGACAAGAAGACCCTGGATGGGACACTGACGCAAGTGAGGCGGATCACCGCTCGACGCATGCAAGTGTGCGCGGTGCTCAAGCACAACCCCCTTCTGACTTTCAGGACTCGGACATGCTGGAGGCCGACTTCCAACACACGCTCGAAAAGGCCAATCCAAAAAGGGGTATTGACAAAACCATCAAGGGCGACTCCATGCCTACATACTCCGATGGCGCTCTGACCGTGGTCAGTCACGGTGAAGAGCTCAACAAGACGATGCAGCAGCCCCACGACTCTCAGCGACTGAGCATGGCACCGCCATCAGCGAACCCAGACCGGGTGACAACAGCGCTCAATCACAGGACCACTAGGAGCCTGCGTCCTCAGAACCAGTCTTCCCATGCGCAACAACAAACACAGGGGCAATACCTGGCGAACCAGACGACTCTTCAGGACGAAGGCCATGTTAAAGCAGCCCAGACTAGTGATTTTGTGGATCCTGCAGGGTTCAGCTTCAAGCCTGCGAAACAGACCAAGGATACAAATGTGCAGAGCCGCAAGCCAAATCCCAAAAAGGCTGAGCTCCAGCGGAACCTCGTCCAAGATTCAGAAACCTCATCACATACTGTGCAAGTCCGGCCTGCACCACAGCAGTCAGGTCACAATGCAATGGCACCAGCCCCGGTCGAAAGGGTCACAAGTCGTCCACCGCGCGAGCAGATGGTAGCCAACCCCTCCCGTCCACAGACCGCTGCTGTCTCCGAGTCGGCGAACGCTAAGCAGGAGCGACAAGCTGTACCATTGTTCAATGCCCGTACACGCAGTCCAATACCACTTCCCAATGCTCCGGAGCACAGCAGCGATGATTATGATAGTGACGAGCAGCCTGACGAAGCTCAGGATTCTGACCTCGATCATCTGCCAGGAGATTTGGTGAAGATGGATTACAGCGATGTCAAGGCCGAACCATTCGACAAAGCACCCAATGTCGAGGACTTCATTGTGCACGATACGCCGGAGAGCGCAAATCTCGCAGAGAAGCTCTCCGCGATCTTAGGGCAGACTGACAATGGTAACATCAGTGACGAGGTGTACCGGTACCGCACCCAGTTCATGGCGTCTCTCACGATCGACAAATGGGAGGAAGCCGGTGCCTGGCTCGTGCAGCACTTCGGTACTGTTTTGCAGAATTTTACTGGCGTCCGACGTGAGAAGCGCCGTGCAGCCGTTGCCTTTGAGGCAGAGATTGAGGGGCGAGACAATGCGGTCGGCGCTAAGCGTCAGCAGATCAAGGGTGCGCTGGACGAGATGAAGGTGAACGGCTCCGCGGTACTGGGTACCACGCCTAAGAAGGGCAGGAAGGAGCCCCAGGCTTGAGACGGATGCCGTTGCGTTGCTCGACGTGTCTCGTATCAGAGACTTGCTTGCTGGTATGGGAATATTGCTATGGATGATGACATGACGATGGGACGAATGTTACGAAGGGACTTTGCTGTGCATTTCAGGCGCTCTATACCATGATGGAGGATCTGTAGCTGATGCTCGCTGTAGTCGGAAGATTCAAACCAATGTTGCTCTCTTGTCTCGACAAGCATATCGGTGAAGCGTTTTGATTTCAAGTACCTCCATGGCCTTTGGTCTCCCCACGCTCCGAACATGCTGCCTCACGCACCCCAACCCCTGCACAGGCAACAATCTCGACGTACATGTACCATGGAGCACCCGCAAGCCACAATCTCATGCCCGACTCTCAGCCCCAACGTGGAGCCGACGGCAGTCATTCAAATAAGGGAGCTCGGTCCGAAAAGCTGGAGAACATGCAATATACCCCACGCGTTTCCCACGTCTGGAGGATCAACGACATGCAGATCATGACCACGGATCCGGTCATTAACCGGAAAGTCGCCCTGCGTTGCGTTGAGGAAGTTGTGGGTATCGAGGATGGCGCTGGGCTGACAAGCCGGAGAGCACTCCTACCTGGGGAACGCTATGACGATGAGGCGGAGTTCCAGACCGTCAGTCCCCAGCTCACCCCACACTACACACCGCAGCCTTACGACAATCTGGACAGCACGGCATATAACCGGAGGATCTCACTCGCAGCATCGCATTCCGTTGAGCGCCTTGCGTCCCTTCCTACCTTCGTTGAGTCCCTCACCCGCGCATGACGTCTCACCTCCCAATTGTTCCGACCAGTGACACAGTAGAAGTGATGTTGGGTTTAGATTGCAGCGCAGCCGAGCGCCTCCGTCGCGATAAGCACCATGCACGATGACTATCTGTATGGGGAATCTGTGGGGAGATGTACCGCCGTACCTGGGGCTAGGTCCGGATAGTGAGAACGTGTTCGCCAGAGAAGGCAACCCGAGCAGGATGTTGGCGAGCATGGTGAAGGCTATTCGGATACACCGAGATTGTGTCGGTGTAGGGCCGATGCGCCGCTGTGGGTGAGTTGCGGGGAAGATGCAGATGGGGAGTTTGGGTTTGGAGGTATTTCGTCGGTAACGCAAGCGGCAGAGCTGCTGAACGTGGGATCGCACGTCATGATCGGTCAGGAGAGCATTCAGCGTGCTCGCACCTCGGTGCGACAGAGTAGTGCGTTGTGACAATGATGAAGAAGGATCACGCAACGAGTAGTAGCCGACTAAGTTTTCTAGCGAGCCGACGGTCCCCGTCACCCGGTTTTGCGGAGAAAGTTCTATTGCGCAGCAAGCATGTGAAAGTGCGAGTGCGAGAGGCATGTGAATGCAAATGGATGCATGTGAAGAAAATGCAATGAAGACTAGAGAGAATAGACTGGCAGTAACGTGAGATCGATATCGAGTTGAGACCTGAAGCCATTGGCAGCTGTCTGCCATCTATGTCATGTTCCTCGCAAGCGACGTAGGCATCGCTGTTGCGACACATCAGACTCCCAGCACATGTTGTGCATCCCATTAGCCCATATATCAAGCGGCCGTAGTATGCTCGCGTTGATGCCCACAGTACCCCGTCTAGTCGCTAGAACGCCACGCGTGAAAGACAACAAACATCCTCGAGACTCTCGTGCTGCTCAGTAATGATGGTTTCTTCGAGCCATCCATATCTCACACTCTCTCCTGCAGATCACCACCCGCCTCACTAGCCCGAGCACTGCTGTTTCCACTGCTCTGCCCACTCCCGAGTCCACTCCCGGGGTTGACTAATTCATTGATCTTCGTGTAGCTCTCGCTCTTCCTTGGCGTAGGAACCATAGGCACTGGCAACTTCCTCTGCGCTCCATCACCCGCCTCCATGATCTCACTAATCCGCAGTCCGCTGTGCATTGTCGGAACGTACGGCTGCTGACCATCAGCCGAAGGCTCCACGGGCGCGAGAGCAGGCGGCGGCTGGTTCTGGATGTGTAGGTGGTGCAGGGTTGGGAGCTGAACGCCATTGTGGAAGAATTGTGGCCGCAAACGCGGGGAGTGCGATGGCGTTGCTAGGGGTGTATGGTCAGGCGTTGGCGATATGGACTCTTGTGAGAATGATGGGGAAGGCGGGGCAGTGGACTGTGGGGAACCCGGTCGTGACTTCTTCGTCTGGCGATTCGAGTACTGATCGTCCTCTTCGTGTGAGTGCGATCGCGACATAGGCTGTGATGTTGGGTTTGAGCCGTAATGATATGAGGACAATGATGGCATCCGGTTGCTGTTGTATGGATGGACGTGGTAGGGTCCTCGCGAGGGCGGGAGGTTGAGGTGCTGATTTGGCACTTGGCTGTTCTCGCGCTCGACTTGTGATGCAGCAGTCGCGAGCAGGTTGATGTCCATATTGCCGCGGTTCTGTTGCCCGGTCGCAGGACTCATGTCGCCGCTTGTGTTGCGCGAGAGATATGATCCAGCAGTGCCAGTGTAAGTCGAGGAATACGAGTGAGGTGGTGACACGTTCGGTGAGGTCAGCTGCGAGCCAGGTGCTGATTGAGATGCCTTTGGTGGTGGAGGCATCATGTTGTTGGCTGCGATCTGCTGGTTCATCTGCTGCATCTGCTGAGCGTGGTTTAGCTGCGCGAGGTTGCTCATTTGCGCCATTTGCGCCATCTGACCCATCTGGTTGCCATTGCCCATATTGTTGAACTGCTGCATCCCTTGCATGCCGCCATTTTGGTTCATGTAGTTCATCTGCTGAAGTTGCTGGAGTTGCTGGAACGTGTTGGGATCATACATGCCAGCCTGGACGGCCGCCGCCGCCGCGGCTGCGACATGCTGTTTGTTTCCACGTCTCGAGTTCGGGTTGTTGTGTATTCTCGAGTGGCGCGTCAACTCGTCTGACCGACTGAAGCGTTTGGTGCAGCCAGGGAACTGGCATGCATGTGGTTTCTCTCCAGTGTGTGTCCTGATATGCCGCGTTTGATGCTCGAGACGATGAAATGCCTTGTCGCACAAAGGGCACTTGTATGGTCGAGGCAAGTCTGGTCGATTCTCGTCCGCATTCTGCATGCTCACATCCATAGGCATCGCCATGGCGGCGGTTGCCATCGACAAATTTGGTGTGTTGGGAGTGCTCGATGGCTGTGGGCTGTTCTCGGAGTATGCGCCGTTTGAAGTATCTCGGTGATTTTCGTCTGCGCCGTGTGTCGCATTCAAGAGTGTCGAAAGCATAGAGGAGAGCCAGACAGGGGATTCCGCAAAGGGCAGATGCGGACCGTTTAGAAGTAGTGCCAGAGCACCGCGTGGGATGCAGCGAGATGCTGGGGAAAGAGGCACAAGGAAAGCAAAAAGGTGTCACTCCGAGAAAGGGTGGGGTAAGGTAAGCGTCCGGATGGAACCCAGCAAGCGATAACCCAGTCCGCCCGTTCCTTTCGCCTCGTGTGTGTTGCACAGACGCGCGCTCGTGGAGAGAGGAGATTGACAGTGATTATTGGGTGATGTTCGAACGTGCGGAGTGTCCAGCGCTATTTTCGGTGTGGCTGCAGCAATAATATCGGCCGTCGATCAGAGGTCGGAGAAGTTCTGGGTTTGTTTGGGAGACAGGGCGAAGGAAATTTGCACGATACTTCAAGACCTCGCGCCTTCCTCCTTACATGATGTTCTTATCGCGCCGCACCCGCACCGATGACTAGCATCCACTCTCTACTTCTGGATTTCAGTGGGGCTGTGGGGATGGCTGTATGTCGGCATCGTGTGAACGTGCTGCCGTGGTATCTGCGAAACTCTACAACATGCTCACTTCAAACGCCGAACTCAGCACGGTTGGTTACTTGTCGCTGGCCAGCAGTACGTCTGGAGCGGCGCATCTCTGGAGAAACCTGTCGCATCCCACACAGTCACATACAGATAAGGTGCATCGATGCGACCGATAGGGGCTGCGACACGTGTACGCAATGGTGGGATCTCAGCTTCTTGGTCTTGGCGAATCATTTGCTGGCGCGTGAAGAAATCATCAGCCTCATCAGTGCTTCACGGCTTACCGCAATCGATGAACTCCCCTTGGTCCATCGCCGGATTCCTTATGACGATGTGGGGGCATGTATTCTGAATAGCAGAGATGCGCTGCACTTACGGCTGTACTCGCGATCTCTTCATTGATCCCACGCTTCTCCAGCTTTGCGATACATCCACGAATATCCAGCTCCACAGAATCACGAAATGCTTATTAGATTGCGGCGCACATCTAGAAGATGTGTGGCTTGATGCGCGCCTCCAACTCCATACTGTCACTTTAGCCGCCAACTTGCCGGTTCAGATCTATCAACTCCACGTGGGGTATATGTGCGTGTTTGATCAACGCCAGCCTATGAAGACCCCATCATAGGTAGCACCGCGCGTTGCGAATGATTGATGGTGTCGTCGATACAAATGGTGCCATTGTCGAGCGCAAGTCTTGTCTCGCAGAAGCCAGGACTCGGCCGTAGTCGGCGTCGTCGGCACTGGACTGCGAAATGACGATTCCGGAGTGGACCTCCTATGAACCCCAACACAAGCACGTGGCATGTGGCAGACCACCGTGAGAAGGAAGCTCTCCCGGCTCGTGGGTTCGCGACTGCTTCGAGTCAGCGGAGAAGAAGCAACGACGTCCTCTCATCCCACACCATCTTTGACAGTCACAAGTTGCCTGCTTGCATCTCAGCGATAGGTACAGACGCATCATTGCTGGCATGTGAAGAAACACCAAACCCCAGCATGTGACGTTAATCTTTCGCGGAGCCGCAGCGGCAGCTGGGCTGAGAGAGACTTCCACATCTCCCGATTCTCCCCGGCGTTGTGGGGTCGCGCGGTATCTGCCCGTACGCGCAAACAATCGGAATTTTCTCCAGTCTCGCCATTGTGGAGCAGAGTGGTACGTCCACTTTGGCCGAGAGCGTCTGCAAAAACGAAGTATTCCTGCGATCGGTGAGAGTGGAGTACTCCGCAATGAGGCCTTCAGCCCTGTCGGCTGATGGTCCGCTACTGCACCGATGGGCGGAGGGAGAAGATTCGGTGCGGCGGCTATGGGCCGAGGTTTTCGCACAAGGCTGAGTGGGATGGCGATGATGGAGAGGAGGATTTGAGAGCCGTCGTCATTGTGGTATTCTGCGAGCGCATGCGGCGTGGATGTGATCAGACCGTCGTGTCGTCCGTCGATTACTTAAGCAATCTTACCTCAAGCACAAACTCTGAGCACGTGATCTCAATCGATGCACACCTCTTTGTGACCCGAAACCCATTTCAATACGGATTGAGCTCTCTCGCGGCACAACGTTCGTCCTCGCCTGACGAAGACGAGCGCCAATATGTGTCTCGGCCCCAGAAATGGCGCGACGTATGCCACACACCTATCACTGTCAAGGTACAATGAGGACTGGAATGTCGTAGCCTCTTGCCAGCATGGCGATCAAGTATTATCGTCGCTCCCACATGCGATGCAACACCTTATTTCACTTTCGCTACAATACCTTTAGCGTCATCAAGATTTTTGCATCGCGCTCGCACTTATTTCGCTGTACATTCACGGAGCTCCACGTGGACACTTCGAGAAGATCGAGGCTTACATTAGCAAAACGAGGCGCTGCACAGCCTTCAATGCAACGAGGCGAAGCCTTGGGCCGAAACACAATCACGGACTGACTTGCACACACACACTAGACCCAGTGTTGAAACAGCCCATTGATCGATCATCGATACGTATGGCGCACATAGCAGATATGTTGAAGGACAAGGGCAACGTAGCCTTCCGGAACGGCGAGTATTTGGACGCCGAGGGTACGGTCTGAGCTTGTGCGAATGAACATGATGCGTTTCTCCTAACGATCCAACTAGACTTGTACACGCAGGCAATACAGAGGTACTCGCGGAATCCGCTGATATTCACGAATCGGGCAAATTCTAGACTCAAGCTACAGAAATGGGACGCTGCTGTCAACGACTGCTTGAAGAGCATCGATCTGACCGCATCCGGCCAGAATCACAAGGCTTTCTACTTCCTGGCACAGGCTCAACTAGCCCTCAACCATCCCCACGAAGCTCTATCATCAGCCTTGACCGCGTATGATCAGGTACGCTTTCCTTCGCCATCGACTCGAACCTCCCCTAAGGACCTAGAGACTTTCTCAGCATTCGTCTTGAAATGCAAAAAGGCCAAATTCGCCGTTCGAGACCGCGAACGATTGCGTCGACAGGGTGACTTACGAGCCGAGCTGGAAGAAACGCTCGAGAGGGCTAAGAGCGTCGAACTCGACCATGTCACGAGGTCGCTCGATGCTATGCGATTAGGGAATGTAGAGGCGAAGGAGCAGAGCGAGGAGATCTCCGCGACGTACGATGGCAAACGTGCAGAGCTCAGAAAGGTGTTTGAGCTGGCTGATCCGACGCATCATAAGCCGAGAGAGGTACCGGATCATCTCGTTGACATGGTACGTGAGCTCCTGATCTTGTGAAGCACGCTAGAATGAGCTGACAAAGTCCAGATCACGTTTGAGCCCATGCACGATCCCGTGATCACCAAGATGGGCCATTCGTACGAGCGAGCAACGATCTATGAGCACCTCAAGCGAAGTCCAACAGATCCCCTGACCCGCGATCCGTTGACGATCAATGACTTGAGACCCAATTTCGGACTCAAGGCGGCATGTGATGAGTTCTGGGAAGGTGGCGCAAGCGAATGGATCTTAGACTGGTAATGCTGAGTAGCAATGGCAGGTCGCCATCGAGTGGACTCTCTCCATGGCCTCGTGGTTTGCTGAATGGACCCGATGCGCAGGCGATCGATGGCTTGGCTCGCAGCCCTCATTCGCGAGAACAGAATCGCGTGGTTAGTGTTGGCGATTACAGCGAATTACCACTGATCTCGATCGACGTCAGCACGCTCCGGCTACGGCGTGCTAGCCGTCGATCGTGCCCGTCTCTCAAGACTGTCCCCAACCCTAGCCTTATTTTGCTCAGAGGTCGCATTCGAATGAGTCAACGGTTGTTGATCCTCGGAGCACTCAACGAAACTCAAATTGGATAGTCACGAGGCGACCACCGTTTCAATTCATCTCAGCCTCCATAGCTGTCCATCATCTGCGCACTCCGAACATTCTGCCATCCTTTCTTCTCAACACTTCCACCGTCCTTCTGCAGACCCATACCTCTTTCAACCCACTCCAAGCCTTCCATCTCACTCAATCTGCTCAGTGCTCTAGCAAAAGCAAAAGTCTCCTCGTCCCCGCTGAAGATACTCGTCCCCTTCAGCGTGTTCATACTCATGCCTAGATCGTCCATCAAGCTCCGCATACTCGAGTCCAAGTCCGCGCCGTCCTCTTTGGCAGCCTTCGCATTCGGGACACCCGAGTCAGCGGCCTCCGAGAGCGCGGTGTCAACTTCATCACGGGTCATGAAGAGCTGAGAGAGTGGAACGGCAGTCGTCAGCACTAATTTAGCACGCGACTCGTACACAGCGTCGATGAAGGTGATGAAGCGGCGGGCCAAGTCCCGACTGCGATAGTTCATTCCTGGTACGTCAGTGATGATGAAGGCATGATAGTTCCGGGTGAGCTCGATGTAGTCTGCCGCCCCAGTGGCTCGACCAAGAAGCTCGTCGAAGGTAAAGCGACAGGCTTGGCCACTTGCACGTGGGACTTCGACGTCGCGACCCCAGACTTTCTTGACCGAGTGATGGGGCGGATCGTGGTCGAAGTCGCCGAGAAAGCGGAACCAGTGTTCTGCGTGGCGATTTGCGGCGGCATCTAAAGGGTGATGATACACTCCAGAAGGTGGTCGTGGTATTCGGCGGTAGTCTGTCGTGGAGTCCAGATTCAATACGCGAAGCCTCGTTTGAAGGAGCTTGATACACGGGACGAAAGACTCGCGCTGGATGCCGTTCTTGTAGAGTTCTGAAGGGTGGCGATTCGAAGTCGTGACCAGGACTGTGCCGTGGGACATAAGGGACTCAATGAGACGGCGCAAAATCATGGCGTCTGCGACGTCTGTGCACTGGAACTCGTCGAAGCAAAGCACCGATGCCTTAGACGCGATGTTAGCGGCTACGAACGGAATGGCATCGATATCATTGCCGTGCTCGACTGTCATCTTGTGAATGTCCTTGTGAACGTCTTGCATAAAGTTGTGAAAGTGAATACGGGTCTTCGAGGTGATATTTGTCGGGAGCGTGTCGTAGAACAGGTCCATCAGCATCGTCTTGCCGCTGCCAACATCGCCAAACATGTACAGCCCCTTTGGCAGGTTCGGCGCAGGTTCCATTCGTATTTTGTTCGAGGAAGACCCACCGAATATAGAGCCGAAAAAGCCTGCCTTCTTCGGCTGCAAAGACTCAATGGTCGGATGCTGGACTGGCATTGGTCTATAGTTCTCTAAATCGTCATGAAGGTCTTGTAGGGCTTGTATGAGATTCCGCTGATGTTCATCGTCCCTCAATCGTCCTGACTTCACCCGGAAGTCGTATTCTTCCAACGGACCTCTCCGATACTCCTTTGCGCGATACTCCGCCATTGTCGCGTATGCTCGCACATTATTGCCCTGTCTTGGGCTTGTTCTCGCGCCGACAGAGCGTCCATCGCGCCGCACTTGGAACTGTGTCTCTGCTCTGGTCCTGCGCAGGCATGCTGTGCAGAGCTCTCGCCGTTGGATGAAGGTGCGAATCCAGGCACCTCGAGGCTGCACCACCTTCCTCAATAGCAGTGTAGCCTCCCTCGAAGCCATTGCTTGACTGCTGTCAAGACCTACGCTCGATAGCTGTGCAATAGCGCCGCGACTGGGTGATCGCCTTCGTGTGCTGCGATATCCTGGCCGCGAAATTCGCCCGAGAGCCTATCCCTCCATTTTGTGCAGCGCTATCGCGCTCGAACGCAGAACATGTAATATACAAACTGGTGTAGTCGCTCGAGCAGGGACTGGTAGTGTGAGACACAGTGACCCTGGGGTGGGGTTCGCGTACGCACGTGAAAGCAGATTGCTCGGCTCTCGGAAGAACTCGAGCACAAGCTCTAAAACGCCACGAGTCGGGGAAAAGGTTCAGGGACGAGACAGGGGTCCTACTACACACCATTTACGTCCTGTCTTAGCCAACCATCAGAGCTTCTCGCTCCATTGTTGAGCTCGGCGCGGTCCATCGAACCGCGTCCCGGTATATCCACCTGCTCTCATCTCCAAAGATGGCAGTGATGGGAACGAAGCCGAAGTACCATACTGCACTTCAGCCGCAGCTGGAGGCTAACACTCTGAAGCGGAGTTGGTGGCTGCACCTAAACACACAGTGCATTGCCAGCTTCGTTTTGGCCCCATATAGCAGGCTAAGCTTCCGAAGGATCAAGTATGCTTTCTTTCCTGCTTTCTTGATGAGACCTCACGTCTTCAGCATACGAGCGTAGCAGCTGGGAGCTTGCGGAACCACTGACCGCACAGAGCAGCTATGTCGGGCTCCGAATTCGACAGGATCTGGCAAGAGGCTAGTAGACGCTATGCCGAGATCTCTGGGAAGAGGCTCGAAGAGTTGCCGAGATTTAGGACCGCTGATGAGCTGATCAAGAATGTTGACAATCAGAACAAAGACTACAAGCACTTTCGAGAGAAGTCTCATGGCTTACTCGCAGTGCTCTCGGCGGCTGTCAAGCCGATCGAGCTTGTTGGCAATCTGGCAGCTGGTGCAGCAAGCATGGCTTTCCCACCGAGCGGAATGGTCTTTGGCGCTGCTATGTATCTGATCAATGCAGCCAAGGGCGTGTCGGCAAGTCTGGATGCCATTGCAGGGCTACTAGATGTGCTCAAGGACTTCACCGTGCGGCTCAGTATGTATGAGCGGGCAGACTTGTCGAAGGAGCTGAGGGAGAAGTTGACCCAGATCCTGGTAATACCATCTTGTGTGACAGCGGGGATCAGACTGACTCTATGTTACAGACAACCGTGCTCGAGATCTTCGCCCGGTCTACAAAGAAGATCAAGGACGGATTTCTCACACGCTTCAAGACGTTCGGCAAGAACGTGCTGCTCGGGAACGACACCGAGATGCAGGGGCTATTGGGTAAACTTGAGAAGCTGACTGATGCCGAAGATCGACTCGTCGGAGCGGAGACTTTGGTGGAGGTTAAGCAGACGCACAAAGGCGTCGAGACCATTCAGGTGTCGATGACTGAGCAGACCATGGCAATGCAAGGTCTCCAGATATCGCAACATGATGTGAGTACGATTGACTCGATTTGATCGACAGCATTGACTCAGCCCGCAGACACTCTCCGGACTTGGCCAGATCATGGGCGCCATGGAAGAGGCGAAGTCGGTCGCCAAGGAGGAGAAAGACCTCAAGCATCTAGAAGCCTTGAAGACGATGCTGGCACCTTCTGGAAACCCTCCGGAAAGGATCGATCAGATCAGACGCGAGCAGGTACCCGGATCAGGAGACTGGATTCGCCAAGAACAGGCGCTTGTATCCTGGATCGAGACCGACGACAAGCCCGTATTGTGGATATCTGGCAACCCTGGGAGCGGAAAGAGCTTCCTCATGTACAACATCATCCAGCATCTCACTGATCTGACCCAATCTTCAACCAGCGAAGTGTCCGAAGACTCGTCTGTGGCTTTCGCGTTCTTTCGCGACAACAATGACCTGACGCGTTCAATGCAGCAAGCGTTCCGTGACATTGCGTATCAGCTGACACAGAACGACCCGGCGTATGCGAAGTACCTAGCGACAGCAACTCACGGCAATGCTGAGATCGGCTCGATCAGAACAGCGTGGAAGGTTCTCTTCGCCAATTACTGGCTGAAGCCAAGTGAGAACGAAGGCACTGCGTATATTCTGCTCGACGGTCTTGATGAAGCCTTCACTGAAGATCGGCTTACCTTGTTTGAGCTTCTCGAAGACGTCTTGGAGGCTGGCTCCGACTCGCGCCTCAAAATTGCTATGCTCGGTCGTCCGCAAGTCATCTACGACATCATTGATAAACTCGAGGAAGAACCTCCGAGCATCTTGATCGACGCCACAAAGAACGGTGGCGACATCGCGCATTATGTGGAAGCTAGTATCGAGAAGAAGCGAGCTCTGAGTAAGGTGTCGAAGAAACTGCAAGCCACCATCGTAGAGACGCTCACGAGCAAGGCCGGTGGCATGTTCATGTGGGTAAAGTTAATGGTTGAGGAACTCAATCGTAAAGCGCAGCGGAGTCGAGAGTCGGACGTTGAGAAGGCGCTGAATGAAGCGCCCAAGGGTCTGACCGAGATGCTCAAGCACGTCCTCGAGGGATACTCGTCTAGTCTCTCAGAGGCCGAGGCCTCTGACTTAAATGACATGCTCATGTGGGTGGCTTTGGCGCAAAGGCCACTGTATCTTGGGGAGCTGGACTCGGTGCTTCGCTTGAAGTCTGATGAAGGCCAGGGAGTCATTGATCTGGAAGGCCAACTCCGAAAAAGTTATGCTAGCTTGTTCACGTTGACACGTGATGACGGGCTCAGCACGGCTGAGCTGCTGGCTCCCAAGCGTGGAGAGGATGAAGATGAGGATATTGAAGACGCTGTTGCGGGTGCAGAACAAGAAGATGGAGCAGATGACCTGGACTACCCCACCGAGTTCGATTCGAACCCGAGGACGACCACTGTGTCGTTTTCTCATGCATCCATCTCGGACTTCTTCAGGAACCCGAAGCATGGCAAAGTGTCCCAGCCAGAGTGCCCGCCTGTGGGAGTGGACTTTGAGCTCGCAAAGATCGTTATGGTGAAGACATCCTTGGCCCTGATCGTGAATGAGACTCTCGTAGCACGTATGAAAGACTCGGTCAGTCTCCGTCCATACGGGGCACTTCAGTGGCTCGAGTATGTCCGGCAGGCAGATCGTAAGGTCGCTACGCCTGAAGAGCAGTTGGAGATAGGCAAGAACATGGCTGATGTTCTGCACGATCCGAAACACCATCCTACCTGGACCGGTCTGCGAGGATGGAATCTGTGGCGAGAAGATCTAGCTGGCCCGTTGATACCATGGCTCAAGCATGCTGAGGTGATCGACAGCACCACTACCGAGAGAGCAGAATGGATACGAGCACTTGAGCCCGAGAAGAGCTTAGAGGTTTTCGGCCCGGCGATGAAGTACATGTCTGAAAGATGGCTAGCTCCTGGCACGCTCTGGTGGAGCCACACTGTTGTGCCCAAGATCATCTACGTATGGCGGACGAGAAAGGAGGGTGGTATGTACGAGGATACCGACAGTCTTACCGTTGAACAGATCGTCGACACTGCCGAATGGGCCGGCTTGGAGAAAACTGCCGAGTGGTATCGTCGCCTTGCAATGTCGTGTCGCGATTACAATCACTACGACGAGGCGCGTGCATACTTCGAGAAAGTCCTCGAGCTCGATCCCTCTCTGTGGCTAGCACAAGGCGGCATCGCTGTGATGCTGAAAGCCAAGGGTGACTATCAGGCTGCCATCGATTCCGATGAGAAACATCTCAAAGTGATCGATGCCGACACGACACGAGATGAAGCCTACAAGAATTCGGTCGGCCGGCAGCCCGCGTATCGTCGGATGGCTGATTGTTACTGGTCATTGTCCCAGGAGATAAACAATGACTTCAGCGCTGAGACATACGAGATCGACCGCAAAGCCACGAAGTACTACCAGCTGTCACTCAAGCTGTTGAGTACTGACTACGATGCGGTCACGACCTGCTTCAGATTCTGGGACGGAGTCGCGGATCTTGGGCTGCCATATGGCAAATCAGAAGAGGAGCTGAACAATAAGAAGACCAGCGAGAGCGTCGAGCTGCCGACACCGCAGGAGTGCTTCGAAGAGATAATGAACCTCTTGCACGACCTCAACGACACTCAGCGCAAGGACGACCCGACAAACACAAACCTCACGCACTATCTGTGGGAGTATAAGTACGCCGAGGATGACTACTTTGACATGATGGCTCGTGCAGCAAAGGGTACCGGTGAGCTAGAGTGGCTGCAAGGACGATACCGTGATGCGATGGCGGCTGCGAAGAAGAAACTACAGCCTGTCGTAGCCGCTTGTCTCAATCTGTGTCTTGCTAATCTGTACTTCGCGTATGGCGATGAGGAGCACAAGGCGCTGAGGATCTGGGAGACGGTCGGCACAGAGAGCGCGGTGAACACGAAGGCTGAGACGGATATCATGTATGCTCGCCGAGGAGCGTTGAACCGCTTGGGCTGGTATTGCATCATTAAGGCTGCGGAGGATGAGCATCACAAAGAGAAGTGGATTGGGAAGTTGGAGAGGATCCTGGCGAGACAGCAGGGGAGAAGAGGCATGGCCGCCGTCATGCAAGACTCAATGCCGCCCTCAGACATTGCCCTTTACATTGCTGCGTGGTACAGACAGAATGGCAGGACTGAGGAAGCCCGCGAGCTTGCGAAACCGCATATCAAGGATGCTATCATCATCCTTAGCGACGACGATCCGTCGAACGACTATGAAGGGTACTGGAATCTCAGTGAAGCCCTTGTCGCGGTAGGAGACGAGGCCAACGCCATAGCCATCATGCACGCGCTGCGACCCATGAAAGACGGCGTGGCGGTGCTGGCTTCTGATCCGCCTGAGGAAGAGGACGAAGATGAGGATGACACTGACGATGCGACTACGGATGACGCGAAGGCAGCGTCGACTGAGGCACCAACAAGTGATGCAACGACAAGTGAAGCAGCTACCGACGCCGCCAAGTCGGGCGAGGCAGCAGATGATGCAGAAGATGGCGACGAAGCCGACGACGATGACGACTCGGACTCCGATGACGAAGACGACGACTCTGGCTGGTCCTGCGACGGCCCCTGCTCCCGCGGCTTCCCCTACTTCGACGGCGCATACATGTGCCGCCTCGACGGCACGCAGCTCTGCGATCTCTGCTACGCGCTCTTGAACAGCGAGGAAGGGCTACCGGTCAGGATCTGCAGCAGGAAGCACGACTTCTTGAAAGTCCCCGAGCTGACGACGCGGTTCAAGGAGGGGGAGATTGTGGTCGATGGCGTGGTGAAGGGGATTGAGGAGTGGAAGGTGGGGCTGAAGAGGGCGTATGGGATATGAGATAGCTCGTGTTGTAGGTGAGAAAGCAAAACATTCCTATGCAGCTACGTACAGGAAGCTCAAGTTCATCTCTCTTCATACCTTCTGGAGGAACGGATGCTCTCCAGGAAATGTGTCCGCCACACTATCGCGTGGCAGCCTATCCGGCTCAGTCCGCTGGCCATACGCAGCCGAAGTTCCGTCACAGCCCACGTCCTTTCGATGCCGTGGAGCCCTCTCTCGTGGAAGTCACCTGCATCACACAGAGTCATCCGTGCGTCAGAGGCGATGTGATGCTCAGATCGACGCCATAAAGCCCGTTGTGAGAAGAGCTTGCGTGGCTATGCGCGACCGCGCTGTACGAGGCAGCACGAGATAGCCTCGAAAAGATAGCAGCAGGAGCTGGTGGCTTATACAGCACAGGACGGAGCTGGACGATCTCGAAGACTTTGCCGGAGCCGCGCTGTCATCTGTTACTGGCGTGCGAGATGCTCAGTCACAGCATTGGATCACTCCGCTTCGACAGCCTCCACCTTCCTCTTCTTCGGCTTCTTCACTTCACCATCTACGGCATCCTCATCATCCCTTCGCTTCTTCTTTTTCTTCTTCACCTCGCTCTCCTCTTTCGGCGCCTCATACCCCTCTTCTCGCTTCCTCTTCCGGTCCTCCATCTTCTCCTTCATCACATCATCCCGTTTCTCCCTCTGCGCCCGCTCCTTCGCAACCTTACCAAGGAAGTACTCTCCACTCTCAATCTGCAAGTCCACCTTACTCTTCTCCTGCTCCGGTGGGAATGGCGTGTAGACCTTCTTCTTCTTGTCCACGACCTTGAATGGCACGCGTCGCTTGCTGAGACTGCGCTTCTTGAAGTGTGGCAGGAAGCGTTCCCAATTCTCGTTCTTCAGCTCCGGATCCTTGGCCAGCTCCCGCTTGATCATGAGCTCCTTGATGTTGTAGATCGGGTGGATGTTCGCCATGCAGTCTTCTATCACCCTTCGCACTTCCTTCAGCGACTTATAGCCACCCATAGCGCTGACAGTATTACCTTGCACGAGGATGTAAGTTTGCGTTAGGAGTTCGAGGGCTTTGAGCGTGCTGCCATTGGGGCCGAGGATCCGTTGCCGTCGCTTGACGAAGCGCTCTTTATTGCGGACGAGACCACGGATCTTGATCACATCACAAGCTACACCATCGTCCAGTATCTTCACCGCTTGAGGCGCAGGCACACTTCTGGCCAGCAACTTGATCAGGTCTCGTGCGTTCAGGATGCTCGCGGGATCGTAAGTTTTCCGCGTAGTCTTGACAGTCATAGAGCCTTCCACTAGATCGAGAGTACATGCTATGCCGTGCTTCTCCAGTGACCGCGTGATCATGGGCCATGACGCCTTCAAGTATGTCTCTCTGTATTTCGGAAAGAGGGTCGCGAAACTCGACTCTTCGCTGAAGGTGCCGCCGAGATTTTGATCGGGGGTGAAGGCGTCCTCCTTCCATTTGTCGATATCGTCTGTATCCCAGGGCTTGTCCTTCTTGTATGTGGACGGCATGTTGTTCGTGATGTGTTGGGTTGAATCAGTATCACCGACACTATGAGAAGTTCAAGTTCGAGAAAGTCATATGCGCCGGATGGATTCCCCGGGGCTTCCGATCTTTGGCCTCAGGCACTATACAACCCACATGAGAATGTCTCTTTGACGACGGTGAGACGGCTTTGGGTCGTTGCTCCAACTCGTCCCGCCGCACTCCGATCATTGCATACCGCGTGAGGAGCTTCGCGTGTCTGTACAAGTCGTTCAACAGTGCTCACGTGCGTTTTCCTAGATTTTGTCTACTGCCAGACCCCAACCCCACACCCCACTACCGCCTAGCTGCAGCCAGCACGACTCAGCCCTCCACCACCCATTCCCAAATCTCCCTCACCAATCATGACATCCTCACGCCCGCGAGTCTTCCTAGACGTCAACATCGGCTCCGAGCCCGCTGGTCGCCTCACCATCGAGCTCTTCACTGATCAGACGCCAAAAACATGCGAGAAGTGAGGCTCATGTCACATCTGCCAACTCTGTCCCGCTGGCTGATTATCGCAACGCAGTTTCCGACAGCTATGCACTGGCGAGCACGATGGACTGTCATACGCGAAGACGCCGTTCCACAGGGTGATCGATGAGTTCATGATCCAGGGTGGTGATATAGTCAATGGAGATGGAACCGGAGTGAAGAGCATTTACGGCGAGGACTTCGATGATGAGAATCTAGGCTGGAGGGATCTCGATGCTGCGGGTCTGGTGTGTAGTGCGAATCGAGGCAGGGATACGAATGGTTGTCAGTACGCACTCGTCTCTTCTGAGGGTGGGTGTGATGAGCCGAGCTGATGTAGGACGACAGGTTCTTCGTTACGCTTGAGCCATGCGAGCACTTGAATGGGAAACACACTGTCTTTGGAAGGCTGGTGGGAGTTGAGAATGTGCTGAGCAAGATCGCTAAGGTTGAGGTCGATGGTAGCGATCGGCCGGTCGAGCCGGTGCTTGTCAGTCGCTGTGGGGAGCTGGAGAGGAAGGCAAAGCCCAAGGCTGCGAGCAAGCCAGTCGAGCAGGAGGAGCACAGCGCAAAGTCCTCTGCTTCTCGTGGAAGACGGCGGAGTGAAGAGGAGGACACCGAGATGCGAGGCCAGAGTCCCGCTCCTCGACCCGTGATGCGCACGCGACGACAGAGCGACAACGTGGTCGATGAGGGTATCCGTGGCCGGCCTCGCGCGAGATCGCATTCGAGGTCCTCTTCGAAAGCTCTGCACGAGAGCGACGAAGTTTCTGACGCTTCCGTGACAAAGCACAAGCGGAAACGATCCGCCAGCCCCAGTCGAGGGAAGCCTGTAGACTCTGCCAAGGACAGCGACCACATGGACGATAGCGCAGCAGAACACTCTGATGCCCAGCGACGACGCCGCAGCTTGCCAAATCAGTACGCGGAGCAAAGACGCGATCGGAAGCAGCCGGATGGCGATCGGTACCGACCGAGTCCACGAAGGGATGATGGCTATGCTGGTCGGAGGTACGAGGGTCGGGATGACCGGTGGAGGAGAGGCGATCGGTACAAGCCTGCTAGGGGCGGGCAGGACGGACGACTCGGAGTCGATCCGGAGCAGGAGAATGAGCCGCCGGTCAAGTATAAGGGTAGAGGGGCGATGAAGTTCAGGGAGCCGGAAAGGCTATGAGCACGTAGTCACTTTGGCCGCTACGTCCCTTCTGGAGCGGGTTGAAGGCTGGCCCTGGAACTGCGCTGGAGCGACACGGATTTTCTTTGTCGAGATCAAAGTCTTTGTGGAGGCTGTAATGTATAGCGCAGTGGCTGTATTTTCTACTGTACACGTATATTACATCCTACCGGTACATGCGACGGGCTTTTCGAACTTGATGGGTCTTCGGGTCTCCGAGGTCCCGGGAAGCGTGACTGTGCTGCTCTCGACTCAGCCTGTGTAGCACCTCTGGTGGAGACGACCATTGAAAGGCGTCGTGGAGCGAACGAGAGTTCCCGAACTCATGGCTGCATGTGTCCTGCGCGCAGTGGTAACGTGCCTTCGAACCCGCAGATGGCCCGATGCAGCGATCGACATGACGCGGAGCAGGGACTTGATCGAATCCCATCGCATCGCTCATTTCGAGAGAAAGCAGATCGAGTGCTCGACATGCACGTAGACCCAACAAAGCCTTACGACGACGTCCGTGGTCGGGCGTCCAGGCAGTCCCTGCAGGGTTTATGAGCACTGTGAAGCTCACTCACCAGCCAAGACGTCCTTCACAGCCCTAGCCACGACAACCTTCTCCACATTCTTCCCCTCAAATACGCCATCCTTCTTCAGCATCTCCTTCATCACCAGCCCAGCTTTCAACTCTCCCTTCCCCTCTGCCCTCATCCTCGCAACCTCCGCGGCAACTGTAGCTTTCACCTCTTCCTCAGACACTGTCTCCACACTCCCCACATACTCGCCTAGAATTCCCTCCTGCTCAACCTCCTTCTCCACCAAGTCGCCTCTGCCGGCTTTCTCAAACTCCTGCTTCGCTGTCTCGGCGGAGGCTTGCCGTTTACGGAGGAGGGACAGGAGCTGCATGTCTGTTTGTAAAGGGGAGGCTGTTTTGGACTGGTTCGTTACTTCGGCCAGGAGGGAGCGGAGGACTGCGAGGCGGGGCGCATCGCGCGCTTTGAGGGCGGATTTGAGGTCGGAGCGGAGTTTGAGGAGGAGGGGAGGGGCGCCGGGAGTCGAAGGGGCGGAGTAGAAGCGGAGGGAAGGAGCGAGGCGGACATGTCGGAGGGGCCGAAGGGGAGGCATCTTGTCTTGCTCAATGGAAGATGGGATGAATGGAATGGGAGTGTATGTACATGTGTAGCAGAGCGGGTGTGTTCCGCATACTGGAGAGTGAAGCTCGACGCGCTACGCGACTGGTAGGCGAACACTATAGAAATACTTCAACCTCGACATCCAATCGTCCGACTTGCAGCGCATGCGCCTGATGTACTCGTCGCCAACCCACGATGGACGAACGTAGGCGCAGCATGGCAGCGACGCCTGCGACTCCCCAGCGACAGCTCCCAGGCTCATACTTCAACACCCCCGGCCCACCCCCAAGGTCAATCTTTGATCAGTACAATCAGCAGCCCACGCGCACCCAGCAACAACAGCCCCAATCACAACAATCCTCCTCTCAAGTCGGCGGACCGCAGATCTCAAACATTGAGCGCGCCGCCGCGCAGATAAACGCAACCCTCCGCACCGAAGCCTCATACCCTGAGCTCGATGTCTACATCACTCAGGGCGTGTCAGGAGACTACGAGCTACCTACAAATCCCGCCTGGAACCCCTACCAACCGCTGAAATGGCACGACTTTCCAGCGCGAATTCTGGAGCAGGCGAACCTGGGCTCCGTGACAACGAAGATGGGCTTCTTCGCGCCCTTGCGGCATGCCTGGGCAGCTGTTGACAACTGTCTGTACTTGTGGGATTACACGGTGCCGAACCCGGAATTGATTGGGTTCGAGGAGCAGCGGAATACGATCGAGAGTGTCGCCCTGGTGAAGCCGAGGAAAGGCGTGTTTGTCGCTGATATCACTCATTTACTTGTTGTGGCGACCACGGCGGAGATGCTACTGCTAGGCGTGGCGGTGCAGAAGACGGAGACGGGCGCGAAGACCATCGCGTTGTATAACACGCAGATGAGCATTCCTACGCGTGGGCTTGGAGTGAGGCACATTGAGGGCTCCGCCAGAAGTGGCAGGATCTTTTTTGCTGGGAGCTTCACAGAGGACTTGTATGAATTCCGGTATCAGCAGCAGGAGGGGTGGTTTAGTGGGAAGACACAGAGAGTATGTCATACGAAGAGTGGCCTCCGACTCGTCGAGGCGGCGAGCGTGAGGTCACTCACAGGGTACATTGGGCAGCAGCAGAAACCGGCAACTTTTGTACAGATGGTGGTCGATGACACGAGAGAACAGCTCTACACCTTGAACGACAGGAATGAGATCAAGGTCTGGAGTCTGAAAGAGAACGTGTCGCTGGCACTCACGAGGACCTTTCAGGCACTGATGACGAAGGTCAATCACTTTGTGCCGCAGACGGACTTACTATCAGCTCGTAGTACGACGCTGGTATCGCTGAGTCCGGTGCCGGCTACGGAGGGGCGGGCAGTGAGTCTGATCGCGACAACCAACACTGGATGTCGACTTTACCTCTCGGTGCTGGCTGTGGGAGGCTCAGAGACAACTGCACAACGCCCGCCAACAAGTATGGAGGTCAAGCACATCCGATTCCCACCTCCAGAGACGGAGACTGCATCGCGACAGCCCTCGAACAATTCCTCGGAAGTCGCACGTTACGGTCAGCCTTCAGGTGCTGGCATGGTCGACACATCGTCCCGCTACCTCTACCGCACAGACATGGCCTATCGGTTTCCCCCTGGATTCTTCTTCGCCTTCGTGCAGGACAGTCAAGGAGGCGAGAAGATGTTCTGTACAGCGCCAGACACAGCGCGCATGTACTACGATGGGTCATCACCCACACACCCAAGCATGCGCTTGTCAGAGTTCGGCCAACACATTCCATTGAATGGTCCGATGACTTCAGTACAACTCATTAGCGAGGACCCGTCAGCCACGTCCACGCCGCTAGGCTTCGGCAATGAGCTCGCAGTGCAGTATGACTCGCCTGGTGCCGAGATCGGTATCCTCACGTCGAACGGCATACAGACGATCCGGAGACGAAGACTGGTCGACATATTCGCCTCACTCATGCGCTACGCTTCGCAAGACTCCGAAGGTCTCCAAGGCGACATCAAGCGCTTCATACGGCTATACGGCCGCTCCGAGACGGCGGCCACAGCCCTTGCGGTCGCATGCAGTAAAGGCGTGGATGTCAGCGGGGAGTCTCGAGTCGCTAGTGTGAGCGAGCCGCACATACTAGAGAAGGCGAGATCGGTGTTCATCGATCAGGGAGGGAAGCCGGAGTACAACGCGAACGCTAACGTAGATGGTGGAATTGACAGCGTGAGGCCAAGTGCTCGGCACGATGGGCTAGCACTGTACATCAGTCGCCTTGTGCGGTCGATTTGGCGAGCTCCTCTCATGAGTGAGCAGCTAGACCTTACGACTGGGCTCAAGCTGGTCTCGAGTATACCGAAGCCGACGCTCACGCGGATACAAGGCGATCTGGAGCAGCTTGGGAAGTTCCTCGAGTCGAACAAGGGCGTGATCGATGGTCTCTCTGGTCCGCAGTCTCGACTGGGCTCCCGACAAGAAGAGATCGCTTTACAAGGCGAGCACAGAGCAATGACCAGCCTCGTAGCGCTGATCTCGAGTATCACCGAGGGCATCAGTTTTGTCAATGTGCTGTTCGAGGAGCGACTTGAGGACGTCCTGGCCTTGCTCTCCGAAGACACAAAGCAGAAGGTTAAACAGCTAACTTACGAGACGTTGTTCACCTCTGCAGTTGGTCGAGAGCTGGCCAAGGAGCTAGTGAAAGCCATTGTCAACCGCAACATCGCGACTGGCAGCAGTGTCGAGACGGTCGCTGAGGCATTAAAACGGAGATGTGGTAATTTCTGCTCCGCGGACGATGTAACGATCTTCAAGGCACAGGAGCTGGTGAAGAGGGCCGGACAGGCTGGGCCACAGACAGAAAGCGGGCGACTGTTGTTGAATGAGAGTCTGACACACTTCAAGCATGTGGCATCGATACTCACAATTGGTGGTGATGATAGCGAGGGTCATCTCAAGTGGGCTGTGCTGCATTACAGCGACACGAAGTTCTATGCCGGTGCGCTGCAGCTTTGCCTGAATGTTGCGGATGCGCAAGACAGTTCGCGACTAGCACTTGGCTACCTTAGGGACGAGAAGCCCGAGAACGACCCTCGAAAAGCTGCCTTTGACCTACGACAAAGCTGCTACCATTTCGTCTTTGCCATCATCGAGCACGTCGACAACACAACCTCCGCTGCTGAGCAGTCGCCCGCCGGCCTCAGTAACCTCGACGCTAAGCTCCGCGACGAGGCCTACGACGTGATAGCCAGCAACGAAGACTTCGTGTTCCAAACCTCCCTGTACGACTGGTATCTCGAGACCGCGCGACAAGATCGTCTCCTCGAGATCCCCAGCCCCTCAGTCCCCAAATACCTCTCTCAAAAGGCCGCTGCTCTGGACCTTCCCGCTGCAAATCTTCTTTGGCGCTACTACATACACAACAACGACTACCTCGAGGCAGCCGCAGTGCAGCTCCAGCTAGCGCAAGGCCTCTTCCCTCTCTCCCTGGAGCAACGCGTCGAATATCTCTCCCGCGCCCGCACAAACGCCTCAACCCGCCCATCCCTCCTCTTCCAATCCCGACAATCCAAGCAGTCCCTACTCCGGCAAATAGACGACTTACTAGAAGTCTCCAATATCCAAGACGACCTCCTACAACGCTTCAAAGCCGATCCTCGACTGTCTGCTGACCGTCGTCCCATGATCCTAGACGCCCTCTCGAATCACGGCATACTGAGCATCGATGAGCTGTTCAACAAATACGCCGATCAAGCCTCCTACCAGGATCTGTGTCTGCAGATCTACCAGGTAGCCGATCACCGCAATCCCGCAGACATCCGCGCCAGCTGGTCAGCATACATTGCAGCCGAAACAGCCACAGCAGCCGCAGCGCAGGAAGTCCAACCTTGGGATCACGTCGCGAACGCTGTGCAAGAACTAGGGCTCAAGCTAGGCGTCAGCGACTCCACTTTCCCGCTCCGCGATCTCCTCCCTCTCCTTCTCCGTCACGCGCTGCTAGACCCCTCGATGTCCGGATGCCCGGAACACTGGGCTGTGGAGATTTTCCTCCCGCCTTCGCCTCTGTCCATCGCTCCGGAGGCTCTGGTGCCGATACTAGAGCAGCTGTACTATAGCAACGAGCATCCTTTCGTTGGCGCTGAGAGACGGGGTGTCGCGGGGGATGTGGTGCATGTGCTTGCTGCGTGGATGGAAGAGAGTCTGCGGAGGGGAGATCGGGTACCGTTTGGAGGGGAGGCGGAGATGGAAGGGGCTGTGGATCTACTGAGGAGGTTGCTAGGGGCTAGGGATGGGCTGAGTCGGGCGGCGAGGGGGGAGGCAGAGGAGATTCTGGGACGGGTGACACGGCTGAGTGGGAGATGAAAAGATCATGCATTTGCAGCGTAATCTGGATTCGTAGCGATACTATCTGGCGCATAGGTGTCGTCGACATCGCGGACGCGAGTGCCGAGGCGAGCACAGGCCGTCACGCAGTAGCGATTCGAGGGTCAAGACACTGTGAGGGATTATGACGCGACTTGTCCAACACACCACCTCCCATGGGATTACGACAGGAACCGTCAGCCGAGAGATCACCACGATTCTTATGTTTCTCTATCTATCCCACCTCATCGTCCCATCATATACAGGGCCTTTGTCCGCTGCATTCTGCTCTCACAGCTTGCCTCGAAACCCTCATAGCAGCCCCGCCTTGCTCTTGAACGCATTGATCAACCCGTTCGTACTGCTGTCGTGCTTGCTAACCTCTCCCTTAGCCTCAAGCTCACCTTGGATGCTCTTCGCCAGTGCCTTTCCGAGCTCGACACCCCACTGATCGAAAGAATTGATATTCCAGATGGCGCCCTCAGTGAAAGTGAGATGTTCGTAGTAAGCGATCAGCGCACCGAGCGTACCAGGCGTGATCTTCTGCGCCAGAATGCTCGTAGTGGGCCGGTTTCCGAGGAAGGTCTTGTGAGGAATGAGCTCATCAGCAGCGCCCTCGGCTTTGACAGCTTCGGGCGTCTTGCCGATCATCAGCGCCTCCGCTTGCGCGAAGTAATTCGACGCAAGAAGCACCTGGTGCTTGTTGCCCTCGATCGGGTTGTGGCTCTCCGCCGCAAGGATGAAGTCCGTAGGGATGAGTTTTGTGCCTTGGTGTAGGAGCTGGAAAAAGGAGTGCTGGGAGTTTGTTCCGGGCTCGCCAAAGACGATCGGGCCCGTAGTGTACTTGACGTAGTCGCCGGAGCGGGTGATGGCTTTGCCGTTGGATTCCATGGAGAGTTGTTGCAGGTAGGCGGCGAAGCGGTGCATGTATTGGTCGTAGCTGGGACGCTGTTAGTACGAGCACATGCAAAGGGATTGAGGACGAGCACTTACGGGGCGACCAAGTGAGTTTGCGCGCCGAAGAAGTCGGAGTACCAGACGCTGAGAAGGCCGCCGAGGACTGGGATGTTCTTCTCGAGGGGGGTGGTGAGGAAGTGGTGGTCCATTGCGTTCGCGCCAGAGAGGAACTCATGGAAGTTGTCCCATCCGATGTACAGCGCCACACTTAGTCCAATCGCGGACCATACGCTGTATCGTCCACCGACCCAGTCGCTGAAACCGAACATATTCTTCGTGTCGATGCCAAACTTGCCCACCTCCTTGTCGTTCGTCGACAGCGCCACGAAGTGCTTCGCGATGTGCTTGTCCTCCTTTGCATGTCCCAAGAACCAGTTCTTTGCACTCGTAGCATTCGTCACAGTCTCCGCAGTCGTGAACGTCTTGCTCGCAACCAAGAACAAGGTCGTCTCTGGATCGCTATCCTTCAGTGCCTCGGCGATGTGCGTACCATCGACATTGCTCACAAAATGCAGCTTCATGCCCTTCTTGCCGTAAGGCTTCAGCGCCTCCGTGACCATCACTGGCCCGAGATCGGATCCACCGATACCGATGTTGATGATCGTGTCGATCGGCTTGCCGGTGTAGCCTTTCCACTCGCCGGAGCGGACTTGCTCACTGAACTCCTTCATGTGTGCTTGCACAGCGTTTACTTCCTCGACAACGCTCTGGCCGTCGACCTTCATCTCATCGTTCTTAACGTTGCGCAATGCTACGTGATACACAGCCCTCTTCTCGGTGAAGTTGATCTTCTCGCCCTTGAACATGTCATCGCGGAGTTCTTCGAGCTTGGCCTCCTTTGCGAGCTGAACGAGCAATGACAGTGTCTCTTCGGTGATGAAGTTCTTCGAGAAGTCGAAGATCGTTTCGCTCTTGTCGGCTGAGTTCTTGAAGATGTGCGAGAACTTCTCGTAGCGCTGGGGATCTTTGGCGAACTCCTCCTTGAGGACGATGGCCCGGCCGAGCTTGTCGTGGTGCTCAGTCAGGGACTTCCACGCGGAAAGCTCGGTGGCTTGTGAGAATCCTGGCATCTTTGTGGTGGTGTGCAGGAGTTTTGTTGATAAGCTGTGTGAGTTTAGTGAGGTTTCTTGACTATGGTAGGCGCTTGGGGAAGATGCATGGGCTTCTGAGCTTCGAGGCAGGAGCCAGTGGTCTACTCACTCAATGCAGTGCGTCGATTGACTATGATGCCGTGCAGTCGGTTATTTGAAAGATTTGTCGAGTGAAAGTCGGTTATATGAGTGTAGGAAACACCTCACCAAAGCTCAATGTTCCCAAACAAATGTCGACGACCGCTGAGGCTTGCCCCACCATAGCGTCACTGGTGGGGCATCTCGAAAGGTACCACATCACTCCCACCTACAATGCACGTGTGACGGGTTCGCGCGGAAAGTGAGTAAGCTCTTGTAAAGCATTCTGACGAAGTCAAGGCCGACGTGGGAGTCTTTGGTAAAGTGGGAGTTACGCTGCATTGGGACAACTACGAACATGGGCTGGTCGAGATCTCACCAAACAACGCCATTGACTGACTAGCGTGCTGCACCGGGTAAATGCAACAAGGTCAACAAAGTTCGTGTTGCGACCAAGGCTAGTCCATGCGTTTCAGCATCATCCAAAGTGGCTGCTCCTGATCAATTATTGTGCGAACTGAGATAGAGAAGTGCCCGAGTGCTCGAAGGCCAAATGTTACATAGCGATTCAGACATCGCCCGCCCCTAGCATCTGGCCTCCCCAGCCCAGCGCTGTATCCTTGTAGTGATTCTGGAACCGTGTCGTGTGACATTTCGATGCCCAATGCTCTACT
This sequence comes from Cryoendolithus antarcticus, assembly GCA_002077065.1. NCBI lineage: Eukaryota > Fungi > Ascomycota > Dothideomycetes > Cladosporiales > Cladosporiaceae > Cryoendolithus > Cryoendolithus antarcticus. The sequence goes on along the minus strand of NAJO01000027.1, from coordinate 466,058 downwards.
ATTCAATTACGATCCTTGCCCCAATATATCTCGTTCGCGGCATGAAGTCGTGGAACGTCACTTGCTGGCGACCATGCCAAATCTAAGGCAGTGCATGCAAAGAGAACGCCGTGATCACTGCATGACCGAAGAGACCATGAGAAGGGAGAAGTGAAATTGTATGGCGGAACAAGTTCTTTTGGTTTGCGCGGCCGCGACCCTCTCTGCCGTGCTTACCTCTCGATGTGAATGCACGGCTACTAGCACTCGTGCGATACTATGTTATTGTGCCCACGCTTGTATCGGGTCGCGATGGGCGCAGCCTACTCACCTCCTACGAGTAATTTTGATGCAGCTGGACCTTCAGCTATGCTTGGTCACAAATGAGTCGATTAACGCTTCAAGAGCAAGGCGGGACTGTTATGAAATGTCCCCGGGGTAGGTAAAGGAAATGGAAATGATATAGGAAGGTTGTAGCGCTAAGGTAGTGTGGGAGGTGACAAGATCATAGGAGATTAGTAGAGATGCAAGTGAGACCTCCGCTTGCTTATAGATTCCGTGCTAGCGTAGTCGAAGTTTCGCTCTCTTAGCGCAGAGATTGCGAAGCTATGCGTAGTGAACGAGCTAGGGAGATAGCCAATACATCGTCAAGTAACCTTGTCGCGCGATATTTAGCGTCGTAGCCGTCTACATGCATATGAATTTTGGTACCGAGCTCCACTATGCGTAAGATGTCTGCTGTAAAGTATGCGGTCGGCTACCGATAGTACGAGGTCTCTGTTGCGGACAGTATGATACATTTCTCCGCCGTAGCTTCTCGACGCAGTCGACAGATCAGGCGACAATGGGTCAGCTCAGGGTTCAGGTCAGTGAATCAGGGTCAGAATGATGAGAAAGTGATGAGTCGAGACAGCAGGCTTGTTCGCGTCCTTCGCCGACCATGGCGCCCTTCTAAACAGACTTGCTGTTCGGCATTGTACCCAACAGCTCTTGTTCTGTACTGTCCGCGGCTTACCATTGAGATTGTCCGCGGCGAGATCGTAAAGTGTCTGACTCACAAGCTCTACAGTGATTGTAGAGCGATCGCAGCGGATCAAGTGTGCTGTATGCTGCGGGAGGTATGTGGTCTTGTTCTCGAGTCGTTGAATGAACACACGGAGCTGTGCTTTGAGCTTCGTCCCGTGCCCAACGCTCGTGATAGCGCAATGGCCGTATTCACACAAGACGGGCTCGGTGTCAAGGCTGCCTAGGCATCACAGACGGAGGTATCCACACTGCCGATTCGGCTGCGAAAGAGACCGAAGAACCAATGCGAAATACTGTCCCGATCGCAGGTCAGGTCATGCCATATACTCAAGGTTACACCGCTATGTAGTATCATGACTAAATTGGGCTGTCGCATGGACTTCCCTTGATCGAGGACTACCACGAGGCCAATGGCAATGGGCTTCGACTTGTCACTTGTGTGCATGCGCAGATAGTGAAAGCCCAATTGTCGATAGGAGGCTAGCCACAGCTGTGCGTTCGAGGAAAGCCGTCGATGCACTACGCTCGACTGCATGTGTGGCAAAGTTTCTGGCACCAGACGCCCATTCGGCGAATCTATTGCGTTAATTGGAAGGATCTAGAGCTGCCCGGTTGGCTCGTCGGCTATCAGTACCTTCCACGAACCTCCGCTGGTCTCGATGACACTTCGATGTGACCGACCATGGTGCTTTTGGCTGGTCACTAAAGTGTCTCGTAACTCGTGCGGGCTGGAGATGTCGTGAACTTCTGGAGCCCGATATGACCGTGCCGAGTCCATGAAGTCAGGACGCGGACCGAAGAACAGCTCCGAGGCAGCACAGTGGCGTTTAGGTGTTGCATGTTGTGACAGGTCCCAGATGTGGGTACTTGGCCAACGGCTTTTCGGCATTAATGTTGTGCCTCGCCGTAATTTTGATGGTTCCGAGTCCTGTATTCCAGGCTCTATTAGTTCTCTCGTGCTAGTAGATGATGTGAATTCGCCTGTTGATGCCTACTAGATAAACCACCTAGGGAGGGTGATTGATACAGCAGCCGCTTTAACAACACCGGCATCCGCCATAGCGTGCAAAGTTACTGCGCCGCTAAAAAGCCGTGTGCGGCATTGTCGGGAACAACATTCCCATCGCTGCATATCTCCCATTACCTTAATCGCAGCTTCTGAACAGGGAGACGCGGTCCCCTGAATTGGCGTAGGGGCGAGGAGTGGGTCGTGCCGCCACCACCATCGCTAATGTTCTCTCATGTGCTATCACGTCGAATCGCAGATTAAGCAGTCAGACGGGAACCCAAGAACCTAGTCGCGACGCTCGTTGAATGCTGTGTAGGCGTGCAGTGATTGCTGCATGTCGAGACTGTGATTATGGGCATCGATCTAGTGTCACCAGGTCTGATCGTGAACACGCTGAACGCTCGTCGCGTGGAGTGTTTGCGTGGAGCCACTCCGCGTGCAGGCGCCCATGTAGGTTAGACTATATGTCCTCCAGCATGGTTGAGCATTGGCTTGCCGTGTACCGCTGGCAGATGTCAAGGAGGGCTTGCAATCACCCTTACCGGTTCTCTCAGGCTCTCGCCAATTCGCACGGCCCATCTCGTCCTATTGATGTTGGGTTCGGAGAATCGTACAGGTCTCCAAAATATTGACTCCACTAGACTGAATCGCGCGGCGTTCCCACGGTCTCGCTGCGGCCCTACGGACGGCCTCGTGTCGCCTCCCGAGCTCCAGCATTGTGACTCGTAATGCGACTGAAGGTGGACTACATGTGCTTGCCCTCGCAAGAGCGCCCATCTTAGACTGCCTTTCTCCAATGTGTGCCTGGTCTCAATTCCATCGCCTGTCGGAGCAAACCGCGAGGCCTCGGGGTCAAAATCGACAGGATAGCCGCGATCTGTGCGTACTACGCTGGACCGCCAGCACTTGAGAGAGCAGAAGCATGATCAGCACGGCATCGGACTGCATGTAGGCGAGGAAGCTGCCAGAGCTAGAGCGTTAGCGCGTAGATCTCGATGGCTCGGCCGTTTGGGCAGAGACCTTTTCGCTGTCATACTCGATGAGTACGCGGCAGTGGTTCATCGAGCACGAGCTTTTGAAGCCAGTGTGCCGCTTGTGATGCAACAGGTCGATTAGCTCCGGTCATCTGGCTCGATGGCTGCAACCGATCCCTGACTGCTCCCTCCAGCCTACGCATGAGATCTCAACCTTGATCAGCATAAGCAATAAGGTAACATGTTGGTTCTTCTCACCAGTCCGCGGCTTGAATGGCGCCGGGTACACGCGCTCTACACAGCTCCAGAATCGATCATCTAGCACAGTTCGACATCACGTCGAAGCGTCGAGGTCTTTCCGAAATCCTGGAATTGGCTGACGGGCGTTCGACATCATGTTTACCACAGCGCAGCCAAGGAACGAAATCATAATCGGGCGCCACGGTAGAGAATACTCTGCTTTCGGCATCAGACAGGGCATCAACTTTTTACCGGTGGACTCCGTATGTCTTCGTTATCGAGTTCATCGACCCACGCATCGTACCTGTAGCCGTGACTGATCGCCATTGCAGGACGAACAGGACCGGCTGACCGACTTTGAAGATCTTGTTTATCAACTGCGAGGGGATGGGTACTTGCCTAGACTGCTCCAGGATAGTGAAGAAGACGAGATCAGTGGTGAGGCCGTGCTCGACTGCGGCTTTGGTAGCGGGGCATGGATTCAGCGTGTGTTGGAAGACCACGAACAAGCAGAAGTGAGTAGGGGGTAACAGCCACACCATGAACTTGCAATGCGGACACTCACACTTGTCCAAGATTACTGGGATCGATATTCACATTGGCCAGCGCGATAGCGAAGAAGATCTGCCGGCCGCTGTAGCTGCTGAAGAGTTCGACCGTGTCCGACGGGATCTCAATGTCTCTTTGTATGGTTCCAGTCTACGGCCCAGGTCGTTCAAGCTTATCAACTGTAGCTGTATCGCAGAAGGCATCAGCATCCAGCGTTGGCCTCGAATGGTCAGCGAGATGAAAGAGCTGCTCCAGCCTGGTGGCTACCTGCAGATGATAGAACCGCACTACCTATTCCAGTCGGAGGTCGGAAACGTGCGCGGTTATCCCATGCTGGACAGCTGGTGGAACAGGTATAAGCGAAGCCTCCAGGCTCGTGGCAGATACCATGACCTCGGGCCCCGTCTTGAGGGACTACTGCGGACGGGAGGCTTCGTAAACATAGAGACTGAGGTGATAACGGCGCGCATCGGCGACTGGCACGAGAGTATGCCGGGCTGGCCAAGTAATTGCTGCCTTCCAGCGCATCCGCTGACCCTCGGACAGCCCTTCCTCTTGGAGACCGCATCCAAGAAAACCTACTAGAGATGATCACTTCGTGGTCGCTGCATCCGTTCGCAGTGGCATTCGGGGCATCAGGGCAACGTGCTGTTGCAGAGCTAGTAGACCGGATCCGCGGGGAGATGTCGAACCATTCCTTGAAACTGTACTACAGAATGTATGCTCGCCCTCCACGCTCTTCTTGTTACGACTGACGTCCCGCAGATACGTTGCCTATGGGAGGAAGCTCGAAAGGACCTCGTATGAGTTCAACACGCAAGAAGGAAACAGAGCGTACGACCAACGCAAGCTGTACGTATTCCAAATCACGGAATTGCAGGAGGCATCGCTTACAACAACGCGCAACTCGATGGATGCATGCAGAGACTCGACCGACGCCACTATGGCTCCGTGCCGAGCACCTGCCTGGTGGATGGTCGAGGTTCTACAGTTCGGGGCCGGCCTTGGAACGAGTATCTTGGGCTACTTCGAGAGCAGTGCAGGCAGTTCAAACGGTCTGGACGTATTGCCTGCCGAGCGCTTCAGGCACAACGTCAAACAATTCGAATGATCGCCACGCGACTGGCGCTGAGCCGTCCTAGAGACCCGGACGTTGACACGATCGACGATATCCACACACGCACAGTAGCTGCATCCCGGCTGGTTTGGCGAGGATTCCGGATAGCTAGTGCGCAGCGGCAAGCCAATGCCGCGGCGGCGTCCAGCCATCGCTGGGCAACGTCAGCGAGTGCGCATCGGGGCTTCCCCGTGCATGTTAAAATATGCCGTCCACTGCCTCATCACGGTCTAGTTAGAGCTGCAGGGTCGGTCTCTATTTGCGCCGCAGGCGAGATACTTCGGCTACTACAGGTACTCGGTAAACGGCTCCGGTGGACGAGCACAGACGTGATATGTTTTGATGGCACTGAGCGTTGCACGCTTTGGAACTTCACCGAGCAACAGCGAACAACATGGGTGTGCCCAGATATGTTTGCGAGTGACACGACCTGTTTAGACAATCACCACGCCAAATATTAACCACGACAACATCGCAAAGTAGAGCAGCGGAAAGTTCGTAAACTTATAGAGTACACACATTTGTCACTATCCGACCGATCTCAGCGTCGTATATTGCGGATCGCACGAACGGTACCAGGTCCATTCATAATCTCGATAACGTCTTAGCTTGGGGTTCTCCTTGCACACCTGCTGTGTGGATATCGAGACCACATATCTCTAGCATCCCACAGTCAAGCAAAGCCATCACAGCTATCACAAATGCACAAAATCGCCACTCTGTCCTCCCGCCAAATGCCGTCACTTCCCGGCAACTCCCCCAGCCATGACCTCCACAACCCCCTCATCGATCAACGGACCTCTATAAATCTTCTTCGCCCTGACAAAGTACCAGATTGCACTCAAGATCATCACCCCTCCCGTCACTACCACACTGTAATTCATTGTACTAGCATCCACGGGTGTCTCAGGCGGCCACACAGACCAGAAGATGACGAAGATCATGTAAGTGCAAGCGTAAGCGTTGTTGAGTATACCGAAAATGCCGGGAATGTGCCATGGACCCCAATTCAAGGGAGTAGAGATTACGCTTGCTTGTAGAGGGTTGAGGGTGGGCTGGTCGTAATGGCTAGCGAAGACCTCGGCATCGGCGGTAGTCTTCTCATTGGGTAGGCTGGCGGACCTGCCAGCGCTACCGCGTGGAAGGACGTTGCCTTTGATGCGGTGGTAGAGGAGAAGCGCTGCGGGCAGGAAGTATGAGCCGTAGAAGCCGGTGATGGTAAGACTTATCACGTCGTTGAAGGCTGTGTAGGAGCCGATCTGGGAAGTATTAGCAAAAGTACGAGGACTCGAATCGAAAGAAGAAACGCACGTAAATCAACGTCAACAACGCTGCGCACGCTGTCACAGCTAATACAGCGTTGACCGGCACTCTTGTCCTAGTGTTGACTCTGCTCAACCACCTCGAACCCGGTAAGCCATTATCTCTTGCGAACGACCAGGTCATTCTACTTGCGGTCGTGGTAATCCCAATCGCACAAGACCAAGTCAGCGCCAACACAACAGCGGCCATCACAGACGCTCCCGCGATGTTGTTAGTGCTGTTTGCGAACACCTGGATGAATGGAAAGCCGGTAGCCGTCTCAAGCACGCTCTTGACGTCGCCCACGCAGTACAGGATCGTGACCATCATAGCGAAGCCAACGGCGCCGTTGATCAGCATTGCGCCCAGAATCGCTCGAGGGATGTTCAGCGCGGCGTTCGAGACTTCCTCGGCGAGATGTACACTTGCATCAGCACCAACAAATGTTGCAACATTTCCAAGAAACCCAACACAGTAAGAGAGACCTTGAGTTGGCCAGCCACCTTCATTGAGCGATGTCTGCCACACACTGGCGTTGGTGCCCAGCTCGGGTGTCATAACGAGTAGCGTGACCAGAATCGCGATGAAGCCTGCGATGTGGAAGACGAGGATGAAAACCTCGAATCGCGGCAGCCACGCGGGAATGATGACATTGACGAAGATGCAGCCCGCGATGACTGCCCAAGTAAGGAGCGTCCCCTCCCAAGCCTTGTTATCGTAGCCAGGATAATCCAGTACCATGATCCCCTGTATGATCGTCCCAGCGAAAAGCGTCTCGGTAGCAACCGTAGCGATCCAGGCAAGACTCGTCAGCCAGCCGATGACATAACTGCCAATGGTCTTGTACTTCGCTGGAGCGAGCATGTAGACCCAGTAGTACTGTCCACCCGCAATGGGCGCCATACTGGCTAGCTCCGAGATAACGGTGTAGACTGACAGAGTAGATGCCCAAGCGATCATAAAGCCATAGACGGCGCCAGCTGGTCCACCATTCGAGAAGGCTTGAGCGAACAGCGCGAGGACAGTCTCCCATGTGATCAGCTCGCAGACTGCGAAGCCAAAGAGGGAGATGAAGGCAAAGCGGCGTTTGAGGACTTGCTTTTTGCCGAGGAGGGCGAGAGTGGCGTCGTCAGCGACGTGGGTTGGGGTGTTCTCCATGATGGGTGCGTTGCTCGTAAGCACTCGAAAATGAGGTTCTCTATGGATCTCTTTGGTCACCACGAGTAGTCGTGCGTCTGCTTCCCAAGTCCAGGTAAGCCAACGTTCAAGGTAAGAACTTGAGCCTCGGTCTATCTTATCGACTTCAGTAGTAGACAGAAGAATTCGGTTCGAAAGTCCATGAGATGCTACACCGACGATCAATGCTACGCAATAGACTTAGTAACGGGCAACAGGAATTCGCAAGAGATAAGAGGCTCGAGTATTAAAGCCGAATGGTGAGGTCAAAGTAAGCGAGTGAGGAAAAGAGGAGAAGCACATGGCTTGGCGATTAGAGTTCGGCATTGATTCGGTCCAGATGCTCGATGACAACGCCATCCGGTAGTCCTTCTTAACTACATGTATTGACTTGCACAATATCGCAGGTATCATCACTCTCGCATCGAACAGACGGCATCTTGGGAACGGAATGCGGACAGATCACGATGCAAAGATAGAGCGCCCTCAGTCGACAGCAAGGGATGTATGAGAAAGGTCTTAGTGGAATACCATCGATGGGAAACGAGCGTGTTGAGAATTGCACCAAGCCTCGCGACCAAGCCTTCACAAGCCTTAGGCTTGGCAGCGAAAACGTCCATGCAAGCAGCTACAGTAATGTGCATGCATCGAGCTTTGTTACATTTTCCTCACGCTCTCGCCTAGAATGCAATGCAAACCCAACCACCCAGCCACGCCCTGTTGAATGGGGTATCTTCGCTTTTCCATTTGCCATCCCATTCCGCCATATGAACGCCATTGAAAGCAACATCCTCATATGTCGAGGATCGATCCCGCCAGTGCAGTAGAACAGCCGTCCTGTTGAATCTCCTGTTGAAGAGCCGGCCGCCCGCCCATGCACCGCGCCTTTAGTGTATATGCTGCCGTTGAAGCCATTTCGTCATGTGTTCATTAACATCCATATCTCATCAAGCCTCGACCTCGCATTTCTGCCCGTTCGTCGTGTTAGCGTGGTCAGCGCCATTGACAGCGTTGTTGCCATCGTACACTCCATTCGTCTCGAGCTTGTTCCGTACTGCCAGATCTGAGTTCTCGGCACCGCCGTTGACATGGCCATTGACGTAGCCATTCCCATTCGCCTGCTCCTTGACACTTACACCCGGCGCACTCAGACCCTCGAACAGCGGGAAGATGCCTCTAGCTTGCCTGAAGTCATTGTGCACAATGTTGACCAGGTACCAATTGTCGACAACGTCCTTGATGAGCGTCTTGCTGGCGCTGCCCTCGGCGTAGCATTTTGCCCACTCGGAGCCGAGATGGTAGAACTCATCTCGCCAGGCGAGGAAGGACACAGTCTCTACGATCGTCGGCTGCACGATCTCTTTGCCTGGAAAGACACCCCATGTGACCGCATTCGGCCCGCAGTCAACGGGTACATTCGTCCTTAGCGACCCAGAGGAGTTCACAGCGTAGTACGTGATATCTTCATCTCGATCCATGCGTGAGATGACCGTTTCGATTAGATCAGGGTGTACAAGTACCTCGAGGTAGGCCTTCTGGTACACATATCCGTTCTTCGGTCCCCAGCCATAGTCTTGGTGATTGCTCTTCGCGCCGTCGACAGCCGGCTGTGAATTAATCGTCAGCAGTCCCCGACCATTGAGGTCAACAAGATCAGACTGTAGCACGTTCGCCTCGGTGTTGATGGGCGCTTCACTCCATGGCAATGATTTCACGCTGCCTTTCATGTAGCCAACGAAGAGGTCTGCAATGTCACGATTGGATTCCGGAGTTCCCCAAAGCTTCCGGTTTTCTTCGTTCGTGCCTTTCAAGCCAACGCCATAGGTATCAAGCTCGCCGAATGCAGGTGAGCGAGAGTCACCCCATCGCCCGTTGGGAAACTCGTCCCAGTCTTGCGTGCGAGCCACGTAAGAACGATTCCGATTGCGCCAGAAGATCGGCCGCACATTCTCATCTCGTCGATTGAGACCGAGTGACTGTCGCCATGGGAGAGGCTTCAGCAATGGGTTATGCTCATTTGAAGCTGGAGTGACCGCGAGCTCCTCTAAGACCATGCGAGTCGCTACTGCCAAGTTCATTGTGTAGAAGTGCAGATGCATCGTTGTGCCAGAGTCGAGCACTCGCCGACAGAAGTCCGCCACGAGCTCTTTGCCGACCTCGCGGACGGACACATCGTCGTTCTTCACTGGTTCAAGCCTCTCATGCCACTCTGGAGGGATATGGCATTGCGTCCAAGTTGCGCGACGCATGAACGAGGCGTGGGTATGAATTGGCATGATGCCGGGAATGATGGGCACGCTCTCGGGTATGCCAGCAGCATGGCATCGATGCACCCAGTCGATGAAGATGTCCGCATCGTAGCACATTTGGGTGACGATGAAGGTGCCACCAGCGTCGATCTTCTCCTTCAAGTAAGGGATATGCTCCTCCGAGCCCGTGGTCTCATCGCAGCCCTCAGGATAGCCTGCAACCCCAATGTCGAAGTGATCACCGTAGTTCGTCTTGATGTACTTAATCAGATCTCTCGCGTATCGAAAGCCACCCTCAGCCTGCTCCCATTTCTCTTGCTCTCTTGGCGGGTCTCCCCTTAGAGCCAGTATGTTTGTGCAGCCAGAATTGTAGGCCTCTTTCAATGCTTCGTCGATTTTACTCGTCTCCATGTCCGTGCATGTAAGGTGCATGCAGGTCTCTAGGCCGTATACAGACTGAGCCACCTTGACCATCTCGCAAGTCAGTTGAGAATGGCGTCCTCCGGCGCCCCAAGTGATGTCGATGAAGGCTGGTCCAAAGCCGTGCATGCGATCCATGCGGTCGTATAGATTCTGCACGCCTTGAGAGGTCTTCGGCGGGAAGAATTCGAAGGAGTATGTTGGTTCGCCTTTGGCGTGAGACGCCGCGAGCTTCTTTGTGATATGCATCTTTGCTTCTTGCCTGTCCTTTCAGTAGACGCTTGGATCTTGTGGTGAATCCTAGGATGTGGGCAATTGCCTCAGATGTAGGACGATGGGAGAACGGGAGGTAGGGATCAGTCTGGCGAACTTCCAGTCAGCACAAATGGTCATTCGGGCTGTCGCCACAGAACATCAAAGGCAAAGACATGAAATGCTCACTGTAAGTTTTCTACGTTTCTGGTCGTCAATGATGGCCACCCAAAACAAAACGCCGAACGTAAGACCGATGAAACTGACGACTTTAGATGTCCGAGAAGCCCTTGTGATTCGCAAGCTCTTGTCCGTTGTACAATGCCATTATCACCCTTGGTCTGGTATGTAGGTTTCAAGCTGAGGCTAGCAGATACGCAGTGATGTAGAGTCTGCCTTTCTTCATGCCTTCATCGACATAAATTCCTCAACCCCAACCCCACATCACGGCGATCGGAGTTCAGGCCCGCGGGGAACCTTGTCAGGTACCATCGACAGCAACGAGGTCTTGACAACTTGTCTATATGACCAGGCAGTAGCATTTACTAGAAGTCTCTATCGGTGCTTAAGGTCTACTTCCCTACAAGACTTCCATCGACCTGACACGCGTCCGCTGGCATCCGCTTCGCCCGCACTATCGTTGTAGTGCTAAGAACCCCGAGGCACGACAGATATTCACGACTTGCTTGATTCAGGCAATCTTACCGTCCAGAGCCAGTTGCAGAGGATCTAGACCGGCGCTGAAGAACACTGGAGAGCGGACTGAAATAGTCACCCAGACTCCCGCACGATGCCTCCCCTCCCAGCTGCTCCACGGGAGAAACGCCTCCTCGGCGCCTCGTTGAAGATGTATCTCGATCTTCCGTCCACCAACAACTACGTCTCCTCTGTCGCTCCTCTCAGTTCAGCAGCGGATGCCGCCAAGATAGACTTCTTCGTCATACCCGACTTCGTCACACTCCTACCCTCAGCCGAGAAGCTAGCCTCGACGTCCATCCTCCTTGGCGCCCAGGATTGTCACTCCGAAGACAAGGGAGCATTTACTGGCGAAGTGTCACCCGTAGTACTGGCCCAAGCTGGCGTGAAGATCGTCGAGATCGGGCATGCGGAGCGGAGAGCACTGTTCGGAGAGACGGACAAGACTGTGGCCGCCAAAGCTGCAGCAATAGTAAGGAACGGCATGACGCCCCTGGTGTGCATCGGCGAAAAGTCACGGTCCTCCATCGCTTCCCAAGCAGTTGGTCTGGCAATCAGTGAGTGCAAGCCGCAGATCACCGCCGCACTATCGGGGATTCCCGACACCTCGGACGTCATATTGGCGTACGAGCCGGTGTGGGCTATCGGCGCGAGCGAGCCAGCTGGAGCAGATCATGTTGTGGCTGTCACTCAGAGTTTACGGGAGCTAGTGAAGGGTAGGCAAGGCAGGGTGCGGATTCTGTATGGAGGCAGTGCTGGGCCTGGAACGTTCGAGGCGTTAAAGGAAGGTGTTGATGGGCTGTTCCTGGGCAGGTTTGCGCACGACATCAAGAACTTGGAGAAAGTCATTGAGGAGATGAAGTAAAGTCAGAGCTGATTCGCATGTACTTGACACGCTTGTTCGTCGCTACTGATGCTCAAGCTCGCATCTGCCCTTTCTGTGCTTAGATCTGGGACATCCGCAATACATAGTCACCAAGCGGCGCGCCTGTGTAAGCTCAGCGCTGACTTCACTTCGCTCCGAGCACGGGCCCTCGGCCTGCTTTCCTTGACGTAGGACGTGACGTCGAGGGAGGTTCAAGAAAGTCGACAGCCACTAGCTCGCGCACGAGCGAGCCAGTGCGCTCGCGGCAGCGAGGGCAATTCGATGAGGAAGGAACCTCGGAGGCAAGCAGCTGCGAGGAAGGAGCGACCTGAGGGACGTCCTGGGGGACGACCGGCGGCTTGCAGGGCGACACACGCAGTGTGACAGACGAAAGCAGCAGCCGGGCACCAGTCAATTGATAACAGCAGACGATAAGGCCACTCGTCGAATGCAGAGAGTAAAGAATCGGTGCCTATGCAGAAAATCCGAAGGCTGGTGGGCTCGCACAAGTCAACGGAGTGTAGGCTCTTATGACCCTTGATGTTACGAAGCCACTATCGCCTCTCACCTCAAGTCTAGTACGCCAATGCTTCGCGCGGCAATCTTGTTGCTGTAATGGCCCTCGATGATCGCCCTTTGCTGGAACACTGCCTAGATCTACAATTGAGATGACAGCTGACCCCTGGCGTAGGCACCACGGTAAAGCATCTTTCCCCCACCTCTCGACTCACACCAATCAACAGTCAATCGCTCCTACATGTAAGTATACATCTCAAGCCCCGAGTCCGTGCTTACTCTTCCCTACCTCCTCATCACAAGCTCTTTGACCTCAACACGTTGCAACTTCCGCACGCGCTGTTCATCAAACCATCACAATGAACACATTCATCTCTACCAGGACGTTTCTTTTCGGCATATACACCATGATCGCCATAATGCTGATGGGGTTGATGCCAGACGAACAAGTCGACGACTACGCTCGAATACCTTCGCCTCCACCTGCGCTTTTGGTGCCACCGCCGGTCGTTGCTCGCGAGGATCGACTGTGCGGGAAGTGTCTTGACCGCGGTGGTCTACTGGGAGATTTTCGGAGTGCTTTCTAACGACAGGAAACAAGACGGAGGCGCTGGCGTGGGTGCCGGAGGCTCCTGCTCTGGAACGGCATGGCTGGATCACTGAGCAATATCTGAGCTTGTGACGCCGGCGAAAGGATTGGAAGGCTATTGGACATCGCCACCCAATCGAAGGGATGAGGAGTTAGCAGTGGGCATCTCGGCTCTACACTAAATCGGGCGGCAGCAAGTCGGCGTAGCAGTCTGACCGACCGCTCGCGTCGAGTCGAGCCCGGAGCTCCTCAAGCTTCGCAGCTGAAACATGGAGTCGTTCTACCTCCTAGCATTGGGACTGTGTAGTAAATGCTGCTATCAGAAGGCTGTGATTGAGGGGTCTTTCGAGCGCATGGCCGAATTCCCTGCATTTGGTGCAAGCAGGTACATCATTGGGTGTTGTGTGTACTGTACATAGATGGCTGCGCAAAGACATGAACCACCAACGCCAACGCTAATTCCCATTGCCTTCCTGATTGCTTTTCCCCGACCGTATTGGGTTGAGCCTACCGCATGGCCTTGATGTTTGCAACGCGGTAGGTCAGCCCTCCACCACATCCTGCGCCCAATGCACTACTTCTCAGATTGTGGTCGAAACCGTGCGACTGCTGTCAGCTTAATGCGGCCGTGTCGCTGTTGCCGAGACTCGGCAGCAATATCAAGTTTGTCTATGCCTGATATCGACCGCCACTCGCGGCAGCTATGCTCCGGCAGGCCAGGTCGTGGTGCGCAGCGTGTCATATGTGTGTCTTTGCAGCCGCCTGGGTTGCTTGCAAATGATCGCGACTGTATGCCAGAGGCTCTCGATCATTCAGTCTCTCTTCCCCGGCCCGTACCCAAACCCTCCATTTACACTTCCACCGTTGAGCCCATACCCTCCCAGCCCACTTCCACCCCTCTCCATCCCTCCCAAACGATCCTTCCCATGGCTCTTCAACCGTCTCGGCAACTCCACCCCCCTGAAATACGCCACACAAATCGCCGCGCTCGCCAACGCGCTCAGTCCGCAATACACCACCGTGCTAAAAGTCAAATGCCCGCCAACACCAGTCCAACCACTGGGCAGGCTGGTGTTAGGATACCACCTAACGCTAAATCGCAACGGCAACGGATCCCCAATCACAATCCTCGTAGGCGGGTCCCTTGAAATCGAATACGCAGTCGCCGCAGCTATAGTCCCTGGCGCCACACTCCTCGGCGCAGCATGCACAAGCACATTCATCCCCGCGCTCACATGTAAATGGCTCAGCTGCAGCGTGCCCGCCAGCGCAACCACCAGCGGCGTGTACACCTCACTCAGACTGCCCTGGCCCTCCGTCGTATCCGTCACGCCCTTCTCGAACTCGTCTTTCAGTGCCGAAGGAGGCAGAGGTCGAGAGGGGATCCGGCAGGTCAAGGGCGCGTCGTTGTGGACGTAGAATTCGAGTAGGTGGAAGAAGGGGTCTGAGACGAAGTCGATGGTGCAGTTCTGCTCGGTGTCGATGCCGAAGAGGAGTTCAAGCGGGCGCTGAGTCTCGGCGCAGGTCCAGAAGGGGATGTAGGAGAGGTGGCCTTCGAGGTCGGTTATGTGTTCGCCAGTCTCGCTATGACTGGAGTCAGTATGGATCGTCGAACGTTCCAGGAGGAGATTGAGCGACGTACACTGTCCTATTGAGACATGTGACCGGCACTTTGTCTCCCACTTTGTAGGCTTGTGGCACGAGGGGTTCTTGGGCTGCTGCGTGGGCGGTCGCAAGACATGTGTAGAAGACACTGAGCAAGCGCAAAAGGAGCGTGAGGCGGTCCAACATCTTGACCCAGTGCTAGTATATGCAATAATGTACAGAAAGGTACAAGAAGGGGGTGGTCTTGATGCTACATGAACGTGTCAACGTGGTAGAGTGAGATCTGACTTCAGGGCAAGCGCGCTTGGCAACACGAAGTCGCTTCCAGTCCATGGCATTGGCTGATCAGCACGACGAGACTCGTTTAAAGCTGGGGTTTCATCCTCTTAATACGCATCGTGACAGATGTAAGGGCGAAGAGGTGTAGCTCTCATCCGATGGTCAGTGTCAATGTTTTCCAACGATCTATCATCTACATGTATGCTTCTATCAGTACTTCCTCCAATGCGGCCGACGGTGCACTTTGCAAAGCCTTGGACACGGCCAAGAGTACGCCCGAGACACCTTCTTTCGTTTCTCTCCGGCGTCCTCTGAACCAAGCGTTCCCACCGTCGACTACAGCCCCTCCATCCCCCTCCTCCTCATTCCCCCATTCACAACCCCACCAACCCCAAACGCAGGAACAATCCTACACATCCTCGCCAGACTGCTCATCCCCCAATCCTGCCTGACCTTCGCGAACCGCTCGCCCATCTTAGTATCTCCATTGCGATTGTAGAAGTCCAGCCCAAGTAAATGAAAAGGCGTACTCAGCAATTGAATCGCAGCCGGAGCCAAGAACTGCGCCGCACTTGCAGCCGGGATCGCAGCGGGCAGGACCTCAGCCAAACGTGGTGATATCACGGTGGGTAGGTTGAAGCTCGCAAAGATCGTCAGACTATCACGGACAGCGAAGAGGGCGTACGTAACCGGTGGGACTGGTCTGGCGCTCACAGTGCCAAACATCTTCGTGAACTGACTGTCCTTGTACAGACTCAGACTCATATTGGCAGCACTCGTAGCGAAGAACTTCGGCGCGCCAGACGTAGCTGTCGCAGCGTCCTTCTTCCTCACGGTAGAAAGCGTAGTGTCCAAGGTATTGGCTGTGAGGTAGGTGCCAGTGTAGACTGCGAAGATCAAGAGGAAGGGTTTCGAAGTGAGGAAACGGTGGGGGCGCGTGAAGAGGGTCGTGGCGGAGGCGAAGAGGGAGGCGGAGATGCTGCGCTTGCCCGAGGCGTTCTCGATGATGCCTCTGCGGGGATGCGTTAGTGGGATTGGGTGGGGTCGCAAAGGAACAGGGAGGGAACGCACTTGTCAATCATGCATATCAAAGGTGCAACCAGTCCTCCTGCCGTCGCGGCGCTCAGAGCATCGACGCCTAGTCTCTTTCCCAGGTTCGCAGTATTCCAGTCACTAGTCGTAACACCCGGTAGCTTTGGCTTCGGCAGCTTGATATCCAATGCGGATCCTTTCGAGGTATCGACCATTGCGGCACTTTTCGCGGGAAAGCTTGTGGAAGCATTGTTCGTGGTGTCTTTCGTGTGGGTTCCTGGTATATTTCCCGATCTAATATCTCCAACACTGGCCGCCGGCACGTCGGCTGCGGCACCCATACTCGTTGCTCCCTAAAGGTCGGCGTGCGGGCGATTGCATGAGGATTCGTCTCGCTGCGTACGATTGGTAGTGGTGTTCAGCACATCGACAGACTGTGGATGCGGACGATTGCGACGATCAGTGGCTGGTAGTCGGAGACTTGATGTGCTCTGCTGGAGATGACTGAGGGTGACCGCGTCTGAACGAACAGTGCAACTACGTCGAAGTGCAGTAGCGCTGCGGTAATTTGTTCGGGCTTCGTTTGCCCGATAGCTCCCGAATGGCAGCGATATGAGTACATCGGAGAGACACATGTATCTTGCCTATCATCTTGACAAGGAAGCTCACGAGCGGTGTATTAACGTGTTTCGTATGTCTACATGTACCTAAGCTATGCATCTACAGCGAACGCTCCCAAGTCGTAATCCTTTCGCTCCCGTGTACTCCAGTAACGTCCAGAGTATACATAGCCAACTAACCAGTCGATCGAGCAACACGATCCATGTCAGAGCGAAGGAGCTTTCAAGCAGCCGGAGCGCCCCAAGTGAGCACATGCTGCACCACCTCCGCCGTGCGGTCCCTGAGGAAGACCTAAGGCGCCATTTCTGCGCCATCCTCGAGTCTCACCCTCTGGGATGACCGCTGCGATCTTTGCGATCCAATCTTCCTTCCGGTCTCGGCGGCCGTACTCACAGCCCTTCGCACTGCCTGTGCAGTGCTCTCCAGAGCACCGCCCTACTGGTACTCCGCCCCACTCCCAGTGTGCCCTCCACCACCGCCGACCTCCCTCATCACCGAGAGTGTCCTGGGGAAGTACGGCTCAACGCCCCAATTCCTCAAGTATGCACCCGTCTTCTCGATGCGCTTGATCTCCCTCTGCACGCCCCAGCTGTCGCCCTCCTCCCGGAAGCGTCCTTGCACAACGCCCTCCATTGCGCCATCCAATCTCGCGTAGAATGCCGTCCGCTCTGCGATGTCCTCCTGATCGCCTGCTTCTAGTCCACCGTGGCTGTTTAGGTTGCCGCCGAGCTTCAGCAGGAGATCGAAAGCGTAGCGCGGGCCAGAGGGAAGTGATGATAGGCGTGTGATGTCGGGAAGGAACTTGAGCATGCATGCGCTGAATGAGGGTGTGGGCAGGGAGTCGTTCAAGTCGTCTTGCAGACGATGGAGGTCAAAGTTCACGATTGTGATCTTGCGGTCTAGTTGGGCGTTGAGTGTGCTGGCGGCGTGTGTAGGTGATGTGGAGTGCGATGCGTTGTCCATCGTCTGCGCGATACTCGGTGGTACATCTGTAATCCGTGTCAGCATTCACTCTCCATGCTCCTGTCTTGCGCACGGCAAGCAAACGCAGCACTCACCAGGTCTCAATCCCCTCTTGTCAATCCAAGCATGTATCTCCCCCCTCTGCCCCTCCAATTGATCAATGTATGCCCTCAAATCCGCAATCTCCGCCTCCAGCGTCTCAACTTTGTCCGTATGCGGCTTCAACGCCATGTTGAAAGCCTGCATCAGAATATCCGGCGGCGCCTCGCCCTTGGAACTCGTCGCCGGCGCAGCCCTGTCATAGTCGCCATACCCTCCACCGCCATTGCCGCCGTTGGTCATACCCCTGCCTGGACCGAGCCCAGCGCTTGCAGGAGGTGAGGCATACTTGCCCACTTCCTGCGGCTGCGAATGCCGTGCGTACATCCCGCCGGAAGTCTCCTTATCGAGGCTACCGGTTGTGGGTTGGCCGAACTTGTCGCTGCCGTCTCTGCTTACGGGTTGCTGGGCGTCAGTCGGCGAGTACTTGTCAGCGTGGTCGTAGGACTGGGAGTTTGTCTTCGAGTCGTGCGGCGAGCGAGGGTTGTTGTTGTTGTAATCGTTGTCGACGTAAGACTGGGAGTTGGAGCGCGAGCGGGAGAGGCGTTTGAAGAACATAGCTCGAGCTGAGCTTGAGAGAAGCGAGCGGAGGAGGCTGGAGATGGGTGTTTCTTGGTATATACCAGGTTTAGAGTTGGCGCCGTAAGGCTGGTGGTTGGCGCGTGCGGGAGGTTGATGATTCAGAATGTCATAGAGATGATGCGCTGAGAGTGATGTGGAGGGCAAGCGATGTAGAGGCAGATGGCTGGACTAGTGTACATGAACTGGGCGGCGATGGATATCTAGTCTACGGCGGAGGAGCAGGGTCGGGCGTGCACCCAGCCTTCCGTTTTATTGAGCGAGCTACCCAGGGTGTGCTGTCGCACGCCGGCTACTTGCATGATCGACTCAACTTGGACTTGACGACCTGTAGACGCATGCGATCTGGACTTCTGTGATCATTCTGCCTCACCTGAAGTAATGTTGACTGTTGTTGGCGAGCTTCTCCGCATCGCCAACGAGCCCACATGGTCTTCCAATGGCTTCGCAAGCGTCGGAGGTAGAATCCGGTTGCTTCGCCGCGAACCTTGTATATAATCTCCCGCCTGTCCCGAGCCGTGCCGGTGTTTGCTGTGCCAAGATTTCCCACATGTTACGGATATGGATATTGTGAGAGGTGGTGGGAGCCAGGAGAAGATGGAGGGAAGTCCGCACGGGTCTGTTGACGTCAAATAAGCATAGTGTTAGTCCAACGGGAGGGCCACGCCTACAGCCAAGACGAATGATCAGCAGAACTTGAGTGGGAAGCTTCAAGCGTGAGGGACACGAAGGTGAAGTCCAGACACGATACCGTATCGTGCATGCCGTTGTATACATCAAGTCATGCAAACACTCCTCTATTTCCCATCTGCCTTCTTCGCGAATTCGACTCGCAAGATCAAGTGCCCGAAGCCGTACCCGTCCATCCTCTCGCATGCCCTCGCAGCATCTGCGCGGTCTGCGTACGAGACGAATGCAAAGCCCTTCGCCCTGCCAGTCTCGCGGTCCTTGGCCAAGAACACCCTAGTAACGCGTCCATGGCGCTCGAACATATCGCGCAGGTCTTGCTCTTCGGCGAGTTCGGAGACCTGTGTGGATGTCAGTACATGCAAATATCATATCATCGACACAAGTACTCACATTCGTAACGCGCAACGTAGCCAAATCGTCCCTCTCAAACTTCCCACCCATCCTCTCGCCCTCGCCCTTCCGCCCATTCCTGAGATGAATAGGCACATAAGCCCCCGTCGTGCTCCCAAGCCCACCCGCAGCATCAATCCCATCCCCTCCACCTTCACCCCCAGCTCCCTCTCCAGTCCCCTCCTCAGGCGCAGCCATGCTATCCTTGAACGGACACTTCGTAGTGAAATGGTCACCACTGCATATCCGACACTTGATCTGCATCTTCTTCAACGCATCGTTCTTCTTCTCCTCTTCTGGCGCCTTCTCCTGCACTCCGCCGGCTTTGAAGCCCACCTGCGGTCGGAAGATGATATTCTCGCCGAGGGTTGTGGTGTCGCCTGGTCCGGCGGGTTTGTTGGCCTCGGGGCCCATCTTGGCCCATTGTCGGCGTTCTGCGACACGGGGGTTCTCACGCTTCTTTACAACTGTACGACGGATACGCTGCGTGCGCTTGACTTTCTTGCCGGCTTCGTTGAGGTAGTAGGAGACGACTGTTTCAGTGCCGTCTTTGTTCTTCGTCGTCACGGGTTGGGGAAGGACGGATGCGAGCTCAGGTTCGCCATCTTCGGCCCAGTCGGTGCGGCCGGGGGTATTTTGGACGGTGGTAGCCATGTTGATGAGTGTGTAGTGGGTACTGTGGCGAAGAAGCGAGTTCGTTGGACGAATTTCACGGTCGATAATCAATATGCGGCGGCGTTCTGACTCAGGCAGAAAGTCTAAACTTGACTAAGCGCGTTTCGCCTCCCTCCATTTGCGTTCCACGAAACAACCTTTCGTTCAAGGCGGTCAATATACTCTACATGCGCCCCAGATATCGCAGGAAACCCAGGCATGGAAGGGTAGCCTATTAAGGACGTTCGAGCCTTACGCCCACCATCGCCTTGTCATATTTGGCTTTGCCTCCAGTGAACGTAAGTACCTTCCGCATCGAGTCAAGAACGTTTCTCCAGCTCCAGCTCCACCAAATCCTCTGCGCACTACAATCACCGCATTCCTCTTCGATTTTACATTTCAAGCTCGCAGGAAAGAAGTCGATTCTGCCTGTCACCCCGTCAAGTCAGCTTGTCCTTCTCTATCATTCAGCAAGCATGACTACCGAACTTCCCCACCGACCCAAAGACTCATCCCCCAACATTGAAGCCATACTCTCATCTTTGCCCCATGTCCGCCGTGGCACCGGTGGGTGTGCTGCCGTCTTGCAAGATGGCAAGCTTCTCGGCTCTCGCGCATGGGGTTACGCCAACCTCGAGCGTCGCATTCCCATGACGACTACCACGCAATTCCCCATCTGCTCGATTTCCAAGCAGATGGTCTGTCTGGCCTACGTGAGTCTGCTTAGAGAGCCGACAGAGAGTATGAAAGCCACTGGCAAAGGTGTGGAGGAGCTTATGGAGGCGGAACTGGGGAAATTGGTGCCTGGTCTTGAGGGTAAGGGTTTGAAGGTTAGGGATCTGTGTCATATGCAGAGTGGAATCAGGGATTATTGGGCGATGTGAGTTTACTGCTTCTTTTCCTTGTTCCATATTGCAACCTCGGCTCGTATGGCGTTCCCGAGCCTGGTCACGCTTCCTTCCAGCTCCCATGTGTCAACCCGGGTGCGACTCCCCAGTCTCAATGACAGCCCAAGAGCGAAGATTTCAGATTCATGTGCATCTTGCCACGAAATCTCGATCATTCCTAACTCGGGTTTTAGGACGACTTTGTGGGGTTCTCACCCTGATGGCCCATTCTCACTCCTTCACGATGCGCCCAAAGCACTCCAGCGGATCAAGTCTTTCCACTTCGAGCCTGGCACCGAGTACTCATACTCGAACGTAAACTTTCATGTTCTCGGAAGGATCCTCGAGGAGACTTCCGGGATGTCACTCGGTCAGATCCTGGCAGAGCGTGTCTTCATTCCTGCAAAGATGTCTCGTGCCTCTCTGAACCCGAATACAGTCGGCCTGCCACTCCCAATCGTAGGCTACGAGGGCAACGAGAAGACAGGCTATTTCGCAGCCACGAACCGCATCGAATGGGCCGGTGACGCAGGCATAGCCGCCTCGCTCGAAGACATGATTGCGTACGAGGCGTATCTCGATGCCAGTCTGCAGGATCCGAAGAGTGTGTATTCCCACAACTCTGCACCTCAGACCTTTCATGACGGTACGCCTGCGAGCTATGGCTACGGTCTTGCTCGTATGGAAGTTGCTGGAGTGGAGGGTGTCGGCCACGGAGGTGCCCTGCGGGGGTTCCGACACGCTAGAGTGAACATTCCAGAGAAACGAATCAGTGTAGTCGTCTTGCTGAACTCGGAAGTCGCTCCGGGAGCAGTGGCAGAACATCTTATTAAGGGTGTGCTCTCCTTCACCGAACCCGAGTCCTCGCCACCAGCCGCCGGTCCGGAGTGGAAAGGCGATTACCTCGATCCCGAGACCCAACTCGTTGTCTCCGTCTCCGAGGGTCCAGACGTCACCAAACCCGGCACGCTGTCTGTTCGTTACGGACCTGGTACATCGGCTGAAGTCTATGACATGAAAGATTCTCACACAGCTACGGAGGACAAGTCGACACTGACGCTAGAGGGAGACACGCTGCATAACTCTCGCCCGGATGAGAACCGGACCCTCCATGCAAAACGCCTGCCAAAGCCATCCGACGAAGACATCGCCTCGGTGCCGTCAGCGGAGTATACCGGCAGCTACTACTGCGCAGAGTCGGACAGCACTTTCATTGTCACTGGCGAGAAGGGCACGTTATATGGCTCTTTCACAGGGTACTTGGGCGAAGGTCCGATTTGGTTGATGAAGTACGTTGGGGGGGACGTCTGGCTACTGGGTAATCCGAGAGGATTGGATTCAACACCGCCGGGCGATTGGTCTGTGATCTTCAAGCGGAAGGGTGGAGAGGCTGGGAAGGGTGAGGTTGAGGGAGTGACTGTAGGTTGCTGGTTGGCGAGGAAGGTGGAGTATGAAAGGGTCAAGTCGTGAAGAAGAGTATACTGTACTCTAGGGCGCCCACCCTCCGATACTATTCAAGCCAACGATTCGTTCGCTGAGTCCTTGCCACGTCTCACCTGTGCGATACACTGATTTACATACCGGGTTTCGTCCGGCGAGCAGAGCTTAAAGACACCACGTTCCGTGTGGGCGCATGTGGGAGCATTGGGTATCGGACAAGTGTAGCCCAGAGTTTCCGTATACGAACGGCACCGGACATGGACTCCCCTCCACGTCCCGCAGAGCGGGAAGGGGCACTACTTCCGTACGCGCAACTGCCGTCGCGCGAGCAGTCCCCGTTACTGACGAAATATCGGCAATCAGCATTCGCCCCTGTCCCTCCACTCGCGGGACTCCTCTCCACCTGCAGTCATGCATGTCTCTACAAGACTTCCGCACTTGACAGCTAACGGCCGTCATGCCCGATCGTCCCTAGCACGGCGCAGAGTCACTTACGAGCCACTCCCCCGGCGTGCATGCAGCTGTCAGACCAGGGTGGTGAGCCCGCTAGGCCGGGGAGGATTTGAGACATAGTCAGCCGGGGACTTGCCGAGTGGAGAGCTTGGCTCGACCCGGCGTAACTGAGTGTACGAATGGGATGGTTGTAGAGGGCAAGGCAGTGGGCCTTGTTTGGTGCTCTAGCGGTGCAGGAGTTCGTGATGGTGGGGTCCGTTAAAAGTCCGAAGTGGATGTATAGTTGACACTGGTAGTGACTCACTCTTCAACGTGTGGGCAGGAGAAACTCGATCCTAGGATTCAGTGTAATGAGCTGACTTGCAGGTACCGACTCCTAGATAGTCTACTTCAGAAGGGTCCATGTAGCAGTCGTGAACGATGCCTCTCTCTGACGGGATTCCCGCCGCCTACATTTGGTCACCTCTAGATGACTGTGAAAGGATCCTCTGACGGTCAGCTGTCGGCCAGTAAGGCGATCGTCAAGCAAACCTCTTTCCTCGCAGTTCACGGACTACGAACCTGCTGGTCTTGCCCAAGGCAGCAAGATCCTTCCTGAAATGCGCTGCTCTGCTCTACATTAGGCTGCCACGCTTGAGTATACGAGTAAACGTACGAGGTCAAGCTGGGTAGCGCAATGCTGGCGTAGCCAACTCTCGACCAGCATAGCGCCGTAAGGTAGCATTGGGTCTGGATGGTAGATGCTGGACAACCAGGGAGCACATGTTCCGTAGCAGAGCCGACCATGCATGGGAGTGCCACCATGTCACAGGCATCAGGGATGCATGAGACTCGGGTCCTTCCTTCTTCACCGCATGAAGGCCTTGTCACGGGTTCTCGCAGTCAACTTGGCTGCTACGTGGCTTGCGGTACGTCGTACTTGTGAATATGTGCTGGCATCGCATGTTGTGCTTGGTGAATCATTTGCGACCATAGCATGCCGGGGACGCCCTACCACTACCACGACGATGCAATAGCTGACAGACTTGGCACGCAGGCGACGCTCTTGTTAGGATGCCGGCGCCGGTTGCCATTACTGGGTTAGTCTCGTGAAAATCTGACCGCTCCTGGAAGACAACCGCGCACAACTGTCGGCATCGATGTCCACGAGTCGCAGAATCCTCGTCGCCAGGAGACCCTCGCCACTCGACTCATGACCATTGCTCTGCTTGGGCAGCAACGTCCAAGGCTGGACGTTGCGCCTTCCACTTGCCGTCTTCCAAGCGCCGAAGCAGACATGAGGTCCAACCGCGGAAGCTAGTGCCAGCCTTTCGCGTGGCATGTGCATGCCACTTCCTTGTCATCCGCAACAAGGCAAACTTAAATGAGCGCCACTTGGGCTTCATATGTGCCCGCGGCACTGTGCTTGGAAGTCAGTCTGAACTTCCGTCGTGCGCCTATGCGAAGGACATTGCACACCCGCGATCACTCACACAATCGAAATGCAAATGGCGATACAGGAAGTTGCTGTGTCGCTCACTTCAAAGTTTGAAGGATCGCCAATGTGCGTCGTAGTCGGGTCTGTGAAGCTGACCTAGGTGGGCACAAGACAAGGTCATGGCTCTAGTCCTCGCAAACATAACACAGCTCGAAACCTGCTGCAGCGATTTGGAGCAGATGCCCATGCTTTACAATGGCGACATGTGCGAGTACGACACCTAGCAGGGCTCGACCTAGTGCAGGACGTACTGCATCAGGCAGCAGGTCTTGTGTGCATACTTGCGATGTACCGGAATTAGTAACATCACTGCGACGCAATGGTCGTGCAATGCATGTCGACGAAGCAGATTGGCTGACGGTGTGGAGGGAGATACGACTGACAAGTAGTTGAGGATCTCGCATTCAGGTGAGGTCTGTTCGAGTGGAGGCGTATGCAATCTATTCCACCCAGGAGAAGGGCTCTCCCATATGAACACTACATGACCCTGCATGCTCATGTTGCTGATCGTCGAAAATCCTAGCATTTAGTAGTGATTTGCAATGTCCCGGCAAGCGCTGGTGGGCGAGAGAAGTGCGAGGTACGGCCGTCACATGCATCTTCATGTAGTCCACGGCCCACGGCCCTGATTGTCTCTATCCGAAACGCGGCATCTGCAAGTCGACGGACCCGCATCCCGACCATGCACAGTGGCCGATCGCAGACGCTGCAGCGGGAAGCATGTCGGTGCGAGAGTTCAATACTGACAGTTCGAGGTGGGCATGTCAAACGGTAAACTCAAAGTGAGCGGTTGCCGAAGTCAATTGGACGACACCTCCACTCGACGCGGCCCCAAAATTCGGCAATTCGCTAGGTCACACCGATGTCATGTACAACAACGTTCATCATGTACGTAAAGATCTAGACAAAACGGTTGCCACCAGGTCTGAGGCTTGCATGAGCGAAAAGGTCAGTGCTTCGCAAACTCCTTGTCACCATTCGGAACGAATGAAGCGATGGAATTAGCCGGCCTGCGATCTGCACTCGAGAAACCCGCTAGTGCTGTATCATCCTCCATCCCACCACTAGTCACGACAGCGGCATAGCGAGCGGTATTTTGGTTCAGAGACCGGACCCTTGCAGTCGCAATACTGGGGATAATTTTGGAGTAGTTCACGCAGCGTCTTGGGCTTCCATCTGCTAGCGGAGTCTTCCACGGCAGGATCAGCGCCAGGTGTATGTAACAGGAAAGTGCTCCGATCGAGTACCGCGTAGCGTATCCTTGTCCGGTGAGAAACCGCTGATGAGACCCTGGGTTATTCCTCACATCGACTAGCTAAAGCATGGACTTGATATTCCAGTGACAGCTTCAGCTCTAAGCATTCGGAACTTGGCAGCTCGATAACACTCACTGATATGCTGTGCGCCGGATCGACTGCCCGCATGCCCATGATCGCGATGAGTACCGCCATCAAGTAACTCAGATCGCCGCATTCAACTACATACCCAGGCAGGGCTGCACGACTTCACCACGATACCCTGACGCCAGGATCGCGAACTGTCGGCGACAGCTGCAGGACCACCTGCCGGCACCGGTGCTTACCTTCCACCTTGACCGTTGTAGCGCCACCCGTGGGCTGACGTCTCACGTCCTCACACGCGGGACGCGCCCTTCCCGATGCTCTAGGCATGCCTGTCGAAGATCCGGATCGCTCTCACTGTTTCGCGTGAAAACAGGCCCAGTCGCTTGGGCAGGAAGAAAGACAAGCCGCACGCCACCATTCCGCTAGTTGTCGAACGCTAGCATTGCCGGCCGTAGATTAAGATTAACGTCCAATATTCAGTATAGGATCACCTGGATAGAGAACGGCCAACAGGACCGCCGTTAACTATCATTATATGCGCGTAGAGCCCGCACTCGACCTCGCTGCACCCCACACTCTGTTCGCTCCCAGGTTCCGAAGTCACACAAATAGAGCTGTGTGCACTTCATCATCTCGCCTGTCATTTGTCCCCAAGCGACTTCAATCCGTCCATGATGGTCGGGCAATATGGGCCGCCCAACCCGCCCTACGGCATATACAATCCCTACGGTCAGGCTGCGATGATGCCTCCACCCGAGGCTTTTCAACCCGAGCACTTTCCTCCACCCGAGGCCTTCCAACCGAGATTGCATCAGTTACAGACCGTGTCTAGCGATAATGTGGTCAGCTATCAGTCAGAGTACGACTCACAATCACAGCCTCCCGTACCTCCTCGTCCTGCCCCGCGCCTCAACAGACGACGACAGACGCAAAGTGGGGAGCATGTCAAGCACAGGAGAACCCGTAGTGGGTGCTTCACCTGTCGTCAGCGAAGAGTCAAGGTATGTGCTCCGGTCCTAATGCAGGGCAACAGGCCACTAATGCGTGACTAGTGCGATGAGACACGTCCAATGTGTGACCGTATGTCACTCGTAAAGTTAAGTTGAGTCTGAAGAATTGTATCACTGACGACCGTTAGGATGTCGAAAGGGCAAGCGGGACTGCGTCTGGCCGGAGAGCTCCTCCTCGAAATCGGATCGCGGCAGCTCAAAGTCCAAGCGATCGACGGAGGACGGCAGTGACACTAGTCAATCGGACTCGGAAAGTGAGCTAGCACCCATCGCAGATGATGACGAGCTCGATGCCGAAGAGGAGAGCGATATGCCGTCTGCTGTTTCAGAGACCAAGGCTCGATTCGCAGAGGACCAGGCACCAACGATGCTCGAAGCTCCGCCTTCAGCAACGAAGCCTCCACGCCCCGCACAAGGCCGATCCGGGGCTAAACAGACGACGAGGGACGACATCACTCAACATCCCAAATGGGCAGAGCTGCCCTCATTCATCAAGTTCTACCTTAAGTACCACCGGAATCACCTGTCGTATCAGCACTATGCTTGGAAGTACGATGGTGGGAACTTCCTGAAGACCACATTCCTGGAGATCGCTTTGAACTACGAGCCATTGCTATACGCTGTCGTTGCGTATGCAGCATACCACCACGCACTCAATCGACCAGAGGGTAAGGTCAAAGACTTCCTGGACACGTACAATCGCTCAGTATCTGCATTGCGTCGATCGCTGGAGAAAGGCGAGAAGCACAACATCTCGACGTTACTGACCATATTGCAACTTGCAACCATCGAGGTGCGTAACCCGGTTCTTTTCTCTGATGTGCAGCAGCTAAGACGATGCTACAGGAATTCCTCGGCGATTGGGTCAATCTACTCAGTCACCAGCGCGCAGCCTACCAAATCATTACAGATCTCTTCACCCCACAAACCATCACACAAAGTGAGACTCACCGCAAGATCATCGGATGGTACATGCGATTTGACCTCTTTGCCGCAAACTTGGGCGGCGGTGGGACAGCCATGGGGAGGGAGTGGTTCAAAGCTTGCGCAGACTTTTACAGACGTCAAGTACGTGACCGACCGGGCGACAAGGGTGCCGTAATGGAAGACTTCTTTGGCACAGCCCGGCTGCTCGCAGTCGATACCTCGCAGCTGTTCACTGGGAAAGCAGCAGGCCGAGTAAGCGACGATGAGTTCAAGCAGGGGATCCCCGACATTGCCTCACGAATGCAGGCGTTCCGCACTGCGATCGAGGGTGCCTTCACAGACCCAAGTCACTACGTCAAATCCTTCCCGAACGCACCACCATTTGATCCCAAAGTCGACATCGTAGATTACCACGACCCGGACTTTTGCTATGCTGGAGATCTGCATGCTATGAACTCGGTGAAGATCGATCACTGGGCTATCCAGATGTTGTTCTACCGTCACTTAATGCAGATGCCTACGATGATCCACTTGGTACCCCCAACTGCAGAACTTCAAGAGTTAGCGTACAAGAAGTGCAAGATGCTTGAAGCTGTTCGGTACTCGGATCAGGCGCCACCGGGTGCAGTGATCGGCCTCCAGGCCAGCTTGGGCATGGCTTCACTGGCTCTGAATCAAGATGAGAAGCATGTTGACTGGTTCCGAAATCGATTCGCGCTCATTGAGCGATCAGGGTAAGTCGCTATCAGTCGTCCCCGGCTTTGATGCATCCCTCACGGTCCCCAATGCTCCCACTGAACGATAAGCTGACCATGATGATCTAGCTACATCTACCCCAAAACCCTACGTGTACGCATGACAGAGTTCTGGGGCGTAGACGTCTCCTACTGGTGGTTGGACAATAACGAAGGGTTCCCCAGCGTACTCCGGCAGCTGCGAGAGTTCATCGAGTTCCGTGCAGGCGAGGTATACAGCATTCAAGCGAAAGACACGGACGTCAGGGACATGGCAGGTATATTCTCCAAGATGAGCATGGACAACGACTCCGAGAGACAGAGTGATGGACATGACGAGGGGGACAGCATGTGGCTGGACCGTGGAGAAATGTATGAGAGTAGCCCTGATGAGCACCTAATTGCGTGATTGCTGAGCATCTTGGCAGACGATGTCTCGAGCTCGCGGACGACGAGGGCGTCTGAATCGCGCCATTCAGCGTGCGTCGACACTGGTTCGCCGGAGGCTGAATGGAAGGCGTGTGGCATACCGCGTGGATGGCACTGACAGACATGGCTCTACCGGCCTTGCCAGTTTGGGGTTTCCCTCTCTTCTAGTTATTCTAATGATCTGGACAATAGTTGACACGGCTCCAAACCAAAGTGGATCTTTCGCAGTACGACGAGCTCTTGTCTCTCGATGTGCTCATGTTGGAAAACTCGCACATCAGGACTTGCATACATGTGCACAAGCACCGGAGATGACTAAAAGACGCTTACGGCTTACCATACTTGCGCAGCCAACGACAACGAGATATGCCGGGGCCCGGGAGTCTCGACGTCGTCGGACTGAACAATGTACAATATACTTCAGGGTGGTACCCAGTCCGGTCAATGAAGCGAGGAGCACGATGGGATGGGCTAGAACTTCACCGGGCGCGGTCTATACAAGGCATTACGAGATATGGCAAAAGTTTAGCAGTGCAGCCACGCTGATCCAACGGCCAGGAGATCAGATCTCTACTCCAACGTTTCACATGTTTCAGCAAGCAGTGAGCGCTGATCAGCATTGACTATACGATTCTTTAGGTCTGACGGCAATTGCTCCTCTATCATTGTGCGCCAAGCCTCCACTGCGGAAAGATCCGATTTCACCAACCAAGAACGACCCAGCGGATCAGCTTCAACGGTACTACCACCGGCCAAAGTACTGCTGCGAAGACTTGCCCCAGAGCTGTGATAAGCTTCCATATAACTGACACGACTATCATAACTGCCATCACCTGTCCCACGAGAGCGAAGAGCATCCTAAGAGCAGCGACCTTCTGCGCGGGACTCGCATCTGGCGCGGTCAAGACTGCAATCATTGCTGGTATCGGCATCTGATACTGCGAAGCAAAGTCTCGGAGTGTTGCTAGTGAGCTCGCCATGTATGGTCGTAGCTGAGCGTATACATCTGCGATACAGGTGATAAGGTCCCATGCACGAGGGTCGGCTGCCGGGAAGAGTGTTTGCGTGTGGATTCGTACTTGGCCCAGCTTTGCGCATTCGCCGGAATTGGCAGAGTCGCATCCTAGTGAACACGTTCGTGGATGATCACCGCGACCACGATGTCTGCTCGCTGGATGGATGTGTCTCGCTGGGAGGCTGGCGAGCTCGGGCGGAACGAGGCGCACTCTTGGAAGCTGGCTGAGCTGCGTTATACCTTCGCTAACAATATCTTCGACTGAAGGACATGAGCCATCACTGATGCGCCTTTCCCTGTCTTGCGCACGAGCTCCCGCCACCGGTTTGCGCGAGACAGGCAGAAGCATCGAATTGGGCGCTCGAAATTGTTGCGTAGGTTTCGTGACCCGACCCGCACTCGCCTGCCTGGCTGGCGTCTTAGGCGAAGCGTAGGGCCCCATTAGCACCGCAGCGGACCTCTGCACGTCATGGCCCTCCGCTTCATTCAACCTCGCTACCACCACTCCTGGCAAGCGTCGCGGATCCCAGCCCTCACCGCTGACTTTACGAGTCTTGCGCCGGTAGTGCTCGTACGCCTCGATCTCCTTCGCCGATCGGCCGGGATATATATAGGGCTGTAGCTCTCGAGCGGAGGGCATGTTGACCACGAACCGGTCTGCTATGATCTGTCCGGGTGCAACATGCGTCAGATTTGCGGCGCCAGCTGTTGCATCTGTCGTTCGTGGCGAGGCTGCGGCGGTCGTCACATCATTAAACCAGCCCTTGTCGTCTGCTCGCCAGCGCTGGCTCGCGCTGATCTTTCGGCCGACGTTCGCGTGACGAAGCGCAGGTCTGGCTTGAGCATCGAGTGTCGGTGAGCTGTCGCAGGAGGTAGATATCTTGAGTGCTTCCGCGGGGGAGCCAGGAGTGCGAGGTTGTGGTGTGCCCGCTACACTGGGGCTGATAAGTCCAGTCCGTGGGTTCGCTGCTCTCGCTGTGAGATAATCGTCCGAGTCTTTCATCCGCATACTTGGGCGACTTGGGGTAAGTCTCTTCTTGCGCGAAGAGGGCGGATATGTGCTGCTTAGTCTTAGGGTGCATTGTTTTAGTAGGGTTTTGCGAGCTATGGATTTCAGTCGAGTGCGCATGCCAACGTCTTTGATGTCCATGACTGAGCTACTGATGCCGGAGGAATGTTGCCCGCTGGCAGGCCAACCATGTGTGTTACATGCGTTCTCCCCACGTGGCAGCATGTCGATTTTGATGTCGAGTCGTATACAGGTAGTTACGAGCTCGAGTGTAGTTCAGATCTGGGGCAGGACCTGCCGTCAAAGTCGTGGCTCCATGTACACAAGCCACCTCGAACCTGCCCTACTCCGCCACCGCGCTCTTCCGTCTGGAACGCAGCTACTCGTGTCAATCTGACTGCAGCATTTAGTTCCAATCCCGCTATGCTTTTGAAGGCTCAGTGCCTCCCCCTGCGTTTGTTCTGCACTCATAGTGTACGCTGGATACACTTGAATAGATGTAATTTCACAGCCATGGCAGCTTTGTACAATTTCGGAGAAGCGAAGGTAGTCTTGACTTGTAATGCAGTCGGCAAAGACTAGCCTCGGAACCCCTGATGACTGGAGTCCGACCAAACCGAAGTACCGACGAAGTTGAGCTTGCCATTGAGACGGGTAGTCATCATGTTGACGAAGGACATCACCCGTTCGTAAGCACTGGCTGCGTGTGAGACTACCTCAAAGGGCGTGATTGTGTATTTCTGGGGCGGATCGAGCGTATAGATCATACACGCTTGAGGGTGTTTGAAGAGCGAAAATTAAGGCACAGAGTTTGGAAAGGAGTTGTTCGACCTACATTGGACCATCCTGTTCTTGTCTATAGTCTCGTGCAAGCCGACTCCATCACATGTGTAGACCATCATTGTATCGCATCAGCGGTCGCCAGGGAATTTATCCTGGACTGTTCGTCCTGTCGAACCTGCTATCCTTCAGAGTCGCCGGATGTAGTGTTGCACGCGACACTTACTGCAGCTTACGGACGATAGTGTGCTGCCAAATATGCTTGTTACTGATCTGCTTCAGAGGAACCTCACGGCTCGCGGATGTCTTCGGACGATCGCAGCCGGACGTGCTGAGCATATCCTGCCCTCGAAGTTGCAACGGTGTCAGACTCGGAACCTTGCCGAAGTCACACATTGCCATGTGGTCTTCGTGCAGCCTGCTGGGATTGAACTAAGTTGGCAGTATCTGACCTTTCATGGGAGGAGACAAGCCACGTGGATGCAATCGCACCAACCTACTATTGCGGTGCACTGCTTTGTGACTCTTAGGCGCCGAGAGCATACTGGTAGTCTGTTCTAGGTTCTCAATATGGACGCGCATGGTCGTGCCATGTAAGAGGGGATACGAGCGCTTCAGCGATCGTGATCTTTGTAATAGACTTCAGCTGGAATCACCGGCAGGACGCGGAAGACCCGTGAGAGCTCTATGCGCCAGCCGCGGTACTGTACTTGTCTTGCGGGCCATAGTCAATTCCCTGGGAAATCGAAGCAGCAGCGTGTTTACTGATTCGAATTTTGAGCCTCGTTCTGTTGAGTGAGCAGTTCCTATTGATGACTACGGTCGCGGACGGCGATGACTCGGTTGGACGAAGAGTCGATACCCAAGGGTCGCAGCTCGGCCCCGTTAGGCTGCTTGTATGTCACGCAATTTTCGCCAGTGTCCGCGTGTTCGATTGACAAACGACTTTATCCATTGCGAAGAAATGCGAAGTTGATGACCCGCAGATGACTCCGAGGCGGCACTCTCGGCAGCCCATAAGGCTGAGGTCGTAAATCGCGCAACCGGGCGTTACAGGTTGAGCCTGTGCGGCCAGGCTTCCGGTGGATGCAGCGAAGGAAACTCGGCACTTTGAAATAAGTGCGGAAAGGTAGACCAGCACCCTAGAATAACGATGAGGAATCTGTGGCATGGTCGGCAAAAGGCAGTGTTGGCTCCGACGCGTGTGGGCGAAGAGAAAATTACGTGCACCGGCGCCACGAACAAACCATGAGTACTGCAGACCGACGCAAAGATAACCCAAAGTTTCCGCGAGCAACATGACAGAAGCTGGTGAATCGCGTGAAACGTGCTCTCCGGGTGTCAAGAAATGCTCTCGGTCAGTAGAACGTGGTTAGGAAACATCGAGGCCTCGGAACTCAATCCATAGACTCCAATGCCGAGTGCTGATACGACATGTCGACTTCGCGATGCACAATCAATTTCACAGTCGCTCGCCAATCATGTCCGTACTCACTTTTGTTATTGCCCTGTGGCTGGTCGGACACCGGCTGTTGCCCTGCGCTTCCTTATGATGTGGATTCGTGACAAGACAACAAATTTCGCTTCATGGACTGGCCTGCCAATTTGCTTGCCAGGAATAGGGTTTGCGCCACGCTGTTATCGCGCAAGCGCTGCAATGTTATGACCTGTCCAGTAAGCAGTATTGGCTATGCTTGAACCTTGCGACAAGACTCAATGGCTCTTGACATCGCCATCACCAGTGCGATCTCATCGGTCGCCAAGCGCTGCAATAGCTGCTGCACAGTCGATTGCAAAGGCGTCATACTCTCGCTCTCCCGCAGCTACTGGTGCATGAGCGTCGAGCTCGGCATCGAGCCGCACTGCTGTGAATGCTCGAGGACAGCTCCATGCGACCAGTCAAGCTTCGACAGACGGGCTAGGTGTGCGATAAGGGTAATACTTTGATGCACAACCCCGCCGTTAGAGGCCGACGCGCCGGCATGCTGGTGGAACGCAAGCTCTTCCTCGCACGGCTTTGACGGCAAGATTACACGCCAAATCAGCGTGACGTTTGTGATACTTCGGCCCTTCTCCACCCATCCTCCCAACGTTGACTATGCCTCTTTCAGGCACAAAGCGTGGGTGGGCAGAACTTTGGACATCGTGTGGTACAAGCAGCGTTATAGCCATGCCCATTTGCCAGGCCCAAATACCGCTCACGGTGCGACACTGGTGCGATACTACCAGTCGTGGCCCATGTGCCCAACAAGCCCGTTGCAGCGAGTCACAATAGAACCGTTGATGATCCTGACCATTGGGCCTGTTCGGCCGACAAAAGCACCAGTTGATGTACGCTAGCGGGCGTAGCCGCAGCTAAATCGCCCGGCCCACAGCGTCACTCATCTCCCGCTTCTTAAGGTAAAGCTCTTCTCTCCTCCTCCACACGCTGAAGCTCGCGATACCGCAACCATCTGTACCACGACAACATTGTAGCGGCCATTTATTTGGGCATCGCTATCAACGATGGCGGCTCCACGCGTCAGCTTCGGTGAGAAGGATATGGAGAACGGCAACAGTGATGCCGCCGCGAGGTTCGTCGCGATCTCAACAGCTCCGCGCTTTACCGGTATAGCTTGCGAACAATAGCAACTGACAGCTTCACGCAGGTCACGGAAGTGGTCTCAGGCGCCTGGCGATATCAACGACCTTGGTAAGACGGACACACAGACGGACGTCAGCGCCACAGACGCGACTGACACGGGATATAGACGAGTACACTGCGCTTCAGAAATACATTTCCACATATCGGGATCCCAAGGCCGTTGACGCAGATGCTGCCGACGCGACCGCTGCCGACGTCAAGCCCAAGAAGGCGTGGCAGGTACGCATCTTCATTCTGCGTCGCCGCATCACAATGCAAGCTGACATGTAGTGTAGTTCTGGAAGTCCGAGAAGGCTACTGTCGCTGACGATGGTGTCGTGCCCGAAGAGTGGCTCGAGTCCGACATCAAGCAGGGTCTCAGCAACACTGATGTCGAGAGCCGACGCAAGCGATTCGGCTTCAACGAGCTCACCTCCGAGAAGGAGAACCTGTTCATCAAGTTCTTGATGTTCTTCACTGGTCCCGTCCTCTATGGTAAGTCACTACAGCTTCTCGAACTCACTGCATGTGTATTAGACAACAATTGCGCGCTCAATGGCTGCTGCAAGTCTTATTTTGTGCTTTTTGCGAGCTCTCGGCTTCTGGAGCTACGGGCGCAATCATGCCTCCACCATTGCCAAGCCGCCGGCTTCATGCCGTGCATAGCTATGAAACACGAATACTGACCAGATGAATAGTCATGGAACTTGCTGTCCTCCTCGCCGCTGGTCTACGGTCATGGATTGATTTCGGTGTCATCATCGGTATTCTTCTGCTCAACGCCGCAGTCGGCTGGTATCAAGAAAAGCAGGCCGCCGATGTCGTCGCATCTCTCAAGGGAGATATTGCTATGCGCGCCACCGTTGTTCGTCAAGGTCAGGAGCAGGATATCTTGGCTCGTGAGATCGTCCCAGGTGACATTGTCATCATCGAGGAGTCTCAGAGTGTCC
The DNA here is from genome assembly GCA_002077065.1 of Cryoendolithus antarcticus. Taxonomy (NCBI): domain Eukaryota; kingdom Fungi; phylum Ascomycota; class Dothideomycetes; order Cladosporiales; family Cladosporiaceae; genus Cryoendolithus; species Cryoendolithus antarcticus. The sequence continues at coordinate 431,110 of NAJO01000027.1, read as the reverse complement.
CGGCCGATTGCCGTCTTATCTGCGACTACGACGTTCCCGAAGATTTCGCTCGCTACAAGGAGCTCCGCGAGCAACACGCACTCAACCCCGAAGAGGACCCAACCGGATCCGAAGACAAGGAAGATGAGGGCGAGGGCGTTGCACACCAGGGTCACTCCATTGTCGCCACTGATCAGTCTGCCATCACTGGCGAGTCTCTCGCTGTTGACAAGTTCATGGGCGATGTCGTCTACTACACCACGGGCTGCAAGCGCGGTAAGGCTTACTCTGTGGCGCAGACCTCGGCTCGCTTCTCGTTCGTCGGTCGCACTGCTTCTCTCGTGCAAGGTGCTAAGGATCAGGGTCACTTCAAGGCGATCATGAACAGCATTGGTACAGCGCTTCTCGTTCTGGTCATGTTCTGGATTCTCCTCGCCTGGATCGGTGGCTTCTTCCGACACATCAAGCTGGCAACACCCGAGGACTCTTCGAACACTCTGCTCCACTACGTCTTGATCCTGTTCATCATCGGTGTGCCGGTCGGTCTTCCCGTCGTCACGACTACCACGCTCGCCGTCGGCGCCGCATACCTCGCCAAGGAGCAAGCTATCGTGCAGAAGCTCACCGCGATCGAGTCGCTCGCTGGTGTCGATATTTTGTGCTCCGACAAAACTGGTACTCTCACTGCCAACCAGCTTTCCATCCGTGAGCCATACGTCGCTGAGGGAGAGGACGTCAACTGGATGATGGCCTGTGCCGCACTCGCTTCTTCTCACAACATCAAGTCGCTCGACCCCATTGACAAAGTCACCATCTTGACTCTCAAGCGCTACCCCAAGGCTCGTGACATCCTCAAGGACGACTGGAAGACTGAGAAATTCACGCCCTTCGACCCCGTCTCCAAGCGTATCACCACTATCTGCACTCTGCGCGGCGACCGGTTCACCTGCGCCAAGGGTGCGCCCAAAGCTGTCCTGAACCTGACCTCATGCTCTAAGGAAACTGCCGACCTCTTCAGGGACAAGGCAACCGAGTTCGCCCGCCGTGGTTTCCGCTCGCTTGGTGTTGCTTACCAGAAGAACAACGACCCATGGGTTCTCCTTGGTATGCTTTCTATGTTCGACCCTCCTCGTGAGGATACCGCTCAGACAATCATCGAGGCCCAGCAATTGGGTGTTCCCGTCAAGATGTTGACTGGTGATGCTATTGCCATCGCTAAGGAGACTTGTAAGATGTTGGCTCTCGGAACAAAGGTGTACAACTCGCAGAAGCTCATCCACGGTGGTCTCTCTGGCAGCACTCAGCATGATCTCGTCGAGCGCGCTGACGGTTTCGCTGAGGTGTTCCCCGAGCACAAGTACCAGGTCGTGGAGATGCTGCAGCAGCGTGGTCACTTGACTGCCATGACTGGTGACGGTAAGAATTCCCACTTTACGCATGTCTACACACGAATACTGATAGTTCACAGGTGTCAACGATGCTCCATCTCTCAAGAAGGCTGACTGCGGTATCGCTGTCGAGGGTGCCTCCGAGGCTGCCCAAGCCGCCGCCGATATCGTCTTCCTCGCCCCCGGTTTGTCTACCATTGTCACTGCCATCAAGCAGGCTCGCCAGATTTTCCAGCGCATGAAGGCCTACATTCAATACCGCATCGCCCTCTGCCTGCACTTGGAGATCTATCTCGTCACCTCAATGATCATCATCAACGAGACCATCCGCTCCGAGCTCATCGTCTTCATCGCCCTGTTCGCCGATCTTGCCACTGTTGCTGTCGCCTACGACAACGCACACGTTGACCAGCGCCCTGTCGAATGGCAACTGCCCAAGATTTGGATCATCTCCATCGTCCTCGGTATACTACTGGCTATCGGCACTTGGGTCATCCGCGGCACAATGTACCTGCCCAACGGTGGTGTTGTCCAGAACTGGGGTAACGTTCAGGAGATCCTCTTCCTCGAAGTTGCGCTCACTGAGAACTGGCTGATCTTCGTCACCCGTGGTGGCGAGACATTCCCATCATGGCAACTCGTCGGCGCCATCTTCATGGTCGATGTCCTCGCAACCCTCTTCTGTATCTTCGGCTGGCTCGCAGGTGACGCTCTTACGCGCCCTCTGCCCAACCCAATGTCGCAGTTCGTCCAGACCGCCAACGGCCACACCGATGTTGTCACCGTCGTCGTCATCTGGATGTACGCCATTGGTGTGACCATCGTCATCGCCATTGTCTACTTCGTCATGAATAAGATTCCCTACCTCGACAACCTCGGCCGCAAGAACCGCAATGTTCACGACACCCAGATGGAGAACATCATCGGTCATCTCAGCAAGCTTACGATCAAGCAAGAGAAGGACGAGCTTGGTGGTGGCTTCCGATGGGTGTTGGGCCAGAAGTCTAGCGACGACGCTGATGAGGACTAGACGGAAGATGCATTACAGACAAGCACAACGACAAATGTGGTCTCGTATACTAAGATACCAGTGTTTCATCTCTCCTTGCGTTATTACAGGTGTGTTGGGGAGAAGTGGGAGGTGGAGTGGAAGGGAGAGATATTTGGCACTGTTGTGTTACTACTGTAGGGCACAGGTGTACATAGTAGCTTGATATATGTTGGGTCTTGGTTTGCTCACTCAGTGCGTTTATGTTCCGGCATTCTGTGCAGCGCAACATGCCTCCTGTCTGGCGCTCTTGAACAATCACTACCTCAGTCCATGAAGCCGTCCCTCGCGCGGACACTCAGTAAACGATGAGTACTGGTAGTCAGCAGAACACCTGCCTACAAACTGTCTGCCTGCCTTCTACTCCTAGTATACTCCTAGTATCAACTGATGGTGTCACTTCGGGGAGATTGTCCGGGGTAGCTCTTGCTAGCCGCATTGCTGGTGTGGGCTGATACAACTGTGATTGATGCTCGCTACGTCACATCATATATGCGGGCTGTACCCTTGACGCCTCACGATACCAGGTAGGGCTAGAATGCCGATGGGGGCCGGTAGCGAGTATCGTGACCCGGGTGATGTGGGTTTCACGAGGCCTTCATACCTGACCGTACAACGAGTACTACCATATCTCAAAGGGTCACCAGTCCTACCTTGGCCCAACACGGAGTACAAGCACGGTACTACAACGTGGTCCTAAGCCCCAGGTCTTGGATCTACAGTAGACTTTCTTGAGTCTTCGGGACAGTCAATATGGGCATCCCCTACTCCCGCCAGATCAACTCGGCGTTCTCGTCTGTCCAGCCACTCGTAGCAGCGGGGTTCGAGACTCTCCAGACGACCAAGAATATCTCACTACTCCTGGCCTTCATCCAGGTCCTTACGGCTTTGCTCTTGATGCTCATCCTGCTTGCTCTGATCGCTCTTCTGGTCACGGTGAACCCTGAACTGGACGCTGAGAGGAAGGCTCTGGTGACGCCCGCTTTAAAATGGGGCACACGCCTTTTCATGCCTGGTGCAGAGGGCAGGAGAGGAGTGCTAGCAGGATTGATCGTCGCCTTAGGAGGGCTGGGTCTCGTGGGATGGATGGTTTACGGCTATGTGACCGATGTGCAGGACGTCGTTGCTGAAGGCTACGTCGAGAGGGACGGTGCGGCGCAGACAGAGGAAGGAGGCGACGGGAAGGAAGCGGAAGAGGCGAAGTAGAGTAACTTATCGCATTGCTCTTCGAGGCGACAGTGCATTGAGTGAAAGCTGATATGTACAGTGCTTTCTATCTAATCCACTGCCGCGCTCTCGGGCACCGAAGAGAGAATACGAGACATTATACCCTGCCAACCCAGCCAATTCCCCCAATATATGCAGAACTCGACGCCGACGCAAATGCGAGCGAATAGGAAGCGGGCTGAGAAGCGCCTAGCCACCACCCAAAAGTTACCGCCCATGTTGTGCGTGAAGCTCTAGATAATGATCTAGATTGCCGAACCACGGAGGCTGTCGTCGAAGACAGCGCGCTTGGCCGGCTTCGGCGCGGGCGTAGGGTCCACGCCGACCGGAGAGACAGTTCCATTGGGCTTGAACACACCGTTGTTGACGAGCCATGCGGCAGCGTTGAACTCGGAGAAGAGAGTCTTGACGCGGAAACCGTAGGAGTTGTCAGCGTCTGGGACAGTCTCGAGGATCGCGATGCCGACGACGGGCTGAAGTATTACGTCAGTGTATGTCACAGAGAGCAGCGGCGAGCATGCGTTGACTCACGATGTCAGCAGTCTCAGTCTTCTGGCCGTTGGCGGAGCGAGTCGTTTGCCACCTGACGGTAGTCGAATTGCAGCCATGGAAGACGTTGAGGGTCTCGAATGGGATCTGAGGCTGCGAGCCCTGAGCGTCCATGAATGCCTGACGACCATCGAAGAGGATCTCGTTAACAATGAACGGAAGCTCAGCGCCACGATTGCGGATGATGGCAACCGCAGAGGTCCAGTCAACGAAGTCCTCAGTGAGGGCGTCGAGAGCAAGCTCATCGGAGTACTCCTGGATGAGGTGGCGGAAGATGTCGGCAGCGGCAAGAGCGTCATCATCGGTCAAGCAGACGTCCGCATTGCCGTTCTGGCCATGCTTTCCCCATCCGCGTCCGCCACGGTTACCCCAGCCGCCGTAGCCACGAGGAGAGGGTGCAGCGAGAGCGGACGCCACGAGAGTGCCGGCGGCGAAGATCGTAGAGGCACGCATGTTGTTTTTGATCGAGGATGTAAGGTAGACTTGGAGTTGTCAAGGTCTAGAGGATGTCGCGATTAATGTTGATTGATGGAGAATCGAATGAGGCGTCGGAAAGTAGCGATTGTGTGTTGGATGATGGGAGAAGATTTACAACTGAGAGATTCCTACATTCATATACGAGGTCCTCCAGACCTCTTCACCGCACGTGGCAGGAAGCGGGACCAATTTGCCCTGGGCTATGGCACCTGCGAATACCGGATCTGACATCTACCAAATCGGTCTTCGTATGGGGCCGGCTTGGAGCAGAGATGGTCCGAGTAGGCATGGTTGCCAAAGACAGAGGCGAGTCTCTGCAGCGGAGATTGGGTAAGTCACAATACCATAGTTCCAGAGATAGAAACACCAAGCTTCCAAGCCCAGCGTAGGATCCTAATGCGGTGCAAGCAGAAAGCGTCAAGCTCGAGGTATGCAAGAAGGGAGTGACAGCGGGGACTCCAAGGGCGCGGCGCTCATCAGCTTGCGGCGGAAAGCCAGCGGGAGGGGTCTTGGACGTCTTGGGGGGTGCATGTACTCGTTCTGCGAAGCGTTGCCAAGAGAGGAGGTGCAGCTGAAGTTAGAACATGACGCCAAGACCCCATACTCCGCCCACCTCACTCCCTCTGACAGATCCTTCTCCGTACGATCCCCAGAACGCAACAGGAAGATCGCAGTGAGACTTATCTAGCGATAAACCTTGCTGGTATCACCGTCAGTGCAAGGCCGCTATCGACAGCATGCAGAGTACCACTTTAGCGCCGAGACAAGCTCGACCATCCGCCAAGTACCTCGTCCCACTGGTAACTTTCATGCTGCCACGTCACTTGGCGACCGAAAACGCAGCAGACCTCTGCTGATGACAGCATCAAGCTACCCGACCAGGTCCGAGATTCTGGCGCACCGCCATGCTCGCCCACGCGATCGGAGAATTATGGGTGGAACCCTTCCATTGCCACATGCACGACACGCTCTGCGACATTCATCCATGGACGTCCCTTGCCCGTGACACCGCCAAGAGCAGAGCCGCACGACCTACCAGATCCATTGTTGGCCGATGTCTGGTAATGCGATGAACCTGCGTTTGGTCACGCTGGACAATGTCTGAACTTCTCTCTGCGCTTAAGTCTCGAGGGATCTTGGCTGTCGCTGCGCGACTCGTGCGGACTCAACATAGATCACCAAGACCTCCCTACCAAGGCAGCAATTTCGGGCTTCGATGGTAATGCGAAGCTGGGCAGTCATAGTGGTAATGATGCCCGACCCATCCGAGTGGCGAGAGCGCGACTTACGACACGAGCACGATTTGAGTAGGCACGGATTTACGAATCTTCGCCGAGTTTGCGGACTGCCATTCCCGATGTGAGGTGCGATTGCAATGTTGTACTCGGGCTCCAGTACCTGGACGTCAGCTCATCACTGCCGAGCGCAGCGCCGGATTAGGCTGTCGTCGCCAAGGTATGTATCAAGTCTTCGCCAGGTATGTCTTTCTCTTAGATGCCAAATGTTGCCACTGAGAAAGTGCGACAACAGGTGCATGATCTGTACAGGTCTGCCTTCGAAACAAGAACGCCAGGGTATAGTATGCACTTTCCTCCACTCCACTTCCACATCTCTACACTTCTCCCTCTCCGCCGTCCACAGCCTCATATCCTCCCCTGTAAAGTCCCGCTCCTCCTCTCGGCACCTCATACATCATCCTGTAATCTACCCTCTCGCCGCCTAACATCGATACGCCACTCTCTCTACCACCGAATACCCCGCCATCGCCCCAGAAGTCTGTACAGTTGCGCACAAGGCCTCTAGTAAAGGGATTGCTGCGTTTGACAGGCCGAGGTGATGAAGGGTCGCGGGTTTTGTTGTATCCTTGGAAGGCGATTGTGAAGAAGACATCGAGACCGAGAGTGCGGGACCACGATGCGAAGAAGCCATCTTTCTTCTTCTTCGTCTTGCCATGGGCATGCCCGGATGCGCCATTTCCGGAGAGGTCTGGACCAGCCCCGGAAGCTGTCAGACCGGCGGTCTCGGGGTCAAGAGTGCCTGAGGTGAGAGCTGAGGTGACTGGGTTCGGAGCGAGGTGATTGGTGCGCATACTCTCGTAGGTCGTGACACCACGAGCGATTTGGGTGAAGTGCACGAAGATGAGCATAAAAGTCCAGCTGAGCTGTAGGGCTGCCCAGGCATTGGTGACGAGGCTGAGAGGGTCTTTCGACCACTGAGCGCAAAGTTCGGGGGATAGGATCTCGCAATGAAGTGACGAGGAAGGTGGAGATGGGAGGACCTCGATATCTGCGATATGGTCAGCAAAGTTTGACGAGAGGCAAGGATGAGGAAGAGCATACAGGCGAGGGTAAGTCGAATGAGCAGGCCGATACCGAGAATTAGGAAGAGAATGTACAGGACAAAGTGCTTGTGGTTGTTCACTGCTACACAATTGTCGACCCAAGGACAGTGGCTAAAGACTTTGATCAGTAATCGGACGAAAAGCACAATACTAGACAATCAACTTACTGATCTTCTTTTGCCACGCATCGCCCGCAGCGCCGGCAATGCTTACTCCGCAGTGGTTTTCGTATCATACATAGTGTACAGAAATGTTGTTCATTGAACGCGCTATGGTCAAGTAGGTCGTCAATCGTCTTCTTCGTCTGGCCGCGGCTGCTGCTCTTCGGTATGTAGCCCGGGTCGCTGGTCATGGTGAGGTAGTAGAAGTAGGCGCAGAAGCCGTAGCACGTGGCGAATGCCATGTTGAGGAAGAAATTAGATGTGAAGGTATCTGATAGCTGTTAGCGAGAAGATTTGCTTGCTTGGAGACAAGACAGAACGCACTAGGTAGTATGGCAAAGACGTAACGGACGCCGACCCAGAAGAATGTGGCGGCAAAGATGCCTGCCAGGAAGGGTGTCTTGTGCATGCTGTTCATCTCGCTCGGCGCCCATCGAAATAGCCTCTGTACAGTGTACTGCAAGGCATAGCCGACGATGAGAACTCCGGGTATCGAAATGTAGACCAGCATGTAGGCGAGCATGTGAAGCTGCAAGCCGCCGAGAACAAACGGCCAAAGGAAGAAGAAACGTTGGAAGAAGAGTCGCCTGTCCTTTACGAAGGGTATCGGAAACGAGATCGGATTGGCGTGCTCGTCGAAACCCGAATCCAGCAATGCCTTACGCCACTGAACGTCCGACTTCATCTTCGCGGCAGTCATCGCTGGTGTGTCGCCTTCGGTCGCACCGTCCTGAGGCCTGCTCACTGCAAAGCGATCACTGCCGTACTCCACCAGCTTCTGGATACAAGCGTAATTGCCTTTAACTAGAGCCCAGTGCAGTGCAGTGAAGCCCATGTCGTCCACGGCGTGCACATTTGCTCCCCATCGTAGTAGCAAATCGATGCATGACGGATAGCCTTTGTACGCGGCCCACATAAGACTCGTGTGACCTTGCGTATCGGGAACATCGACGGGTAGATCTGGCTGGTGCAGTAGGAGAGTCAATTGAAGGATGTTGCCATCCAGTGTGGCAGAGTGCAGAAGGTTGTAGCCTTGATCATCGCGAGCCAACGGATCCGCTCCGTTCGCGAGAAGAAGTTGAAGCACCTGCAGATGACACCGCTTACTCGCCCAAAGGACTGGGGTCGCTTCAGCATCGCCGCCTTTCGCGTTCACATCGGCGCCAGACTGGAGGAGGAAGTGACACAGCGCATGATGTCCGTTGATAGCAGCCCACTGAGATATTCATCAGCAGGTGTACTGATTGCTATGATACTGATATATCTACATACATGCAGCGCTGTGATGCCCTGCTCGTCCCTTGACTTCGCATTGTATGTGCCGCTGTCGAATAGCTTTTGTATTGCTCGCAACTCCCCTAGTCTCGCTAGCTGCATCAAGTCTTGCTCTATGGGCAGTTTCGGCGGAGTCGAGTCCAAGTCGCTGAGCTCGACCTTATCGAGGCCATCTTTGGAGGAGTCGCTCATGCGGTCTCGTTTGCTCGAATCGTCAGAGGATGATGATGTGTCGTGGGAAGACATGCTGGCTCTTGAGATGTCGCCGCACGCAGCGGTATTGACTATGGTATCGTCATGAGTGATGCTATTGCTTTAGTGCAGACTGACGCGTACTCGCATCGAGGAAGGCGGCGGTGCTGAAGTCACGGATCACCACCTTACCTAAGCAGTTTTCAAGGAAGTCACGCTTCGAGTGCTCGATGAGCGATTCGCAATTCTTCAGCCTTTCCCTGCTTTCTACGTGGACATTTCTGCGACGGATTTTGTACAGAGAGCGAAATCATTGGAGTGTAGGCGTGCGCATCAGATCACGTTCATTATCATTGGGCCTTTCCACCGCGACGCTAACCATGCACACTATGCAGACGCCGTTTTGCGCCGTGTGCGTCGCGGACGACTCGGGGGCTGATGAGGCGCACCAGCTTCGTCTGGTACAGGCGTGTACAGGTGACATATTCTTTCTCGTCCTCTCTATTCTCGTATAATCAACACACAATGTCGCTGAGGATGTCATACGGGGACATGTTACCGCTCACGATCACGGACGACAAGTCGGCCTTGGGCCGCTAAAGGGAGTTGCACGGTGCAAGGACTTCGTTCAGACGACACCGTGAGGCAGGATGTCTGGCCACTCTCAACTTCCCCTATGGACTCTGCTGAGCATATTTGCCGAAGGAGCAGCAGCTTCTCTACCCTTGGGCAATATCCTACCCGCATCACTGCGTACAACCAGCCAAGAACTGTCTTTCGACCCCCTGGCCCTCCTGGCAGTTCTGCACAACCCGCGAGCCGCAGCAAGTGCCGTCAGATTGTACAATCAGCCCAACCCAGGCATCTTTCGATGGCCTCATACCATGATGGTCGGTGGTGTGCTGGCACCGTTCAAGATGCTAGTCAATCACGTAGTGTCTCAGCAGAAGTCGATTCATCCAGCGACCGAGATGTGCAAAGCCGATATTGGGGTACTTGATGTAAAGACAGACATCAGCTTCAGTGAGCTGCCTGTCTCCGGTGGCAACTTCTGGCTCGCGGATGTACTTGGCTACCAGCCCTCACGCTACCCCCAGAACGACCTTGTCATTGTGCATCTGGAAGATATCCAGGGCGTCGTACGCCCGGCCAGAGTCTCTTCTAAAACCGAGAAGTCGACCACCAAGAGTACCTCTGTCCGCTTCGAGATCATATGTCTGAGTCTGATCTCCCTCCTCGCCGGTCTGCTGCTTCTCACCGGCACCATCCTGAGCATCCTCCAAGGCGACATGTGGTCATCGGTCCTCTTCCTCTCCTACACATCTCACTGGGCCGCTTCTGTGAGCGTAAGCTTCGCTCCTATGGTGCGCACGAAGGACAAGCTGGACCGCCGCATCAAGGAGGACCCAGCACGTCGTCACGCGATCTACCAGCGGCCTGAAGGTGGTAAGATCATCTTCGTCGCTCGGCAAGACACGCTGGAGACGTGGGCGCGGATGACTTACACGTTCAACCGCACTTCTCGAAACAATATCCTACACTGGTTGTGGATTCTCTCGGGTTCCATTGCGTGCGCGGCGTCTGTGATCTGTATGGTCAATATGGCCGCGTGGTGGCAGCTAGCGTGGCTAGGCACACTTGCACTGGCATCGCTGAGCGAGCTAATCATCACAATCCTGGTGCGACGGATACAGAACATCGCTGTCAATTACGGCGAGGTATGCAACGGCATCAAAGAAAATGAGACGTGGAGCAATGCCATTGTTCGCTCATCGCTAGGTGTTGCTGAGCACTTCTCGCTTGCGAAGCTAGACTGGATTGGGTTTGGAAGGTTGCCGGACATCCCAGTGTTCCGTAACCTGTGCAAGCTGCTACCGCAGCTGCGGGCTGGGACGACGATGAACAGCGATGCCGTTGTTGCGAAATTGATGCAGGGCGAGGATGAGAGCCGGCGAGGACTGGCTGAGCGTCTGAGTCGGGAGATCGATGCTGCGTTGAAACAAGTGAAGACGGAAGGGTATGTGGGAGAGCATCTACCGGATCCTGGTTGGGGGGTTGGCGGCGTTCAGTTCATGCAATCCGGTCCCTAATGAGCACCCGCATATTACTCCTCCGTCAATGATCTCCAATGCAATACCGAGCCCTCTACTCTCGAGTCGATGCTGTCGCCGGGTGCCACACAGACAAGGGCATTCAGTATACCCTCGAACCGCCATCTGCTACGTAGGTCCTGCTTAACATTGACCACACCGAACAGCTCTGACTACTCCATGCCATCCCCATTAACACATTCAGCGTGGCGCTTAGCCAGTGAATCCTTCCTGTTCGCCCGCTTATCAGCCGCCCATGGACTGAAGCTGCACATCAGTACGTTCTCCACGCACGTGCTGCACTTGTATCCCTTCCCGGGACCGTAATGTGCAAGGCGCACGGCAGGCTTATAGACAGTGCAGAAAGCCGATTCCCCGATCTCGACGCAATGCTCGCATGCACTTGCTGCCTTCATACCGAAGTCGGCCTCGACCATGTAGTGTACATGAGTCAGACCAAGCTTGCGATCCCGGCTCGCCACCGCCCAGTCCGCGTCGCTCAGCTTGCTTGGCTTAACCTGGATCAGGCCATTACTCTGGTCATGGGCGAGCGGACAGGTCTCTTTGTGAGTGCCGCTAATGTCGATCAGCGTGATGTTGTTGTTTCCTCTGGTGCTGACACCGCCGCGAGGAACTCCACCGGCTTTCATGGTGGAGTGGGCGGGGCCAATAGTCGTCAGAGATCCCGAAACTTCGGATGCACCATGCAATGCAAGCTCCTGCTCTACCGTCGGCTCACTTGACACCCTCTCCCGGCGCTTTTTAGCGTGGCCCGTCGTCACATTGAGCGGCACAAACAGGCTCCCTTCCTCGACTTCGTCGCCTGCCGGTGTCTGCAATATATGCGTTAGCTCGAGCCTTCGATGTTGTCTCAACTGGTCGATTCTTGCCGGCTCTGTAACGTGCTGGGCTCCCGTCAAATCATCGCCAACTACCGCATCGGAGATGGCGTGCTGCTCTTCTTCGTCTAGTGCCCGCAACGCCTCTTCTGTGGCAGCAGCGGTTACTCTAGCCTGCTGCAGTGAAGTCGTGAGGAATTCACGCAATTTGCGCTTATGGTCCGCCATGCTGCGCCAGCCTTCTATCGAAGTTGTTGTGAAGCACAGCTGATGTCAAATGTGGTCTTGTGCTGAAGAGGGTGGCGACGACCGTGACGTGCGCCACCGATATCCAGGGAAGGAGCGGCCCACGGCGCAGCTCTGCTTTTCAATGCACCTGCGGGGACCACCATTACATTTGAGTGAGTTCTCAACGCACAAATGAAGGCTCTCTCAGTTATAGGCGCGAGATACTGATTACGCGCAGTTACGAGCAGCAATACACGTCAGTAATGTGTACCTCGAAGGGTCGACTGAAGGTTTAATAGAAGCAGCTAGTATACATGTGATGAATGTCTCCCAGCCTCGCCCATATCGCTGACACTCTCCTGCGCCATCACTTTCCCTCAACCCGCTGCCTCTTCGGCACAGGCTCGTCATCGTCCGTCTCTGCTAGCTGTGTTGTCCCAGTCACGCCCTTAGCCGGTACGAGGGAACAGCGGCGACAGCGAGCTAGACAGGTGCTACAAGAACCTCCGGTGCCTCTTCTGCAATATCTGACATACGCCTCAGGCGTGTAGACTCTGCAGCTGCTGCTTCTCCCACTGTCGGCGCATGCTGTGCACGACCTTGGCGATACCATTCCCGAGGCAGTGTCATCGATGCGGCTGACATGGCTAAGGCGCTGTTTGTCTTGTCGGCTCTTCGCAGTCCAGATCTCTGCTGACATGCTGGCAGGCTTTACGTAGGGGTCCCCATAGCGGCCGCGATTGTTCTGATCTGGGGTTCGAGCACTCCCGAAGCCTGTCGAGAGTGGCGTGGGAGACGCTAACATGGAGGGCGCAGATCGTGATGGCGACATGGGCGACAGGGTTGGTTGCAGACTTGTGAAGAGATCAGCTCTATCAGTGGTCACCTGGAAAGCGAATGTCAGCGGTGCTACGTTAGTCTTCAGTCGATAGTGCTCACTGACTGTGTCTACGTAACGAACAGCATCGAGCTCAGCAAGAATTCGATCAGCTTCCTCAACCAGGCGTTGGCTCTCGCGCCGATACTGATCGTCGAGCGTCTGCTGCGCCTCTTCGTTGCACCGTTTCCGGTCGAGTAGTAGCTTCTCCTTCATTTCCAGAGCATCGAGCTGGTCCCGCAGGATTTGCAGATTACTCGCCATTGTGGACTGACGTGGAGGATACGATCATATGTACTCAGATGTCGAATGTCAGGTGGAAGTGCTTCGCCCGGAAGATGACAGGCGAACTTAGGAAAGAGCGACCTGGCACCCGTACTCAATCCATACCATCACCGTCAACATGAATGTTGTCACATTCTCGACTTCGATGAGAAAGCATGTGGATCTTTCATCTGTTGTCGAAATATGGAGCGTTGAAATCTCTAAGCCTCCCCAGAGCCACGGCTTTGCGATGGTGTACGCTTCCGCTTGCGCGAATTGCTTTCGGCACCAGTCTCCAGACCCTGCTCTGATCTCTGGGGCGGTATCATCGTCGTCCCCATAACTCCTGATTCCGGTTGTGAGGCCGTGACCTCAGCACTCTTATCGTCTTGCAGTGAGCAACGCGCCTGCACCATGCGACACCTACCACATGCCAACGCACAAGTCTCGTCCATGGCGAAACGCTCCCGGCGTACATGATCTCTGAACACCATGCAAGCAAACCCATGAGCTTTGCACCCCTCGCACGCCTTTGTCGCTACCTTCCCATCCGATGTGTCCAGCATGCTTCGGGCACGATCGATAGAACTCCTGCGCTTCTCGGACAGCTTGTCCCATTGCTTCGGGCTGATGGTCCATTGCCGGCCAATTCGGATCGAGCGATAAAGTGTACGCGGAGGGTCGAAGCGGCTCAGGTTGCCGGCTGTAGGATCATGTTCATCAGCACTTCGGGCAAGTGTCATGCTTGTGTCAGCAGCATCGATATTGACGTCTCCTGTCGCCGCAGCATTAGTGTCTTGGACTTCGCCGTCCTATGTTACTATTAGCTTCTGGACTAACTCGGACGATAGGGTGACATACCTCCAGGACCTTGTCTGGGGCTGGCATGACCTCGATTGCTCCGAAGAGTATCTCCTGCGTCTTCATAGCGGCATGCGTCAGATCGTGATCGTCGCCGTAGCGGTTGCGAGCGTTCGTCGCTATGAGCTTAAAGTCGTTTACGAAGTCGCGCATATCGGCGTACTTGTCATGGCAGAGCTTGTGCTCTAGCATCACCAAGTACATCGGCTTCTCCACGACCTGTGCAGTCGGAGACATCCCAGTTTCGGGCCACACAAAGCGCTCTGAGATCTTGTGGTATCGTAGGGCAGTGAGTTGGCGTTGCAGGAGTATTTTGTCGCCGATAGGCATTGCTCCCGTGGGATTAACACCTGCGATGCCTGCCACAGAGTCGTCTGAGTCCGCCAGACCGACAGCCTGCATCAATGCTGACTATGACAGTGTCTCAGCAGGATATCCCCTAGTCAGTAGCAGTGCATTCACGAGACTCACAGTTTGTAGACGTTCGATTTGCGCGACGATCTTGCGACATTCCTGTTCATCACCATCTCGACGGATCTTTGCAGCATCCATAGCTTGGTCAATCTCCGCCGCTTTCGCATGCACCTGCTCTTGATGCATAGCGAGAGCGGCATAGAGGTCGTTCCGCTCGAGTAGAAGTCGTGCTTCATCGGCATTGAGTACCTCAATCGTGGCTTCTAGACTGCCGTGTAGAGTGGTAAGCTGCGCCTCCTCTTGCAGTCTGCGCTTGACTTCTTCGAGCATATGTTGTATTCTCTCAAGACGTCGACATGGCAATGTCATGTCCGTCATGCTCTCGCTTCCGTGAAAGCCCGAGTCTCTGCTATGCTCACGCGGTCGCGCCTGGGTTAGATGGTCTGACATGTGTAGCCTCGAGAGATAGACGAGTCCACATGCAACGCTGTAAGACCCTCCAACGAGACTCCTAGAGACCCTCGCCGGAGCTCGCGAGTTAGGGAACGTTGCCGCGGTTGGGTTGAAGGTGGCTTTGGTCAAGCCAAGATGGATGCCCAGGGTGGAGAACACTGACAGTCAATGGCTAGATCGCACCGATCGAGTTGCAAAGTAATTTCAGAATTGTGTACTGGTGGACTGTCCTATCCAACGGCCTCGCAGTGCGTTTGTGCCATATCGCGGGTCAGTGCAGGCACTTCAAACGCGTGCGCTCTTCCGATGCAGACCGGAGCACAGAGCGTATGGCAGATCAAATACAAGGCGAGTAGAAGAGTGAGGAACAGAAATGACCCATTGCAAGACGAGCTCTGCCGCCGTAGTCACCATCTCTACGCTCACATTGAGCGTATCCGTAGCCAAACGAGGAAATTCCAGCGATGCAAGCAGCCGCTGCCTTGATTCAAGGATGTATCTCCGGTCAACAGCGTTTGGAGAGATCCTGTTCGAAGTTGCAATCTAGCTACGGCTTGACGACCATTTTCCATCGCATGCTCCTTGTCACTTCCGTCCCTTCGAGCAACACAGTTCCGCGCATTGTTGACGCTCTCACGGGAAATCGACACGCCTGGGACGCAAAGCTCGATCGAATGATGCCCCAGCGCTTTTGTACTCACGCTTGCGCTTCCCAAGATTTGTACCAGAAGCCAGCACGTTCTCGGCCCGCGCACCCAACGGAGCACGGCGGGCTCCTGTATTCGACATTTCCTTCGCGCCCCCACGTTTATCAACGGCGTTGAAAGCGTCAGCATCGACTTGCAGCGAGCATGGCATCCTAGAGTGATAGCGGCAATTTCCGCAACCGAAGCCCTGAGGGGTGGACCGCTTAAACTTATCCTGGCGCACAGATTCCTTGTATACCTTGCACTCCCTCCCTTTGGCTTTACATTCCTTGCAGGACTCGGCAGCATCTTCGCCTTCCGCAGTCTCCATGATGCAGCCAACGTGCGTGAGGATCCTCTGGCGAACGTCCCCGAGTTCTGCCCAGCGCGCGGGAGTGACAGACCATTCCTTGTCGGTCGAGAGTGGGCGACGGCGAACGTGTTGAGGCCCAGAGAGGCGTCCATCGCTGCGACTCGGGACATCAAGCTCAGGAGCAGCGCTTGTAGGGTGCGTAGACAGAGTTGGCGGAAGACCATGCACAGCGATGTCGTCTTCCGAATCGCAGATGGACGTCTGGTCCTGTGCCAACGTTAGTCGAGTTTGGGACGAACAACACTGCATTGACATACCTCGACGTCTGGGTCCACGGGTGGCAGATGCTTCATCAAGAACCGGAACCTGCTCTGCATCCTGTCCGCCGCACCGGTGATCGCTATGTCGTCCAGATTGTACAGACAAGCGTTTGCCTCGATGAGATCGAAATCTGCCTCAAACTCGGCAGTCGTGCAGTACTTCTGCAGGACCAGATTGGCTCCGAGAGTCGTTAAGTCCATAGGCTTCTTGATTACCTGCTCGTACCTGCGCGCCTTGAAGCTTAGCGTCACGGGGTATCGAAAAGCCTCGAAGGCCTTGTTGTGCTTCAGAGCGGCGAGGACCTCGTGGAGGAAGTGCTGCTGGAGCGCGGGCATGGATGGTTCCGCATCGTTGGGCGCTTCTGCAGCAGGTCCGGTTTCGCCGGGCTGCTTAGGGCTAGCTGGTCCTTCGACCTGCGATTGATCAGTTCCGTGATCAGCTCGTTCGAAGCAGCAGTCAATCACTCACCTCATACAAACGCTCCATGCTCCTCGCGGTCCTCGCCACTGCCTCCTCCGCCTCGCCGCGACAGGCTGCGATAGCGTCCAACTTCTGGTTCAGCTTTGCGCACAGTGATTCATGTCGCTCCTGAATGGCTGCAAAATCTGCATGCGCCTCATGGAGCACCACGTTCGTGCTCGCTTCATCATCGTCGCATCGACTGAGTGTGATCTCGACCTCCTCGCGTTGGGCCCTCAAGTCCGCTTCTTGTGTCTCCTTCCGCTTCAGCTCGGCATCCTGCTCATCAAACTGACGTTGGAGCTCCGCAGCTGCAGTCTCACGGTCGCGCTGTAATTTGATGTATTGCTCTCGCAAAGTCAGCGCCATGGCAGCGCGCGTCTATGTTTGTCAACAAACGTGCCACGAACCAGAACGTGCAGCGAGATTTAGTAGGAAGTAAACAAACGACAGTGCAAGTGGGGATTTGTTTTGATCGACCGAAAGCGGAAAGCCAACGAAGGCAAGAGCGACGCACACATGTTCTCCTTGATCAGTGCTCCACTTTCATATCACCACGGGCGTGGCATGTGCTAGCACAGTCGAGTGGAGTCAGTCGAGAGTCAGGGGCATGAAGCATCACGACTCCAGCAGCCAGGGGCCTTCGTGTGTGCTCTCCCTGTGGAGGTACCACTGCCATCATATTGCCATGGCTACGTGTATAACGCCACAGGCGAAAAATGGTAGTAGACCGTGGTGACCAGGGTGCCTGGAGCTCATACAATCGTCCATCCGAAGTAATTGGTCAGTGTAGTCGTCGTTTACCAAGCGTACGAGTGATGCTGAGACTGAGATCAGCGGACACGTGACAGTGAGCTTGATACTGTTGTGAGCTTCATCGGGTTCATCTTCATCATGTGAAAGCGTCTACTTCCCTCAGAGCCGGTCCACCCAATGGTCACGGCAGCCTCATGCAGCTTTCTCGTCTCGAGCCTACTCCCACCCTTCACGACTTCCCCATCGTTTCCTCCCTCGGCCCTGTCCCCTACCGGCCCCCCTCAAACCCATTCCCCCTCACAATACTCCCTCCCGCGTCCCCCAAGCCTTCAACCGGCCGGTTATAACTCCACCCGGCGAATTGCTGCTGCATAGTCTGGCTCAACACCGGCCCATCGACATACGAATCCGTAGGCGCCTCGCTCGTGAACTCCTTGTCGAAATTCGCCGTGTCGCGTTCATCTAGCACGGAAGGCTTGAAGGAGGGCTCGTATTTGCGATCCAAGAGTTTGCGCCAGTCGATGGAGTGGAAGAAGGGGTGGGCCTACCAGTGTTGCGTTAGCATACGATTTCAAGTGAGAGCTGAAGTGGAGTTTGGGGGTGTTGGAATTTGCAGCCATCAGCGATGCGCAACATACCTTGATCTCAGCCGCACCATTCGACCCCAACCGCCTCGTCGCATCCCGATCCAGCAGCCGTGTAAGCAAATCCCTAGCAGCAGGCGGCACAATCTCCGGGCCAGGGAAATGCAGCGGCTCCGCCAGAATCTTCCGGTACATCTCGTTAGTATTCTCATCATAGAAAGGCGGCAGCCCCGTCAACATCTCATACAACAGCACACCCAACGTCCACCAATCCACAGCCTTAGTGTACCCCTGCCCGTGCAGTAGCTCCGGCGCAAGGTACTCTGGCGTACCGCAAAAAGTGTTCGTCTTGTCTTCGTCCTTCATGTCCAGCTTGCAGAGTCCGAAATCACAAAGTGCGATATGGCCCACGTAGTCGACGAGGATGTTCTCGGGTTTGAGATCGCGGTAGATGACGCCGAAGCCGTGCAAGCATTCGAGCGCGCAGAGGAGTTCGGCGGCGTAGAAGCGACTGCGGTTTATGTCGAAGCGCTGTTCTTTCTGCAGGTGATGGAACAGTTCGCCACCGTTGACGAATGCTAGCACGAGGTACAGCTTCTCCGGCGACTGGAAGGAGAATTTCAGCGGCACGATGAAGGGGTTGTTGATCTGTGCCAGGACGGAGCGCTCGGCGAGGGTATGTGCTACCTCGGAGCGCGAGATGATGTGTTGCTTGCGGATGGTTTTGAGGGCGTAGATCCGTTGAGTGTCCTTCTTCATGACCTGCATGACTTTGCCGAAGGAGCCCTTGCCGACGACTTTGAGGAGCTCGAAGTTCTCGATCTTGAGGCTGGATTGCCGGTTCTCGACGTACTTCACGCCCATGCGGATATTGCCTGTGCCGTATTGGATGTCGTGCCATTGGATGCCCGAGACGGATCCGTTGCTTGCAGGTGCAGTCGCGCCGTTCTTGATGTCCTTCTTGCTCTTGCCGTCGGAAGATTGTGGTGATTGCGGAGCTCCGGATTGCGCGTCTTCGCTGAAAGAGGGAGTGACTCGGCAAGTGCCAATGAAGATGTCGTGTTGTCTACCGGCGTTTGGCGGTGCTGAGGGGTTGCGCATGTAGATTGAGAGGTTGAGCTCAGTCGTTCGGCTGACATCGAACTTGTACTGTGTGCTCTCGCCGCCCCAGACCGGGTTCTCGGGTGTGCCTCCTACTGCATTGACGAATACCTGCTGCTTGTCGAAGTCGAGCAATGCATATGGCAGGTACTTGCTGTGATAGCGCCCGTGTGTTGAGGGTACAGCATTGATGCCGCCTGCAGCCGATTGTGGCCGATAGCTGTTCTGAGGCATGTTGCTCGATCCCGGCCGTGCGCTGTTGCCCATGTACGACCCTCCTGCAAAGCTGGCGGACATACTTGATGAATGTCCCGGCTTCTGGAATGCTTGCTCCGCACCTGGCGGCAGACTGAATCCTCGGCCTTCGTGCAGAGTCAAAATCAAGATACCCGGTCGCACCGGTGCTGCGGGAGGCGAAACCAGCGCCTCTGATGCAGCGATGCCTTGTGGGTCTGCCGCGCTGCCATTGTACGGGGCGGGTGCTGTTTGTGAGGTTGGCGTTGAGGTGCCTGGTATAGTGGCCGCCGACGGTGCCTTTGTTGAGGCATCAGGACTGAGGGCGGATTGGGAGGAGGATCGGGAGAAGGTGTTGGCTAGAGGGGCCAGGTGCGTCTCCTTCAGCTTCTTGGTCAATTTCCACGACATGGTGGCGTATATGTGTGTGTGGGTATCAAATGTGTGCGGTGGAAATCGCTTCTACGATGTGGCAAGCAAGTCGACTCCACGGGGTGTCTTCACTGCGAGGAGGATCCCTCTCACAGCCCAATGCCAGTGACTGAGGCTTCGTAAGCGGTGCTGGAATGATGTAGCGGGGTATCGATGAGAATATGCAGCAGAGCGACAACGGAAACGTCTCTCATCCAGCAAAGTAGGAGAGTGTCTGAAGGAGAATATCGCAGGGAGTATCCAGGCCGTGTTGCGCAATCCTTCGACGTGGTGCCGTGGTGACACGAGGGGTGGAGTGGTGGCGCACTGTCACCGGCCCGTCGCGGCGGTGTGGCGCGGGGTACCTCGTACCTCGAACCTCACGACGTCGCGACATTTCACCAAGCGCAGGACAACATCTACTATGCGCATCATCAGCATGCCTAGACCAGCCTAGGAGGCTACCAGCATGGGCCTCATCACCAAAGCGAAAGGTGCGCCGCGGGAGGGCGGAGGATCAGGCGGCGGAGTCAAGTACATCTGCAACATCTGCAGCAACGACATCACCTCGACCGTGCGCATCCGCTGCTACGAGAAGCAATGCTCCGACTACGACCTCTGCGTGCCGTGCTTCAGCGCTGGCCGCAGCAATCTGCACCACGACCCTCGCACGCACCGCTTCCAAGTCGTGGAACCGCATAGTATCCCGATCTACGACGACAGCTGGGGCGCGGACGAGGAGCTGCTGCTGCTGGAAGGACTAGAGCAATATGGCTTGGGCAGCTGGGCCGATGTCGCCGACCACATCGGTGGCTACAGGGAGAAGGATGAGGTACGCGACCACTATATCGAGACCTACGTCAACTCCACGCGCTTCCCTCTGGCGGAACGCGCAGACCCGACAGACACCACCCTCAGCGACAGCATCCCGCGCGATGAATTCCAGGCGCGCAAGAAGCGTCGAATAGAAGAGCGCAAAGAAGCTATCTCCGCCGAGACCGTCGCACCAACCCCAGCCAAACCCTCCTCAGCCTCCGTCCCCTCATGTCACGAAGTCGCTGGCTTCATGCCGGGTCGCTTGGAGTTCGAGACAGAGTACTTCAACGAAGCCGAGGAAGCCGTGCAACATATGCAGTTCTCCCCCGACGAAGGCACGAACCCCCTGACAGGCACCATGGACCCAGAGACCGACCTCAAAATGGTCGTCATGTCAATCTACAATGACCGCTTAACCGCTCGGACAGACCGCAAACGGATGATTCTCTCCCACAACCTCCTCGAATACCGCAAGAATCTTGCCATCGAGAAAAAGCGAACGAAAGACCAGCGCGACTTATTCCACAAATCCAAGCCCTTCGCGCGCATAATGTCGCACCCCGACTACCAATCCTTCGCAGAAGACCTGGAAAAAGAACAGAATCTCCGGCAAGCCATCACCCAACTCCAAGACTGGCGACGCATGCGACTAGCCACCCTAGCGCAAGGAGAGAAATACGAATCCGATAAAGCCAATCGCCTAGCGAAACAAGCCAGCGCTTTGGGCCAATTCGATCGCCTAGCAAATACGATCCGGTCTTCGAAACAGACCGCCCTCCTCCCGGAAACAGCGCCCGCAGTAGCGAACCTCACAACCTCGCCCTCCCTTCCAATCCGTCTCTCAGCCCCTCCTGCCATCCTCCCACCCGAACCGCCTACGCCCCGCGCCTCACTCGCACCTGTCTCGACCATTACTCCGTTACCGCTTCAAGCGGATAGCGCGCCGGATCTGCAACTCCTACTCCCGGCTGAGCGGGATCTCTGTGTTAAGTTACGACTGCAGCCCAAGAGCTACATGGCTATCAAAGACGCGGTGTTCCGGGAGGCTATCAAGGGCGAGGGAAAGCTCAAGAAGAAGCAGGTCCGGGAGTTGGCTAGGGTGGATACGACGAAGGGGGGAAGGGTGTTTGAGTTTATGGTTGAGGAGGGGTGGTTAGGGAATGGGGCGAGGGTTTGAGTCGATGGCGCTCAGGAGGGAGGAGGAGCGAGAGGGAGAGAGACAATTTGGGATTAGCGAAGGCGTTGGTAGGATTGGGGTTCATTGGTAGGTAGCTAAGACAGGCTGTGATGCCATGTCATCTCCACAAGGTCACATGTTGCATCGCGTGATCACCTCACATTGCCATCAGTACTGCGATATGACGACCTCTCCCACCAACCCTGTCACCACCCCATCCCGCTCAATAAGCTGCTTCAACCTCCCCACTGTCCCAGTAACACCCTGCTACCATCGCTGCAAGTCCCGGAACGTCAAAGGCGGCAGGCCAGTCAGGATCTCCACGAGGCCGTTATAAGGCAGCACGTTTCCGTGGAAGGTCGCGGAGTCTACGAGGCGGGTGCAGAGGTCTATGATGACTTTGTCTAGCGTTCTGTCCAAGACGAGGGAGGTCGGGGTCGTGGGGATGAAGAGGAGTGGATGGAGGGGGTCGGGGGCGGAGATATTTGTTTGGAGGGTCGAGAGCTGGCGGAGGAAGATCAAGGGCGCGGCGAAGTCGATGGTTACGGAGCGGAGCGTGACTGCGGGATGCGCTGGCGTTGTGGTGAAGCGCGGGTGATGGATGGGTAGATTATTGAATTGTTGCGACATGGGTAGAGGGAATTCGGGGAGTGGCGCGAGGAATCTTGAGTGCATGAGTTGCATCGTCAGTCTGTGGTCTAGGACTGCATCTCGACTATTCTTGTCGATGACTCCGAGGCGCCAGGCGTAGGTCCAGGGTCGAAGTTCCAGAGGCAGGAGGTACCGGTGAGCTGCTCCAGGCGCAGTCCATCTGCCCGATAGTGACTGCGCTGAGAGAGCGGGTCATGTTGTCAGGACGTGCCCACGTGTGGTCTAGATTCATGCAATCGAAGACAAGTCTCCAGGCATCATAGTGTATGTAAACCATGTTACTTTCTCAGGCGAGCAGGCGCGTTCAAGGGGGCGGACGGTACATATAAGTGCACAGCTGATATGCGTGTGGCCCATTGCCTGCGATGCAGACGACAAAGCCTATATAATCAATGTCGTTATTGAACATCGATGGCGGTAGTTCAAGTAGCTTGTCTAAGCTTGTCCGTCGCTTCCAGACTACCAGGCAAGATGTACAACACATCTTCATTCACGCCAGTCTCCGCATTGTCGAATTGCGAGCGGTCCAAGTAATAGCCGGCCATGAGCCCACACCTGCCACAACGGGCTGCGTAGCGCTTCTCAAAGCCGTCATCCAACTTCAAGATTGTCGGTGCAGAATCGACGAGCAGATCCTGGATGCTGATGGATGCGAGTGGCGACTTGCCGAAGTCACCTGGAACTGCGATGGAAGAACCATCGATCTGACGCTTTGGCATGGCGTCCAGTGGGAGGCGGGTGCCACCTAGGAGCTGGGAGCAGAGGCAGTGGTATGTGGTGATCTCTGCGCTGCCTTTGTTGGCCTGATGATCGTCCGTCATCATTGTGTTGAGATAAGTGGCACGCCGTTACTGTCATATGCAGCGCTCGGCCTTGATCCAACGGCAATGAGGTGAAGTCAGCGACAAGCCACCGTAGAGACCTCACTTCCTTTTGATATCCAGCATCACTTGACCACAGACCACCATTCAGGCTATCCCTTTTATCTCGGGAATACGATCAGCGTATCGAAGAGATACTTAACTAAGCGTTCAGAGACGGCCCGTCCATCTACCACGTCGTACAGCACAAGCTACGACGATGGGCTTCACTATGACAACGCACCTGCAGCTACCGCATGCGGCCTTTGCAGGGCGTTTACCTGTGCCCTGAGAATAGCTGGCTGACAAAGATGCGAAGTGCTGCCGTGGAGAAGCGATTTTCGCTGCAATGGAGAACATTACTCAACCAGCCACCGAGGGACAAATGGAACTCTCATAAGGCCATGCCCCGCACACGCTCAAGCTGGTCAGACGTCATGGTCTAGAGTCTCGGTTATGCGCAACGTCAATCTCCTGTAGACACAGGTAGGATAGGTTGATTTCGGGAACTGTATCAATAATCCTGATTCCCTTCGCTGCATCCCATTCTCGCTCCTTTGCTTCACCTCAATCGATCATGGCGCCTAAGATCACCCTATACTTCTTACAAGCATCCCGATGTATCCGCTCAGCATGGCTGCTAGAAGAACTCGGACTTGACTACAACGTCAAATTCGCCCCTCGAGAGAATGGCGCAGCGCCACCAGCATTCAAGAAAGAAGCGGGCGGTCTCGGGAAGTTCCCAATGCTCATTGACGGCGACATCACGTTAGCCGAAAGTGGCAATATCGCCGAGTATGCTTGCCGGACCACATTTGACACGACCCTCGAACAATGCTGAACCCCGTCTAGATACCTCTGCGACACCTACGACTCCTCACACCGCTTACTCCCCGCCCTCGGCACCCCAGAACGCTACGCAGTCCTGCAATGGGTCCACGCATCCGAGGCTACATTTGCGCTCCACGGTCTCGCAATTCTGTACGCTCGCTGGAACCAAAAGTCCGGGGACGTCGAGGAAACTGAAGCCGGGCTGTCCAAAAATGTAGTAAAGGATCTGGAGTACTTCGAAGCTGAGCTCGCGAAATCTAGCGGCAAGTTCCTGTTTGGGGATGAGGTCACGGCGGCAGATATTAGTATGCATTTCTCGCTTGTGTTCATCTTGGCTAGGGAGCTAGGGACGAAAGGAAACAAGTTTGGGAGGGTTGAGAAGTATATCAAGGATTGTGAGGCGACGGAAAGTTATCGGAAGGCGGTGGAGAAGTCGGGGCATCAACTGTAGGCTAGACATTACATGTGATGCCAAGAGACTCCGTCGTACGTAAGTGTCGCATGGGCAACAGAACCTCAGTCCACCTTCTCGTCCAGTCAGAATTGAATCACCGGAACGACACGTCCGAGTCTCAAGTCTGGAGGTGGGCGCGCTGGCATCGGAGCATTAGCCCTCTGTCGAGCAATTCTGGTGCTGCGGCGCTCTCCATTTCGGCCGCGCACACGTCGATCGAATTCACCCCGCCGGACCCAGGCATCGTTGTCATCAACGTGGACGCCGTTGCAGGCAGTGCACAACGCCACCGGATTGCCACTTGGAGTGGGGCTGTTTGAGGAAGCACTGAAGGGCTGAAATATTCGGGAGATGTTTTCACCGCAGCGGCAAGCGTTGTCCATCTGGACATAATTTGTACGCCGAGCACCCAGGGTGGTGCGGTTGGGCGTTTGTCTGGCTTGGCCGTTGCGTCTGTACAGGTGAGATAGCCAACCACCTGGTCCAGCATTTCCATCGCTGGCGTCTTCGATCTCGATGTACAGCTCTTCCCTGTGATTGAGGCATAGTGTTCCGGATGCTTGCTGTATTCGTCTTACGCAGGTACAGGTGAGAGCGGCAGTGGCCGGGCGTTGATTCTCAAGTATTCTGCGGTCCCAGTAAGCCCTAATCTCCATGCGTGTGCATTTACGGCAGAGATGGCCGCGGTCGTGTGCCCCTGTCAGATCAGCGCGCCAGAGCAAGCCAGTCAGGGTGCCCGGCGGATAGGTCCTGCCGTTCGCAATACGGGTTCCGAGAGTGAACATCCTTCGACCTTTGGCATCGCATGAATCGCAAGTCTGGAAAGGACGTTTGACAAGGCCGTCGAGAGCAGTGTGGCCTGCATCTACTCTTTTCCTGCACGGCTTGCCATCTGCGACGCAAAGAGGAAATGGCATCCCATAGGCTGCGGCATTGAAGTGAAAGGCCCTCCTGAGTCGCTCGGCATTGAAGCGGTCGTAACATTCGTCGGGCTCGCTCTCGGTATCGGTTCCTTCAGGGTCAGTCTCTTCAGGATCGGTCTCTTCGGGACCGCTACTACCACTGCTACCGCTGCTCCCATCGCCACCAACTATACCACCGTTTCCATCGCCTCCACCACCATTTCCTCCACCGCCGCTGCCACTGCTTGCGGTCGTTGTATAAGTGTCATCGGAGTCACTCATGGTGTCGCGTTGAACTGTCTGTACATGATGCGAGTCTCGAGATCCTCAACATCCTAACCACGCAGGTCAACCCACGAGCACCGGGGCTGGCCATTGTTATCCAAGATCCATATCCGGTGGTCGTTCTTTGTTCCCAAGCGGCATACCGCAAGTCACGACCGCACATTGTCAGAACCATTGTCTCGATGCTCTCCTTCACACTGACGGACAGAGATCCGGGTAAGCCTTGCAGGTAGACCTGACGATTGGGAGTGCTAGAATAAGAAGATGCAGTCACGTGATGTCATAGCGTAATCTATTCCGCACTTTTGGAGGTTCCGGCAGGTGGCGCATCCGTACTACAGTCCACCAGAACATACGCACGCCGAGAGATGGCAACGAGTGTGAGCGCCGTGGTGGGTCGGAGCTGTCTAAGTGCGCCTGAGTATTCACAGTGTGTAGATCCGCCGTCCTGCCGTGTGGTCCATGGTGGTCGTGTGTGCGATATAGTACTGTTGCAACCTCATCGCTCATCTTCAAACTCCAGAGCCTGTCTTTTTGCAAGCTCTTCCACCTCCTTGCTTGCTACCTCAGGTATGAACTTCCTCATGACCTTGTCCACGTACGGCTTAGGTACGCCCTCGTTGAGCGCGTCCGCAATACCCATGTTCATGCGATAGATGTACTCGTGCTTTGGCTTGTCGGCTCGTGTCTGATTGCGATTGATGTACACCAACATCTCGGTCTTCTCAGGCGTGGAGCTGATGTTGGCGCCATGCTTGCCAGCAGGCCAATAGTCACACAAGAGCATCTCCTTTGTATACGCAACGGGCACGCCTTCATTGCGGTCGAGATTCTTTTCGTCCTTCGGCTTGAGTGTGTACACCATGCCCCAGACTTCATGCTCATATGCCACAGGCTTCACGTCGGTAGTGTTGACCTCCACTACATTGGCATAGCCTCGCTCGTTGATGATCCACTGGAAGTCATTGAGGCGGGCAACTCCAAGATACTGAGACGTAGGACATCGCTGTACCATCTGGTGCTGCCAGAGATTACTGCCATAGCCGAAATATACCGTAGCGCTCTTGCTAGTAGAGGTAGAAGAGGGAGCCATCGCGGGAGAGAGTGAGAGAAGGAATTGGGAGAGATTTGGCCACTTCATCGTACCAGTACCTTTGTTGTACTAGCGCACGCACAGTCTTTGCAGATACGTGAGCGATAAATCCGATCACAGAGATCTTATAGTCTGTGTGGGGGAAGTGATGAGTGAAGTCGTGATGCTTATTGGACAGACAACTGTCTAGAGGTTGAAGTTCGAGTCTTGGCAGCAGAAACTCGGTTCAGAAACGACATCCAGTCCATCCCGTTTATTAGACACCGAAAAGCGCCATACATATGTTCCCGCATCGACAACATGCCGCTCATCCCAAGTGTATCGTAGATCTCTCTGTTCATTTCCTTCATCACGTCATCAAGATTGACGAGCGCTATTGCTATCAAAGTCCCGCCAGTAGTGAAATGTAAATCCGCGTTACCATGGCGTCCGCAGGACGAGCGGTAACTTTGCTTGGAGCGGGCACGCAGGGCCGTCGACTCGCATTCATGGTCGGTGTGAGCCCACGGTCCCTGCACAATGTCTTACTAACGGCCGTAGTGGAGTCGTCAAGGCCGGCCGGTACATCTCGTAGACAAAGATCAAAACCAGCTCAGCCGAGCCTACGAGGAGATACAGAAGTACCAATCGACATGGACTGAGCAGAAGCCCTCAAAATGGAGCGAAGTGCGGACTCTACCAGCAGAATCACTCGAGGACGCGGTATCGGACTCATGGCTGGTGCTCGAAGTACGCTCCCGATGAGCTTAAGTGGAACGGGTAGCAAGCTGATCGCGAGCGACAGTGCGTCCCAGAAAAGCTTGCCCTAAAGCGCGAGACGATACAGAAGATGCACGACCTCTCTAGTCCTTCCACAGTGATTGCATCGAACTCAAGTAGCTACACGATAGACGAGATCATTCAGGGCCTAGATCTGAAGAACCTATCCCGATTCGTGAGCCTGCACTCCTACTGGCCGCCCGAGACGTCTGCTATCGAAGTGATGGGAACACCCCAAACGCCTTCGCACATCATCGACAAGCTAATGTCGGAGTGCTCTGCTCATGGCTTCTCGCCCTTTCACGTCCGGAAGTCCTCAACCGGCTACATCTACAACCGCATATGGGCTGCGATCAAGCGTGAAACCCTGCTCGCCCTCTCCGAGGGTGTCGCTACGCCGGCTGAGATTGACGGGATCTTCAAAGACGTGCTTAAGACGCCCAAAGGTCCTTGCGAGCAAATGGACGTTGTGGGGCTGGACGTCGTGCGAGATATCGAGCAACATTATGCCGACGTTCGCGATGGCGTGCCTACCGAGCCGCGACGACTACTTGACGAGTACATCGCTGAGAAGAAGTTGGGCGTGAAGAGTGGGAGTGGATTCTATGAATGGAATGATGGCGGAAAAGTATCATAGTAAGTTCAGCTTTTCAACTGCAATTCGTGATGCGGAATGTAAGCTCTCTACGAAGTCGCACCTGAAGCGGCCGGTTTCGCATACCCAGCGAAAGATCCAGTCTCCTCAAGCAGCAGTTGCAGTTCCTCCACCTCAAATGCCTCACGAATACGTCTTTCTCTTGGCGACCAGCCCAGCTCGCGCACACGATTGGCTCGACTCCGCGAGTTCGAGCCTATCACGACGGCTGAGTAAGGTCCGAACACATCGACATACTCCTGCCCCGGAATCTCCTTCGCAGAGGCAGCATCAACTTTGCCAGCTGAGTGAAGGCCCTTGCCGATCATGCCTGCTACATCACCCCAGGAGATCTCCTCCCCATTCTCGCAGAAGAAGTAAGGAGACCCTGAGGTCGCGCTGTCTGGCGCAGACTCCGCCCAGTGCAGGATCATGAGATACGCTCGAGCAAGATCCGCGACATGTACGGTAGACCACACTGCTTTGCCCTGCCCGATGTGACCGGCGTACTTGTGCTTCAAGGCGAAGCGGGTCAGTGTAGGCACTTGGATCGATAATTTGCTATGCTTATTGACTACGCCGTATATAAGCGGCGGCAGAACGATGCACAGCTGCGCCTTAGTTCCGAACTCAGCTCTGGCCTTGAGAATTTCAAGATCGATGAGGCGATGTGAGGCAGAGTCCGGTAATGCGTCGAGCTGTTCTGGCTTGTCGTCGTGGTAGACTGTATCTGACTTGAATGCCGATTTCGAGTCATCGCTCAGGAATGACGTGCCACTTGTGTGAATGTAGATGGTCTTCTGATCTCGAGACGACCTCTGACGGATGCCTTCGATTACCGCCTTGACTGACCGCAGGTCATCGGCTGTTGCAGTGTGAATGACAATATCGCTAGAGGCAGTCTTCTCGGAGATGATAGCAGAGTCCTCAAGTGTCCCGAGAACAGTCTTCACTCCCGACTTCGACAGATCATCGGCTGCTTCCCGGCGGCGGACCAGTACTGTGACTTCGTAGCCATCATTAAGAAGGTTATCGAGGACTGTGAGACCAATATAGCCTGGCCCAACCAAGAACACCTTCTTCGACATGGCTGTAATTCTTGATCGCGCGATCTACACCAACTTAGCTGACGGTTTGACAATCTAGACTTATTTGTTCTAGCAAGGAGCACCAGAGGTCGCAGTGTCTTGCTCCTTTAAGGCGGCGTATACACTACCGAACTGCTGGTCCGTCTCCAAGGTTCCCCACATTAAACTCACCCCGCGTGAAGAGCTGGAGGGAGCTGAAGGGACAGCACAGTACATGTGGCTTGAGCGCGAACGGTAAGATATATCCACGCGCCTGCGTGGCCGTGGCAGTGCGTTTTCGCACTGGTACGCAAGCTCAGTTTGAATCTCCGTATAACTCACCGATCGCTGATAGATCCATAGCCACCGCGTGATCTACATTTGATCTAATGCACTTGGCTCAGTAGCCAGACCAATGACAATGCCTCTCACAGTCTCGATCGCTGCTTCGGTCGGTGTCCCCACCAACTGCCACAGGTCCAGCCACGCTTACTGTGAGGCCAAGGAAAAGCGATGTTTATCGACGTACGCGTGAGAATCAAAAAGCTCTCCGCGCGTCGGCTTCAATATAGAAACCCGTGCACAACGCGCAGTCACGTTCGCGGCCTGTAGATCATCAAGGTTGCGAGATGAGATACACGAGATGAGGTGAGATGAGGTGAGATGAGGTTCAAGTGTTGGCTTCCTTCGTGCGTTGACGCGGTCACGAATCCGCAGTCTTCAGCACAGATAAGCAGTTGCATTCCCTTGACCACACAACGGTCGCCCTGGAGAGCACACTCCATTGAAGTGCCAGCTCATCGCTACGCGGTACAGTCATGCTACTGCCTCGATCTCAATCTCAGCACTGGGATGTAGACAAGACCAAGAGACGTTCGTGGGCGCCAGAGTCTCGCTAGACCGTAAGGCATACTCCTCGTGGCCTGGTCACTCGTATTGCTGACTGCGAGCATCCCGACGTGTCCGCGCTGACCCGGTACTTCAGAGCGGAATGAATGCGCACCAGAGACAGCTCTCGCTGGTCGCCGCTCAAAAGGATGGCGCTAATCGAAGCCGGAACTATAGCTAAATGCTCCCCGCACGCATCTCACTTCGATGTAGAGGGGCGTGCCCTTTCATGCCTCCCTCTTCTAAAGTGACATGCGGTACATCCGGTACGTTTCCGCGAGCACGCTCGACTATGAGCAGATGATTGCATATATGAGGTACATGTAGACCAGTTCTCCTTTCTCAGTAGTCATTCTCAACAGCAGGAGTCGACGACTCCTTGTCTCAAAGATGGGATCACTAGACATGGCAGACACCTTTGACTACATCATTGCCGGTATATGCCCGTTCGCGACTCGGAACGGGAGTCATTGCAGACTGACAGCTAGGTCTACGTAGGCGGTGGCACGGCTGGGTGCGTCGTTGCACATCGCCTTGCCGACGACACGAACGCGAAGATTCTCATAGTCGAAGCGGGAGCACATAACAAGGATCTTGAGAATGTGCACATGGGTAAGAAGGGACACTTCGGCCCCCTGCACGGCTCGATCATTTCGCTAATCTGTGTTTCTACACCGCACAGTCGGTGGTTGGAGCAAGAACTTTGACGGACCCGAAGACTGGAACATCGTCTCCGAGCCACAGCCTGGCGCAGACGACCGGCAGGTCTGTTCATGATGCTGCACAGAGGTAGTAACATCGATGACTGACTCTACCAGATCAAGCTCAGTCGGGGCCGGTTTCTGGGTGGTTCGAGCGGTGTCAATGGGACACTGTGTATCCGTGGCTGCAAGCAAGACTACGATGACTGGGACTTGTCCGGGTGGGACGGCGAGCAATTCTTCGCTGCTATGCGCAAAGCGGAGACGTTCCATACTAAGGTAAGTCTATAGAGTCGGTCAGTATATCAAGTCTAACGGTGACGCTGCAGGACTGGTTCACTCCGGCGAAAGGCGCACATGGTACGAGTGGACCCCTGCACAATGAACCGCATGATCTTGCGCCAATCTCCAATCTCATCATGGAGTCATTCCAGTCGCAGGGTATGCCGTACAATGAGGACATGTTTACGACGGGCGAAACGCCGCATGGATGTGGTCACGCCACTCGGACACACTACAAGGGCTTGCGTAAGTTCCGTGTGCTGTTCGCCCCGGTTCTCACGAGATACTCATCGCAAAGCAGGGACTACTGGCGCCGACTTCGTGACCAACGACCACCACCGCGATAATATTGAGATCCTCGTCAATACTGTTGTCGACAAGGTGAACATTCGTCAGACCAACGATGGACTCCAGGCCCATAGCGTCGATCTCATCGGTCCTGATGGCACATGGCGCACTGTGCATGCTCAACGCGAAATCATTGTCTCTGGAGGCGCTTACTGTACCCCTACAATCCTAATGCGGTCTGGAATCGGTCCAGCAGCTGAGCTCAAGAAACACGACGTCCAGACTGTAGTTGACGCACCAGGTGTCGGTCAGAACTTGCTAGATCACTTGATTGTATTTGCGTTCTACGAGACTGAGAAGGAAGGTTTGACGACAGACTACAAGGTCTATCACGGCAATTCCCTTGCCACGACATATGAGCAGTGGAAGAAGGAAAAGACTGGCTTCTTAACAAGGTGAATCATTCTGATTGTGATCGCGCTAGGTACCCACTGACACACGTAGCTTCCCCTTCGGCGCCTTCGCCTTCGCTCGCCTGGATGACCGCCTCAAAGACGAGCCTCTATGGAAGGAAGCTCAAGCTCAGGCTGCGCCCGGTCGCGATCCAATGGGCTTGACCAAGAAGCAGCCAAATATCGAGTTCTTCACAACCGAGTGCTACGGCGGCCCAAAGCAATACGACCAGTTTCCTGTCGACAACAAGCACGCATTCGCTATGATAACGGAGCTCTTCAGTCCCAGATCGAAAGGCACAGTAACGCTGAGATCCAAGGATCCCATGGATAACCCCGTTGTCGATCCCAACTGGCTGTCTGATCCTCTCGACGTGCTCGTCTTGTCAGAGGGCGTGAAACTCGGGAACGAAGTGATTATGCAGGGCAAGGGTACGAGTGGGATTGTCAAGGGCGCTTGGCCGGCTGACCTGACGCACCACGGCTACACGACTCGTGAGCAATGGGTGCCGTACGTGAAGCAGCAAGCCACCACCTGTTATCATGCAGCCGGCACTTGTAAGATGGGCAAGGCGGACGACAAGATGGCGGTGCTGGATGAGAAGCTGCGGGTCCGTGGAGTGAAAGGCTTGCGCGTGGCTGATGTGAGCGTAATGCCGACGTTGCATGGCGGACATACGCAGATGCCCGCGTATGGCATTGGTGAGCGGGCTGCTGACTTCATCAAAGAGGCTTGGGCGTGAGCCGCATTTCGTCAAAAGCGTGGAATACGAAATACTGTACAGAGCGCCAATCGCGATCATCCCTAGTCCTCTCCGTCCCTGGTATCATTTCACATCCCCCGGCCCCAACACCTGAACCACACTCGTTCCATCCATGAATCTTGTTTTGAAGATCCGATTCGCGTTCCCGAACATGCCGTCCTTCAAACTCACTACAATGAACTGGCTCCCCTTGAACCGAGTTTTGATCAGTCTGCCAATGTTTTGTGTGTGAGAGAGATCCAGCGCGGCGTCGACCTCGTCGAGGATGTACATGGGTGCTGGTGAGTATTGAAGAAGCGAAAGGATGAGAGAGAGCGCGATGAGGGATCTGCGTGACGCATGTCAGTGATCTGTGCTAGCGCGGCAGGTAAGTGAGAGGGCCGAACCTTTGGCCACCAGACAACTCAGTAAGTGACTGTTTCCAGACTTTGCCCAAGCAGACTTTGACCTCCAATCCCTCGCTGATCTCCTTGCCTTCAAGCGGGTCAAGCTTGGCCGTGTTACCGGGCAGAAGGTCATTGAAGATCAGCCCAAAGTCCTCATTGACCTTCATCCAAGTCTTGAGCAGAGTCTCGCGCTTGTACTCATCCAGACTCGCGATCGTCTCCTCGATCTTCCGCTTGTCTTTGATGACTGTCCGCATCATCTGCTTCAACGCAGTCTCTTTCTTCTCGACGGAGTCAATTGTGGCCATCACAGCGGGGTTGATCTTCTTCTTCATGGACTGGAAGCGCTCGGTAAGGACCTTGAGGTTCGACTTTGACTCGCCCATGTTAGCGTTGCTGAAGTCATAGGGTGTGTTGGCTTTGCCGAAAGACGTGGCGGCTTCGTGGATCCAATCGTGCTCTTTCTCCATTGTTGTGAGCGTGCTTTGGGCCGCCTGCTGTGCTTTCGCGAAGCCGTCGATGGCGTGGCCGAGTTTCTGAGATTCGAGCTTCTCGTCGGAGATCTGTTGGGTCTTGCGCTTTGACGCCTTGTCAAGATCTGCAAGTTCGGAGTCGAAGTTCGAAAGCTTTGCTCGCTCATCGTCTAGAGTTGCTTGCGCTTCGTCGTGAGAACTCTGCGCTGTCTTCTGCTCCGATGTGAGGGCATGGACTTCTTCTTGGTGGGCAGCCAATGTGTTCTCTGAGTCCTGTAGCTCTTCCTGCGCGGCTGCCAGGTCGCTCCCGATCTGTTCGGTGTCGATATTGGCATCTCGCATCTTCTGCTGGAGAGGCTTGATGGTGCCTTGCGCTTTGGCAAGAGCCTTCCGCAGTTTCTCAACCTCCTTCTGCAGCTGCTCTAGTTTGCCTGACTTATTGGCGGAGAAGTCCTTCATGTCTTTCTCGATCCGCTTGGCCTCAGCTTCGGCGTCAGTATGGCGCTTCTTCGCAGCATCGATGTTGGACTTGAGAGCTGCAATCGTCTCCTTCATCTCAGCTACCGAAGCAATGATGCTGCTGGACGAGTTTGACGCGATCTGCTCCTCTGCAAGGCCGATCTCATGAGCCTTGAGGTCGAGCTCCTGCTTGATCTGACGCGCAGACTTCAGCTTCTGCGCGTCTTTAGACATCTGTCGCTCGAGCTTAGTGAGGTTCTCCTGTTCAGATTCGAGCTCTTGTGTGATTGCATTGAGCTTTTGCAGCGTGAGCAGTACGCCACTGCCCTGAGCAGCGGAGCCTCCCGACAGTGTGCCACTGGGATCATAAACATCGCCTTCCAGCGTAACGCTCTTTAATCGCACTGCAGGGTCGAAGGTGACTTTCTTCGCAGTCGATGCATCCGTGCAGATCAATGTGTTGCCGAAGACGAACTCCATCGCCTTCTCGACCTCATGTTCATACCCAACAAGAGGAAGCGCAAGATTGACCTTGCCCGGAGCTAGCCTCTGTGCTGCAGCGACTCGATCTGCTGGCGCTCGTGATGCTGAGATCTTGTCTAGAGGCACAATGGTCACTCGTCGCCTTAGCTTACCATTCTGCAGAAGCTGTGAGCCAGTCTCGGCAGAGTCAACGACTACATTGTAGAGCCTGCCGCCAGCGCAGATCTCGAGCGCAGTGCCTGCCTCGGCTTGCTCAGCCGGCAGATTGAACAGCTGCGCAACCAGTCCCTTCACACGGCCGCGGTCGAAGTTTGGCGAAGGATCCGAGTACGAGAAGTCCAGTCCAGCCACCTTCCGTCGCAAGGTCTCGGCGTCTGCTTGAAGTGACCGAATCCGCTTCTCCAGTTGTGATTTCTCTGCCTGTTGTTGCTCGTCCCTGCCAGGCTCGAAGCCGAGTTTCTCAAGCTCCTTCTCCAACTTGCCTGCTTGCGATCGGAGCAGCTCAAGATCCTTCAGCAGACCGGCATTCTCTTTCTCGGCCTTCTTGGCACGAGGCTCATCCTCTTTGATGCGTGCCTCCAAGTGGGAGATCTTGAGCTTCGACTGTTCGATCTCGGTGCCAGACTTGCTGACACTGTCGCGTGCTGCAGCAAGTTGACCTGCGTATCCCCCATCGGATCCAGCATTTGATGAAATGCCAGTCTGTAATGTCTGTAGAAGCTCTTCCTTTTTCTCGGCCTCAGCTTTCTGCTCCTCAAGACTCCGATTCGCTTCCTCGAATTGCTGTTGCAATGCGGTGTGTGCCTGTGATCGATGCTTGAGCTGCATCTCCAGCTCCTTGACGGACTTCTGAGCTTTCTGCAATCGTTCCTGCTCCTCGGCCATTGAGGCGGCCTTCAAGTCAAGCACGGTTGCAAGTCGCACGAGCTCGTGAGAATGTGTCTTGACGGCATCCTCTAGCTTAGCAAACTTGCCACCCTTCCGCAGCTCCTTGTCTCTCGCTGCCCGCACCTTCTCCATGTCCTCTTCGAGAACACCAATCTCCCTTCTCATCTTCTCGGCGTTCTCCTCGATCGCCTCAACTCTCTCCCTCTTCGCGGCCAGATCTTCAGCGCTCTGCTGGACTTTCTGTTTCGACCTGACGTAGTCATATGCCACAACCAGCTTCGTCAGCCTCTCCAGATCGCTTTGCGTGCTTTGAAACTCCAGGAAGGCCCGCTTCTCATTCCGCAGCTTGTCCAGCTTCGGCTCAATCTCCTCCTTCAGCAGTCCCTCAAGCTCTTCGACCTTGGCCTGCTTCTTCGCCATCGTCTTGAAAGCCTTTTCTCGTCGGTCCTCGAACATCCTCGTTCCAGCAGCCTCCTCCACCATCCCCAAGATTTCCGTGCTCTTCATATTGAGCACCTTCGTGATCTTTCCCTGCATAATCAGGAAGTTCGGATTGTTGATGTTCAGCTGCACGCTCTGGAACAAGTTCTGCACAGTCTGCTGCTGCGCGCGGTGTCCATTGATCAGGTACTTGCTCGTCCCTCCCAGCACAATCTGCCGGGTGACACTGATCGACGCATAGTCCTCAAACCCGATCGGCGACTTGGGCTTGTCGCTGTTGTCGAATACTAGTGTCACAGATGCCTTCGTGATTCCTGCTTGTCCGCGCTTGTATATCAGGTCGCTGGCTCCTCCACTCGCGCGCAGAAGCTCGAACCGCCCGATGCCGAGGCAAAAGCATATTGCGTCGAGGATGTTGGACTTTCCGCTACCGTTCAGACCAGTGATCGCGTTGAAGGTCGGGTCCCAGGAGGAGATTACAGTTCGGACAGCGTAGGACTTGAAGCCGTCGATAATCAATTCGGTGATGCGCATGTTTGCGGTGGGTGTCGAGTGCGCTTCATCTGATCATGGTCGCGCTACCCTGATTAGTGCCACTCCCGTCTCCGTGGTGCCCTGAACTGGTCTCGTCGATGTCGTATTGTCGCTGCCCAGAGCGCACGCGTAGTCACTCGCGTTTCGTGTATTTACTCACAGTGTACCACATCGGGCTTAGCCCCACGGAAGCCCTCCGCACCTTCCCTCTCACATCTCTTCCATGCTAGCCGACCCCATTGCATCGTTGGCAGCCACAACGCGTGCGACTAGGCTGTTGATGCTATTGTTCGGTTGCAGTCATCGACTAGTCGGCTCTGCTGGCGTTCAAACGATCGAGTCGACTCGTCCATCGAACCCTGGGTGCACTACCACCGACCGCTTCCAGCGTCTCTCACAGTCGGCTATTGCGGGTTTGAGAAATCGGCGCAGACTCCTCTCCGTCGCCGAATCTACGTTAGTAGACGCACAATGGCGCTCTCGCCTGAACAGAGACCCAGTGGCTCCGATCAACCCGGAGCTTCTTGTGGTGGAGCTTGAGCTTGTGGCCAAGACGTCATTGACTGTGCAGTTCCAGTCATTGACTTCTGACGTCGAACTGGCCCTGGGGCTGTTCCTGACTTCAAGGGAAGGGTACATATCTCAATTGTTTCCCTACCCGAGTATTCTTACATTCCTAGTCCTTTTCAATCATTATTACGATATATTCAGGCTAAACCCGAGCACTCACATACCTCTGCACTCATCACCCAGGACTATCAGCATATACTAACACATTATGGCTACAAACGCGAGCGGCAGTCCTCGAGTCGCCTGGCTAGGCCTTGGCAATATGGGCCGTGGGATGGTCAAGAACATTGTCGAGAAGGGCAAGTATACAGCACCACTTGGAATTTACAACCGCACAACGTCACGCTCTGAAAAGCTAGCCTCCACCCTGCCCTCGGACAAAGTCAAGATTCTCACATCCATCGAGGATGCGGTCTCACATGCGGACATTATCTTCGCCTGCCTCGGTGACGACAAGGCGATCACTGAGACCATCGCGACAGCGTTGAAGTCACCAGACGTGAAGGGAAAGCTGTTCGTCGACTGCTCTACAGTCCACCCCGATACCACTGACAAACTCGGAGCCGACATCGAAGCAGCCGGCGCTTACTTCGTAGCCTGTCCAGTCTTCGGTGCTCCGACAATGGCAGACAACGGTCAGCTCGTCTGCGTTCTCGCTGGCCCTTCAGCACAGGTCGACCGAGTCAAGCCCTTCTGCAAAGGTGTCATGGGTCGCGCTGAGATTGACTACACGGACCAAAGCTATGGTACCGCCACACGATTGAAGATCATAGGCAACACCTTCATCCTCCAGATGATTGAAGCGCTCTCTGAAGGTCACACACTTGCTGAGAAGAGTGGTCTCGGGGTTGAGAACCTGCATGCCTTCATTGAGACCATGTTTCCAGGGCCGTACACGGCTTATAGTGGAAGGATGATGTCCGGCGATTACTACAACCGCGAGGAGCCAGCGTTCATGGCTCGGTTGGCGAGAAAGGATGCTGGACATGCCTTGGATCTTGCGAAGACTGCGGGCGTCAAGCTGAAGGCCGTGGAGGTCGCGGACGCGCATCTGCAGATGGTGGTGGAGCATGCTGGGGACAAGGGTGATATTGGAGGGATCTATGGAGCTGTGAGGAAGGAGGCTGGGTTGAAGTTCGAGAATGCATCGTGAGTCATGCGATGTCAGATGAGTGTACAGATATGTAGACAAGAGTTGCATTGATTTACACCCTTCCAACCGCTGCTATTGTGTGAACAACTCACCCGATGTGATTTGGTTAAGTTCGGTGCAACTTCTGATGCTGGGCCTCAGGCATCTATTTCCGCCCCACTCCAGAATTCCAACTCTTGGCACTTCACGCGCACCTCACCACAGAAATATCGAACTTCTTACTGCATCCACGATACCCACGACAATTCCGAATCCCCCTCGACAACCGCAATCATGGGTCGCGTCCGCACCAAGACCGTCAAGAAGTCGGCCAAAGTCATCATCGAGCGCTACTACCCCCGCCTCACCCTCGACTTCGAGACCAACAAGCGCATCTGTGATGAGATCGCTGTGATTGCCTCCAAGAGGCTGCGCAACAAGGTAGGCAATACTCGACACTAGAATTGCTGGAGTAATACTGATGACGATCAATCAGATCGCCGGCTACACCACACATCTGATGAAGCGCATTCAGCGTGGCCCGGTCCGCGGTATCTCCTTCAAGCTGCAAGAAGAGGAGCGTGAGAGGAAGGATCAGTTCGTGCCCGAGATCTCGGCGCTCGACTTCACGCAGGAGAGTGAGAACGGGCAGTTGGACGTTGATCAGGAGACGAAAGATCTGTTGAAGTCGATGGGCGTGAGTAGCCTCTACGGCGGAAGGTTGCAGCACATTCGAAGATATTATACTGACAGAGTGCTTCACAGTTCGACTCCATCCCCGTCAACGTCGTGCCAGTACAGCAGCAACAAAGTGTCGAGCGCCCCCGTCGCTTCAACGACCGCCCCGCACGTGCATAGACGATGAAAGAGATGGCGATGGGAGGATAAGTCGGGCTCTCACCGGGTCTGGCTGGGTGATTGAGGATATTTAGCTGCACCCAATGCACTACTTTTAAACACAAAGGTGTCGCTGAGCTTCTTGCCTATGGCTTGAGCACGGCTTGACTGCCAATTCCCCTCTCCTGCCAGGCTTTGCCCAGATGGAGCTGCCGCAAACCCGTCCACATCACCCGCGCGTTCACGCGCTTTCGTGACATCTGGAGGGCATTTGCTGACATCGGTTGCTTTCCGAGTACTGTATAATCTTGGCGCCATTGTTCGGGAGATATGAAACTGCGTCCAGTCAATCTACTTGCTGTGCCTAGGCATTGACCATCTGTCACGGAGACAAAAGCTTTTCTGCGAAGTGTCTGTTGATGCAGCGTCGCGATACGCGCTTGCTGTACGGTGCTCACGGCCACACTGTTGCGCCGTGAGCAGTCTTGTTCACGGCCTTGAAGTGACGTTCCGAATTGCCATATGACAGAACACACATGAGCTCATCAAGACACCGAATGATCATGTCGCGTCAACATCCTAGATGCTTTCCGATGACTACACACTATACATGATTGACGTTGCTTCGGGACTCGCGGGCCTGGCGCCGCGTGG
Organism: Cryoendolithus antarcticus; assembly: GCA_002077065.1. Lineage (NCBI taxonomy): Eukaryota > Fungi > Ascomycota > Dothideomycetes > Cladosporiales > Cladosporiaceae > Cryoendolithus > Cryoendolithus antarcticus. The sequence goes on along the minus strand of NAJO01000027.1, from coordinate 391,821 downwards.
GGATACTCGCGCTTCACCATGTAGCCAACCTGACGAGTCTTTATAAGACGGCCATGGCCGTTTCCGAGACAACATCGACCGCACAACAAGTTTCGCAGGTCTCGATTGCCTCTGCACGTTGCGCCCATGTCCACTTCTGCGTAATCGAGGTCCCCCGCTTGCGATGCGGAGGCAAGGGCGAGTAACGATCACTGCAGCATCCACCCGAGACTCCATAGCACGAGGTTAGCATTCTCAAGAGACTACGTATGGTAGCTAGACATCGGCATCGCTGTCTGTTGACTATGAGCAATGGCTGCGACGTCCAGAAACGCGGCTGGGCTCCTACGGGCGGATCAGGTGTGCGATTCATGCCGAAGAATCAACATCGACTTATGGATCGAAGATCGCGAATTAGTGCTTATCGATGATCTAAACGAATTGGACCCTGGATCCTCAGCTTGCCCCCTATGTCGCTGGATCCTGCAGCAATTCCATGGGCTGTCGTTCCAGGCCAAGATAGGGATGTCGAACAGGCGCCAGATTCGCTTCTCACCGATAGACGGGAAGTACATTCCTTTGACTGGACTGATCAGCGCACTAGAACCCACCGATCCTGCTGTTCCGGCGATTGAGTGGCTACTAGACCTCAGAGACAAGTCGAAGAGAGTGTTCGCGGTCACCAACCAGGGCGATCCAGCGCTCGACTTCAGCGATGCAATACGTGCTGTGCGACGAATTGGCTTCAACACTGCCTCGCATGAAAGTATCGAGACCGCCCGCGCATGGATCAGATCCTGCGTCGAGGGACATCCTGGTCAGCATCGTACATACAGCGATGCAGGACTTTATCGCAACTCTCCCGGCATGGAGGAGCAAGCGCGCGATGATGGCCCCACACATCTGATAGACTGTTCATCGGATTGCTTACTCAACAACGAGGCGTTTGGAAAGGGATCTAGGCTTGTTGACGGAAGTGTCAGGCCTGGCCCATACGCAGCTCTCAGCTATCGTTGGGGAACAGCTGACTCCGCATCGTGGGTTACTACAGAAGACAACATAGCTGCCCGGCAGATCCAGTTACCAGAAACCTCTCTTCCAAAGACGATACGGGACGCCATCCAAATCACGCGGGCTCTTGACATCCGTTACCTGTGGATAGATGCGATTTGCATAAATCAGTCATCGAAAGATGCCTGGCTCACAGAAAGTTCGAAGATGGCGGCAGTATTCGAAAACGCTCTCGTCACAATTTGCGCTTCAACCAGTACTGGCAGCACCGAAGGCATGCTCAACGCTAGGAGTGTCGATGGCATCGAGTCAGCCGCCGAGGCAAACGGCGACACGATCACAATCCAATCAGTCCTCAAAAGTGGCGCATCTAGTACCCTCCATCTCCAATTCAGTAGTGGGACTGATCGTCCCTACCGCATGACCGCATGCTTGCCAGCGTATTTGCCGCGAAGCACCTTGAACGATAGATCTTGGTGCTGCCAAGAATTCGTTCTTTCGCAACGGAAGCTACATTTCACCAACGAGCAACTCTACTGGGAATGCGACCACCTCCAGACATCGGAAGATGGGCTTTGTGATGAAAGCTCCTGGTGGCCGCATACACCGCCCAGAACCCATCTGGACTCGTCGAATGCATCGCGTTGGTACGGGCAGCTCATAGCGAAAGACTACAGTCATCGCCAGTGCACTGTGCCATCCGACAGACTCATAGCTTTGGCCGGCCTTGCGCGCAAAGCATCGTTGTCATTCTGCTGTCGATATATAGCCGGCCTCTGGGCTGACTCATTGAGCAGAGCACTCACGTGGGTTTTCGAACCCGGCACGCCTGTGAAGCAGATTTGTGTGTACACTGCTCCTTCGTGGTCCTGGGCGAGTCAGCCACGAGCTGTCACGTTTACCCATGCATTTTCTCACAAGAGAGAAGCCGAATACGAGTGCAAGCTGCTAGAAGCAGACATGCATTTAGCTGGGCGAGACGAATTCGGTGCTGTCACGTCCGGGAGACTGATGCTGAGATCAAAGATGTGGGATGTGCGCTTCGTGCCGCACGAGATATGCCAGCAAGATTGTGAGCGGAGTCATGAAGTGTTCCTTGACGGTAAAATGTTCCTGGCCTACTACGATAATGGTTTCAGCTCACTCCAACACTCCTCATTAATGGCGGTCAGCACATTCTTTGCAAAGCCTGAGCCTTGGGGTGGGGGGCGCTTTGAAGTCTGCGACTTCCTGCTTGTGCAGAAGACGGATGAGCCTACACTGTATCGGCGTGTGGGAGTCTGTACACATCTGAGCTTCTCGCGTATGCACAAGCACACTAACGAGGACTATTTGGCGACGCGCCATGATTGTCTGACGGCCATGTTCGCAGCCAAGGCAGAAACCAGTATAACATTAACGTAACAGTTGCGCTGAGGCAAAGCTACAATATACAAAAATGTGCTACCATGTGAGTCGTGACAAGGCGAGGCTGTCTGATCACGAAACGCATATCTGACAGCACGGTTGATCAAGCTCTGTATCATAGAGAAGTCAGCACATCCTCGTGTCCTACGCGACTTTACCATCATGCAATGCGAAGGCACAGTCGCCAACTCCAGGGCCGCAGGCACGCTCGCGCGCCCGGGAGTACTCAAACGCAGACACGCAGTCACTTGTGGCGGCTGTCCATGTCGAGTACCTCCCGGTCACCTCGCTTCTCCAGAGATCTGCATGTTCCGCACATGAATTCATAACAGCGTATTGCTCGGTTGCCTTAGCCGTAGGATGCCTGACTTCCAAGCAAAGACGTAACGATGCACTCTCCTTGTGACACCGAGTGCCAGATCCACTGTTGCAGGTACGCTGATCAAAGCACAGGAGGGTTTAGACGCTCAGAAGAGCGGAGGTACGTCCGACGGTACACACTCCTCTGGTTTTAGTCATCGACCACCTCCTCCTTGATCCTCACAATCCCGTCTTCGTCCTCGTACATACCCCCCACGACTCTCTTCTCGATACCATTGCCTCTATGCACCTCCACTTCGTCAATTCTTACCCCGCGTCGCGGCCTAACCATAGGAGCAAAGATCACAGTCTCAATACCTGCCGGTAGCGCCTCCTCGGGACCCCAAGGTAAATTGTCCACGTCGATCTCTCGGCCAAGCAGACTCTTGAGCACTACCTCAGCACCGGCTTTGGACATGACCTGATTGGCTTCGCGGCAGCGCTCACTGCAACAGCATTCCAAGCAGCCTTCATGGCAATGACAAGCTTCAACGCGATCGCAGGCTTGCGTAAGCAGCAGATCGACGAACTCAAACGCCTTAGCCGCAATACCAGACCCATGCTGTCCGCCTTTCGAATCATAAAACGTCAGTCTCGCCGGCCTCTTACGTTGCGACTCCTTCTTTTGGAACTCCTTGATAGCGACTTTACACTCTGTCTTCACGTCTCCCGGCATCGAGATGACGAAGTTCGGCATCAAGCTCAGAATCGCGTGCTCAGCGGCGTGGATCGCACCAGCAAGATTAAGGCGACAGGAGTTCAGAATCTCGATCGCTGAGCGCGGTACATCGAGCCACATGCCCTTGCTGAAGATGATGATGGGCGGGTTGTCGACTTGCACGGCATCGAGGATACGACGCTTCTTGTCGACTTTGAAGAAGCCGAAGACGTTCTGATGCACTTTGATTGTGCCGAAGAAGGCTCGCGAGAGACTGCTAGGGATGCGGCGTATGGCCTCAGTCTCGATTGGATCAATGTCAGTATAGTCTCTCTGCTGTGTAGTCCAGTCGACTTTTACACGCTCGACTTTGGCGATCATGCGTTCCGTACTCATCTCCTTTACCAAGTAAGTCAAGCCTTGGTGTAGGAATATGCCGCCTTCGTAGATCGTGAAGAACGCGCGAGAGGCTTCTAGTTCTTCGAGCACGGTGTTTGTGGCGGTATTGATGATGGCAAAGTGGTCATCCTCTGTGTCTCGAATCGCTACTGAGCGTGAAGGGTAAGGCAAGTAGCGAGCGTCCGTGTGGAAGAAGCCTAGATTATCTGGACCTTGCAGTCTTTCGGCACAGATCTCTGGGAGCTGCTTGCCGAAGAAGAGGCTATCCTCGTCTGGACGGATGGGCATCTCGTGTGCTGCGACTTGGATGTGGCCTTCTAGGACGAGCATGTTGGTGAGGTCTACCTGCAGCTCAGAGTTGGGTTTGGTGAAGATTTCGTCCGGGTTCTGCATGTAGTACTGATCTGTGGGGAAGCAGTCGCCTATGAGCACCGAGAGGGAGTCTTTGTTTCGACGCCCTGCTCGACCAGACTGCTGGCGAAGATTGGCGATGGTGTATGGAAATCCCACTGTGACTACAGCATCGAGCGAGCCAATGTCGACGCCGAGCTCGAGCGCTGTCGTGGCTACAATGCCAACGAGCTTACCCTCGAACATCTCCTTCTCGATGCGTCTTCGATCTTGTGGTGTGTACCCACCGCGATAAGCCATCACTCTCGCCATCACCTCGCTGCGCTCCAGCGCTTGGAGCTCAGTCTTGATAGCAGTGGTTAGGATCTCACATTGCTTTCGTATTCGACAGAATGCGATAACTCTCACACCTCGTAAAATCAGCTGACAAAATAGCCTTGCTGTCTCGGCGAAGGTGTCACCTCGTCCACTGCTCGGATCAGCAGGGTCCTTGAACGGTGTGTTCCAGCAGAGGAACTCCTTCCGCCCACTCGGAGACCCGTCGAAGTCGACAAGCTTGACGTCTTCGATGCCGAAAATGGTCTTCATGTGCTCCTCTGGGTTCGCCACGGTAGCACTACAGCTGATGAACTTCACCTTCCTGTTACCTACCGCTGCACATATCCTTCGTAGTCGCCGCATGATGAACGCTACGTGTGCGCCAAACAGGCCGTTGTACACGTGGAGCTCATCCACCACCACGTACCGCAAATTTTGCAAGAAGTTCCGCCAGCTTTCCTCCTTCGGTAAGATGCTCAGGTGTAGCATATCGGGATTTGTGAAGATGATCCTTGCTTCGTCGCGAATATAGTTGCGATCTGACATGGCGGTGTCACCATCAAAAGTCTCACACACGACATCCTCGAGACCCGGCAGGAAAGATAGGATGTCTTTCAGACTTCGCCGCTGATCCTGCGCCAGTGCTTTCGTAGGAAAGATGTACATTGCGCGAGTCTGCGGATCACTTTCGAGCGCGTGAAGCACCGGTATCTGGTAGATGAGTGACTTGCCTGAGGATGTAGAAGTCGCTACAATGACGTTGTTTCCGTCGTGCAGGGCATTGATGGCTTCCGTTTGATGGCTATAGAGGGACTGAATGTTGCGGGTATTGTAGAGAGCGTTTACGAGTTCCTGGCTCAGGGGGAACTTCAGCTCGCCGTACACTGGCTCTTGTGGGTCGAACACGCGGTGGCCATCTGGTACGATCTGCTCAGTGTACCATTCCGACGTGCGTAGCTCCTGGATGATGTCTGGTATGCTCTTGCGTTCTGACGGAATGGCCTTGGGTAAAGTGTCCTTCGCAGCATCGGGTGCTGGAGTTGAGGCTCTGCTGTTCGTAGGATAGGGTATGAAGGCCTTGTGATCTTCCTCAAGTTTCTCCACTGGATCGATTTTCAGCTCGGCGCACTCATTCAGCCAGACATTGATCGCAGACGTGAACTTTGCATTCCGCTTCTCGATCAGCTTCATCATCTGCTTGTGGCTGTACACTGGCATCTTCAGATCCTCTTCGCGCAGCTTTCTCGTCGCCTTCGTGGGCTCGCCAGTCTTTGCATGCTGCACCATGCGCTTCAGATCACCATCGATGAATTCGAACAGCAACACCTCCTCATTCTCCTTTCCCTGCTTCTCGGCCTCTTGCACGTTCTGCGTCTCCCTGAAGCTCATGGGGAAGAACTCTTTCACCCTTCGTCCCTGCATGAGGTTCTCCTCGCCCATGAGATTGACTTGCAACATCGCCTCGTCAACATACTGGAAGTTGATGGCCTGCGGGACGAGTGTCTTAATTCTTGCCACATCTTCCGCCGTAAGCTCGCGCTTCGTGTTCGCTTCGACTGCGCTCTTGATTGTCTCGAAAGTGGTGGCGAGATGCTTTCGCGTACAGCAGAAAGTGTAGACGAGGTTCAGAGCCTTGTGAGTCTGCCCAAGCTTGACGAAGTAGTCGGGCCAAGGTATTGATGTCTCCACGACAGTAGAGGATCCTTGTCGACTCAGGGCGGGTTTGTCGCCACCCCTGGCTGTCCTTCGAGGTTTCTTGCCGCCATCTGTCGTCTTCGTGGGGACTGTCGTAGATGTGGAATCTGTCGTTGCAGCATCTTCGCCGGTGGCTTCATCTGGTGTAGGTGCAGGCGGTTCGACTCGCTTCCTCTTGCGGTGGTGGACTAGTAGGTTGGACACGCTGGCCGCCTGGAGCTTGACCATCGTCCTATTGATCCTGGAACCGAGACTTGATCCGCGTTATCGAGCCATGATGCGAGCGAAACTAGCGGCATGCTCATCGCATTCATTAGCCACTTCAATCACCATCGCCATTGATCAGTGACATCATGGCGACACGTCCGAGCGCGTCTGGACTTCGCGCGATCACGTGGCAAGCACGTTGTCAATCTAGGATGACCTTCAACTTCAATACAAGAGGAAGATGCGCATCGTCTCGGCAAGGCTAATCAGCAATACTTTTAGCCATTAAATACCGCACTCTGGTAAATTTTTGGTTTCGCCGCTTACCTACCTCTACATCTTAGGACCCTGGTTCATTGCTCTTACCAACTGCCACAATCAATGATCCGAATCCCGCAACGATCATATCTCGATTCCGAAGCAGAGTAATAATCGCTCAGAGCGCCTCGTGCGACCTCGTGGACGCCTCGCGGAATTGGGTCTGGCACACGTGCGGAAAGTAATTGACTCCACCGGGTCCCGTACGCTTTGGCCCGTCCTGGACACCATCTGGCAGCGAGACTCTTCCAAGTAACCTACCGCTCTGATACTCTACACACCCATCATGGGCGTGCCCACCCCCGCCGAGGCTCTCGCCACCTTCCAGCCCGCCTCAGCCGGTGCCTACAACCCAGGGACTGTAGTGATCTTCTTCGATGCCCGAGGCTTCAAATCTGCCCAAGACCAACTACCCACTTACCAATCTTACTGGCTCGAGACGAAGTACCGCCTAGGCTGGCCAAGTATCTGGTACACGACAGATCTGGAGCCAGGCAAGCTGAGACTAGTGTGGTATACCGTAAGTCGTCCGCCACCGAATCACCTTGATAGACACCATGACTAATCAACACATAGCACACCGGCACAGAAGGCTCACGAGAATACCCACTCCACATGGCGTACACAGTGAAAGAAATGTACGACTCCCTCTCCGGCGACGGCTTCCGACCCATGATCCTCGGCTGGTCGCTAGAGAACCCCTTCCCCATGATCGGCGGATCTGAGCCTCCTGAGGAACCGAAGCAGCCCAAGGTCAGGAAAGCAACGACGTGGAGCAATAACGTCTCCGGCCATGCGAAGGGCGCGAATCCCCACGAACGGGTGATGGCGATTATTGCGAAGGAGGAGGAGAGGCAGAAGGAAAGGAGGGCTGGGGAGATGAAGGGGGAGAAGGATGGGGTGGCTGTGTAGTTGTAGCTATACAGTTGTGTATTGGATGACGAATTTGGGCATTCTGGTTTCTCATGCCATTCTTATCGCGCTGCAATCAGGAAGCTTTCTTCCCATCTCTCTCCGCCTTTCTCAAAGCCCTCTTCCTGATGTCCTCATGCATCCCCCGGTTAATTTTCAACACATACCCGTTCATCGGCCCTATGAGCCCTACCGCCCAAAGTGGAATAGCATGCGTCCAGTACGGTGCGCCAGTAGCAGCGATCCCCTGCGCGCCGCCACTCCGCCCAATGCTCCCCAAAGCAGCCTTCACGAATTGCTTCGGCGTTGGCACAACCAGGCTCGCTTTCCGAATCTTACTCATGGCTGACGTAACGAGGTAAGATTGCACAAGGTGGACTTTCACGCCATGGGGCTCTAGCTCGGAGGAGAGAGCCGTTGACCATTGCTGTAGGAAGGCTTTGCTGCCGCTGTAGGTAGCCAGGAGGGGCGTGGGAAGTACGCCACCGAAAGACGCCATGGTGAGGATCAGCCCACGTTTGCGGGAGATGAGGCCGGGGGTTACGAGTTGGGTCACGCGGAGAGTGGCGAGACAATTGATCGTGATGATGTCTTTGATCTCCTGCTCGGGAGTGTCGTTGAATGGAACTGGAATTGAGTGCGAAAGTCCGACATTGTTAATCAGGATTGAGAGATCGAGATCCTTGACGAGGGCAGCGAGCTTCGCGTAGTCCTTGTCATTGTTGGCCGCGAAGTCCATAGCCAGGGTCTTGGTCTCGACCTTGTATTTCGAGGAGATGTCGGAGGCCAAAGTATCAAGCTTCGACTGCGTGCGGGACACTAGTAGTACATTGAAGCCTTTTGCCGCGAGCTGGAGGGCGTACTCTTTGCCTAAGCCATCTGAGGCGCCGGTAACAAGGGCCCAGCTGCCTTTGGGGCCGAATGTCGAGAGCTACAACATAGTCAATATTTATTCTGCGAGCACTCGCTTGAGACAGTGCACCTTTTGGCCTGGAATGAAGAATAGCGAAGCAATCATTCGCCAGAACGAGAAGATCTTAAGCGATATGAAGAGCACTCCAATGAGAGCCGCGACCTGGGTTGCTGGCGCCGCGTACGGGTCGACGGGATTGAGCTGATCCATCGCGGTGACTATGCTAAGAGCGTGTAAATCCGGATCAATTCAATGTTGATCTGTGTACCCTTTACGACGATTGTAGCGTTGATGAAGTGAGGTCAAGAAGATCCGAGCGAGACGAAATGCCCACCAAACTCACGCCTCGGCGCAGCTGGATGGACGATCTCCCGCCGCCAATGCAGGAACCAGCTGAGATAACAACGATATAGTCTACATACTTGTTACACGGTATAGGTTGCCCGCGATCGGAGCTCACAATGTCCACCTCCGCCTGGCTTCCCCCTCTCTCAGGCGGTCTCCTCCCCTACTGGCTCCTCCTCGTACGCCCTCCCCCATCCACAACCCCACCTCTCCCACTGATCCCCACCCACAGACCTCAGCCATCTCCCTCGCCAACTCCATCCAAGCCTACACAACCCTCGCCCGCACCCGCGAAGTCTACGCCGGCCCTGCGCCCGCCACCTACAAAGCCCCCACGAACCCTCTTGCCCTCACCTTCACCGCGATCCCCAACCCAAACTCCCCCGTCACACCCCTCTCCGCGCGAACATTCGGGACTTGGACGGCGCTGGCAGCGGTGATAAGATTCTACTGTGCATACAGTCTCAATGATCCGAGGTTCTATCAGCTGGCGCTGTGGACTTATGGCGTCGCGTGGATGCATTTTGTGAGCGAGTGGTGGGTTTTTGGGAGCGTGAGGTGGGGACGAGGGGGGGCGAGTAGTATTACTGTGGCTACAGTCACTCTAGGTTGGATGTTTAGTGTTTGGGGGAGCTATGTTGATTGAGGATAGAGAGCAGCGCGGATGGAGCGCGTACATCATCGTGGAACGTGGGTACGATTGCTTTGACGGTGTAGTCCACAGCTCCGACTGGGTCAAAGCGGGAGTCGGTGCTACATCTGCAAGCGAACTATCCGTCGCACATGGAGCGAGCGTCCAGCGATCACGATGATCATGCGCCGACCCCGCCCACACCACTGCTCCCGCGTCCTTCACCGCCGCCAACGGCGCCTCCCATCATGACACCTTGTCCTAGCGGCCCCCTCTGATCCAGCTCTTCGTAGTTTAGCACGAACTCCCTTCGTTCTCGCCGCCAGTTACCGACGTCAAAGAACACATACACGCCCTTCTCCACACCGGGCGTTACTCTGGTAGGCTGCACGCCTACCGGCGCACCATTCGTCAGGTCCAGTATCGGGACTGATGATGCCGCGTTGGCTTCCCGCGTATCCTTCTGCAGCCATTGCCGTAACAGCTTGTGCCATCGCCAGTCGCGAGAGTGGAGCTCTTGTGCTGCCAACTCTTGCGTGATGTCGTGAGGCATTTGGTAGAAAATGCAGAAGAGTGTTTCTGCGTGAGCATCAGTATATGTATAACAGCGCACGAGACAAAGAGCAATTCATACCATCGCTCATGGCGGGCACCCTGCTGGCCAACGGCGGTATATTCGTGACCGTATACGCATCTGGCAACTCAAAATCCGGCACCGTATGCCGATCATGGAAGTCAAACGCACTTCCCGAAGTATTCGTAGCCGGAAAAGGCACGAATGTGGGGTACAGCGGCTCCAATGAGTCGAGATCCAGTCCAAGGTTGTTAAGATCTTGGCCGAAGAAGATGCCTGATCGCATTATCGGAGGCAGAGTCTCGTCGACGGGTTGATTTGTTTCGAGAGCTTTGCGAGCTTCGTATGCGGCTGACAGGGCTTCAAGACCGAACTTTTCAGACTCGGTCATATCGGCGTAGCGTTTCGTTGTGGAGGGTTGAGGGTGAGATTGGCCGTTTGGCGCAGGGATGGGTGATTGCTGGTATGATGTCAGGGAAAGTCTATCAAGGTGATCGGCAGAGTGCTTGAATGCGGATACGAACCTGTGCAGCTTGTGGTGCCGCAGCGGGTTGATTTATCTGATGACCGATGGGCGCTTGCGCACTCTGTTGTGTAGAGTTGCTCCCGTCTCGGAACGGCAATTGCGTTTGTCGAGCATTGTTGGGTGGTTGCATGCTATCTGGCGATCGTAGGCTCGAGCCGAAGCCATTCGTATGCCCATAGCCATCGCCGTTGGCTTGCCCGTTGAGAGGCGGGAAGTCATCGCCTCCTCTGCCGTCCACTCCTCGATCGACTGAGGATTGCTGTGATCGCTGGTTCTCGAGCTGGTCTAACGATGATTGCTGTGAGGGTGCTATCGATGGCGCTCGTTGTTGTACCGGTGGTTGCTGCTGCGATCGCGATTGGGGCTGCAGTGGTTGCTGTGGCTGTGCGGTGGGTTGCCGGAGGACATTGCTGTTCCAACTCGACTGTGCTGCGTTGCCCGCTGGCTGTGGTCCGCCGGAAAGAGTGGGGAAGTCACTGGATGCCTCGTTAGCTGAACTGATCAATGCTTGCGCTCACGAAAACACAGGTCCCATCGCGCGTGGATGACAATGTTCGGCTGCGGCGAAGGTCCCCTGGAAGGCCATATATGGAACCAGCAAGCTGCAATGGCTTGCTCCAACATAATGCAGGAATGTGTAGGCTCCCGTCAAAGCCTTTGTCCAGCCATCGTCCTCCAGAGTTCCAGTATACACTCTGCCAGATTCTCGCAACAGCACATAGCACGTCCAGCTCCAGTCGTCCGAATATTGAACCAGCCAGTCCAACCTCTGTGCCACCACGCTGAGCCCACTCACCTCATATCAATCGGCCCCTGCGCTCCACCGCCGCCCATAACCTGCGCAAACCCGCTCAGCCCTCCCAATCCTCTACCCGCTCCCGCCGCGCCAACGCCTCCCCCCAGTCCTCCCCCGAAGCCCGCTCCTCCAGCTCCAGCTGCCGGAGGTAAGCCAAACCCCCAACTCGTGCCATTGCCTAAAGGCGCCTTCTGCGTGTTCTGCAATCGCGACGCCGGTTGGCGAGGTTGTGGCGCCTGAGAAGGGGCGTTGAAGGAGGGCATATTCATGGATCGCATAGAGGTCGCTGGTGCCGTGGAGGATGTGCTTACTGGGTAACGATTAGCATGTCTGGTCGGCGATACGAACGTATCTGTGAGAGATGAGAGAGGGAGGAAGAGGGGATCATCATGGATCTGCTTGCGCAACGCCATGGTCGGGGATTGGCGTGTGAAGCAGTGGACATTGGGGTGGTGTCGTGGGGGTGGTGGTGTAGTAGGAGAGGGCGGAACTCTAGGCGGCTAGCTTACCGGCGCGCTTGTCCGTATCACATGCGAGAGGAGCGCCTCAATTGTAGTGATGAGGAGAGAAATGAGGATCGATAGTCAATTTGGCATGTGATTGGGAGCTGCACTCGACATGAAGTTCAATATGCGGCTCTACGCGGGGCTGCGGGCGAGCTTCCGCAGGGTTGTGGCGTGCATACATGAACGTAGGGCTGCGCCAGCATCACAGATATGTTGCATCCTTGCGGCTCAGGTCAAGCTACAAAGTGCTGGACAGCATCACGATATACCTCCAAAAGACCTCGAGGGTCTCGTGAAATCTCGCACTTCACCAGTCGGAAACGGTCACGTGCCGTATCTGGTGCACATTTCAGGCTTGAGGAGTATGTCTTGTGTACATTGGTCAGGCCGAACTACCGAGGGCGGTAGTCATAATCTTACATGCCTCCACTCAATGCATCCCTTTCCTCCATCTTCCGCCTCGCAGCCAAAATCATCTCCTCCCTCCGTCTCCTCAACCCCTCAGCCCGTGCCGCCTTGTCGCCCGTCCAGCCTTCTCTGACCTGCGCATCGCTTCTAACAGCCTCCTTCCCCTTCCCTCCGACCCGTCCTTGCAACCCATATCTCGTGATCAGATCCTCTCCCACCTTACCCGAACTCTTAGTCGCGGCGCTGGTACTTCCCGACACTGCTCCAGCAATTGGAGGTGGACTAGGCAGCGGCGGTTGGTAGCTCGGCGGCGGGTTGTCGAGCCCTCGACCTGTGAGGATCCGTTCTGACGTAGCGGCTACACTCCCTCCGTTGCGATGCAAATCCCAGGCTATCGTTCTTCGATCCATTTGTGGGAACATCGCGCTGACTTGCTCGATCTTTGCTGGATCCACTGCTCGGCCATTGCGAGAAGAGGAGGATGTTGCGCCGGTGGGTCCGGAGGGTGATGTGGGTTTATTGAGGTACCAGCGCAGGGCGAGGAAGCCGACAAGTGCTACTGCGAGGAGTTGGGGGATGTTGATCGAGGCTTGATCTTTGGCCATCGTTGCAGTCTGGAAGAAGGTCGCTGAACGCCTCTTAGGATTGGCAGCCTGGCCGTATCACCGAGGGTGTGAGCTACCGGTACAGGAAGTGCGGATGGCGAGTCAACACTTGTAATTTTGGGACGCTCGGCTTCGGTCAATATAGGTTCGCTTGAGTGAGGTTCAGCCGGTCAGTGCGTGTCTTGTGGTAATTCTTCGTGCGACGCTGTAGGTAAGGATGGATGACTTAGCGCAGCCGACATGGATGCTGTCCGGATGTCCTGACGGCAGGACAGCGGAGGAACGATTGACCGGAAACTCCGACTAGTGGCCTCATTTCTCAGGCTACAATACACGCAACACTGACTATCTGCTTCACGGCTCTGTCCCGCAGGTGACTACTGCTCAATACAACAGAGGCCCACATGACGAATCCCGCGAAGTCCGCGCACGGAGTTCGAGGATGTACAAAGGGTGCGACTCGCCAGCCCAGGTACTCCCTCAACTTCCCCGACGACCGCAGGCACTGTGAGAATCGAAGCACGACACCTTTCGACATTTGGAATCGGCTGTGAAACGAGGTTGCCCTAGTCCATCAACATACCACGGTTCTACCAGAAAGTCCAGATGTACTTGGTCACGTGAGCACGCTACAGCTTCCAAGCTTGGCACCAATGGCCGGCTCAGCGGCAGGGGCAGCTAAAGACCTTATCTTCACCACCGCCGCCTATCTGCATGAAACCTGGAGCTGCCGCGGCGCCTGCAATGTGGCTTTTGGGCCGTGAACACTTACCGGATAGGTCGATGCACCCAGCTTCAAAGAGATTATGACTGTACGCTTTCTCGCCATCCACGACCTTGATCGTGGGGATCGTCCCACGAGCACAGCAGGTTGCGTAACTACGGTCGTTTCACACTTCGCAACAATGTCGCATGGAAGTACTGCAACGCTAGATCTACAATGAGCAGCTAAAGGTGACGTAAGGACCGTTTGTCAAATGCTTATCGCTCGAGACCTCGAGGATCGCGGATCTGGCATGCATGTATTGCATCCGAAGTTCTCGAGCTATCTGGCCCTGCTGGCTTCTGTGCGTCTCGAACCCTTGCAGCGTGTCACTCGGCGCCACTCTGGAGCTTATGTTCGCGTGGCAGCGATAAGGATCCGTGGGTTTGGGAGCTGCTTCTTTCGGCAGTACATGGATATGTAGGTCGTCGAATGTACCTCGTCTCCAATCTCCAAAAGCCAAGACTAGCACTTCCCTTCTTTTGACTTCCTGCCGTCTATTACTGTGTGTCTTTCAGTCTGCTGGACATTGTAGCGAAGATGACCGACACCGACCGCGACTGGCCTCCGGGCACGATTCGACTCCAGACGCTGCTGAAGAGCGAAACGAACTCGACCGAAACCGAGATCATCCTCCAGCCACGTCCCAGTGATGATCCAAACGATCCTCTCAACTGGCCAAAGTACCAGAAGGTCATCAACTTCAGCTTGGCATGCTTTTATGCTATGATGGTGTTCGCATTTGTAAATGCCACGAGCCCGACTTGGGGACCATTGGCGGACGAGCTTGGTAAGCCCCCACAACAGCACATAGTGTAAGACATGAAAAGGCTCGAGTGCGGAAGATCCGGACGTCAGCGAGAATCTGGCCAGATGTCGAATTACCAGACATGGACGGATTGCGGACATTCTCACATCATGCACTACAATCTGCCAGCCAGTCCAGATCAAACGCATAAGCTCGCGACGAGAGCCCGAGGAGGCTTTTGGACAACTGCTTGTTGTCCTTTGGACGTCGAAGATTAGATCTTGGCGCTGACTATAATATATAGGCTTCAGCAATGTGACTTTGACCAACACCTACGCCATTGGATGTGCTACACTGGCTCTTGGCGCTCCTATGCTCATTCCATTCGCACTCAAGTATGGCAGCAGGCCAGTCTACGTCTTTTCATCGATAGCACAGTTTGGGATCTCGATCTGGGCCGCCAAGACTCAGACAGCCGGCGACTGGTGGGGAGTGTACGTTCCCACCCCTCTACAACGCATCTAATTAGACACTGACGGGACTCTAGAAATGCGGTTCAATGCTGGCTTGGCGCTCTTGCGGAAGTCCTGATTCAGATGACCATCGCGGACGTTTTCTTCGTCCATCAACGCGGGACCATGAACGCAATCTACATCTGGGTTGCTAACGTTGGTGGCAACCTGGCTGTCGTCGCCTCTGGCTTCATAACTCAGAACATGGGATGGCGCTGGGTTTGGTACGTCCCGAATTCCACTCCTTGCTCACCGTCACCGCCGCTTCCACCCCCTTCTCCGGTGCCAAGAGGTTCCGAAGTTTCACCGGAACGACCGGAACTTTGCTGCTGCACCAACAGGAGCCTAAGACATAGCTAACGACTGTTTCACAGGTGGTGGTGCGCCATTTTCTTCGGCATTCAGTTCCTCATGTTCGTTTTCGGTTTCGAAGAAACGAAGTTCATGCACTTCGAGACCCTGGAAGGCAGGCAGGGCAGTGTGACCTCCGCCACTGTTAAGAACACCATCTTCAACTCCGAGAAAGGCGAGAAGGCTGCCCCAGAGTCTCCAGCATCGGATTTCCCGCCATCCGCTGAAGTCATGCACTCTCACGAACCTGACGCTGAGACTCGCCGCAAGCTGAGCACGATTCAGATCAATCACTCCAAGCCACGCAAGACCTATGCCCAGCGACTGAATTTGTTGACGACCTCCGAAGGTCCATGGGTCGACTTTCTCCGACACTCATGGCAGCCCTTCATGATCCTGTTCACGATCCCGGGCGTGGCTTACTGTTCCCTGGTATACGGCATCCTCCTGGCTTGGTCGACTGTTATGACCACCGCTCTCTCTACCTACATGCTGGATGCGCCGTACAACTTCAGCGCCTCGCAGATCGGACTAATGAGCTTGGCACCTTTCATCGGCTCCACCTTGGGCACAATCGTAGTCGGACCGGTCAGCGATTTCGTCGCACTACGACTCGCGAAACGCAACGGCGGCATCTACGAACCCGAGATGCGATTCTGGGTATTCTTACCTTTTGTTCCGTTCCAGCTGGCTGGCGCATGGTGGTTTGCATATGCACTTGCAGGTGGCGCGCCCTGGCCGCAAGTAGCTATGGCGTTCGGCATTGCGAACTTTGGTAGCGGGCCGTTGTCGAGTTTGGCGTTGGTCTATCTGCTGGACGCTTACAATGGTAAGTCCACTTTGATCGCTGGTCGCACTCTGGCTACCGAGGCTATACTGACACGTCACAGAAATTGTTGGCGATGCGCTGACTGCGCTTACGGTGGTTCGCAACACCTTCTCCACGATCTTCGTGTTCGCTATCCCAGCCTGGGCAGCTGCGGTCGGTCTTCCTAACGTCTTCAACACAATCGGCGCACTCGGGCTTGTCATCTTGTCCTTTGCAGGTGCGTTCATCTGGAAGGGCAAGTTCTGGCGCTACAAGTTCGCCAAGACGTACAAGTACTACGCCGACCGTCAGTTCGAGGCGAGACCAATGTCATAGATGCAATGAGTATATACATACTGTATCACGAGCTACACCCACTTTGCAAGCCTTCCTACGCAGGCAATACCTCCAAACGCGAGACAGATGCCCGTGAACAAAATGATGGCCCCGTATTCCGTCCCATATGCTCCCTTCGAGCCTCTCACGCCTCCAGCGAGTAGCAACTGCTCACTGATCGGCCCACTGACCAGGCTTCCAATGCCTTTGCTGACACACATCAATGAGATGATCAGGCCAGTCTCGACATGAACACCACTTTGCTTTATCGCCATAGCTACACCAGACCAATTCGCCGCGTAGCCGCCTCCTGTCAGCCCCCAAATGATGACGAAGACGTACAGCATCGGCTGACTTGTTGTCAGGCCCCAGAATATGAAGACGCTAACAACAGAGCCCAGAGTCGCAACGAAGATCGCAGTAGTGACGTGGTACCGGTCCACTAATGCGCCCTGTGAGAGATAGCCACCTACGGCTGCTAAGCTGAACAGACATAGTGCCAATGGACCCGCGAGCGGCGGCAAGCCAATCTGGCGTGCAAATGACGGGATCCAGAGTTGCGGAAGGAAGTAGGCGATTGACTGCATTACGTTGCCGAGAGAGAAGATCCAGAACGGGGCCCGACGTAAGAACGAGAGATCGATCGGGCGAAGGGACGAAGAGCCTGATGGTACTATAGGTAGACGAGGACGCATAATAAGGACTGAGGGCGTAGCGAGGACAACCTGTGAGATCGTCAATCAGTAGGTCTAAGATGACAAGGGCTCTAAGAGAGGCATACAATGATCACAGCCCAGACTCTCAAAGTCATCCGAAAGCCAAAGCTGTCCAGCAGCCATTGACTCAGAAATGGCACAATAGCTCCAGCTACACCGGTACCGGACCAAATGACTGCGAACGCGATACCCTTCCGCTTAACGAACCACTCGTCACAAATATACATAGCCGGGAAATACACCGTCAATCCTCCCACCCCATACAACACACCCTGCAGCCCCAGCAACGCCGCAGTACTCGACACAAAGCTCGCCCCGATCAACGCAATAGCCATCACCGCGATGCCCGCGAAGCTTGCCCGTCTACGCCACTCCGGGAACCGCTGTATGGCAATCGCCACGAGCGGACTTGCCAAGAACATGATCCCCGAAGCCGTCGTAGCAATGGCAGCTATACCCGTCGGCGACGATGAGAAGGGTTCATGTGTAAGGTAGAAGTCCTGGAAAACTCCGAATGCATAAGGGAATCCCCAGACTAGCATCTCCAGCGTAAAGCAGCCGGCGAGGGCGAGCCAGGCTTGCTTCCCGCCGTCGGCGCGGGGAAGAGATTGCGAGTCCAGTGGGGAGAGGTCTTCGATATCCATGGGTTCAAGGACTGTAGGGATGTGGGCCGTGGTGGCGGAGAGGGAAGGCGATGAGGGCGCCATGATGGCAAGTTGAGGTAGACACAGAACTCGAAGAAGTCCTACCTGTAGGGTTTGATGTATTGAGGAACTTACTTACCTAGCCCGAAGGCAGAAGATTTTTCACGACGGGTTTGAACGGTGCGTTTGTCTTACGCCCTATGGCGGTGCGTTATGTGTTTCCAGACATCCGGCATTGAGAAAGCGGGGATGAGTTCCGAATTGCGGGCTTGGGATCGCAAACCTTGTCGAGATGCAGCTCATGTTTCCCCGAGGACGTGCGTTGATGAGTACCTCTTTCGTGGGCATAGCATACATTTTCGGCCTTCTTGGAAGGCTGTCAGACTGGGAGGTAAGTGCGACTGTCTCACAGGTATGAATCACCTCCGCCGGATATCGCGAATCCGTGATTAATGCCATGCCAAGCGCTATGGCGAAAGAGATCGTGAGAATACGAAAGTAGAGTCATCGCAGGTGCAACAACATGTATTGTGACTCTAGGAGTAGATGTCTTATCGCTGCTCGAACAGCGTGTCCTGCACGCGCATACAAATGGAACACCACATTCAATTGCGCACTCCTCCAAAGTGCGATGCAACTCTAGGCCGTATTTCATCAATCGTGAAGCGCCTCTGTCGGCCAATGGCTACTCAAGTAAGCGTCGCCATCGCCAATGCCACCTTCTTCGCCTGCTTCGATCGAGCGCGTTCTGCTACACGACATGTGTCAGTCCGGCTTCGACCATATCGCAAACTCCAATACAGTAAGGGAAACAAAACGTAGCATCACACTACCCACCCTCTTTTCTCGAAGAAACCTAATGCGCAGACCGAACCAAAGCCATCCTACCTTTCCGATCCTTCTCAACCCTCAGAACCTTCCTGTCCGGACTCTGCTCCCTGTCAACGATCCGCAATACCTCTCTAGGTGGACCGGGTTCCCGGTACTCAACCAGCTTGTAATCCTCCGTTTCACGCTCGTGACGCAATGCTCGCCTCTCGGCCTCCAGTGCACGAATCTCGGCCTCGATGGCGCGGCCGCTACGGTCCGGGGCGCGTTCCTGAATGATCAATGCGCCAGACTGAGGTGCCCGTTCCTCGATTACGGTCCTGCGTTCTTCGTAGAAATCATCGCGTGGTGAGAGGACGACTGTCGGTGCGCGCGTACCTTCCCGTTCCTCCACAACAGTTTTACGTTCTTCGAAGACAGTACCGGACACACTACGTCCGCGGTCGCGGTTCGTGCGAGCAGGCGACAAGCGGCGCGTGACAGTGGACACTGAGCTCGGACTCGGAGCACGGGTCGAACGGGCACGGCTGCGAGACTTGTGCGAGTGCACTGAGGGTGCAGGCAGAAAATCCGATGGTGGGTTGATATACTCTTTGCGGATGACTTCTTCGCGGTAGCCCTCGGGCTCGGCCACAGTTGCCGAGTCTCTGACTTGCTCATCGTAGCGATAGACGGTCTTCTTGTCGCCGGCTTTGTACATCTCGGAGATCTTGATGACTTCGTCGATCTGCTCCTTTTCCAAAGCGATGCGAAGCACATAGAAGTCCTCTTCCTCATCATAAGGGTATGCTAGGTCGTGGAGTGCGTCGCGGTGCACAAGTCGCTTCGGCATGCGAGTCTTGCCTTTCTTGCCTGCCTTGACCTTAGTAGTGGCTTTGCTGACTCTGCTCTCGAGACTCTCGCTGCTTGAAGAAGAAGAGCTCGATGAGCGAGATGTCACAGTAGATGCTCTCGTAGATGCTCTCGACTTGTGACTTTTGGCCTTGCCAGATCTGCGGTGTACAGACCGCTCACGCTTGATCTCGACTTCGCGGTAGTTCTCCGGCTCGGGATCGCGGTAGCGCGGCTGGTCAAAGTCCTCATATGGCCGACGAACGGGTAGTGGGATAGGTCGGTAGGGAGCAATCTGGTAGTCGTCCTCAGGTGGGTATCTCGGTGCTGGTCTGCGGTCAAATGTATTCAAGCTGCTCTGCCTCCGAAGCAGGCCTGGTCGCGGCGCCTCCTCTCTCGAGCGGCGAGTGATGTCAATCTCGATGTCTCGTTCATGTACTGAGCCGCGTCGTGGTGGCTGATATGGGGTGAGCGACATGTTAGCAAGTTCCCTAGGATCGACGTCGCCGAAGAGCTCTCGATCGGTCCTCCTCCGAGGTCCTCCACGGTCACCGAAGGTATCCTGGTAGATGCGGTCACGCTCTTCGAAGTGGGTCCTGCCATTGGGTCCTCGAGTATCGACATGGTCCATGACATTGACCTCCCGTCGGCCGGGTGTATCGCGCTCTTGATAGCGGTAGTCTTCCTCGAAACGTGCACGCGGCGGCCCATTGGGCCCTCCACGTGAGCGATCGAAGCGGTCTCGGTCCCATCGCTGCGGCGGGTCACCGTATGCCAAGTCGTCCGCAGACTGTCGTCCACCACCGTAGCGTGACATCTCGGAAGGGGGTTATGCGTAAGGGTACGATGAGGTAACAGACTGTGAGGCTATGATCTGGCAGCAGAAGACTCGACTACAAGCAGGAAGACTCAGCGGCCCTGCGAAAGGATACAGAGCTCACGTTGGGCAGCAGTGAATGGCCTGAGCTTGGCCAGTCGTGGTGCCCTATGCGAAAGTGGGTACGGTGGCAGGTGTCGATCCATGTGGGCTCGAACGTCGTCATCGGTGCCAAGAACTGATGGAACAGTACGTCTCACGTGACGGCTACAAGCACTTCATGCATTATACACCATACCAGTACACGGAACGTTGACTAAACCTCACCTTGATATGTACTGAGGCTCTTCTTGAGTTTGGACATTCGAATAGAGACGCGTCCAGCATCGCTCGGTTTCCATCTCCCGACGAAGAGCGTTGATATATACCGCACCGTGACAACGAACAGCGGGCATACGAGACCGCGGAGAAAGAGATCAAGGAGCAGCACCTCTGACCACGGGACGTCTTCTCTGGTCTGCACATAAGAGCTCCCTGAGACTATGTCTCATTATAGCACTTTAACGCGATTTCCCTTATGCTTCACACACTGCATTTTCACGTACCCGCACGCGCGTTGATCGAGTACGTTCTTGTGAGCGTTTCCTCACACTCCCAGCGTGTTCGTGGCTCGAGCTTAGTACTCTATAGATGACGGCCGCTTGTGCCCATCGTGGTACGGTCTGCTCGCTGTGAACAGTCAGCCTGAGTACAATGCGTCAACCGGGAGGGAGCCTTATGCATGCAAGCTGCTGCACAACTCTATGAGATCCGAGGCCAATGCGTGGCCAGTGTCCATTGTTTTGAATGTGACCACACCTTTGATCTTCAGATGCCCGAATGCAGCAACGAGCTCGTGACTGTAAGCCAGGCTCCCACAATACATGCACGCGAAATCGAGATGTGCATACGAAAGATGTCGTGCGTTCGAAAGTCCGCTGATTACAATCCAAGTTTCTGTAAGCTGGCCATGAAAATCGCTATCTTGAATGGCTTTGAAACGGACCACAGCCCTTCTAATCATGGCCATATTGGGCGGGAGCGGGAGTGACTTTGCAAGTGGAACATTGCGCGTGACAATGAAGAAGTGAATGACGGTCGACTTCTACAGAACTTCGATCGCGCTCCTATTGAGGCCTGAGCAGATCAGGGGTGGTGCAAAGCGTACCCATGGTTAGGAAGCGAGTGGCTGTCTTGCAAGACTCGCAGATCCACGAAAATTGCACAACTCTTGGTGTCCGAGACGTAAGAGAAGATCTCGTCGTGCAATTCTCTAGCCAGGCGTAGCAGCGGCAGGCTATGGTTCGTCGGCGCGGCGCGCATTGTGACAGACATGATTTCGTTCACGATGTGCAGAGGTCGAAGTGATTTGAGCGTGTAGGATTGCCACAGACCACGCCACGTAATGGCGAGAGAGGGTCCGAAGAAGATCCTCCGGCACGAATGGAACGATCAGGTCCCTGCCGATCACGCTTGGAGACTTCAGACCGCGAGCCGATGGCGAGCTGCGTCCTCTTTCCTCTTGATCTCTCGGGTGCTTTCACTAAGATCGACTGCGCTACTAGCATTGCTTTGCAGTCGCTACGCTGGCGAGGTGAGGTACCGTTTCGGGACAGGTACTTGGCAACGAAGCTCGTCTCTCGACCCTATCTCGAGTAGGTAATCCGCTACGGGAGCGCGGTCGAAAGTTGCGTTGACCCGCGTAAGCTGCTCTCGAAGGCTTCGACCTCTCCGGAAGTGCAGCATTAGGGCCAGTCCGACATCGAGGGCATTGTGCTTGTGACTGCACATGATCCAGGATTCATAGATAGTCGCTCAGTGGCCTGCTTGCTCTACACCCGTAGCCAGAGGCAGCTCGTGGCTATTGGCCATGTAGTCCATCATATCGGCTCCCTTGCCGCGGCCTCCCCACCCACGTCTCCCGCAACCCCCTCGTCCGCAACAGCAACGCAGACAGCAGTCGCATACTGCCCATCGTGACTTATACTGACCCTGACCACAATCCCAGGCCCAGCTTTAGGCTTTCCACTGACGACCTCAGGGTATGTTCCATAGGCATCTGCTCCATCCCCCTCGTGCTTCGCCGTCTCTACAGCTTCATCAATGACATGACTCAAAGTGCCCAAAGACAACTTCTCAGTCTCCTGTCGCTCGTCCAGAATGACACCGTAGATCTTGCGCGACTCTTTCGAAACCATGATTTGCACCTCTTGCACACTGAGATCGCGCCAATGGCATGCCTTGATGACCGCTTCCTTCGCTGCCCAGCGTCCGGCCAAGTGCCGGGATATATTCGCAATGTGAGAATTGGGATGCTTTACTACGTCCTCCACGGGCTCACGACCATGTTGCTCTAGGGCGCTGATCGATGGACCGTAAGTTTTGCTGAAGGCGTACCGCTCGACTGGTGTGAGAATCCGCCGTGTGAAGTGGTGCATGCGTTTGATCGCGTCGGTGCGGACAGGTATTGGTTCCGCCTCTGTCTTGGCTGATTTGTTGGCAGGAGCTCGTGGTCTCGAGGTTTGGGGCAGTCTGCGGTTGATGATGTGGCTGATGCGTGAGACTGCGCAGATGTCTGTGCCCACGCCTAGCGCAGGCATTGGGAAGGCCCGGAGGCCAGGCATGGCGAGCTGTGGTATGCAGGGTGGTATGTGAAAGCTAAGTTAGAGTGTGACAGCTAAGTCAGAGTACGAAGTAAAATACATCTATGACCTGGAGACCGAAGATCGACATGGGTCAACGATGCACCCTTTTTGAATAGGAATCTCATCACGCGAAGGAATAGCTGAAGCATTCGATGCCAGTGTCACGATTTTATATACATATATCGCATTACACCCTCGTTCACCCAAACTTGCACGTCTGGTCTGCCGCTGGAGTGCAGCAATGCCACAACGAGTTCGCACCTCTCCCGTGTAATCGCTTCATCCTCATCTCAAAACCTGATCAAATGGCGACTATTGCTTCACCGCGTTCGCCGACCCTTCCCGCTTCGCCGCATCCCCGTCTGCGTTCTTCAAGAATTGCCTAGTCCATCATCAGTGTCTTGTACTCCGACCAGCCAGTCTCGTCATCCGCTCCAAATCCTCCACGTCTCGTCCTGTAGCAGGCTCCTCATCTCGTTCGGGTGGGGGCAACATACTGAATGAAGTCCTCCTCCGGCTTGCTCGAAGCGTTCAACGGTGGTGATGTGGCCATAGGCTTCTTGCTGCCGCCCATCATGAGGAACGTGCCTGCGAATACCGAGCCGAGGGTGGCCATGGCGAGCTGTACATGCGATTGTTAGCATCTCAGTACCCAATCGCGCATGTTCCGTTGCGCTTGGGGTCCTTCAGGTGTTCGTACGTAGTGCGAGCCGACCTGCATGCCGGCGACTTTGTACATTGCGACCATCTTTGCGGCTAGTGCGGAGAGTGTGTGGGAGGTGGTAAGTCGGGATAGGCGTAAGAGCTCGAGGATACAATGGATCTCAATGGGTCTGGACTGTCTTCGCGATGCTCTTGTCAAAGCTCGAGGTTCAGAATAGGGTTAGGGTCTCGGGATCAGCCGGAAGCTTCTCGTTAGCTCGACATCCGAGCGCGCCCGAGGCCTGACTCCAGACGCAACAGCTGTAGTTCAGACCATTCATTGGCAGTTTCACAGAACCAGTACGCACCATCTATACAACTTCGTTGACTGTTCTAGGCCTCGCACAAGCTTGCCAGCATCTCACAAAACAACGGGCGAGCTCGAGCGAGCACACCACCACCAACATGCCCTCCAAACCCCCCCAAGATCCACTAGCAGACATCGAACACACCCGTGCTGAACCTCGCCCGGACTTCTCTCAACCCATCCCCCGGAAACCTCTCCCCGCAGATCTACAAGAGAAGATCGACAACGAATCCACCTGGACTTCCATCTACGAGGGTCATGCCTCAGAGTCCACAGACAGCACAGTCCGCTACGCCGCATACGCATCCCGCTTCCGCACGATCTTGGTCTCAGCGCAACGATACGTGGCGTACACGAGCGATATTGGAGAGAGCTTCAGGCCGATCGCGCACCCGAATGCTGTCAGAGCTGCGTATGGTGTGAGCTGGGCGTATCTGATTGGCGATGTGAGCTATGAGGGGTATAAGGCGTATCTGCGGAACCAGAGGACATTGCATCCGGAGCTGGCTGAGGGAAAGGTTGAGGGTGTGACGGATGCGGTGAAGGGGATGGTGGAGGATAAGGGCAGTGCTGACAAGGTGCTAGAGAAGCCTGTCGGGCAGGAGCTGGTGAGTGGGAGCCTGGGCGCTCAATCAGCGCAAGGGCGAGTCGTGCCTATTGAGGACTACCGAGCTGTGATGGTGCAGCGCGCAGTATTTCAGAGCATCGCCTCGATGGGCTTGCCGGCGTTTACGATTCACAGCATTGTAAGGTACTCCGGGCGAGCGCTCAAGAATGCCAAGAACGTCAAAATACGGACCTGGGGTCCCATCGGACTCGGTCTGGCCGCTGTGCCTGCGTTGCCGTTCCTCTTCGATCAGCCGGTTGAAATGGCCACGGAGTGGGTGTTCCACAAGAGCTTCGAAGCTGTGGGTGGACCGAGTGCAGTGGGACATACGCCGGATACTGGAAGGCAGCGTCTGGATGATGCAGCGAGTAGAGCTGGGAAGGGCAAAGAGAAGGAGCTGTAGTGCAGTGTGACCACGCAGCTCATTCGATCGGCTCAGCTGTTGGATCATAGGACGACACCTGACCCGACTTGTATATAAACACAATCTTGACACACGATTGTTCTCTATCAACCCGATCTCAGGCTCTTTTGGTCACACAAGTCTGGCTTTTTGAAAAAGACACGGTGTTGTCGCTGACGCGAGAGCCGATTGCTGCTGCCTTGACAGCCCAGTAGCGACACGTGGCTCCTCAAGCTTTCCACTTCAGCTACTACGGTCATTCTGGTCCTTCATCACCTCATCCCTCCGCTCTTTCGCCAATCTTGAGATACTCCCCGTGGCGGCGACTCCATGCTAGAGCATCCATCGACCGATCTCACCAGACCGCGAATCTACTAGAGCAACATCGACAGCCACAGTTTGCAATGCATTACACATCGACGCATGTCTACTCTCTCGTCGACCAAGTAAACGCAGACAGACGTTGGCGGTGCGACGGTCGGCAGCTCAAGTCAGCCCAAATCTTGGGCTGGGTAAAATTGCAACCAAGTAGCGCATCATTGGCAACTCGCCTGTCAACAAGGAAAATGAAGCACGACAGTCCGTCCCTCCTACGCCTCCCTGCAGAACTCCACGACGCTATCTTTGCATATGTCTTCGACGATACCAACTACAAGCTCTACGCCAGCCCGCACACTGTACCGAGCGCTTCCACAAACTCCCATACAAAGATTATTGCTCCACTTCTCGTATGTCGAGCGCTGCACTCCGCTGCCACCGATGCGCTCTACAAAATGACCACCTTCGAGCTCCTAACGAATCCCTACCGCCCTAATCCATACATCTGCGATCACGGTACAGCCGCCTTACCCGATCTAGATCGAATCAAGAACGTCGTCATCCACGTCGACAATATGCCCTCCTGGTCAGAGCAATGTCGGCGATGCTATCGAGGGAGCTACGACCAAATAGCAGCCGAGGTTTTATGCCAGGTCCCGAACGCGAGTCGCCTCTCGCATATCACGGTGGCTTTCAGCCGATCCGACAAGGCAATGCAGACGCACGGGCAGGCGACTGTGGACGTGCTGCGATTCCTGGTCGGCAAGACGACGATAGATGTAGTCTGGCAGCCCGGCATTGTGGGGTGGAGCGACTCTGGTGCGCGTAAGCCAGCGTGCATCCAGTGCGAGAGCCTCAGACGGGCTTGGGCGTGCCTTGGCAATGGGCGGGCTTGGGATGCCCTCAGAGGAACGCATGAGGTGAAGTCGATCCATTGATTGGCTGATGTCGGTGGAGCTGCGCAGACTAGCGACTTGGATGGAGCATGCAGAGGCAGTAGGTGAGGCGCACGCTTTGATGGAACGGCGTTGACGGAGAGGGGGGGGCGGCAGTTCTACATACCATGAGCCAAGGTGATTCGAGGAAAAACGTGCGCAGATTATCATATACGGTCGTCCGCTCCTGCCCTCTGCCTCCTTAGCGTGCCTCCCTCACTTTGTACAGCTTGTACGACAACACACGACTACTAGCCTTATTTCGATTTACAGAAGGAACAGCTCGCTTCACCACTCCAGTTCACTCACTCTGCGCAGCACAATAACCTCCAAACCCCGACACAAGACTGCGCCTGGAAGATCATCAGCGACACTATGGCGACAGGGATCCCTCCGCTGCTTCGTCCCCCGCGAGAGCTACACGACGAGATCTTCGGTTATGTTTTCGGATGGGCTGAGTGTTCTCTGGACGGCGAATTCGAGGTCATGGTCGGCCGCCGGACAGGAGACGACGGTGCAGCCTACTCATCCATGGCGCCGCTCTTGATCAGCAAACACCTGTACGAAGGTGCGCTTGCGATCTTGTATCAGTCGACAGTGTTCTACATCTTTGTTGAACAGCCCAATGTCATTCGGGTCATCGACGCCCGTCCTCTGCATGCGCCTACCTTTGCTCTCATGCAAAAAGTTGTGCTACCAGTCCACACCTTTGGCCGCGACGACAAGCGGAGCCCCGTCACTATGGCGGGATCCGCTATGAAGAAGTTTCCAAGTGCCCAGCGGCTGACTCACGTGCATATCGCCTGTTGGAATTTCGCCGGTGAAGTTCTCACAGAGGCTCGTGCGTTTTATGCGCAGGTCGGAGCCTCGTCTTCTATTGCGAGTCATTCGATATCCTGGGCTGAGGCAAGCTCGATCCTTCGTGGAGGCTGGATATTCTTGGATGGGAATGAAAAGACGGCGTTTAGCTCGCAGTGAGTGCTCAGGGCTCTCACTTCTAGAGCCTTAGACATACTGATCGTTGATAGCATGGACACCAACCCAGCGTGGGCTGGCCGTCCGGAGACGGAAGAAATAAGTCGTTCGTAACGATCAACCAGAAGCACATCACAGACAGAGAACATGGAGATTACATCGGATTTCCCACGCCGCTCAGACCGTAGCATACCACATGGGCCAATGCGTCACTGTACAAGAGCCAGCTGTTTTCGCGTGGGGCCATGAAAATTGGACCAGGACTCTCGAGAGCGACGACGATCTCAAAGGCTAATGGGTCGTTGCTGAAGAATGTGTAGAATGCGCTGCCAACAATAAGGTAATGGTTGATACTGTAGCCGTGAGCTCGGTAGCGGATAGATCCGCTACCGGGATTATCAGATAATGACATCGAAATCTTGGCCGGCTCGTACATTTTCTCGACTGCAAGGCTTTCGTACGATCTCCAAACATACCTCTCCCACCCTACCGCCGCCATGAAGACGACGTGGAAGGAGATCGCGCCGGTCCCCACTTCGCAGGAATTCCTCGACATCGTCCTCTCTCGCACCCAACGCCGCCTTCCCACGCAAATCCGCTCCGGCTTCGCCATAACCCGAATCCGCTCCTTCTACATTCGCAAAGTCAAGTACACCGCCGAGACTTTCAGCGAGAAGCTGCAAGCGATCCTGGATGGCTTCCCGCGATTGAACGACATCCACCCATTCCACAAGGATCTGCTGAACACACTCTATGATGCGGATCATTTCAGGATTGCGCTGGGTCAGTGTAATACGGCGAAGGGGTTGATCGAGACGGTCAGCAGAGATTACATCCGGCTATTGAAGTATGGCAACAGTCTGTTCCAGTGCAAGCAGCTCAAGCGAGCAGCACTTGGGCGCATGGCGACGATCTGCAAGAGGTTGAAGGACCCGCTGCTGTACCTTGACCAGGTGCGACAGCATCTCGGTCGTCTGCCTGCGATCGATCCGAACACACGCACACTGTTGATCTGCGGGTACCCGAATGTGGGCAAGTCTTCGTTCCTGAAGAACATCTCGCGCGCAGACGTGGATGTGCAGCCGTACGCTTTCACAACGAAGAGCCTGTTCGTCGGGCACTTCGACTACAAGATGCTGCGATTCCAGGCGATTGACACACCCGGTATTCTGGACCACCCGCTCGAGGAGATGAACACGATTGAGATGCAGAGTATAACCGCAATCGCACATTTGCGGAGCGCGATCCTGTACTTCATGGACTTGAGCGAGCAGTGTGGATACAGCGTGCATGCGCAGATGGCGCTCTTCCAGAGTATCAAGCCACTCTTCGCGAACAAGCTGGTGTTTGTGGTGATCAACAAGATCGACATCATGAAGCCCGAGGATCTGGACGAGGAGACTGCTGCCAAGCTGAAGGAGTTGACACTCAGTGGCAACGTCGAGATTCTACAACTGTCATGCGCAACCACAGAGGGTCTGATGAACGTCCGCAACGCTGTCTGCGATCGTCTGATCGCCGAGCGCAACGCAGCCAAGCTGAAGGCAGGCACGAACTCCCAGGGCGAAGTCACAGGCAGACTCGGTGACGTCCTCAAGAGAATCCACGTGGCACAACCTCTCGGCGGTATCGTGCGCGAAGCATACATCCCAGATGCTGTCAAGAACCGTATGAAGTACGACAAATCCGACCCCAACCGACCTAAGCTCATGCGAGATGTCGAGGAGGAGAATGGTGGCGCAGGCGTGTTCAACATCAATCTCAAAGACCAATACATGCTCGAGAACGACGAGTGGAAGCAAGACCGCATACCCGAGACCTTTAACGGGCAGAATGTATACGACTTCATCGATCCTGACATTGACTCGAAGCTTGCTGCGCTCGAGGAGGAAGAGGAGCGACTGCAAGCCGAAGGCTACTACGACGGCGAAGAAGAGCTCGAAGATGCTGAGGAGAGCGATCTGAAATACAAGGCTGAGCTGATCCGCGAGAAGCGCGCCCTGATCAGGAACGAGAACAAAGCTCGCAAGTCGCTCAAGAACCGCGCTGTGATCCCGAGGAACAAAAAGAGCATCCAACTCAACGCCATGGACTCGAAGTTGCAAGCGGCTGGCTACGACACTAACACTCTCATGGAACGCGCTCGCTCTATCAGCCGTGCGCCCAGGACTCGGACCAGAGCTGATAGCACGCCTGGTGGCGAGGACGGCGATGCGATGGACGTCGATCGCACCGATCAGCAGCGACTTCGCAGCAAGTCAAGACCCGCAAGCAGGGCGCCGAGCTCGAACAGGAGAGAGGAGAGTCTGGGTGGTGAGGCTGGACGGACGAAGGCGGAGCGGATGGCGAAGTTGGGGCAGAAACGGAATAATCAGCATGCTAGGCAGGGTGGTGAGTACTTCACTGTGATCCAAAATGTGTGTAAATTGACAGAGCTGACGATTCGTTGCAGAGGCCGATCGGCATACGACTGCGAGTTTATCCAAGTGGTTGTTGGCTGGCAAGAGGGGTATGGGCACTACGAGGAGTCGTTAAGCTTTGCACCTTGGTGGTACAGTCTAGCGAGTGTGCGCTACGATGGCTTAATGTCTGCATGGCGTGGCGTTTGGTGTTCGGGCTCGGGTAAGAAAAGAGCTGGGCGACGCAACGATTATAGATGGGCTGGGTCCGTCAAATGGAGACATACAGATGTCTCGTGTACGCGAAGCTGCTGGATGGTGCCTCGCGTATCGAAGTCAGATAACCACAGGGTATCAAAAGTCTATCGAACCAGCTGCTGAGTCATCTTTCCATCGCACAGCATGCGATGTTTTCACGTCGCACTGCTCCAATCGACTTCATGAGCATCGTGCTTGCTCGCCTGACTGATGCCAAGGTCGTCTGGCCCGCGCTCTCATCGCATGGCCCATCATCTGCAACATATTTCGGCGGCCTCGTAAGGCTTTCAACTCGTGTGGCAGCTAGATGTTGCCCTGCACTGCCCTTAGTCACCGGGTCCTGGGTCTCAGCTCTTCGGCGCAGCACCGTTCACCTGACCAGCCATCGCATCCGCACTCCCATTCCTACCCTCGTTCTTCCGATAATACTCCTCCAACCCCTTCTTCAGCGCCTCCGGTGGCGCACTCCCATTCGTGCCCTCCACCCCACCACCCACAACCTTGCCACCCTCCCCAACATCCCTCCCCTTTCCCCTCCAGAACTCTTCCCGCTCCTTCAGAATCTCGCTCGCCCACCCCTTACAAACTCCCCCAGTAACCCTCCCAGCCACCCACGCAAACTCGCCCAAATCCAGCCTCCCCTCAGCATCGCGCTCATACTCCACCATCTGCAGCAACAACTCAATCTTATCAACATCGTGCACGAAATGCGCTTCTTCCGTGAGATCGTCCTCATACTCCCACCACAGCTCCTTGATCTCCCTCCCCGCTTGCCCGCCTTCATACTTCCCCAACAGATCCTCGCAAAGCAGCGTCATGGTCTCGCCTTCCCGCCGCCGCTTCTCAGCTTTACTCACACCATCCACAGGCGTGATGTCCCCGACAAGCGCTTCGGCCATATCATGCACGATCGCTAGCCGCGTGCACGTATTCGTGTCCAGACTACTGCGCAGCGACGGCGGAATCAGCAGCGTGAGGATCGCCATGCGGTACATGTGGTCTGCTATCGACTCGCCGTTGTTGAGGCCGAAGCGCCGCCATCCCTCGCGCGGGGTGGTTTTGAGGCGTTGTAGGAGGTGGAGGAAGGGGAGGGGGGAGGAGGTGTGCGGTTGAGGGGGTTGGGGGAGCGTGGAGAGAATGGTTTGGGGGGACCATTGGGTGGAGGATGCGGTAGTGGAGGAGGGGATGGCGGGGGGAGGGTCGTTGGAGGCGGTTGGCGGGGACATTGTTGCGTGGGTGTGGAGGATGTGGAGGATGGAGGGTGGGGTGGTGGTACGGATGTCGGTTTTGTACCACTTGGTCAATCCTGGTGCTTGCTTTCCCGGAAGTCTTGAGTGCGACTGACGGCTCGGTTGCTTGCTCGTCTCGTTTGTTGATGCGAGACAAGACTACGCAAACTCTCTTGTTGATAAAGTTGTCGATCTCAAACAGTGACTGCCGCAGAGCCTCATCCGGCACTTGCTCCAACTGCCGGTGACAGGGATTAGGGAATGTTTACTCTCCGCTCCTCCATTGCTCATACCAGTAGCTTGGGTAGTGTCTCCTTGGATTGAAGCTTACCATGGATTGGTATGCGAGGGAAACTA
The DNA here is from genome assembly GCA_002077065.1 of Cryoendolithus antarcticus. Classification (NCBI taxonomy): domain Eukaryota; kingdom Fungi; phylum Ascomycota; class Dothideomycetes; order Cladosporiales; family Cladosporiaceae; genus Cryoendolithus; species Cryoendolithus antarcticus. Next base: position 360,374 of record NAJO01000027.1, on the reverse strand, counting down.
TACCACCATGACCTCCACCACCTCCCACAAGAGAACAAAATCCCATCGCACCCTCCCCTCAACTCTAACCCCCTCCCCTCTCTCCCTCTACCTCACGACCCTCCGCCTTCTCGACATCCACACTTCCCCCTCTGCTCCACAGCTCAGCAACACAGCGTTCACGACTGACTCTCGCTCCCGACTTCGCGCTACAGAGTTCTCTCTCTACCACCTCTTCCGCCTTTACTCCCCTTCACTCACAGCCGAAAAGCTCACGCCCTTCTTTCCTCCTCTGGAGCCGCTCCAAAGTGTAAATCTCCGAGCAGCGCTGTTCAGATGTTTGGAAGGCTTGAGGAAGGATGGCGTGCTGGGGCCGGGGTTGGTGTTGAGGAAAAGTATGCTTGAGGAGTGTGCTGGGGAGAGGTGGTGGGAGGTGTGTTGTGCATTTGGGGGAGTGGTGTTGGGGAAAGTGACGAGGGACAGGAGACAGGGGAAATGTATAGACATGATTGGAAAGATGGGAGCGGAGGAGAAGCAGGTGATGGCGCTGGCTATGGGGGTGGGGCTGGGAGGCGTTGTCAGGCAGAGAAGGAACATGAGGCAGACGTATGGCGAGACGAGTGAGGTGCTAAGCAGCAAAGAGGAGGACTTGCAGGTGCGGGGACTGACTGTAAGAGAGAGGGGACGGAAGCCGAGGGATGCGAAGCAGGAGGGGAGGCTACGGAGTCTCGACGAGCATCTGACAAGGAGCTGGATCGGGGACGAGGACTTGAAGCGCGTATTACTTGATTGCGGAGGCCACGATGCAGAGGATGCCGTCTTCCTGCAGACTACTACGGACTTCATGACTGGCAACGGCGCTACCCAGAGGGAAGATCAGAGGATTGCAGTAGGCAACCTCGAGCAACGCGCAAAAGCACAGAGCACCCGGATGCAGCAATGGCAGAAGATTCATTCCAAATTGCAGTCCAGCACTGAGTTCGAGAAGCCAGCACAAGCGGATACGACAGCTTTGATTTCAAACACCCTCAGATTCGACAGACACCGCGACCTCTCCCCGACAGCCATGACGCATCAGTCCCACCATTCTTCCGCCGTCCCGCGCACGGGACCACACCTTGCGACATACGACCAGCTCCTAACAACCATGCGAGAGGAGCTTCGCCGCGGCCGTCGCGCAGCCACAGCTCCAGAACCGCAGCGAAGACCCAAGAGCATCACCCTGGACACTTTAGCTGGTGCGCCGAATCTGCAACCTGCGAGCAGTAGCGCAGTGCCCTTCTCGCCTCAGCGATCACCCTCCGGAGGCTTCCGTCCGGGAATGCATGGACGTATGCCGAGTCGGACACGAACTTACCAGGCACCCAGGGTGGTTTCGCAAAAGGGTTTGGTGCCGCTGAAGAGTGAGATATTTTCGCCTCTCAAGAGCGATCGGCCGGGGAGCTGGGACCGCTCGTCGAGGACTGTGTCTGTCACGATGGGGTCGAGGAAGCAGAGCGAGGATAGTGGGGAGAGTGGCAGCATCGGCGAGGCGACAAAGGTCGATAGTACTGTTGGTGGGCTTACAGGAAGTGAAGAGCTCGCATCGCCTGACGAGCTTGATGAGACCGCAACAGACGATTCACACGACAGTCTAAGGCCGACTTCACCGCCTACCGTTCCGCTCTCACTAGCCGAGCGGACCCGCAAGTCCATGGCCGCTGTGCCCTCGCCGTCTCCGCCCTCACAGGCACCAGCCCTTCCGCCTCCCGCACCGCAGCTAGACGAGCCGACAGATTCCCTCGCTGCTCGTACGCTGCAGACACTATCGTCACACGCACTCCCGCCTCCCCAACAGCGAGCCTCAAAAGCCAACGGCCATGCCCGTACCCGCAGCTCTATTCACAGCACCTCTCTGCACCCTCAGAAAGTACGGCGATCGAGCTTCACTGCCTTACAGCCAACTACCGAAGCGAATGGGGATGTCGAGCATGCAGCTGCGGATACAGAGTCGTCGAATAGCTTACAGGTCAGTGGGGACTCTGTCGTGAAGAGCAAGCGGGACATCACGCCCAGAGAAGCGTTGTTTGAAGCTACGGCGGGGTATGATTCAGTCTTCCGACCACGGCCAAAGGTGAAGTACAGTCCGCCGAGCAGTCCGACGAGAGAAGGGCCGTCGAGTGTTGGAAATGGGGTTTGATATTGAATTCCAGCTCAACAGGAGACAGTGCGGCAGATCCTTGAACAGGCAGATTTCAAATGCAAGCAACGTGAGTCTGTAGAACCGGCCTTCCCAAGCCATCCAATGACCTCGTCGGCCTGGTCTCTCCCACGTACTTACAATCCCCGTCTACGATATGCGAGAATCACATACCGACAACTCTGATCGTTCCAAGGTCCTTCCCGAAATATTCTCCGACTTTCAAACCACGTCGGACTGGACAGCAACAGCCTTACACGACAAGTGTCAGCAGATCAGATTGGAAACTTTCCTCGGAGTGTGCCGACCAGCGCGAAGGCCTTCAAGCATGAGTCGTGGCGCTCGTGTTATCGTCGTGCGTCACGTTTAGACCAGGGTGTAGTGTAGGGCTGCAGCTGCATTGAGGCTGTGCCTGAAGAAGCGCTGCTGCCGGCGTCGACGAGAGTAGGTTGTAAGCCGAGCCGCATGCATGCACGGGTTCAGAACTGTTGCGATCATGGACTTGATCAGAGAGGTATTGCTCAAGCAGGTTGAAGATCAAGAAGGCGGCATCAAACCATGAAATGGAATTTGGAATGGACAAGGTACGATAGGACGATTGTGCCCTGAACCTACAAGACTGACACAACTCCGGAGCGTTCGTCGCGTAGAGCGAAGAACGACACTATTCAATTACCACCACGGTACGTACGCATACCTGCCGGTGGTTCACGACCACGCGCTGATACGGCTTCGAGCACTTCGATCGTTTGGTCGTCTCTATCGCCTATACGGCTGTAGGGCAATGACAATTCACGCAGCTGCTTCGAAGTGGAGTCGTGCCGAGCATTCGGTGCATTGATCGCGGCCTGGATGAGCAGTTTGTCGCGCAGACGCCGGGCGCTGGGCTATTGGCAGGTGAGATGATTTGCAGCAATGCTTGCGCCATGGCGTGCTCGAGTGCGGGTGTAGGGCTGGTGGAGGTGGGATTGAAGACATGTGGGATATGGTAGTTGTTGGTAGCCTGCGAGGACATCGCCTTCTGCCAGGCGATGGGCGATTTGTTACGAAATCCATTCTTTGTCAAAGTCGATGTCAAGTCTATTCAACGTGTCCAAGGGTATGCATCGCGACCTAGAAATTCATCAGCTCAGTCTACCCTGTAAACATCATCAAGAATAGCCCTCCTCCCTGCCAATGCCAAACCGCATATCCCCAATTTCAATCCCTCACAGCCCTGCAAAGCCGCTAGACTGCCTGCTGAACCTGCAGCAACGCGCATCGTGGCGTCGATAGTTGCATCATTAGAGACCGTTGTGGATGCAGTGAGGAGTGTGTCACTGTCCGGCCAGTTGGGTAGGGCACGTGTTTGGACGGCTCACAGTCGAGTACCCGGGTTGATGAGTCGGAGGGTACACCGGATAGATAATTCTCGGGACAGTATTTGAGGTGCGTGGTGGGATTGTGAGGGATTTGATGAAATGGCCGGAGATGTTGGATGCTGATGTAACGTAAAGGGGATGGTTGTATTCTTGGAGGACCGGGATGTTGGGCACACTATGGATGTTTCCGTAGATGCTTCACCACAGTGTGGTGCCTGGTGCTTGAGCGAGGGCTAGTACAAGGCATTGCATGGGATGGGTCGGGCATCATGAGCAGCATCAGATACTCTGCGTGTACCTGCCTGATCAGAGTGCTCAGCCTCAACCTTGCCCTACATCGCATACAATAAAGTGATCATCCTACCTAGGCGAACATCGAACCGAGTCCTGCACTCTTCCAAAACCGTTCATTGCCTGCAGGTAGTCATCAGCCAAACTCATACATCTCCCCGATTGGCCCTCCCCACTGCGCGGAGGTCGCCGCCACGGCAATGTCCCACGAACGCAGCCACCTGTCACGCGACGCCACCGCCAATAGCAACCCCGGCTCCCCTTCGCGAAACCAAGACCTCCACGCCGCAGATCAGCAGCCCGTTTCGCGCATAGCACGGCTGACGCATAACCGGCGCCTTACTCTCGCTTCTAACACCACTCGTGGCTTGTCAGCACAATATGGTCGTGACGCCTCACCTGGACGGATTACTGTATGCAGTAGGCGGGACGAACTGCATGCGTGCCGGAGGCCGGTGGAGATGCTGCATTTGCGCTGCTGTGTTACTGTCTTCCCCGCACGGCTTCTGCACGTACACGCAAGGCTGATGATCAGGAGTGAGAAAGAGGTCATGTGCGCGTGTCGAATTTTCGATATTCGGGCGTCGACACCTGTACTGTGATAGAAGCGCGCTCACTGCGGTCGTTCCACTGCTATGCTGTGGCATTCCTGACGTGCTCGTCCGCGCTACGGAAATACATGTGCGATCTCATGAAGGGCCCATCACTGTCTCAGGATGTCACCCTCTCACGCAGCGCTGCCGGGGGTGCTGCGAGGATGCCATCTAGAGCATCTGCGTTCCGGACCCTTGCTCGTGATCATCACTGGACGGCAGGATCCTGTCTGTGTATACCCTGTAGCATGAACATTGCGTGAGACTGCGGCGCCTGCCACATGGCAGCTACTGCACCATAGCCTCGTAGTGCATACGAACCCCCACCCCCGTGACCACACAAAACCTTCGGTCCGACTTTAGGAGTCGTGCCCTGGCCTTGCGCTCCGGTTGCGGTAATCGCAGCGCGACGAGCGCTGAGCGTGTAGTCGCATCGCTGCCTGGAGAGGCGTAGACGGCCTCTTGGAAAGATACTCAGCAACTTGACTGTCGTCAAGATGAGAGTTGGTCGCTGCGAGGGTTGCGCAAGGCCCGTGACGGACCGCGCTGATTTCGTCGGCCCCCCGGCTGCGTGGAGTTGCGTGGAGATGCAAGTGACCTGGCCCATGCCATCGCCACCCGCCTCATCGAGTTAGATCGACATGCATCGTCTCGTAGCGTGAGCAGGGATTCTCCACACGTCCAGCACACTGGGATCGAGAGGTTGCTGCGCGCAAGAACAGGGTCCCGTGTTGGTAGGCGCTGCTGGGCTGCTGCTGCTGCTGTAGACTGCTGTGCGTGGCTTGTACATCCATGTCTGCCTTTCCATCGCAATTCTACGTCTCGTCCAAACTATAGGCACGGAATTTGAATCTTGGACGAGGTCAGGCGACAGCAGTGTCACGCAGTTGATGGTCTTGGGACAGAGACACGACGATACATAAGATCGGAGTGGCATATGCCGTCGATGATTCGGGCAGGAATACAGAGCACGCGAGCAACGAGGACCCCAAGCAGAAGGAACAAGGCGACCACACTGCAACTTCCTCGAGACAGCTACTGGGACACCGAGGTCGCACTACACGCCCCGCTACCCGATACATCGCGGTGGTCACATCGCCAAGGACATCATATTGCGCGCTCCCACCAGCATGCCCGGTGAGGTCGCGATCACAGCCGCTCCTCCATCGGCAGAGGAAGTGGACAGTGAGACGGAGCAGAAGGAGGAGCTTGTAGATGGCGACCAAGATGGACACGACATCGGCGACTCGAAGCCGAAGAAGAAGCGGAGAATCATCAAGACCAGCGACAAGAAATATGAGTGCCCGGAGAAGGACTGTAACAAGATGTACTCGAGAGCGGAGCATTTGTACAGACATCAATTGAATCGTATGTACATGTCTCAGATAGCAGCGTCGCGGACTGAGTCCCGGCTCGCAAGTGGGGACACGAAGGCTGACTTGAACATCCACAGACACGCCAAAGCAGATCTACCGATGCGACTTTCCGGGTTGCGATAGAAACTTCGTGCGTGCAGATCTGTGTGCGAGGCACAAAGAACGCCATACAGCCAAAGGCTCTCACTTGCAGCGCAAAGACGCCTTCCTGAACAGCCAACGCGGGGAATCGTCCGGGTCCGCGCCACCGTCTTCACCAGACAAACTTGCAGCCAGCCACTCGCCTGTCGAGACGAATCACGCATATCGCCATGTAGCGCATCATTCCGAAGGCTATGCGGCGCCAGTGGATCAAGCGCAGCACTACCCGCGCATGAACGATGGCTACGCAGAGCAGGGCGCCAGCGAAGTGCCTTCCGCACATACGCAGCATGGCCTGCCGACTGCGATGGCTATGGACCCGCAGCTGACGAATGGCCATGTGCAGAATGGGTATGGGACGATGAACGAGTCGTACGCTCCGCCTACGATGATGCCGCCTGCTTCGGTGCCAGACCAGCGTCGCTTCAGCTTTGATGCGTCGAACTACAGCTCGCGGCCGGTTCAGACGAGTACTGCACAGCATACCGCCTACTATCAGCCGATAGCGACGCCACAGAATACAATGCAGCCTCCACCGTCCATCAGTTCGCCACAGGCAGTGGGTGGTCTGTACAGCCAGCCCTACCCTTCTCCAGCCAGCAACAACTACAGGACTCCGAGCTACAACAATCTACCACCACTGACAACGCCATACGGGTACGCACAGCCCGCCTACACACCACAGCAGAACGGGGGTCGCAACGGCATGTACGCCTCTCCAGCTATGACAGCTGCAGATCAGGGCTCAATTGGCAGTCGCGCGAACAGCGTCATGTACTACCCAGATATGGATGTGAACATGCAGCAGAATATTGCACTCCCAGTCTTCGATGACGAGATTGCTCTGAACCGCTCGCCTCCATTGGTTCTCAACGAGGACTTCCTCGCATCTCTCTTTGGACCAAACGGAATGCTACCAGACGCGCCAATGCCATCGCCACCACCACTAGATCCGCCAAACCCGCAGATGTACAACATGCCGTTGCCAAAGCTAGAGACTGATCAGCTGAGCCGAGAGCCCTCAATGCCAAAGCTCGAGTCTATGAGTCCGCCAATTCTGAGCGGGCTTGACATTAGTCTGAGGGAGAGTGCAATCACGGAGAAGAAACGCATGCGTCTGATTGATTTGGTGAACAAACGCTTCACTGACCCAGAGCGCATGCCGGACTGGCGATCTCGAGAAGAGATTATGGATGGCAGTATCAGCGATCCGAACCATGTCATGGGCATGAAAATGCTGAAGACGTTTATGACGAGCTACTGGGTGCATGTGCACCAGCAGATGCCGATCATGCACCGACCCACTTTCAACCCGGAAACATGTCCAGATCTGCTGATGATTGCGATGATGTGTCTGGGCGCGAGCTGTATAGAGCGGACACATGACCCAGAGTTGACGCAGAGATGTGCTGAGATCTCGGCATTCCTGGCTTACCACACGCGATGGGAGGTGTTCAAGGATGTGGAGTTTCGACCAACAGCCAAGCTGTGGACGTTCCAGGCCATGCTCCTGCTTGAGCTGTTCGAGAAGATGTACAGCACCCGCGCGCTACACGAGCGAGCACACATCCACCACGCGACGACACTCACAGTCATGCGCCGAGGCTCGTCACTGGTCGGTCGAAGTGCGATCAGTGAGTCGCCAGGTAATGCTAATGACCCAACTCGCACACCACCAGGACCTGATGGTAGTATCAACACTAGCGGTGTCAACACTCAAGATGGACGTTGGAACAGATGGATCACTGCTGAAGCTACTCGGCGCGCAGCCTTCGCAGCCTTCATTATCGACTCGACACACGCAACGCTCTTCGGTCACTCGGCGGTGATGTCGCCACATGACATCAAGCTTCCTCTGCCCTGCGATGAGGCACTGTGGGCCGCGACTTCGAGTGCTGAAGTACAACGAGTTGAGGCAAGCTTGGCAGCTAACGGTTTCAAGCCCACTTCATTCGTAGATGGCCTGAAGCGCACGTTGAATGGCCAGCGCGTCCGGACTAATACGTTTGGTCGTGTGATCCTCATGGCTGGTTTGTTGAACGTCAGCTGGCACATGAACCAGCGAGACCTACAAGTCTCGTCTCTCGGAGCCAATGGCACTCTCGGCAATCAGATGAAGTGGCGCGCACCCTTAACACGAGCTTTCGATTTCTGGCGAAGAGACTTTGATGACTCCCTGAGTAAGAACGAGCACTGGCTCCAGGTTGCCTCGTCCGGTCCATCCTCGGCTTCATCCTCGACAGCAGGCGGCCCGGCGTCCGCTATAGAGACCAGAGACTCTGTCTTCGAGTCTCGTACGTGCCTACACAGCTTAGCGCACATGGCTATGCACGTCGATATGATCGACTGCACCGTGTTCGCCGGCTCCGAGCGCGCACTAGGCCGAGTCGTCACGGAAGCTGACCGCGCTGCCGTCACGCGCAAGATGCGCGAGCAATGGGCGCCCTCAGCACGAGCTCGAGATGCGGTCTTTTATGCACTCCGCTTCCTCTGCGAAGTCCTGATACCCGATGAAGAGCTCGTGGCTAAGCGCCAACAGCAGCCGCCGCAACCTCCTACATTCGCCTACTCAGCCCGCGACGATTACCTCCTCAATCGCCCTTGGGTACTTTACTTTGCTGCGCTGATTGTATGGTCTTATGGCTATGCTCTAGATGGTCCGATCCGGCCGTCGAACTACACACTCACTTCGCGAGAGCTGCAGGTGTATGATATGCAGCGCTACCTCATTCGTGTCGGTGGCGTGGCGAGTCCGGACGACCTGGAGAAGCTGAAAGATCGGAACAGCTGTCTTGGTCTGCTTCTATTGTTGCGACAGTGTTTCAGGGAGCCGAGATGGGAGCTTCTGCACGAGGCTAGTGATTTGTTGGGCGGTTGCATTGATTTGTTGTTGCCTGGACATGCGCCGGGGTCGTTGAGTGGGGAGAACGTCTTGAGGGTATAGGGGATGAATCAGCTTGCTTCCGTCGTTCACCGCAATCGGACATTACGACGAAGGAGCCGCAAAGATAATACTACGGGCGCTTGTCAGAGTTTAAGCTGGGACGGCGAAGCACGATATTGGACGACCTCAGCATCTGGCACGGCAGTAAATGAAGAGGAGGCTGTCAGCAAAGTCCGACAGCATGTACACCATCAGCATGTGGATCCCGGAAACTGGAGCAGCATCTGCTCCCTTAAAAGTTTGGGAGGCATGTGTCGATACCCTCTTGCGCATCTTGAATGACGGTTGTAAGACAATAACGGCTGTATGCAGTGTATGCACTGAGGATAACACAGTAGTCAATTTCAGGACTCAATCGCATTTGAGTGAATCTGTCGCGGTCCTGCTGAGCAACTTGAGCTCTCAATAATGCCACTCACTGGGAGCGAGCCACTGTGTAACAAGTCATCCGTGGCGGCAAAGCATGCACAGCCCCACGGGGAGACTGCATGGTGGCTTCGCCTCATGTTGGGAGCGTACAGCCTGGTGCTTGACCGTGGATTGTACGCTCTCCAGACACCTCCCTCTCGACTCAATGGTTATTGCTATCTCGCTTGTTGATGAGCTCATCTTAGACCTCCCAAAGAACCTTTCCAGTCACTATATACACATTGGGCCGGAGCACACAAGATCTGCCAGAGACTCTAGCCCGGTGCTCAGAAATGGTCTCATGGGAAGAGAGAGTCCGGCGCAGACTGCCTGGGGGCGTTTCCCGCCGTGATGATGTAACAGCTGTAGCTTGACAAGATGACAGTCGAGACTCAAATGAACTGCCGATGGCAATGAGCCAGATGCAGCTGTCGCACCGCACTAATGTTCAGAGCTCAGCGTCTCGCCAGCTTGACGAACGCAGTTTAGTGGCTCTCCACGAAAGTCAAGCACGTTCTGGATCGGCGTCGATGCATCGTGGCCTTTCACCAGCTCGAAGTCGTGAAGCGGAGTATCTTCGCAGGGTAGCTTACCCACGAGATTTACAACGGCGTCGTTCTCCCCCTAGGTCATTTTTGACTAGAGAGGTAGCTCGACTAGACTTGCGAGGTCGTCAGCCTTACGCTGAATCATCCTCGGATGAAGAGGAGCCTGATTGCGATTCCTCCTCGGAGCAAGAGGAACTTCGACGAGTCTTGCGACGTCGTCAGCTAGAACGAGATTTGCGAGACCGTCGATCTGTTCCGAATCCTTGTTGGAGGTTGGGGACACCTATGGTCGCGGATCTGCAGTAGCCGTAGGCTCACGGTCGCTGCCACTACCTCCCAACGATAACAACGACGAGGACGACTTCCGCTTAGACATCGTCCGCTTAGACATCGGCGAATTCCGGCTTCTCACGATACGCCCAGGATTACCAAAGGCCCGAGTTGCGTGTACTATACGCAACTACCGCTCGTTCACTCGCTGCCCATCGTACGAGGCTATGTCTTATGCCTGGGGCAATCAAGCTGACGCCGGAAAAGTCTATGTTTCTATCGAAAGGGACGACGGTAACAAGATCGTCACCAGCAGAGAACTAGAGAAGCTGACCCTTACCGATGAGAGCCGAATTCATCGCTACATCTACGATAACCTAGCCAGTGATGGGTCATTCTCCGGCTGCACCAAAAGCTGCGAAGACGCATTACGGCGATTCCGACTGCCAGACAAGCCTCGTACTCTTTGGGTCGATGCCATCTGCATCAACCAAAAGGACAACGTGGAGAGAACTCGGCAGGTGCAGATGATGGGGCATATCTACCACAATGCAGAACGCGTCATCGCATACTCTGGCCATGCAGCGAGGCCCAGTTGGAACGATCTTCTCGGCTCAAGGTACTTCAAGCGCCTCTGGCCCGTCCAGGAGATCCTGCATGCGCGGAATATTCGACTCTATTACGGAGACTCATCTGTGGACTGGGACGTGTTATACAGGGCCTATGAAAGCTTGGAGAGCAAGACGGCAGACGTCGGCTCAACGGACTCGCAGTCAACAACGTCAGCGGCAGTGGAGCCATCAGACTTCTTCGAGCTCCGGCAGTGGTATCTCACCAATCCTCCTCGAGAATTTCCATTGTCAGTCGAAGACCAGCGAATACATAGGCGTCTGCCTTCTGTGGGCAGACTCGACGCATCACAGCTCGTCACGATACTGCGCATGACAGCAGCGCAGGAGTGCAAGGAACCGCTCGACAAGTTTTACGCAGTCCAGTCACTATTCTACGGAGAGCCATATAACAACATAGAGCCGAATTACAGCAAGAGTGTGCCAGACCTCCATCGGGAGCTTGTTCGAATCGTTGGCCGGAAGTATGAAAGAGAACTCCGTGCCCTTCTGCGTGTGCCTCCGGTGTGGAATAGATAGATTATGACGAGCGTGAGAACGTGAGCAAACATCAATCGCCACAGCGAATCCTCGATGTCAACTCATATTGTCAATTTCATGTGCTGTTTAATCTCGAGAACTTATGGAGTATCGTGAACTGTGTGACATTAATACCTCAGAAGCTTCCAATCCGCGATGGCCGGCACGATGGCCCGCGGAAATGAAGGGCTGGATAACATCTACTCAACTGCGTTGTCCTCATACATTGGCAAAAGGAAGAGTAGATCTCTCGACAGAGCCTGCGGCTCGTTACGGAGGATGGGCAATGACACGATGCTACTTCTTCGGCTGGATGCCCGTCACTCGCAACTCATGCATGAGATGCACCTCACTACAATACACTGCTTCACCAGGGCTGTGGTACGCGAGTGACAAATGAAGTGGACCACTCCGGATATCTGCATCGTCGACACTGCTAGTATAGACCGGACCGCGACAGCAAACTGCTCCTAACGCTGCCTAGGAGAGGCTCCAGTAAGATCGCACTCTCGCTGATGGCCTGAGTATGTACATACGATTGCGGTGCGGCATCTGATAGCATTGTCGTCCCTGGCGAGTTGCTGAGCGCTCCGCTTAGAAAGTCACCCCGTGTGTGGTCACATATAACCCGGGCTTTGTGCCAGGCAAACTCTAGAGATTGCAATATAGACGTAGAATCGACATCGAAGCCGGTGCAAGTGGTACTGTGAGTTGTTCAGGTTTTGGTAGAAGATTGTACATTCAGAAACCCTCCATATATCTATCAGATCTTTTCAGAAGGCAACAAAAAAACACGCATGCCTCGATCGCGACTCTTCGTCGCGAGAGTAGTAGTAATCTCATCATCCCTTCGCCCTCCATTCTATGCTTTCCGCTCAGTTCCAGCCTAAGCTATTCTCACTCATGACCGGCGCACTGATGCCCTGTTCCCTCACACTCCGCCCATTCGAACTACCAGCACTATTCCTGCTCCCTCTTGCAGCGGAACTCATCGCGCTGCCTGAGGCCGTGCGTCCGTCACCGCCGCTCATGAAGTAGCCTCCCATGCCACCGCCGACAGCGCCGTACTGCGCCATCTCCGGTCTGCCCGCAACGGCAGGGACGGAAGATGAGCGCTGGTGCGATTGTCTTCGCTTGCGGTATCGGCGGGCAACGTAGATCATGGCTGCTGCGTAGACGGCTGCACCGCAGGCGGCGCCGACACCAATGCCGACGCTTGTACCGCGTACGGGTTGCGAGGCACCGGAGTCAGCGCCGATAGGCGCACCGTCGCCGGCTGACGAGGAGGTTGTGGCTGCTGGGTTGTCAATCGCTGTCTGGGAGCCATCGGTCGTGGAGCCTGGTTGTACTGGCAGCGAGGGATCGACCATGCTCATCAGTGTTCGCACAGCAGCACTCGGGTTACCGTAGATGCTCGACACCGGAGTGTGGAGGTTGAGCTGGAGCTGGTCGACCATGTCTGACGGAACATAAGCCTGTGCCAAGGTCTTCATGTAGCCGAGCTGCTTCGACGTGTCGTAAGGCACGAGAGCGTTCATCTTGACATGTGCAGGATCAATACCCATGCCGTATGCGAGACCTTGCGGCAGGAAGGCGAAGATCTGTGAGATGGCTGTGGGGTTCTGGGCCACGAATCGGTAATTGAGGCCATAGTTGAAGGCGACTTGAACAAGGGTGCCGTTGACTTCCTCTGGACTGGGAACGCCACCAGGTGGCTGGATCATGCGTGGCATACCTGTTGGGAAGCCAGTGGGCGCCGTCGAGGTCGATGAATCGGAGACCATAGCAGTGCCGGAAGCTGTCGTCAAAGTGCTCGAAGGCGCGAAGACAATGCTCGTCGACACGGGCAACGAGGTCAGAGTGTCTGTGCCAGTTGGCAGGATCGAGTACGGTGCCGGGCTTGATGTCTTGATCGACGTCACAGAGCTTAGCGTGTCTGTGCCAGTGGCCGAAGAGAAAGGCCCCGTGTCTGTCACAGTGAACGAGGAGATACTACTCGTGGGCGATCCCAGGACCACGGAAACATCGCTCGTGCCGACTGTGATGACAGTTGTTGTCAGACTGGCACTTGAGGACTTGGACTCGGTGGCAGGCAGTGCAGTCGTCATCGTAGCATTGGTTGAGGGATTTAGGTCAGTGGTGGCGCCGGCAGTCAGTGGGATTGAGGTCGAGATCGTGGACGCGGCGGTAGATGTCTTGGTCTCACTCTCGGGAGTGGTGACAGGCACAACGACGCTGCTGCTACTGCTGCTCGACGTCGCTGACGAGGCTTCTGTACCAGTACTGGCTGTGGAGGAGACCGATGCGCTCGAAGAAGACCTGCTGCTCGACGTTGTGCTGTCTGTCGCGACCGGAGTGCTGGTTGCAGTGGACGTAGCGTCTGTGCCAGTAGCGGTGGCCACTGTAGAAGTGGCAGTGGTGTCTGCCGCGCTGGACGCGCCAGAGCTAGTAGTAGCGCCACTGCTGGCTGCGGGAGAGCTTGATGCAGCCGAGGACGAGGGCGACGCCACCAGCGTTTCTGTGGAGGTAGCCACCGATGAAGAGCCAGACGAAGACGTCACAGGCACAGGAATCGCAGTCACGCCATCGCTGCCAGTGGAAGTGCTGAGTGTGAATACCGGTGCAGTAGTATCCGATACAGGCACTGGAATCACTGTGACAGAGCCGTCTGAGTTGGTGATAGTGGTCGACGTGTAAGACACTGAAGCAGTCGCGGGGGCTGTTGTGAGTGGTGCAGTCCCGAAAGCGCTCGTTGGTACCGTTGTGGGTCCAGCAATGGTCAGCTCAGTCGTGGGGATGGTGGATGTAGGCACTACGCTGGACAGGTCCGAAGCCAAAGAAGACGCTGCGCTCGACAAAATGCTGCTGTAGTCTGCAGAGAGCGAGCTAGCCAAAGCCGAGTCGGTGATTGTAGCAGCGATGCTACTCAGCTCAGAGTTCAGCGAGGACGACAAGCTCGAGAGGGCAGCCGTAGCAGCGCTCGTAATGGAAGCTGGCACACTCGTCGGTGCGCTGGTCCCGTTACTGGTGGCGTCTGAAAGGGCAGACGATGCTACCAACGATGCCACACTAGACGCTTGCGACGCTGCCGAAGACAACACGCTGGACAGGTCGGTAGCAGTCGTTGCTGCGCTCGATGGTGTGGAAGCAATGCTCGATGGTGTAGAGGTGAATAGAGTCGGCACAACGCCAATGCCTGGAATACTCGTCGTTGTGATGATCACGGTGCCATTCGGCGCAGTGGTCGGCGACGCGTCGGAACCGGTCGGTGCTGATCCAGGTTGCGTGGAGAGCGATGGTAGCCCGGAAGGCCGTCCACTTCCGAAAGGCGCAGTGAAGCCGAAACCATCACTTTCAGTAGGTCGCCCAGGCGGTCCGGGCTGTCCATCCGCGAACGCAGTTACATTTGCGGCACTTGGCGCAGTCACGCCTGCATCTGCTGCAGACGAAGTCGGTGAAGTCGTGGGCCCTTCAATGACTGTCGACAAGCCGACAATGATCGGACCCGTAGTGGAAGACGAAGAGGTTGTGACAGGTGTCGATGCCTCTGTGGTGGCGGGTGCAGTGGGCACGACTTCCGATGAAAGACCAGGCCCTGCAGAGGCCGATGGCGAAGACGTTGGCTCAAGCGTAGCCGACCTTGAAGAGATGATCTCAGTCGATTCCCTGCTCGTCGGAAGTACAAAAGGCGGCTCGAAGCCGCCAGTCGGTGCAGTGCCCGGGAATGTTGGGGATGGCTGGTCCGAAGGGAACACACCTGTCGGCGCTCCAAACGCAAAGAGCGTAGTGTCACTCGCACTGGTGTCCGATGCGACGCTTGAGCTCGACCTGAAAGTCGGCAGTACGATGATACTTGGGAAGCTATTGCTCGGCGCAGTACTCGGATCGATCGGACGTCCAGGAAATCCTGCGCTTGGCACGAAAGAGCCGGTGGGCGGCAGTGTCGTAGTCTCGCCAGACGACACAACAGAGCTCGATGTGGTACTTTCGGTCGTAGTCGCCGCCGAGGAGCTCGTGCTACTGCTCAAGCTTGATATCGAGCTGGAGTAAGCGGTTGGGTTGATTGAACTCGTAGTGTTGAACCTCCTGGTGAAAGACGGGAAGCGTCTTGTGCTCGAACTGCTGCTGCTTGTGGTCGGAACCTCGACCACGGAGGAAGTAGCCGTGGTTTCCGGCTCTTCTGGCGTAGGCGACTCGACTGTGCTCGTTGTGGTCGGCCCCGCCTCCGTGCTTGTGGTAATAGGCTCCGGGCTCGGTTCAGGCGGAGTTGTTGCGACAGGTGTACTTGTCGGAGTGCTCGTAGCTGTCGGACTTGGAGTCGAAGACGGGGGCGTCGGCAACACGATAATACTCGGCAAGCTGCTGCTTGGAGAGCTCACCACAGAAGGGCTCGTGCTCGTGGAAATCGTGATAGCAGCCACAGAGCTCGAGGTGGACGATGTCGTCGGTATAGGCACGGGCGACCCAGTCTCTGTGTATGTTATGGTGTACGTCGCCGTCTGTGCCGTTATAGTTGTCGTACCCACTCGCTCCGGCTCAGTGTACGGAGCATACTCAGGGTAGCCGTCTGCTTCTAAGCTTTCAATGTACGCTGACATCACGGGATCATTGGAAGGCGCAGGCATTGTCTCGGTCACGGTCTCCGTCGAAGTGATGGGTGGCTCTGTCGTCTCTGGAGGCGGCATTGTAATGTTCCTGAACTGCCGTTGCTCGAGCGCTCGAGGCACGTAGTACTTCGGTCGTTCTTGCTGTGGTTGTGCAGGTGCCGCTTGCGCGACTGTGAGAGGGCCATGCATCGACATGACGGCCAACGCGGCCGCCCATGCTGCTGATGATGTGCGCATGACCGGAAATTAGTGTACTTAAGTGCGCGAGGCGCAGAAACGAGGTAGTGAACTGTAAGATATCAGTATCGTGCGTTGTGCAAATATAAGCACGTGTCGTACCGTGTGAAGTTGGCTGCAAACGAGTGTGGTTGACGGTTCGTCAAATGTCGAAAATGCGAGTGGTCAGACTCGCTTCAAGCAGGTTGTGCGTGCGTCCTAGTACATGCTAGACCCGCGAAATGCAATGACAGCAAAGCGTACTTCGAGATGCGTGACACGTGGTCGAGCAAGTGAAGCCTGTGCAGTCGGAGGTAGATGCCGTTGATTGTGCAATTTCGCCCAGCGAAGTGTCAAAGAAATGCGCGAGGTCCAGCTCGATATGGACAAAGAGATGTGCACTCGCAATGCCTTTCAACACTCCCCGCCGTTCTCGTCCAATCAATGGCACTGCAGTCCGGTTGTTGTGCGGATTGTCCGGCGCGGTCACGTCGTGAGGGTCGCTATCCTCTCATATGCGCCCGTATGCTGTCTGCACTTATCCCGCAGTATTCGCAATAAGCTCGATATCAGAGGCCGTGTAATAAATGTGTCGTCGCAATGAAAGCGTGTCAAAGAATGTGATGCGGTCCGTCCGACGTGCGTGACGAGGCTGCGAATGAGCAAGAAAGGGGTGGTGTGCAGGCGAGGGGGAGACCAGGGATGCAAGAAGGCCTGGTCGTCGACAGCGGAGCGGAGGTGGACAACAGCGGCGGTGTCGTAAATGCTCGCTGGTCGAGAGGCGTCCGGCGGTGAGGTGGAGAGAGGTGTGCAGCGGGTGCGTGAGAAGGGATGCAGTGGATCGCCAACGTCGGGGCAAATCTAAACGGGTGCGCTAGTGGAGTGGGTAGCGCCTGCTAATTTACAATTTCGGACAGCGGGCTAGGGTCAGGATCCTCCACATCCCATTGTCTGCCACTATGCTCGTATTTCTGCCTAATACTGGCGACGATACTTCCGCTGCGTGGCAGTGTAAATACTGTGAATACAATTACTACCTAGAGAGCAGACAACGAGTGGAAACGCTGCATTCCTCGCCCTACGATTGATGGACCGGCTGTAAAAAGCCAATGTCTGCAATACCTTGTCGAATCTCAGCAAATTAGAGTCAGCCGGGGCACCCTGGACCTTCCATGCCGACACCGTTTCAGAAAACAAATGCCCGACCTGGCCCACAGTCCAGAAAGCCGGTAGACTGCCGACGGACTCGACCATCGATGTCGCAAGGCATACAATGAGTGGTATTTCTCTCATCTATGGCATCGCACCGGAGCTGCAGATGTCGCCTCGCACTTCGGAGTATTGATTGCTATTTATCGATTCCTTCTGCCTGACTTTGCACTAGCAGCGGGCGGCGCCTGGAAGTACCTTGCGAGTCCTTGGCAAATGCGATGACATAGCGAACCCCAACCCGTTAACGACGAAACGCTGCACCCTTGACCTGCTCTCAGCGTGGCTCGAACGTCTGCCGCATGTCGCAGTAACGTCCGGCAGAATATTCGAGGCAACTCACGCGGCAGACGACATGTTCTGCAGAACGTTACGAGAACAGCAACATCTCTGGCCGCGTCAGCCCGCTTTCATGCAGGGCCGTTCAATAGTAGCTACCCACACTTGCATACGGGCGCCCAAGCGGCTGAAGCAACCACAGCAGCGTGTTGAGACCACGTTCTTTGTTCGACGGACTTTGCTGTGGCGATGAGATGAAAGGTGGTACAGCTTTGCTTTTCCGTTTTCTTCGTGGTGTTACAAGTTGACGCGTGAGTGCGAGTGCTGAGGTCAAAGAATACTGGTGATAGATACGAGTGGACCTCACAGTCACAGCTGTGGCAGCGTCGTAGACCTTCGGCTTCGGCGTCTTGCACTGTAGGGACTCGATAACACATGTAAGTCTGGTCTTCAACCAAATTCTCTGGCTAGCAGAGTCTTCTCACGCGTTCCCAATCCGAACAATGCCAATCCCGACTCTCGTGTCATCGTACTACCTGACATGTCCCCTCCGCACGAGCCGACGCTTGTCGGCGCGCACAGCAGACGCGCAGACACGCTGTCAGCAAGCATGGAGAACCGGCCGCCTGGTTGTCATCAGCGTGGCGGAGGTGACTTGGCGTGCAGTGCTGACTGGGATGTCACTGTACTGCTTGGTAGGGGATGGAGATGTGTGGCCAATTCCACGGGATGGAACAGTAGATGCGATTTACGAGCGTGGTTGCAGAAAGTGAGACTGTGCATGCGCCTCCAGCGATAGACCTGGACAGTAGTCTGCCAATAGACTGGTCAAGATATTAATGCAGTACTGATTAGGCCCAACACTCACGAGTGTGTCGCTCTTGTGGCAGGCTCCATCACATGCACTCTTCCAAGAGTTTTCGAGCTGGTTTTGCACGTAGGGTTAGTGTTGGGGTTGTTATCCCCGCAAAAGCTTATGCACCTGGGCGAGCTTGCCTTGTTGATGCCTCGTGATTATCATCTTCACCAATCACTTATATAGTCGCCTTATCGTTGAGTCACCTTACATGTTTACAATGGCGTTCTGAGACACCGTGTCTCCCTGGCCACCATCCCGCCAGCCTTGCCACTGCCATTTCCCGCTTCTCCCTCGCGATGGCCCTCCCCTCTCCACCCCCATCGCAAGACTACTTCTCGCCGGCTAGAGGACCGAATGCGCATCTCTTCCTCCCTCCCAAATCGCCCGCCTCGATCTCAGCTACCCCCACATACGCGACATCAGCAGACTACTTCTCGTACGGCAATGGAGGGCGGAAGCGCGCAAGACCAGACTCCTCGCACGGGAACCCACAGGCAGATGTGCTCACGCGAGCTTGGTCACGAGGAGAGGATGCGGTAGCAAGCAGTGTGGACTTGTCAAGCAGCGGAATTGGAGCTAGCACGGCACCCGTCAACGAGCGGTACAGACTAGCAGGCGGCTTCGACACCCCTGGTCTGCTGGCACATGCCACATGGGAGACACCCATAGAGCAAGACATCGATGCGCGGCGGCGGCTGGTTCCTAGGACGAGCTCTTACAGTCACAGCGCGACGATCACGGGCGCCCTAGCGCGGGAACGAAATGGCGCAGCGCGAATGCACTCATCACCAAACGGGCAGTCGCAAAGCTGGACGCGCTTCGCATTCGGGCTGGTGGGGAAAGCATTCACTTTCGGCACGACAGTTTTTACAGGCTTCATCGCAGGCGGCGGAAGGACATATACTCTCTCCGACGCCTCTCCTTGGGCAATTGGTGCTCCCGCCTTCTCACACGAGAAGGCATCCACCCCCTTGCCTGGCTCCTGGCGATCCGACGAGTTCCTAGGAGACTTCGAACAGGATAACCCGATGTCGCCACCTTCTTCCGCTCTAGCTAGACCCGCCATCAAGCGACGACAGACTGATCGTGACTCCTGGGTTGTGGTCAATACACCCGATCTTGCGGAAAGCACAAGTCCGAAACGCAAAACAGCTCCACGGCCAAGTCTCGCATCCCGCGTATCAAGTCGCCGAAGTATCCTCGCCGCGCCTGTCCGTCGCCAAAGCTCAATTATCTCACATACCGGCAGCCCTGCGCGGTTAGCAACAGCTGCTAGACCGAGCTCGAGGCACAGTCTCGGTGGTGCAGCAGAGCTTAGTCCAGATGCGGAGAAGTTCGTGAAGAAGCGTGTGCGAGAAGAGAAAGCTGCGGAGAGGGTGATGGGAAGCATGGGACGAAGGATGGAAGCGTTGATCAGGCAGGGGCAGCAGGCGTTGGGCACGAAGGTGGATGTTGAGGGAGCTGGAATGGATGATGATGATATGGACGGGTGGTAATTCTTGGTGGCGTGGCCGTGAATGGCGGTTACTTGACGGGCGTGTGGTGAACGGAACTGAGAGAGCGCGGGACTGGATGCATGCAAGGTTTAGATGGGATTGCGAACGATACCCCTTTGGCGTACAGAGCTTGCAGCGCACAGTATGCAGACTCTCTTTATGGATGTACAGATCATAGATTAGCAGGGCGCTGGCAGAGACAGCAGCGACGACTGATACAAGACGACGAGACACTGCGTTATACTCCATGCTTGCTCTGTCACTCGAGTCCTCAATATTGCTTCTTCTCGATGCTGCTATCGTGAATGCATGTACTGACCGAGGCCCCTAAGCACAAAGAATGTCCCCATGCCAAAAGTACACGTAAGCACAGACCAACCACTTCACAACACTTGTATTTGTCCAGTCCATGTCCCCCATCCTTCACATCCTCACATACTCCCTCTTACACCCCCCTCCAATCCCGCTCTCCTCATCGCTCCCCTTCCTACTCCACACAACTCCGTCACGATGTCTACAACCCCCAATCCCGCCATGGCGCCCAAGTCCTTCAGCACATCCCTCTTTGGCCAGCTGAAACGGAGTAACGCCAATAAAATCTGTTTCGACTGCGGCGCACAAAATCCTACTTGGTCGAGCATACCGTTCAGTATTTATCTTTGTCTGGACTGCTCGGCGAATCATAGGAATTTGGGGGTGCATATTAGTTTTGTTAAGAGTGTGAACCTTGATCGTAAGTGGATCTCAATATCTCCGAGGTGAAGAGAACAGGAGACTGTAGCACGGATGAGAGACAAGGGTGTGGTATAGGGCGCCGGCATGGTAGAGTGAAGTTGAGGAGTTTGGAAAGGGGAACCTATCGACAACGGGGGAGGACGGAGGTGGATGGGATGAGGGTTACGGAGAGCGTTAGGGGGATAGATCGGCAGCGACTAACTTTTGCGACAGAATGGCAATGGGATCAACTGCGGCGGATGAAAGTCGGTGGCAACGAGAGTGCGACGAAGTACTTTCAGACCCATGGTGGGAGTGCGGCGCTTGCGAGTAAGGATCCCAAGACAAAGTACACCAGCACAGCGGCGACGAAGTACAAGGACGAGCTTGCGAGGAGGGTGGAGGCGGACATCAGGAAGTACGCATATCCTCATGAGTCGCGATCAACGCGGCGGAGCATAGCTGACATGCGAATAGAAACCCAGAGAGCGTTGTCGTAGAAGACGGCAGCGAAGAGAGCGAAGGTACAGGCACCAACACACCCGCAGGTGGCGAGGATGACTTCTTCTCCTCGTGGGACAAGCCCTCGATCAAACGACCCAGCAATCCTCCATCTCGAACTGGCACACCTGGCATAGGCCGCACAGCATCACCTTTCCTTAGCGCGAACGCAAACGGCAATGGCACAGCACGTCCAAAATCACCTCTAGCACCGACAGACGCACCCGTCGCCCCATCAACAACACGCACAACTTCCTCCTCTGCGCTACGCAAGACTGCCGTCTCAAGTAAACCTAAAGCGCACATCCTCGGTGCGAAGAAAGCCAAGCTGGGCGCGAAGAAAGTGGATGCAAGTCTGCTGGACTTTGACGCAGCCGAGAAGAAGGCGCGGGAGGAGGCAGAGCGGAAGGAGAAGCTCGGGTATGATCCTGATGAGGAGAGTGCGCCCGTCGCTGCAATTCCAGCTGCGCAGACAGAGAGCAAAACTACGATACTACAGCCTACGCCGATAAGTCCGCCGAAAGCTGGGGGATTCGGGAGCACAGCTGGGAGAGGGGCCGACAGTGTGGAGAGTTTACAGACGAGTGTGAGAAAGCTTGGGTTCGGGCAGGTGGGAGGTGGAGGAGGAGCTGCTGCTGGGAAGCCCGCGCAGAAGGCCATGGGGTTCGGGGCTATGAGTCGTGCGCCAGTGCAAGGTGAGCTCGCCAAGATATCCACCACGGGCAGGCTTATACTGACGAAACACTTCAGATGATTCAGAGCGCTTCGCCCGCGAAAAGTTCGGCCAGCAAAAAGGCATCTCCTCAGACGAGTTCTTCGGCAAAGGTACTTTCGACCCCTCGGTACAAACTGAAGCGAAGCAACGACTCGAGAACTTCTCTGGCTCTAGCGCGATCTCCTCGAACGCTTACTTTGGGCGGCCTGAGGAGGAGGCTGGAGAAGGTGGAGCAGGAGAGTACGGCGATCTGGAGACCGCAGCCAAGGACTTCGTCAGGAAGTTTGGGATCACTGCAGGCGATGACCTGGAGAACCTGGGTGCTATGCTAGGTGAAGGGGCGAAAGGACTGCAGGGGGCGGTGAGGAGGTACTTGAATGGGTAGGCCTGAGTGCTGCGATGGGCACTGGAGTGAGATGGAGGAACATCAGAGGCGACTTGTGCTAGACTTTAGCGATAGATGAGGCACTAGGAACAAGGGCTTGGCATATCTACTTCGGATCGAGTTTCTCCGAGAACCCGGTGTTTACCAACGCGCTTTTCGCGTCACAACACACGTGCCACCACCGCAGACTGAACATCCCAGCATTGCATATCGTAGATCTTACTTGCTGTGCCGTTATCGCATTACTGCAAAGGATATTGCGCACTTCAAGCGCAAATCTTACACCAAGTGCGCCCACCCAATGCCCGCCCGCGCCTCAACAACAGTAGCAACCACGACCCTCCCCCCACCTACCCACCCAGATCAATCTCCCGACTCCGAAGACGACCTCGCAACAGTCGCCGCCATCTCGAGTGCCGCCAACCGCCGCCAGACACTCAATACTCTAAAGGCGACGAAATTCCACACAGCCATGCGCAAAACTACTACCGCCAAGGGCGCGACGAAACGCAAGACGCCTGCACAGGCGCTGAAAGACCGCACGAATCTGCAGGACGAGGAGACGGATGTGGTAGAGATGGCTGCCAAGAAGCCTGCAGCGAAGCGCACGAGACGGGCGGCGGAGAAGGTCATTCCGGAGACGCAGGCGGATCCTGTTGAAGAGGAGGGGGAGGCGGAGCACAGTATGGAGGACGCCGTCGCGCCTTTACCTGCTGTGCGGCAGACATCTCTGCAGCCGAGGGCTTCTGTGCGGGCGACATCGGTGACGGCTGGGCACCCAGCGCCTAGGGACCGGAGTAACAGCGCTTCTGGCACTGAGCGCGAGCGTCGCGGCGGGGACCCACAGCTTCGCCGGCAGCTCAATGATATCACGCGCAAGTACGAGAATTTGAGTCTGAAGTACCAGAATTTGCAGGCGCTGGGGAGTTCGAACGCGGAGACGAATTTCGAGAAGCTGAAGCGGGTTAGTGATGAGAAGGCCAAGAGCGCGGAGGCATTGATCGAGAGTCTGAGGAAGGAGGTCGCGGAGTTGAAGAAAGCTGGCAAGGGGAGTGGAGTGTCGGCGGCGGAGGAGAAGGCTGTGGTGAAAGAGCGGGAGAAGGCTGAGAGGCTGGAGAAGGAGAATAGTGAGCTCCGGGCACGGATTGCCGAGTCGTCTGCTGAGGTGAAGACGCACCTAAATGAAGTCAAGGCGCTAGAGGCGAAGGTCGCAGCTGCGAGCGCGGCCAGAGCGGTACCTGTGAACGCCACAGAAGCCATGCGCGACGCAAAGATGAAGGAGAACCTCTACGCCGACATGACTGGCCTGCTAATCCGCAACATCAAACGCCGCGACGAAGGCGACGAGTACGATTGCCTCCAAACCGGCCGCAACGGCAGTGCGTATCACCCCACCCCTCTCCTTTTCCTCCCCCCTCATTCCCACCCTTACTAACCTCCTTTGCCAGCCCTCCACTTCCACATCACCATCGCACCCGATGGCAGCGCGACCACCACCCCTGGCGCAACCCAGAGTCACGATGACATTGAGTTCGAGTACGAGCCCATGCTTGATGAGGGACGGGATGCGGATTTGATTGAGATTCTACCGGATTACCTTGCGGAGGCTATTCAGTTCCCAAGGTTCCAAGCGCCGCGGATGTATCAGAAGTTGATTGAGTGTATGATGAAGAGGGTTGTTGTTGGGGAGTAGAGCTGCGAAGTGGATCGTGGGTCGCTGAATGTCCGGCGCGCGAGGGCGGTAAGGCTGGAGGAGATGCTGGCCCCAGTCTGTGTCCATCGCGGCGGAAGTTCGTACAGAGAAGGACCTCTCACGGTTGGGCATTCGAGATTTGGCCCTATTGTGGCGTTTGGGGGCGCGGATACCTAGGCTTGCGACTTTGAACTTCAAGACTCTTTCTACTGCTTCCTTCGACGTCTCCTCTTCGCCTTCTGACTGCGGACCTTTCTCTCTTGCCGAGTTCCGCTTCCATGCGCGTTCCTTCTCCATGTCGGTTGGAAGGTTGTGTCACCACACTCCGAGCTGACTTCAGCGGCATTAGACTGCATGGCGACGCTGGCACGGCTCTCGGACCTGTTATTTCAGCTCACATCTAAATGGTGAGCTTGTAGGGCTTGTTGAAATTTCGTCCCTTCAGACATCTCAAGGGAGCTTCCATTCCCTCGTCTGCCTCCCTCGAAGTCGCCTCCGTAGACGGCTTGTGATGAGGTACGCAATGCCGACCAGCGCCGCCAGCAGAAGTGCACCTCTCCAACTCCTGGCCTCCTCCACGTGCCCAAGCGTGGCAGTGTCAACGAACCCTCTGTGTAGCACTTCAGTAACCCCGCCGGCCATCTCCCCCAGATCCCCGTCGACGGCCAGCACCCTCAGCTTGTTTGCGCGTCGCCACTCTTCCGGCACATCTATCGTCGTTTCGAACCCCGTCTTCTCCACCTCGAGCACCTCCCTCCATCTCCCTTCCCTCTCGTCCCAAGCCTGCAACACCCAGCTCCTGACCTCAGTCGCACCATTCCAGCTCACCCACACTTTCCCGCCGTTCCTCTTTGCAGCAGGCTTCCACTTCGGCTTTCCCACCCAGCCCTCGTACTCGTAAGCGCGATAGCTCTGCGCATCGGCTTTCTCCCAAGCCGAAGAGGCGCTGAAGCGTAAGTCGCAGATCAGAGTGCCGTTGGGGTGGAATGTGGAGACGATGGCGTTGATGCCGTGGCCCATTAGCAAGTGCGGGAAGGGCGAGGTGAGGAGCTGGAGGGAGCCTTGGGAAGATGAGCGAGGGGCGAGGTGGTTGGTATAGGTATTCAGCACGCGGACTGAGTATGGGTGGGAGAGTCGGCTGATCGCGGCGACCTTAGCTATGTCCGCAACGCTCAGAGAGGACAGGATCGGAGTCGCGCCGCGGTCGGGAGCTGGGACAAGCGTAGATATGGCAGGCAGAGGCCATGCGAAGGTGAGCTCTAGCAGCATGCCCCGAGCGTTATCGGGCCCGTACTTGTAATCCCAGTCCTCTGCCGCGTTATCAAAGAGCGACATGAGCCTTACTGTCTGCCCCTCGACTCTCTCCGGCGGTTTGTAGAAGTCTTTGAACGGTCCATGGTCTACCCAGCGAGCGTCGTGCTGCCAGGCGAAGTTCAACGCATCGCCACTGGATAGATCGGCGAAAGTGTTGTTCTTACCGCCTAGAATCCAGAGAAGCTCGCCGGTCTTTCCGCAGATGTAGTACACCGCGTGGGTATACCTCGCACTCATTAGGTAATTGCCAGCTGCGTCCTTCTCCACGGAATTGAGATGCCACGGATCATACGGACTATCCGCCGTCCCATCGTTCAAACCAACCAGCGGCTTATAGCTAGCCCTCAACTCCAAGTGCTCACTAGCCCTCCACTCCCACACCGTCTCGCCGCCCTCCAATCGAATCTCCCGAACGACGCAATCCCAGATAAACTGATTCCAGACATCGTTGAACCTCCTCCCGGCAGGCCGAACGTCGAAATTGACAACCTCGAAGACAATCACCAACGCAGTCCCACCAGGCAGAATAGTAAATTCATGTAAATCCACTCCCCTCCCCTTCTCCCCTCCTCCGACTCTCGCCACTACCTCATAACGATGATCCAGAACCCACCACTCCCCACTGCCATGCCCTCGAATCCTGTCGTCGCCGAGCCAGAACGTGAGGACCTTCTCGCCTTTCCAGGTCTGGACTTGAAGATTGTAGGCTTGGCCTCCGAAAGCGTTATCAAAATGGTGCATCCAGACCAGCTCGCCCTGGGGATCTAGGATCATGGGGCCGGGGGACTTGATCTTGTGTCCCTTCGGTGTGAGGAAGAGGTGAGAGGTAGGGGAGAAGCATAGTGGCGACCATTTCGCAAATTGGACTTTGGGGGAACGGAGGGGAGAGGAATGGAAACCATGGATAGGATAGGAGCCCTCGGTTCCAGAGTCTAGCGTGACATCGAATTGTGGTGGAGACCCTTGAGCGAATACTGCTAAGATGACACTTGAGAGCAGAGCCAAGATCAATACAAGAGACAGCATCGTTTCCTTACGCTAAGTGCATATCATCAGCTCCAACTCCAGTCTGTCCGTCGAATTCATTGTAGCCGCATCCAACGCGTTGTCTAGGGCTTCATGACTGAAAGAAGTCATCTCTAGGCCATGTCCAGCAGTCAAAGAAATGTCGTCCTTGTAGCTCATAACACGAGATGATGTGGTCGGGTACTCGGCATGGGCCATCAAAGTCTAATCGACCAGCCAGAATAGGAGCACCACGAAGCTTTATACATACATCAATGAGATGAGAGGTGGAAGCGAAAAGCTGTCGCATCATGTGCATTACGATATCTGTAGCGCTACTCGCCAAGCACCATCGCTCCCCCGCCTCCCAAAGATGCAAAGTGTTGTTGTTCATCATCAGTCATCGCGTCTCATGGCCGTCGAAACCCCGTCCCAAGACCGCCCAACTCCAAGCTACCTCGATGTCTGTACCGTCGTGCCTGTCACCTGGGATGAACCCATATAAACATACCCGCCCCAATGCCTCACTTGTACGCCCGCCAATTGATCATCCACCATAGTCTGTATCCTCAGCAGGAGTTCCAAGTCGCCTTCAACGCTCAGCAGCCGCCTAAGCAAGCTATGCGGCGACTGCTTCCGCATCAAGCGCTTCATTCTCGGTCTCGGCGCTCGCACCCGCGGCAGCATCTTCTGTTCCTTCTGCAGGCTTCTCCTTCTCATTCACGCCCTGGCCGCGGCAGAGAGGGCAGGAGTTGCGACCTTGTGTGAGCCACTGTGAATGATGTTAGCTTTGAGAATTCACTGTGGGTCGCGATGAGGGTGTTACGACTTACCGTATCAATGCACTCCCGGTGATAGAGATGCCCGCACTTAGCCAGCCGCCTCGCGATCTCCTTGAACTCGAAATCCGAGAGGCACACAAGACATCGTTGCCCTTGCTCGAGAGTCACACGTTCGGGCTCGTCAGCTCCCAGTGCTGTAGTAGCCACGGCGACCAACTCGGCTGTCTTTGCTGCATCCTCCGCATGCTCGACAACGATGATGTCGTACACGCCACCAGCAGACTGCACGTCTTCCTCGCTTGCAACAGGCGCCTTCGCTGGTCCAAGTAGTGCGGACAACAACATCATATCCTCGTACGTCGGGTTCTCAGTGAAGAGACTAGGTGTTGTTAGAATGGGGTGATTCTCGGGATAGCTGCCACCCAGCACGTAGATAATCCAGCTTCGACTGTCAGTGCTGCTTCTCCTGCCCTCGCGTTCGTTGTCAGCGGCGGATGTGCTCGTTCGCGAAAGTGGAGGGAGATTGTCTGGCTCTACGACGCCGTTTCGACGAGGGTGACCAGAGGCGAAGCGAGGATAATGAATGTTCGGCGCAGTATCTGAGCGCCGATGTGAGTTGCGGAATGAAGGGGAGGGGGAGCGGGGAGAATGTGAAGAGAGGAGGTTGTCGGAGCTGCGCGTCGAGTGGAGGGAGACTGTCTCCTCGGTGTGACTCGATAGCGGACTCGTAGCGCTGCGGTGTAGAGCAGAGTTCCGCCGCGAGTCAGTGGAGAAGTCTCGGAGGCTGTTGGCGACGAACGAAGCCGGGCGCGAATGAGATGGCGTGGTATTGCGACTCGAGATCCTACTAAGCTCTGGAGATGGCGAAGCTGGTGTTGCGGGTGGAGGACGAGGCTCGAGGGCTGAAGTCGAGGAGGCGATACTCCAAGGCCGCTCACGGCGACGGTCTGGTGATCGATGATCACGTTGGTCATCGTAGCGATCATTGATACGGTTGCGATTCATGCCGAAGCCGCCCATGCTCGCTCTGCGCCGCGATCTGAAGCTTGTGCCATTCTGGGGCGGACGTAGGATGCTGTCGATGCTGTCATGACCATGCGCTCCAAGCGCGTTGGCTGGTAGAGGTGAGGGAAAGTTCCCTAGAGCGTCGATGAAGGGTGGCAGCTCATCGACCGCGCTTCCTGAGCCCGTACTGGAGTTCGGGTTGATTGAGCGGATGCCCACAATGATGATCGGCACCATGCGGCCGTCAGCAGCGGAATCCTCTGCACTCTGTCCACGCAGTCCTGGCTGAGCCGCATCTGCGCCATTCGCTCTTGACGAATTGAACCTGAACATACGGAAAAAGTTCAGAGCTCCCGCTTGTGTCGACTCACCGCTGTTGCCCTCACTGTGTCCATCACTGCTCTGCCTCAGCGCAGACGCGATTCTGCCGTTCTGCAGAGCTCTCAGGAACCCATCAAAGCTTCCATCTTCTCCAGCGCCTCCAACATCCCCGTACCCAGTACCGCCTGACAACTCCCTGGCTTCACTCAGAGCTTGATGATCATCCCCCATCAGTGTAGCTGCAGTCGCTGAGGCTGCCATACTAAGCAGCCTACTCAGCATTGTTGCTTGATCCTCCGTGCCTGTTGGTCTCCTCGTAGGTGAAGGTGGAGGTGACCTGCGTCTTCGAAATGATGATGTTATCGATCTGAAAGGTCGGTCTGGCCGAAGTGAGTTGAACCTGATGTTCTGCAATCGATGTGAGCTAGTCGAGCGTTGTGATGCCTCAGGTTCTTGGGCTGGCCCGAAGATGTCGCGATCAAAGGTGGATGTCTGATCGATGGAGGGGAGTCTGGGTGGTGGGAAGCCGCTGCGTGCTTCTGTCCTAGCAGATGCGCGTATGTATGAGGATCGCTGCTGCAGTATGCCGTGTGGTCGTGGCTCTCGGTTGCGATTGCTGGCTGCCTCGTCTCTCCGTCCGTGGAACATGTGTGATAGAGTGGTTCTCGATCTTTGTAAAGCGGAAGGTCGTGACGGTGCTGCGTCATCCTGTGAGGGTGAATGTAGCATACGCGAGAGGCGATGAGTGCTGCTAGACCGCGCGGGTGTGCGAGGCTGAGGCTGTCCACTCAGTAGACCGCCGTTCTCTTCACTGCTGGCAGCGCGTTGGCTGTCTCCCATCTCCCCAAGTCGATGGAAGATGTTACCTGAGGACAAAGACCGCCGCCGTCGCTGCCGTTGTGTTGTGTCTTGGCCGACATGACCGCTGTTGACCTCCCTCAACCCGTCACTCTCTGGCCGTGAGGCGCCTTGACCCATCTCGAATGATATCTCTCAGCTCATCGTCTGCCGCATCATCCAAAGTGATAGTCGTCCTCAGTATTAGTGATGGGAAAGGATATCGGGTAACCCGGAGATTGGCTGAAGCGAAAGGCGTATAGAGTGTGTGCCTGTTTGTGTGGTCAAGTCATGTGCAGTGTAGCGATGGTCAGCTGTGGAGATGGATGTTGCTCCGCCTGAGACCTGCGGAGGCGGCGTGGAGAGGCAGTGCCTGAAGGGTGGTGAGGCTGATAACAGTGCTGAGGCGCGATCTCTGCCTCAGGAGCGATAGTGAAGAATGGGCAGGTACATCCGCGCATGTAAGCAGGGTGACTGTTGTCAGTCGATGTGTTCGCTTCCTCTCGCCGTTGCAGCACGCCGTGCAGCGATACGATGCGCTAGTCATTAGCCCACTTAAGGTGAAGCCCGCTTAATCCGAGCCGCAGATGATCACCGTCTGTGCACCCTTCTTGCTTCACTTCATCTTCTGATATGGACCGGACTATATACTCAGACTATATACCTAGGACTCTTATAAGAAGCCTACCACCCTGGTATTCATGTCGACAACGGAAAACTGTGCCATTTCTTCATCCAATCTCTGCCCTCAACGCCGGGCCAGACCTTCTGCAATATCGGCATGTAATACTCGTCTACCCATTTGTGAAAAGCATCGTCTTTTTCAAGACGTGATCTCTCGTCGTACGGTGACTGGTACCAATGCCGTTGGTATTCCTCAACGAAGCATTGTTGGGGACTGTCATCACGCAGATTGCGCGAGCATTCCAATGAGCGCGCAAAATATGCGAGGAGCTTGATCCAATCGTAGTTGGAAGTGAAGCCGCATTGCTGTTCAAGGGCATCGACTCGGTATTGCAGAGTTTCCAACGGTGCGGCATGAGGAGTTTTGGCGGAGGCAATTGTGTGAAATATCGATCCCACAAGCGCTTCGTCGACCGCTAGGGAAACGACGAGGTCGACGCTCTCGGCCATGTAGTCTTCTGAAGCTAGATGGTATTGCTGCGTGTAAAGTCCATGCCAGAGGTAGTCCGCCGAATGGAAGACACTGAGGTACAGGTGTCGCAGCGACCTGAGCTTACCGAGTTCGCGGTAGACGGCAACTTCTTTCGCGTCTCCTGCCGAGCGTTGAATACACAGAGCGAGGTACTCGACTGAAGGCGCTCGTTGATGAATCATCCGGATGAGATTCACATCCGCAAACGCCCACAAGTCAGGATCGGAATTGGTTCCCGCGACCTCATATTGATCTGGCATGGGCAGGTTGAGGCGCCGTAGTGTGCGTCCGGAGTGGCCGAGTACAAGAGGTACAGTGCTAGGGAAGTAACGTCCGCATAATTTCAGACTTCGCAGAGGTGGGAGAGAAAGTAGAAAGCTGTTGAGCCTATTCTCCATCTCCTCTGCATTGTAGACGTCCCATAGATCTAGATCGAGTGATTCGAGGACCGGAAAATGGCACTCTTCTGTCAGCCACTGCACATTTGATGCGGAAAGCGAATCATCAATCCTGAGGGTCCGTAGCGCAGAAATGTCCATCATACCTCTCAGCTTCACTAGACTACCCATTCTTTCCGCGTCTGACCGATCCGTCGGCCCTGTAAGATGGTGCAAGGTCGAGATCGACAGGTGTTCCAGATGCGAGCCTGATACCAGATGATCTTTCAATATTGTCCCTGGCAGCCACTCACGCCCTGAAAGAGGCCCGACCGGATTGATACATATATCGACCTTGCGCAGATTAGGTGCGGCACCTGCGACAATCTCGAAGACGGCACTGGCGTTGTAGTCCACCAAACCTTGGCGTTCAGTGCTATGCATGTGTATCTGTCCGAGACTGTGTAGGCAAGGCGAAGTAGCTAGCTCCAGTTCATGTGGATCGATACGGATGGGTTCCTTTGGAGAGACTATCAGGTTTTTCAGGCAGAAAAGCGGCATGTGCAATCGGGTCAGAGGGGAAGACTCGTGCAACAGACGGAGTACTCTGGAGGGGATCTGCTCCACGATGCCCCACGTGAAGTCCCGTAACGTCTCAAGCTGTAGCATGATCCGAATGAGTCTCTCACAATTCGCGGTATCGGTGAAGACGCCACCGGGTATCTCGACGCCGCGATTACGCGTGGACGATCCGGTATCCCAGTCGCCCCGAGTCGATATATCTCCTTTCATGAAGCCGAACACTCGCAGGTGGCGGACCTGTCGTGACTTCTCAGGCGACGCAAGAACGCTATCTGCGTACTCGCAACTCTCGCGGAATGTCTCCCGCGATGTGAGTCGAATAGATACGGTGTGGAATATTCGCGAGGCCGCTCCATTGCGACAGTTCCGTGAGACCAGCGCGAGTTGGAAGACGCTGTTGCGGTCGAGGCAGTCGCATATCTGTTCGACAATCTCCACCGGAAGATCTTTCGACGACATTTCCGCCTTGTGTGCGCCGTGGCTAGCAGGCTTAAGGTGAGGAAGCATCTGCCGATACGACAGTCCTGCGGATCAGGGAACCGGGACTAAATACGACTCGTCACACATTAGCGATCCTAAGCTTCTTGAGAGACAATGTGCGCCCCTTTGTCGCAATGCAGACACCGCCGGAGATTAACATCGAATCATCCGCTCTTTTACCAATGGTAGGTCACAGCACAGGCAAGGCGGTAGATCTCATGAGAAGGCATACATCGTTAGTGTCTAACTGATGTATATAAAGTCCTCATAATTCTCAATGAGTCTCGCATTTGAAGACCCGCTAGACTGGGTTGCAGAATCAAATGCCGGCGCATCCACTTCGGCGCAGCTTTTTGCACAACACCAATGACACCACTGATCAAACGGGCATCAGCAAGAGAGGGTGGTCCGACATAGTGTCATCTCGTCGAGTGCGACTCTGATTATTTGATGAACTAGGCCGGGGCACGGCCCGCTTGCTCCGCGCACCTTATCATCTTCACTTCATCTTTTGATATTGACCATTCCTTTTGTGCCGTCATCGGAGTAGTAATGAGGGGGCTGGTTGTCGCGGCCTCCAGTATCACCGGCCGTAATCCAGTATGGCGGTATACGCACCTGTCTACAAGCCTCGTGGTCCCACTCCAGGATCCCTAGCCCACGAGGCAAAGAAACGAAAGCGCGGTCAGCGAGACTCGCCTGCTCAACATGACCCCTCAGACTCACCAGAGCCAGCCAGTCCGCTTCGAGACCTCTCTTCTCACCCAGTGAACAGCACCGATCCCTACTTCGTCGCTGGACTTTCAAGGCAAGATAACCTTCCGCTGTTCCCTTTCCCTCATGCACCTGTCAAAACCCCGTCTGCTCCGAAGATCCCACTCGTGGATGAACTCGCTGCCCTCAATCCTCCATTACTTTCCGTCGCGCCCAGGAAAGACGATGGCAATGCATCGCTCAAGCAACGGCATCTCGATAACCTCACGGCAATCTTGCACCAGTGCATGCTACGAGGTGACTGGCAAGGTGCGAGTCGAGTCTGGGGACTACTGGTCAGGACGGAGATCAATGGTCGAGGTGTTGATCTTCGACAGCATGGACGCTGGGGGATTGGAGCAGAGATCTTAATGCAACGGTCGAAGGCGCAGGAGCCGCCGCCTGAGCTTGAGATCACGTCGCTAGAGGACCTCACGCTCGATGACCAGGATGCTGCGGATCGGGCTGTCCACAAAGGCACTGCTTCTAGTCCAGAGAGGGACGAAGGCTTTGCGTTGGCAAGGTCATACTACGAACGCCTCATCTTGCAGTATCCACACACGCCCCGGACACAACGTACGATCAACGCCACAGTCTTCTATCCGGCTCTATTTAACGTCTGGATCTACGAAGTACAAGGACGACATGGACGCAACCGAGTCCAAACGTCCAAGCGACGATCCCTCGACTCTGTCGATGCTGAGCGCGAGATTGGCACCTCCGTCGGTAGCGATACAGCTACGTCAACTCAGACAGAACTTAACGACGCCCTCGCCATCGCGCATCGCATGGACGAAGTCCTAGCAAGCCCACCATACGACAGCAGTATACCACTCCTGCAGTTGCGTGGTATGATCGGACTATGGCTAGTGGATCTACATGACGACGCAGCGAAAGCCTTGAGAAGTCTTAGTGCTGAACGTGATGAGGGAGATTTCGATGGACGGCACGAAGCTCGACTGGACTCGGATCGGCACCTTGCCGCTGCGAGGAAGGAAAGGGAGAGAGGCGTGGCGCTGCTGAGGAAGGTGAGGGATGCGGGAAGTGGAGGGACGGAGCTGGGAAGGGTCTTGAGTGGACTTGGTGAGGCTCAGGGCATGACCTGAAGCCTTGATATCTGCAGCTAGCGGCGCTTGAACCGGCATTTGCTCGGCCTGCAAACGCGTCGTCTTCGAGGCGGCCACGTCACTTCGCGCGATTGTCACAGGCCGCAGAGCTGTTCCGGCTGTTCTTCGAGACCACGCTTTCTTCAGCAGAGCGCCCCTCGACTTCAAACTCAAGAGGCCGCACAGCATCTATCTCGATGGGCGCTCCGCTGCTTGGTAGCAACGGCAGGCCACCGTGACTGCGTGGATACAGGCGTTCTCGAAGCTTCCGATGCACGAAAGATTCCGCTGGCGCCATGACGTCGTCTTTCCTGCCATACCACCAACACGAGATAGATAGGCCGTCATGCACGCCATATCGATACTGATGACCTGCAATGAGGTTCTCGTCTCCAACTCGTCGGCCGAGCACGAAGGAACGATCGATAGTGAGCGGCTTCCGGGGTTCCAGAGTAACGAAGAAGTCGTCTGAACCACTGCCTTTCCGACGGCTTGGGAAGCCGCCTCCTCTGCGACAGTAAATACTGCCGTGTTGAAGGCGAATTGGACCTTTCGACGTCAAGTCTGTACACTCAAAGTGATCGGAGCAGTGCAAGCTGTCAGGGTCGAGAAACGTATTCCAGGTGAAGAATGTCATTGGTCTGTCGGAGTCGAGTATTAACGTGATCGTGATTGTCGGTAGATCTGTCGTTCTTATGTCGAGAAGCGATGGAGCAACAGACAGCTCTGCGGTGATGCGAGGAGCATTGTCGAGTGGGAGCTCAGCTTTAGCCATCTGCACTGAATCAGCCACACTGTTACGCCTGGCTCATATTCCAGTCCCTCGGATGTCAGAGGCGAGATCGAAAAGATCGCGCCAGACTGTTTGAGATGGAAATGCAATTGCTGTGTACAACGGGCGTCTCTCCGAGGTGGTCCAACTTACTATGACGCAACTCTAAAACGCATTGCTGAGGTCCAGCTCGACTGTGCCGCACGCCTGCGTGAAGGTGCCTAAACGGCCAAGAGCAGTCATGCACTTACGCGCCGCTCATTGACCATGAGTAAGCTCCATATCTATCTTAAGGTCTAACATGCTCACACTGCCACGATGCATGAAGGCGGCGTCACAATTTCTGTGGTCGTCAACGACCGCACCAAACCGCGGGCCACCAAGCTGGCCACCTTCGCGGCACAGACTCCCTCGAGATACCTCTGGTAATCGGCGCGGTGGGCGCAACGCACCAGTGCTAGAGAGCCCCAGTGCTATGGGCTGAATTACTCGGCCCCCAAAGCATGATCAAGTGTGGAAAGCAGGTCAAGGTCATGTATCCTCCACCAGAATGGGTAGTTCGAGGAAGAATTTAGCGGGGAGACCTCTCGAAATGCAGTCAAGCGCACGCAGGCAGCGCTCGAGTCCAATACCATGCCCCCCGACTGCATCTTACGACTGCGCCTGATGGCGAAGTGCAGAACTTCTATGCCACGTTGGTGCCGCACCATGACTACTGCGAGCAGACATTAAGCCAGCATGGCCTATAAGAATTGCGTCGCAGCGCGCAGAAGCGTTCCGGCAACATCGATAACTGCAAGCAAACCCCCTTAGCCCCATCGAACCCGAAAGCAAACTCAAAAGACGATTCATTCCGCATCATGTTGCTCTCTGAACTCCTGCTGGCTTCAATTCTCTGCTATACCTCGATGGCGCTTCCAACGTCCAACTCGACTGACGAAACTCGAGGCATCCACAAGCGCAGTCTGCCGAAGATAGCGCCACGGTTCACCGATCGCCAAGTCCAGCAAATCAACGATGGCTTCGCAGATGCCCTGGAGCTTGCGAGCTACGTAGTCAACTAGCCTTGGGATCAGGTCGAGCCCATCATGAGCAAGTACTTCAACCCAAGGGACTATCCTACCGTCAAATGTAAGCAACATTGTCGCGAGACTCAGTACCTTTTCTGACAAGCGAATAGCGGTCTTCAACAACATCTTGGGCGGCGACCCGAGCCAAGGCAACGTGAGGCTAAGCGACATTACTGTCCATCCTGATTTCCCAGACCCGAGCAATGACGGCGAATTGACCTGCAATACTAAAGACAATCTCATGGCGCAACTTCGCGATCAGCCAGACCTGGAGCACCCGATCATAATCCTTTGCGACAGTGCCTTCACACACGGCGGCATCGGTAAAGGCTATGGCTCCATTCCGCTCTTCAATGTTCCGGCTGTGGCATGCGGCAATTTCGACGATCGGGTGTCCTGGAAGATGGACACACTCGGCAGTACTCTGCTGCATGAGTATACCCACTGGGCGCGGCTGGTCGCCCCTCCTCTTCTGCAGGGCACCAAGGACTACGGCTATGGTTCTTGGAAATGCCAGGGCCTGGACAGAGTAGAGGCCGCCCGGAATGCTGATAGCTATAGCTGGGTCGCCACAGAGGTGCTCTGGACCAGCATCTGCAACAAGAAGTACCAGCTCGCGATTGAGGAGGACGACCGCGATCCAGGTTGTGGGTTGTTGTCGTGCTTCAGGTAGTACTCATGATTTGTGGAAGTATCGTGAAAGACCTGATAGGGTTTGATGGGAAATAGGTATGGGCGTTATCGAGCAGAGCGAGGATTGACTGGCGCTGATGGGGATGCTGGGTCTCGTTGCATGTAGCGATGGACAGCGGCCTCCAGCCATGAGAGACTTTGAATTGTTGGCCAATCTGCTTTTCGGCGCAATGCATATCACGCCAGCATCATCGTTGGAAAACCAACCCTTTACCAAGCATGTGCGCCTGGCGTGTCTACTACTCTGATCACGCATCTTGACCCGCTCACTTTGCCATCGCGAAGGTCGCGCAATGCTGCCTCAAGACCACGGAGCCCGCGCTCGTACACCACATATGGATGGGGCTTGAGCCTCCCATCACGCAGCAGACCCTCGATATTCGCGGTCATAGCGCGCGCGAAATTGGGCCCTCCGGCTTCAAGACCCAAATTACCTAGTTCTTCGCTTTGGTCGATGCCAGATAGCTTGGTCCAAAGGCTGCCGGCCATGACATGCGATATGTGCAGTTCTGCAGGCAGCTTGCTCGAGCGGCCGGGCAGTGTCAGCGCTAGCTTGCCATTCGTTGGGTCGAGGACTTTGACCACGTTCGCCAGGCTGTGCTCCTCGCTCACAGCATCGAAGGCATATTCAAGCTCACGCCCACCAAGGCCCGATTTGATGGCTTCGACAGTTGCTTTGTCGCCTTGCCTGTAGTCGATGATCACATCACCTCTGCTTGTGTCGATAAGCTGTGAGGCGAATTCGCAGCCGCTGCCTGCGACGCAGATCACCGGATGAATGTTTGCAATCTGAGCCAACTTGACTGCCATGCTGCCCACTCCTGTCGATGCACCGTAGACCAGCAGAGGAGACGGTCGAGTCACGCCCTCGTCTGGGCCTTCGCGCAATCGCAGCGAGCCAAACAGTGCGATGCAGGCCATGTAGAACGCCATTGGCAAGGTCGCCGCCTCCTCCCACCCCATGCTATCAGGCAATTTGAAGCAGCAGAAGTCTTTCACCAGCGCATACTCTGCGTACGCACCGAATGGCGCGCCAAGCTGGTGCAAGGCGGCGACTCGATCACCGGGTTTGCAATTAGTGACTGCAGACCCAACTTCATGGACGATGCCGGCCAGGTCATCGCCCGAGTTTGGACAATTTGCGATGGTCTTGAGTATGCCTGCGGGCATTTTCCAGTCCTTTGGGTTGCATGATGCGCATACCGCTTTGACAATGATGTCGTTCGGCTCGACGGCTTTCGGTATCGGGGCTTCGACGACGGTGACAGCAGTACTTGCATCGACATGAGCTTCGAGCATTGTGATGGCTGCTTTCGGTATTGATCGGATGCAAAAGACGTCCGGGAGGGGAGAACTGGAGTATCTCGTGAAAAGCGTCGCTCTCAATCCGTAACCTGATGTACTTTATATTTCCGTAACAAAGTAGTACATATCAGCATAGTTTGATCGCTCGTGAAACCCAATTCCTCCCGAACGCTGAGCCGGTGCTCGACTGCGATAGTCTTTTCGGTTAGTGCACCACATCAGCACATCACAACCTCACCCGCAGCTAACATCTCAAGTATATCAAGCAGTACGACCAAACCGAATCATCTGCGTGTTCGAGCGGGGTCAAGTAAAGTTTCGAGGTGATATAAATTCTACACGCCGTCCGAAGTCGTTGACAAGGAAGTGCCGTGGCAACACAGAGCTGCAACCAGGCCCCTCACCTTACAGTCAGATTCGGACTCGCGGCTATTGGACGAAATTATTCCACACGAGATCAGCAAGCTCTTCAATATGGCGGATGAAAACATGCATCCAAACCTGCAAAAGCTGCTCAGCAGAGCGCGCGACTTCTTCGCAGAAGTAGAAGATCTGTAAGTCATGATTTCCCCGTGCTGGGACTCCCCTGACATTCTGAGCAGGACTCCAGGCAAAGATCTCGAGAAGCGATTGAACGAGGAGTATGGCGCCGGGACGCCGATCTTCGATGATATGGCAGCCTTGATCCGTAGAGGTGTTACCAGTAACGAAGGTTGGGTGACTACAGACGAGCTTGATGGTCCAAGGTATCGCCGCACTAGAGTCAGCCCACCATCGCCGGAGAACCGCTTCTTCAGCATCACCACGGTGTATATGAGCAGTGAGAATGACGAGACCTACCGAGGGCAGTACCATCTGCATCCTTATGGCGAGATCAACTGTGTGATACCTCTCGATGAAAGTGCACAGATCATGGGCATGAGCGGATGGCAGGGTACAGGGTGGACGTTTCCAGGCGCTGGGACGCATCACTATCCGGAGGTGCGTGGAGGTGCGCTCATCGCACTGTTCTTCCTGCCTGCAGGAAGGATCTCGTATAAGGCTCAGCCTGGAGGACCGCAGCCTATCTCGGTGTGAGTGCGAAGAATAGTTGCCTGGGGTTTTCAAGCGAGAAAAGTCGACAACGTCATATAGCAGCATGTGTCAAGGCAGTTACAAGATATCATCTCATTGCGTCTTGCTGGGATCAAGTCGTCGTCTGTCGATGCTCTGACTAAGTCGGCCAAACATGTCCACTCCCATGAACACAGCTGCAGTTCGATCAGTGACGTGGCGGGAGATAATGCCAGAGCACACTCACATAACGCCAAGTACGGGACGTAGAGCTTCATAAGCTCTAATTTCTGCTGGTTTTCGTAGTCACTCCAGCTCAAGAAGTCGGCAATACACGTAGTCGTGGTGATGACAGTTTGAACAGCGTAGACCAGGAGATGAAGTGGGACTTTGGGATCATCTACAGAGATTGTCAGCGTCCCCTTCGTAAGACTCGGGTGATTGCCTGACGCACTTCTCAACAGTGCTCCAATGGCCCAGAACGAAAGCGGTACGTGGTAGAGAGCTTCCATCCATATGTACACCCCAAACCACGCGGGTGGCTCGGTGAAGAATCTATCAGCATAGGTCGTGACCTGGTACTCGTGTAGCTTGACCAGAAAGGCTGGCTTGATCGATTCAGGGTAGAGCGAAGCGAGGTCGACGCCTATGGAACAGTCGTTAGTGATGTTGTTCATCTGCTCGAGAAGCAGATGTCTCACAGAACAGAACGGGGATGTGGATGATGAAGAAAGCGAGGTACAACAAGTCGCGCTTCCGTGAGAGGATCGACATCATGCACGACTATCGTCAGGTTTCTAGTTCTATGAGAGGAAATAGTCACGATGTGTGCTGAGGTCTTTTGCTGAGGCGAGGATCTGTTGACCACAAGAGCCCGAGGGCCCGAGGGGCCTATCGACACTCGCTCGAGACAGCGCCAAGCCTACGCGTCACTTTCGCGTGGCGCGTCTCAGGTGCTCTCTTCTGCTCTTCCCATCTTGATACTTTGTCTATGTCACGTCTTAATCGAAGGAACTCTAGCAACCTCACTCGTGGGCAATTCGCCATCAAGTCATCGACAAGGCGATGGCAGCTTCTTCGGAGTGCGTCTTCCTCGCGGACGTAGATTGTCATGGCTTGCTACTATGGTACACCTTCAACATGTCCTCCTGACTACGGCCTTCGCGAGTTGCCTTCAGTTGCCACTGCAGCATCTTGCACATATCGTATATGACAGTGAGAACAGGCATCGCCACGCCGTGCTTCTTCCCCGCTCTGAGCGGCTCACCCACTAGGTTCTCGAACTCGATCAGATTACCCTTCAATGCGTCCATGCACATGGAGGGCTTGAAGAAGATCTCCATCGGGTCCATGTCGATCATTCTCTGTGCGATGAAAGCATCCAAATTGTAGCCATTGGCAGAAGCGGCAGCTCTGATCTCTTCCATCGCAGGCCGGACTAAGTTCTCTATGCTGTTCGAGAGACGAAGGGTGGCTGTGTCAGTGCGCAGAACGGCGCAGATGGGATTCATGGTGGCGTTGTAAACCAGCTTCTCCCATCGCGAACGGTTGGCGTCGACTGCATACTCGCACACTGTCTTGCCGCCGGCAGAGTAGCGGGCTACGAAATCCCGAGCCTGAGCACTGGAAAGTTCTGCATCGACGCTGACATTTTGGAATGCCCCCACGACCAGCTTATCTTCGAAATCGTGCTCGATGACTCCGGCTTCGAGCTCATGAGATCCCATGAATGACACTCCGGAGAGGATCGTGTTCTGTGGAAATTGCTCGACCAGCGGGAGCTCAATATTGAGTCCATTTTGGATCAGTACGATGGTCGTCTGTCCAAGAGTCACCGCTGGCTGGACAATATCTCCAATGCTGGGCCCGAAGTCTGGGATATTCTTCGTGCAGCACACGACGAAATCAAAAGCCGACGTTCCGTTCACGATCGCCGGGACTTTCTTCACCACTAGCTGGTGCGTCAGCTTCTGCGAAAGCACCATCTCAGGACTGGTAGACAGCTACCTTTGTGAGGTTGCCAGCCAGTAAGGTTCCCATGGTCGACGGATCGAATCGAGAAACCGTCCTGAGAAACCCTATCAAAATTCGACCGGAGCACAAGAGTGACTTTGGCGCGTCTGCCGCACTCCAGATTCAGCGCGACAATGGTGCCGACACCACCGCCGCCAATGATGAGGATGCTTGCGGTGTCTTCGTCGGACATGGCAATGTCATTGGAATGAGATGTTGACTCCTTCGCATCCCGTGCGTAAACGGCAGAGCTTCTGCAGACCCCGCATTTCGATATTTGGTAAATGCCCTCCTCTTGCTGTCGCTGAGCGAGGGGTTATTCATATACCAGGGCACGCACAAGCATCACAGAGCTCACTAATTACGCTATTCATATATCCGAGTTGGGCGTAGGCTATGCGTTTAACAGTCTGGATCCCAGCAACGCAGAGCTGAGATACGGCGACCGTGAGAGACGGTTTGTGAGATTTTTCGTGAGGAGTGATGAACGCTTCTACGCTCCCGTCGTGAGCACCGTAGACGCCTTGGACAGCCTGAGACGACGTGGGATCGATACTGATCCCGTAGTCGTGGACAATATGGTGCGCATACTCCGACTTCTACCTGCCATTTACTCTGTGAGAACTCCGAACGCTACAAGAACCGCCTTTGCTACGATGCGTACATCGCCTATATCTGTGAAAGAGAGCGAAGATCTGTAGGTGCTTTTGCTTTGAATTTGGGAATCTCGCCATCACGGCATTTCAGCGTTATGGTACCGCGGGCAGGCTTGGAAGAATTCGTCCCTGTTGCAGACATCTAGAGAAATCAACATTCCCTATGCATCAGACAAAGAGACTACCGCTCATTTATCATTCTACTGTGCACTGAATCGCAGCGTGCCAGCTTGGGCGATAGATACGGGCTTCATGCAGATGGGTGGAGCAGCTCGATGTCGCCATAGCACACCTTGGACCGACTTACTAATGGTACATTATCAGTCTTACAGAAGAAGGAAGGCCTGCCGGTGGAAGCGCTTGATCTGATCTCACTACTATGCGCATGAATATAGGAGGTTCCCGACTCACAGAACGATGAAATCCTTCGCAGAGTGGTACATCGACCGCTGAAAATCTATCGGTATGGAGTTCCGCTACCTCGAGATTGCGTACTTCATGACTTTTTGCTGCAGTACATAGCTTGCGATACATTCTACTGGGCAGCTGGACGAGACAGGTCCCTCCGGACAAATCTGTCTGCCATGCTTCGAAGATTGTTATCCTGCTTTGGCGACGAAAATACGCCACGAAATCATGCTAGCCAAGGTCCGGATACATACTTCACTTCGAGCGTCTCACCCAAAGACGACGCGCCGTACTCTTCCTCGGAGACAACGATCGGATCGTCGAAGAGCCCACCCACACCCCAAATCCGTGATCCACCCCGGTCAATCCAGGCCTTATGTGTCGTGGCTAAGCACACCTATGGCATGACCAACGCCATCCCATACCCTAGCATCGACAATTCCAACGAGGTCATGATCCGAATCAAAGCAGTGGGGCTCAATCCTATCGACTGGAAGTCTGTCGACTACAACTTCTGCATGCCAAGTTTCCCATGGATCGGAGGGCGCGAGGCAACGGGCGTAGTTGAGGCTGTGGGGTCCAACGTGCACCATCTTGCTATAGGTGACCGTGTGTGGACGAGTAAGGGTGATGGATCATTGCTGCTGTAAGATCCTGTACTTACTCAATACTCAGGTACATACTATCGTGATCGACGGGCTGGGACCTTCCAAGAAGTTTGCGTTGTGCCACAGCATACTGTGCTTCCGCTCCCCGAATCACTCTCATTCGAGTCGGGTGCCTG
This sequence comes from Cryoendolithus antarcticus, assembly GCA_002077065.1. Taxonomy (NCBI): domain Eukaryota; kingdom Fungi; phylum Ascomycota; class Dothideomycetes; order Cladosporiales; family Cladosporiaceae; genus Cryoendolithus; species Cryoendolithus antarcticus. The sequence continues at coordinate 317,990 of NAJO01000027.1, read as the reverse complement.
TCTGGGTGTTGCTGCTTTGACGGCGGCCATGACACTGTGGAAGTGGCTTGCTGCCAATATGCCAGCCTCAGCGATTCGATCGAGTCTCATTGTCGCCCACGACAGCGAACCAAGTCGATATATCCTGATTTGGGGCGGCTCAACAATCACGGGTCAATTCGCGATCCAGTTGGCCAAGTTGTCTGGTCTTCAAGTCATCACTGTCACATCCGCAAAGACCCGGAGTCTGGCTGAGAGGCTCGGTGCTGCTCATGTCATCGTTCGAGACCACAAATCGAACGAGGACGTCATCGCTGAGATCCGTGCTATCACTGGTGACAGTCTAGACCTGGCTATCGACATCGTTGGTAATGCGACCGCGGCGTCTTGCCTACAAGGACTTTCCAGCTCCGCGCCGAGCGCACTGGCAGCTTTGGCTTTCCTGAAGGACGGGCAAGATGTGCCAAGCAATGTTACGGTGGCTCCTGTCGAGATGAAGCGCTTCATCATCGAGACGGACAATCGAATGTATGCGGAGAAACTCATTCAACTGATCGGCGAAGGAACTGTCCTACTGCCAGATATCGAAGTGCTCGGAGGTGGACTTGCAAGCATTGAGCAGGGCCTCTCGGTGCTGAGAGCTGGCGATATGGGAGGCCGGAAGTTAGTGGTGCAGATGTAGTGAACTAATAAGCTCCCTGAGCGTCAATTTGCTTTGCTTTCGACAGGACCAACTTTCGTCTCAGCTCCGCACACAAGTCGTGTCCTACGTACATGTCGGCGAAGAAAACAGAGGTGATTCTGTGCTTCTCAGCAAGCTCAGCGAGACCGGTGTGTTGTGTTATGTCATCTTTTGTTCGCGAGTTGTCGCCTGGCACCATGTAGTGGCCCAACAATGACGTCAACTATCGGCAGGATCTCGAGTCCGAGTTTGCATCTTTTGCGAGTTGCGTAGTGTCTTTATAAGCGCTATTGATCGCACTTCGATCCTGATTGGCCGATTGGCTCAATGGTAGAGCGTCCGCCTCCTACGTCTCCTGATTGGCTAGCGGAAGGTTGTGGGTTCGAGTCCCATGTTGGTCGACATTCTTATTGCTCCTCTTACTGAGCGCTTCTGATTTTTGCTCTTTTGGACTCGATAATACACATTTGCTGTCACCTTACGCTTTCCTAGGTCACATGGACACACGCACTGGCGGTGATCACGGAAGTGAGGGCACGAACATGCAAATGTTCCGTTTAGTTACAGGTTCCGATTATAGACACGAGCATGCTTAGTCCAGGTCACCATATACTCGGCCCTAGGCTCATGCCACCTGCTTATTCTCGACCTGCACAGCTTCATTCTTGTCCGCAATCTCGTTCATAGTAATGGATCCGCCGTGCAACTGCTTGTCAGTGGCAGCGGTGGCCTTGTCAGCCAGAGCATGGTCTTCGAATAGGAACGCCAGCTCCTCGAGTGTGCGACCACTCGTCTGTAGATGCTGTCAGTGGAGAGTGGCAAAGTATTGACGGAAGTCCTTACCTCGGGGAAGAGGAAGTAGACGACGCAGATCTCGAATGCGATCCAGCAGCAGTAGGTGATAAGGTACTTCCAGCCGATGTCTAACCATGGTCAGCAGGTGAATTCCTAAGACAAGTTTCGACGAGAAACTTACTGTCGAGGCCGATTGGGTTGACGAAGGTATTGAAGAAACCGGCACCCCGTCCGAAGAACTGGAAGATGGCAATTCCACGTGCACGCTGTGCGAACGGGAAAAGCTCGACCAGGAAGGTATATGTCAGCGCGTTGTAGCCAGTGTTGTAACACGGCGAGTACAGGAATATCCAGAAGAGCACGAGATTACCCAGCGCGGCTTTCTGCGTGACCAGAAATTGTTGCTGCGTGATAGTCCATCCAACGTATACGACGAGGAGTGAGCATGTGCACACTAGGTACATGGTCCGGCGACGGAAGCGCTTGACGACCAGTGCGAGAGTTACGCCGTTGACAAGGTCCCAGCATGATCCTAGAATCGTGTCAGTCATATTGCGAGAGGTCATGTGTCCACAGCATGCTAGACGTACGCCCGATGTTGATCTTGCCCTACACCGAGGAGTCAGTAATCCCGATGGTTGTCAATATCTTGTCAAGGTAGTAAGAGATGAGAGTGTTGCCGGACCATTGCGTAAAGAGTCCGAGCAGTCCAGCGATCAGTACACGCTTCCGCATACCTGGCGTGCGCAACATGTCAAGCCAGGACCGCTTGGAGGCCTCAAGCTCGAGCTTGATTGTTGTCTCGATTTGCGCAATTTCAGCGTTGACGAGTGGAGAGCTAGCATCGCCTTCGGCATGGTACTTGATCAGGATTGCTCGAGCCTCCTCGTGCCGGTCTTTGCTGATAAGGAATCGGGGCGACTCGGGGATGAGGCTGGCAACAGGTTAGTGGGCTATCATCAATAGTATAGCCGTGCAAAGGTTCAGCTTACAAAATGAGCGAGACCTGAAACAAGGAAGGTGCCATCTGCAGCAGAGACGGAATGCGCCAGCTCCAGTCTCCACTGATCTTTTGTGTACCGAACGTGATGCCAGCTGCCAGAATGGCTCCAACAAAGTAAGAAGCGTTAAATAATGAGGTCAAGATCGGACGCTCTTTAGGATATCCCAGCTCCCCGAGTAGGGAGGAAGCGGCAACGATACACATAGGAATTCCGAAGCCGAGGAACCACCGGGCAGCGAGGTACATGCCGACGCCGTTCGAAGCGCCTTGAAGGATGGCACCGAAGATCATGACTGCCAGAAGTCAGCGCTCTGCAAGAGATGAAACTTAGTACTCATGCAGCACTTACTCCAGCTTCCAATGAAGATCGCCCATCGTCTTCCTAGCTTATCGTTGACAATGGGAACGATAGGCAAACTGCATATAGCGCCCAGAGAGTACATTGCTGCCAAGATGCCCTGCAAAGCGCCCGCCGGATGGCCGAAATACGTCTTCCAGGCCGGAACGATCTGGACTGCGTTGATCATGCCCGAGTCCCAGCCAGACGTGATCTCAATACCCATGCATGTCGGAACCAGCATGAGGTAGAGGTAGCGGAGATTGCGCTTCTTGTACCATCTGCGTTTGGTCAGTCTCGGGAGATATGCCAGATAGTTCGTGGGGACGCTTACGGTACCGTGTCCTGCTCGACAGCGAGGGTCAAGATGGGGTCACCGGCGCCAGCATTGTGTGAGTCGCCTCCTTGACCCATGATTGCGATCAGAAACCAGAGTCGGAGGATGTGCAATCGGTACAGGGCACTTCTACAAGTCTAGCTGCCGCGGCGAAATCGCTGTGCTGCGACCTCAGAGAAGAAGGACCGTCAACGACTTGTTTGTAACACGCAAGGGTGTCAGTTTCTCCGGGCGAAGTTGAACCCGTCCCGCTGTGTCGGGCGCGGTTGATCGATCCACAAGAGACGGCTCAGGCGTTGGGAGAAGCAAGAACGGCCGTTGTACTGTCTGATGAGTCCACTACGGTCGTAGTCAGAAATCGATCCCACAGTCACGAGGCCGGCACTGGAGAGGGCCGCCGCTGAGAATGGTGCGACCATGTCCCATATACCTCCTCCAACTCCGCACCGTGAGACCCGGCTGCACGTCCTAAAACCACGCTCGCCGTAACGTCGACATGCTACACCAGCTCACGCTGCAGGTTAACGAGCCTTGGCACTCTGCGGAGCATCGTCTCGGCACCACAGGATCTCCATGTTTGGGATACGAAAGCTGGGGTACAGGATGGGCATGTGTCATGTGTGGTGCTTGGCGGAGACTTTTGCCTGTAGAGCGGCTAATTGTGAAGGGCTGAAGTGTTCGAGCGCTTGTTGCACACGAGTCGCCGACGGAATTAAGATTCGTGACGCTACAGTGCGAGAGAGTGCAGTGCTGCCGAGGAAGAACATAGGCGATGAAGTGAGGTCAACGCCAAGCTTTCTCGTACTTGCCAGAACAACGACGATGCGATCTGTAACGGCCTCATCATGCGGGTTGCGTATTCGTAGGGATTGCAAGTGACAGCACTCGCATTTACTACTATGCATTCGAGTGAGTGAAGACTTTTCGGTGCCCTCTACATACCAATCCATTGCGCCAAATATTGGGTATCACCTCGAACGCCGATGCCAAACGCTTCATCTCTTCGCCCTATAGTCTCAAAAGCACTGCATCGGAAGTCTCAGGCCTCATGAAGCCACAGCCAGGAAGTCAGGCCGCTTTCTTGCAGGTATGGCCATTCTAAAGCCCTCCCTCAGACTACCTTTCACCCCACCTCCATGGCGGGCAGCTTGTTGTAGTGCAAACACACTCGATGCGAGTCCGGACTCATCGACCCAGAGGTCAAAGTCTAGTAAGAAACATAACGCAACCTCAAGTCCAAGCAGCTGCCGTCTTGAGATGCCACCGACCTTGGCCACTCTCTCTTGGGCCCACTTGTGGTCCTCGAGGACTTTGGCAGCGATGCGTATAGCTGCCAAAGCGAGCCGATGCACTGTCCGAGAAGTAGCCGGTACCAGAAATTCTGTCACACAAAGACGAGTGATGTAGTGTGCAGCCGCTAGGTAGACACCTGGAGAATGTGGACACCACTTATGCATGCGCTCAAGATATTCTCCAATGCTGAAGCCTGGTGCAGTCTTACTGAAGAACCGTCGTGCTATGGCAGTATGCTGTATGTAGTGCTCTTCGGCGTCCGCGCCGATCTTTGGCGTTGCGATTGCCTCATGTGGGTGCGCCTCTGGGGAGCCTATAGGGAAGGCTTCGAAAGGATTCGTAATGGCGTGCAAGGGTGAGGACGCACGTCGCATCGGAGTGGTAGGTCTTGAGATCGGAGGGGTGGGCGGGACATCTCCAGTTGCTTCGCTGAGGCTCTCGAGGGCTAGAGACAGCGTGCGAAGGGCTGACAATGCAGACGTGCTTTGGATGTTCCAGGTCGAGTCCGTCAGTCGCAGTGGGGAGTCTGATTGCGAAGCTGTGTCGCTGTTGGGGATGCTGGGCTGCCGAGCATTCGGATTTGGCGCCGGAGGCGGCGAACGAGCTACCGTGGCCTGGGTGCTGCCATCTCGACCGTGAGCTCCATCTTCCATCCCTCAAGCGGATATCCTGTCGTGTGGAATGATGATCTCCAGCAAGCGTCGCCCATGAGGCCCAAAATTGCGGCTCTTCAGACTCCACACGTCGGCTTCTAACTTTGAAGTTCGATGGAGCATGTGATCTATCTCAGTAGCGATCGTAAGTCCACGCGTGATCAATCTGGTGGAATGCAAGCACAAGTACGAGGCGCACAGAACGACATGAGTGAGATCTCGAGGCAATGCGACAAGAGCTCGAGCTCTGGACCGCTGCAAGGTGTATGAATGAGTCGGGATGTGCTTCGAATTGAGCACGGAAAGTCTCGAACCAGCTCGGACACGTGCTCGGCATTACTTTCGTCTCATCTCGAATGCTTCTTCAAACCCGCATCGTCCGTTGCACACTCCACTCCGCTCCATATCCGAATCTTCCTTGCACCTGGCGATGTCCAGGGTGCCTGACTCGTCGATAGTGCCATCAATAAGTCTTTGGCTACGATGTTCAAACCTGACTTCGGCGCATCGGGTAAATCATACCGGGTTGCATTCTTTCTCCTTTCGGCCTCGTGCATCGGGAGCTCCTTTGCCCACGCGCTAGCCATGCACGACACAGCGCGGGGTACATCAGACTTCGACACGACCAACTGATCGACCTGCTGTCAGTAAGTGCTCCGTCTGTGGAGCTTCTAGGTGGACTATTCTACGCGAGGCGTGAGCCGCCGAAATGTTCAAAAGTCTTGAAGTATCGCCACTGGCACAGCCTCACAAGCAGACTGATGCAAGACCGCAATCGATGCCTTGCCGAACACTCCCAACATAAGGGATACCACTTTCTTCCCGGCGGGTGCTGCGCGAAGATTCAACACAGTAACGAGATTCTCGGCCATCCGATAGGACTGGCGATGCTGCTCAGAGGATGTGCGCGGGAGACGCAATGTATGAATTTCATCTGTCTCTTGAGAGCGTTCGACACCTTCCAACGTTACATCTAGCTGACAGCACAGATGTAAGCTCGCATCAGGGCTGCAACTGCCCTTTGCATCGCTAACTGTGGCTCGACATGCTCTCTCTGGCCAAACTCTGCCCGCTTGGTGACCTCACTTCTCGGAACTGCAACAAATACGATCCAGACTTTGCGATGATCTCGAGCGCTTCAACGTGCATTCGTTGTGCTGGACTAGCGGACCACATGGCAATGCTGCGGGGAAGCTGTCATTCCCATTGGCGTTCATAACGCATATAAGGCAGAGGTAAGTCGGTGCGCGGATGGCAATGTGAGTACCATAGCTTCCATTCACGAATGCTCTATATTGTTGCGTTTCTTCAACTTTCTGTCAGCCATGGCGCCGATCGCAGGTCTCAAGGAGATGGAATCGCTGGAGCACAAGACCATCCAGACGAAACCACACGATCTCACATATAGCTACTACCTTTCTCCCAACTTCCGCGACAAGCAAAGCAAGGACACTCCAACGCTCGTCTTCATCCATGGCTACCCAGACGATGCCTTCATGTGGACTGGCGCAGTCCCTCATTTCCTCAAGCAACCCTTTCCCTTTGTCTTAGTCGACCTGCTGGGCTTCGGCGGATCTTCGAAACCCACGGGTTCTAGCAAAGTCTCGCAATACAACTACAAGCAGCAAGCGAACTCGATCTTTCAGATCCTCGACCAGGAAGGTGTAGGGAATAACGTCATTCCCATAGGACATGACTGGGGATCAGCAACCGCCCAAAGGACATACCTCTACCACAAGCACCGTTGCCAAGGCCTCATCATCCTCTCCCTCGCCTACCAGATCCCCTCCGCCGCGCCCTTCGACCTCAATAAGGCCAATGAAGTCACCGCAGAACGCTTCGGCTACCCGCAATGGGAGTACTGGAACTTCTTCACCGCGCCTGACGCGCCTAAATTGATGAACGCCGACCCCATGCGAATGTGGGAAGTCAACAACGGCAACTTCCCAAGCCCGAAGCCGGAGGAGAAGGGCAGGGACATCTGGATGAGGGAGATGTTTTGCACGCCCGGGACGATGAGGGAGTATGTCGCGAAGGAGGGGAGGTATAAGGATTACACTGTGGACTTGAAGCCGTACGCGCAGAACAAGGAGTTGCAGCAACGGTATCTTGATCGGATCAAGAGGGATGGGTTCGACGCGCCGGTCAATTACTACCATACGCTTGCAAACAATACAATGCTCAAGGACGAGCAAGAGCTGATTGACAAGCCGAATCAGGAGGGCATTACGATCGATGTGCCGATGCTGTTCATTGGACAGACGGGTGATTGGGTGTGCAGAACGGACTTAATGGAAGATGCGAGGAAGCAGGGTTTGCTCAAGGGAGGTTGTGAGGATAAGGTGGTGGACGCTGGGCACTGGGTGTTGTACGAGAAGCCGGACGAGATTGCTGAGGTGATCTTGGAGTGGCTGGGTAGGAAGTTCGGAGGCAAGAGCTAGAGATTCTCAATCAGTTTTAAAGTCTCAAACGCTACTATGTAACTCTCGAGGATTTCACGATCACAAAGGCAATTTGCGATGCCGGTGAGAAAGAGTGGCGGTCCAAATGCGCTACGTTCAGTTACTTCCGGCCTCTCGCGCGGCCAGCACCTCATCGCATCGCTGACGCAGCCGGATGTAGAGGAGCATTACTTGCAATGCTGACAGACCGAGACACGGAGGTAGAGTTGCCTCGAGCTTCCAGGTGGCACGACGCTCGATGTCGCTTGCACGAAGCACAGTGCCAACCCTTCGTTCCGAGTGCATTGACAACGCGCGGTCATCGAGTCGCAATCCCAGTGCAGCTGAAGTGACCCTTGCAAGCAAGCAATGCCCAGACGAGCGTATAAGGACTGTGTAATGTAGTCGCGTAGACTCGACTGCGCGCTCAAGCCTCAGGTTTGTAGGCTAGGTAGGTAATCAAGATAAGTCGGCAACGTCCTCTACACCATGCCTCCGCATCCGAACGCGAGCCGTCTGGCGCGAAGCCGTCGCCGCAGGTACCACCTATGAGCACAGCCAGTGCGCACTCCTGTTCAGCTGGTCGAGGGTCAGTTCGGACGTTTCGAAAGGTCGCGAAGGAGTGAGATGTTGGATCTGCACTGGGATGTGAATCCTTTCAAGGAGATCATGTGGCTGGTGAGGGACTCGGAGGGTGCAGGTGACAAAGCTCCGACGAGCTCGGCGAGATGCGGACGGGATACTTGCAGTCGCTTGCGTGTGTAGGCTTGAGACTGAAGATAGATTTCCTGCGACAACGAGGCCCGCGGGCCAATGGGAACAGAGTTCGCGCCAAGACTGGGGCCAACAAGTCGATGGACCAAGCTTTGGTGCTTGCATTCTCTCCGCTCCACTCGTTCGCACTGCCTCCTTCATCGACATCATGGCGCGTCCGTCTGTTACCAAGCGCATCACGAAAGCCACACTCGGTAACGATCATGTTGTCGTTACCGAGTAGCGGACTGAAATCGGTCTGCCCACCGAGGGTCGCGTGTACTTGACGCATCAACACGGAATCTGTCATGTCCTCAGGCACGGGACAGCGACAGGACGCCGAGAGCTGAACGACCATGTTGGAGTACACGCAACATATTCGTATGCATGATCTACAACATCGGTAAGCATCTGTCATTTCGTCTTCACGCTCTACACCATGTCTCTCAGGGAGTACAGCGATGCATCTTGCGTCACTGGTGTGTATCGCATGTCGTCAAATCCACTGGCGTTGGCTGCGGAGACGCCACAAGCCACCACTACCTGCACAGCCTGCATGTTGGTGAATCCTTCGAACATCACACATAGCGCGAGCACTGCAAATCCACCTATGCTCAAACACGCACGAGCTTCAACGAGGCGCTGTCTTAGGAACGTCTGTCTAGTATGTCCACGCGGCACGCCGTCAGGCGCTATGGTGCTGGACCTACAAAACCAGCACCATGCCCTGCCCTGCGATGCGATGTCTGTCTCACGGCCCGCCGTTTGACTTGCATTGTCGTACCTGCATACATTGTACGCTGTGCAAGGCTTTGTTGAAAGACATACTTACTGCACACCTTGTAGTGACGGAGAATACTGAAGGTCACTTGTGCCCGTGCTACCCTGAGAGAGGCCGGCTTGCCAAGAGGAAGGCCTCACAGTCACCCGACTGACTGACGACAACCAACACTGCTGCCTACCCATTGTCTTACTCGGAGCTATTGTGACTCCATTGGTAGCAGACTCGGAGCATCACACACGCAGAACTCTGTCAGATCGCCACCAACGCAGGCCTGAGGCACAGCATCGGATCCACTATCAGGCTGCCAATCGTCTAGTACCCTTCCGCCTTAGGTACCTCCATTCGGTTCACTCTACCCAATCTCGCCTCGTCGATCGCGAACAACACATCACCGATAACAATTCAACCACCGATGTGCATCATTGAGCAAAAAACCTACGTCAACTCTGACGGCCAGCAAAGTACGTACGAGACGACTCGTCGTTGCCGCGACGCTGCACCAGGCCGTCTCTGCTCCAACGTCCAGCAACGCAAGGCTCAGACAGCCAAGATCGTCGAGACGAAGCCGTCAACGACAGCCTCTTCCTCTGGATCGTCGGACGGATTCCTTGTGACGCAAGCGAAGGACGGTAGCGAGAGACGTTACCACGACCTCAGTCGCCAATCGAGTCTCAAGGAGACTGTTCGACGCAGCAACACGACAGGTGGTCGCAGTTCGGTTGGAGCAACATCATCGCCATCGGCCGTACGTCCCTCGACGCGACCGACGCTGCCGAAGTCGTCCATTCGCCGGAGTGCGACACCACATCCATCGACCCAGCCCCCTCCAGCTGAGGCTGCCATCACACCTGAAGGCACCGCGGTCTACGATCGCCCACCGTCGCTCGAGATGCCTCGCGCGTCCGACAACGAGCGGCGTCGGTCTCGCAATGTGTCGTTCACCAGCTCTACGGCACAGGCTAGTGACTACAGGACCGAAGAGCGCACGCCAGCGCGTAAGCGACCAAGTCTGTCTGTCGATACGAGTGGACGATCATCATCGTCTCCTGAATCGACGCCAGGCTTGAGCCGACTACCGACAGTGCGAACCTTGCGTGATGATCGTCATGACTCTGCTCGCGACATCCCGATGCCCAAAGGCAGCAGATCATCGAGCGCTCAGACGTCTCGCTCAACATCATCCACCAGTCAGGCGCGGATAGACTCAGATCTGGCCCGTCTCCGCGAGGCCAAAGCTCGGATCTCATCGTCGGCGCAACAAGACCAGCATCTAGCCGACCTCGAGCAAGCGAGGTACACCGCACGTGAGCGCCAGCGACTTTCCAACGCTGCTGCTGAGGAAGCTCGCGATGCCGCAAGCCGCGAAAGGCATCGCCAGGAAGCCGCTGCCGCGCTTGAGGGCCGTCAACGCGAAGAGGACATCGAGTTTGAGCTCAAGCAGCTGCAGCGCGAGAAGGATGCAGCGGCTGCGAGACGCATATCGCGTGAGCGTGAGCAGCAACGGTACTCGGTGTCGGAGCCACCAATGCCCACATCGACGACACGACGACTCTACCGCGTCACTGACGCACCCGTGTCGCCGATCCGAGACGCGCGGCCGAGGACATCGTTTCAGTCATCCTCGACATCACCTCTATCACCTCGCAGACGGCTTGCGGAGCTCGCGCCTCGGCCACGTCAACAGACCGTACTTCATCAGCCCATCCTACCACCGCGCGCTGACTCTGATCCTCGCCCGACGTCGTCATCCATCCGGGCAAGAGGTCTCGAAGTCCTCGGCCGCGAACACGCACGCGCGGCCGCCGCGGATGGTGATGCATACACTCACACTCGGGAGTCATTGGATCGAGTTGCCTCGGCTAGTGATAGGCTACAGGATGCTTTTGGAGGCATGCGACTGGAGGAGCGGAGACCTGAGGGGTTCTATGGAGCTGCAGTGGAGGAGAGGGAGTATGTTAGTCAAGGGATGGCGAGACGGGAGGAGAGGAAACGGAGGGGAGGGGGCGGGGCATGGGTGTGGCGTTGATTTGGAGTTCGGGATAAAACGTGACCGCAAGGACCGATAGACATAGTACACAGTATGGTCTGCAATCTTCACAGTGTCACTCGGCTGCTTCCTTACTTATGCTCGCTTGCTGCAGTCCGGGAGGTGTTTTGGATGGGATCAGGATGGTCGATGTTTCGCGCACGATGTCACGACTCGCCAACGGTAGCGTACAAACTTGCCCGCATCACTCCCGAGCCAGTGCTTCCTGAACACCCCCCCTCATGCTATCTCGTCCAGCTCTACACATATCCCTCCCACCATGTCCCTCTCGTCCCGCTCCTCGCCCACTTCTCTCCTTCTTCGCACGTCCCGCCTCTTCTCACTTCCCCGTCCGCTCCCAACTCCCGCGCTCGAGATCCCCTCCTCCACAGGCCAGTACCGCGCTTCCGACACCGCCACTCTACCACATCCGACACATCAAGCCATAGCCACACCCGCATCCTCACATCACCGCGGCGATTGGGGACTGAAGCGACCACTACCGAACAAAGTCGTCAAGCGCAGCGATGCGGTGATCAAAGTCCTCGGCGTCGATACGCCCGATCACATCACAGAGTTCGAGAGCGCAGCAGGCGAAGTGCGGAGTGTGCGCAAGTTTGGCGAGCTGGGCGTGAATTTTGTAGCCAAGAACGAAGGGCCGGGGAGTGCAGAGGGAAAGAGGAGTGTTTTCGAAGACGACATTGATGTCACAGACCCGGACGTTGCACGGACGAGGAATCGAGCGGACAGACGATGGAAGAATCAGGGTCCCTGGATCGCGGGAATGAGTGAAGGCGAGTTTCAGAAGTGGGTTAGCAAAGCTATTGCAGGGAGGAAAGCAGAGTGGGATGAGTTTCTCACGAAGCACTTCGCGGAAAAGGAGTTTGAGAGATTACAAAGGGAGGCGAGGGAGGCGGGAAAGTGGTTTGGGCCTTTGGAGAGCGCGAGTCCGGTCGTGAGGGCTGGACTAGTGGTTGAGGAGGCTGAAAGGGAGGCACGAAGAATGGTGGTAGAGGCGCCTGTTGAAGAAGCAGAAGAAGCGAGAGTGAAGGGAGAGGGGCTAGTGGCGAGAGCGAAGGAGGAGAAGGAGCTGTTTGAGGCCGAGGCAAGGCGGTGGACGGCGCCTGCTGAGGCGGAGAGGACGATGAAGGAGGCCCGGGGACTGGCTTTCGCGGAGACGAGGAAGATCTTCGATCAGATGATTGAGGTGGCGAAGAGACGGCAGACTGAAGTCAATGAGTCGGGTAGCGACGAGGAGGTTTCAGCCGTGGAGAGTGCTGTTGCTTCGCTCCAGCAGGCTCGAGCTGCGTACGTTTTGGAAGCAAGACGGATGCAAGCGCCGGACGTAGCGTTACGGACTATTCGCGAGGCACGAAGTCAGGCGCTTGCAGCCAACCCGGAAGACGTCGATGTCGTTCGGATTCTACATGCGACTGTCGATAAGGCTCTGTCCAGGGCACAGGATACGATGGACAGGAGCCTTACCGAGGCGGCGCGGAATGCTGCTCGCGCCCTTGAAGGCACCGCTGCAGAAAAAGCCACGCCTAGCGGCATCGCAGCAACCGTCGCATCCGCCACGACATCCCTGCAAACGGAGCAATCTCGTCGAGCAACGATCCAGCGCGACTGGGAATCCTCGCTACTCACCTCCCTGCAACCTCAGCCTTTCTCCCTTCCCGACATCCTCAAATCCCTCCGTGCCTCACACGCCAAAGACGTCCTGTCCTCCTCCCTTACAGCCCTGATAACGCAATTCCTCGATCTCCCCGCCCTACACAAAACCGACTCTCCTCTCCAGAACGGTACCTCCGGTAGCGCAGGTACCCGCTTCCTCTCAACTCTAAGCACAGACTTCAACCTGAACGTTGGTGCTACGGACACTGCGCCCCCTACCACGCATCCCGCAGCAGGTCTGAGCTATCTGCGCACGAATGCGATCATGGAAAACCACCCTGTACATGGCCCTCAGGCAGCGCGCTCGCCGATCTCCGCCCGTGTTCTTGCAGCGAGGAACAGCGCCAAGAGTAAGAACCAGTACGCCCTTCTCGGCGTTGCTGGTTTTGTAGCCTCAGACCCCAAGGGCGGGGAGTTCAAGAAATCGAATCCGGGTGGTATCGAAACCCATTTCGATCCAGCTGCAACTCTTGACGAGGCGACGCCTGGTGGAGGTAAGATCTGGATCCATCCCACGTCTGCTTCTGTCGACGAGGCAGGCCGCATCAAGCTCAATATCGTGCGCGCTGAGAGGGAAGCGGTCGCTGTCAAGACCGAGACAACGGAGGAGATCGTGGCTGAGCGGACTGCGCCCATACGGTTTGGCGCAGGTGGATCAGGACCTGGAAGCTCTTTACTGCCGCCTGAAAGGGCGGTGGGCGGTGGGATTGGCGAAGGGTGGTTCGGCGATAAGGCTAGGGACGTGGTGCCTAAGGCGAACTACGGGAGTGCGTTGCCAGATTTCAAGAGGCTGGAGGCAGACAGGCAGTTGGCGAGAAAGGGTCTCGGAATTGGTGGTGCAAGAGGGGGCGGCAGAGTGAGGGGTTTTGAGGGGATGGATGAGGGGGACGAGACGTTGAGGCGGATTGAGGAGATTGCTCGTTCGAGGAAGAGGTAGAGAAGGGAACTCGTGACCGGGCAGAGAGTGCCGAGTCACATGGTTGCGTGCCTTCGCATGAACATAGCATTGTACACTGTATGTAGGCTAGCGATGCAGAATGGCAGCTTCTTGTTGCCTTCATCTGCTTCTGCCACAGGCCATTTCTGGCACTCTGCCTGATGCGATACCACCGTTGCTAGGAATTTTTCCCTAGACAGAAAGCGTAGATCGGGGTGTCCAGCTTGAGGTTCATGTCAGGTCTATCGCTGCTGCTGCGGTGCTGTCGACTGCGTCTGCTACTAGCGCAACATCTTCTTCCACATCAGCCCAGCCGCCATACTCGTCTACACCCTCCTCGTCGTCTGAGTCGGCGATCTCATCAAATGCTCGTTTGCGTGGCAGCGCCACGGGCAGAACGCGAGCAGGACTCGGATTCGCTGCCTTTGCAGCTCCTTCGGCATCAGCATCGGGCTGCGAATTGACGGGCACAGCCTTGCCGTGCCCGTCAACAGTGAAGTCTGAGACATTTTCCAGCCCACGAGCTCCAGCTGCCACGGCACTTCCCCTCGCCTTTTGCACTCCCGCGACTCTGACCCCGAAGTCCCGGCAAACGACCACCCGGCCCCAGACTCCAGCTTCCCACTCCCCTCCCCCAACACCCGGCACAAGACCTAGCGGCATTCCTGGGCGCTGTCTCGTTGCGCAGCCCGTCGTTACCAGAATTGCGATGCTGTGCAGTACAGCTAGTCGGTTCAAAGCTGTCACAAGGGTGCCGAGGATGGCATAGCGGCGGGACGCGGCCCATTTCTGGGTGGCGACCGGAGTTGATGCAGGGAAAGTCGGATTCCGAGGGTGTGAGGATTCGAGGAGGTGATGAAGATTTGGGAGGATCAGAAGGGTCGTGTGAGCTGAAGGGAAGGTTGGAGGAGGGTGTAGGAGCAGGGCTAGCAGATGTGGGAGTGTGGGAACGGGTAAGGTTACGAAGCTGGCTTGTGGACGGTCCGGTGGAGGTGTAGGAGCACGGCTTAGAGATAGCGGCGTAGATGTATCTGGAATTGTTAGCGGTACGACTTGGTGAGTGAAAGTCAATGCATGTATACCAAGCCAAACTGCGGTGCCGATTAATTCCAAAGCATTCGCTGCGGTGGCGATACTGCGGATGGCGGGTCAGTCTCCAATGCATGAATTCTCGATAGAGCACACTCGACTTACGCAATGGCAGTCTTGCCAGCTCCAATCGGTCCCCACAGTTCAGTCACTTTGCCCACCTCGATTCCACCACCCAGTGCATCGTCTAGACCATTAATGCCAGTAGAGATGACGGATGGTCCATTTTTCGCGTCCGAGAGCGCCTGGAACGCCTCTGCAGCGGATACGCTGGGTAGACGATCTATAAGGTGGTCAGGGAGCCGTCTGCGGAGAAGAGTGTCGAGTAGTACGTACGCGAAGAGGAGGGCAGCTTCAGGGCTGTCGAGTTTGGCGTCGAGGCCAGGTCGATGACGGCTGCCATGCCATTCTGCTGCGGCAATCTCGATCTTAGTTGTCGTGGGAAGCTTGGCTTGCGTCTGCAAGATCACTCTGTATGACCGAACGCGTGAACTGATTTGCGACGCGTCCGCTTCGACGTGGAGTCAGTGCCAAGACCAGCGGCCGGAGGCTGTAGAAGACAAAGCCGCCAAACCGCGTTTACGCAGCGGCTCCAGAAATGTTGTAATCTGAAGTCTATCAGGCAGATATCACGTCGTGCTGGTGACGGCTAGTAGTAAGTGATCCGAGTGTGCAGCTCGCCGAGTCGGCATTCCTCGCAGCAGTTCCTCCGCTCCTCGTCTCCACTGTTTGACGGACCTCCATCAATTTGATCTTTACATCCTGCTAGACCTGGCTCGTTTCAATAGTTACTTCAATGCGCATCTCCAGTCCTTTTTTGATCACATTGTGAACTCTTGTTGCGCTACTCAAACCATGGCCTCCAACACATCAAAGAGCAACTATGAACCCCCAAAGTGGTTCTGGGACTCCCGCAAGAAAGGCCCTTCTTCAGCAGGCACATTTCTGTTTGTAGCACTCCGCGCCATCGATCTTCCTTTCCAATACTGGCTGCTTTCTTCCGGCGCTGGCTCGAGGTTGCTGAAGACCATTGGCTTGTCATCACCGACAGCTTCGGCACCCTTACCCACAACAGGCGTCTTGGGCCAGATCTCGTCTGCCACAGGTCTCAGTCCATACCATGCGCTCATCATAGTGCTAGCCACTGGCTCAGCAGCCAAGCAGATCTACTGGAAACTCGAGATCTGTGACACTGTCATGCCACCCGGCTTTAGTGTGGGTGTAGCAGCGTACAACACCATGCTCAATAGCTTGAATACACTGTTCTCGCTCTCCTCTCTGTCCCAGGATCCTTCAGCACTGCTCTCACAACCTCTGTCACTTTCTTCGGTACCCCCGACTTTGGCTGTCGGCATCCCGCTGTACGCTGTCGGTCTGTTCTGGGAGTGGTATAGCGAGATCCAACGCAAGGCATTCAAGATCGATCCGAGCAACAAGGGCAAGCCTTACTCGGACGGCCTTTTCGGTCTCGCTAGGAACATCAACTACGGTGGTTACACGCTCTGGCGCACAGGCTACTCCCTGATCTCTGCCGGGTGGGCTTGGGGAGCCGTGCAAGGCGCATTCCTGGCCGGTGACTTTACGCAGAGGGGCATACCAAGTCTTGATGCTTATTGCGAGAAGCGGGTGAGTAGTGATCGCGTCGCAGTATGCAAAGTGGTGGAAGTGGTGCTGACGACCGAGTGTAGTATGGCGCGCAATGGGACGAGGTTCGACGGAAGGTTCCATACAGGCTCATTCCTTACATCTACTAGCATATACAGGCCGGCTATAACGCAGTACAGGAACCGAAAATTACCACCTTTTGTTCCACGTAAGCGCTCCAGCACCAAATTTCCAACCCGCTCAAAGTTCCCCTGCGCCCCTCTCAGGCATCTCGCACGCTGAGCAGTAATCTGCCTCATCACACCGCAAGCTGTAGCTCCGTTAGCCTTTGGACTACAGCCCGATGAGTGAATGCACTCACCAATCCGCTCTCCCCTTCTGGCACCGATAAGCAAATCTACAACTCGCGCACGCCGTGCGGTCGCAGCCATGCTCCTTCTGTGCTCCATACCAGGTCTGCACCGATACTTTCTTCTCTTCGGCGACGTGATGTGGTCGTGGTGGAAGCTGAGCCATGATTGGCGGGCCCGTAATCGCGAAGGTACCACCTGCGAGAGGAAAGATGCGCGGTTTGGGTGTAGAGTGCGCCGGGATGATGGGTTGTTGAGGATCCAGTGGCATAGCGAATGTGGCGAGGGCAAAGAGCAGCGCCGCGAGTAAGACCAGAGGCGAGGAGTGCGCCATCGTAGTATAGAAGTGCCTGAGAGGAGTGAATTGCTCTACGTAGGACCGGCCGTGTATAGACAGCAAACGCGATATGCTATGCAGATCTCGAAAGGTGAACGATCGGAAAGGACAGTAAGCCACCTGAAAACAACGCGATGGAAAGACAACAGAAAGGACTTCGTACTTCACCAGCCAACTAGCTATGCGACCATTTCCTTATACTCTGACTTTGATGTACTTCGCCTCTCACCTACATTTCAATCCCAGATGCTATTGGCAAAGCCGGCACATCAGCGCGTACCTGCAGCCAAAAGCGCCACCAACACTGTGCAACCGCTGTGCTATAGTACGCCGCGCAGATCCGCAGATCTAGCTAGATGAACGTGCTGCAAGTATAGAGCGACATGCACAAGTCCAGATTGATGCCGAGTGTGTAAGCGCTGCTGTGCCGCTGGAAAACAAGGTTCAACAGTCACAAAGCGGATTCAGTTCGGCGCCAGTCACGAGTTAGCTATGGACGTTGGCATAGTTGTTGTTTTGACGACACGCGTAGCAGCGTGGCAAGATCGAGAGGCAGTGTTCGAGATACCATGGACTACTTGCGATGTTGAATGGTGGGAAGAAGACAGCAGTCAGAAGCCGTGAACTATGGGCTCGTGCGTGCGCCTGCGGAAAGCGGCTGTGGACTGCATTCATTCGCTGTAGTGATGGTCCAAAGCTGACGCGAGCGGCAATGGAATACATGATAGGGATAGTAATGGTGGATTGAGCTATCGCTGTCGATTCCCCGCTGCTTATTGCTATGCTGAATGCTACATTTCTGTCCGCACTCGTGAAGCCTGTAACTTAGCTTGATTCACTCATGTGTGCCTTGCAGCTGGATATGCGTACTATGTGCGGCTTCCCATCATGTCTTTGTCTCGCTCACTATTGCACTCTTTCATCCCCGTTCATCGCGTTCGATACAGAGGTCCGCCGCAGTCTCTCAGCCGCGTCGCAGCCTGCTCCGGCGTGATGTCCCTTTGCGGCTCAGCCATCATCTCATACCCCACCAGAAACTTCCGCACCGTCGCACTCCGCAATAAAGGTGGGTAAAAGTGTAAGTGGAAGTGACTTGCTTCGATCTCTTCTGCCGTACCGGATAGCGGAGCTTGATGTATGCCCATGCCTGAGAAAGAGGATTAGCAGAAGGCATAGGAACTGAACCGGGTGGGCCAGCCACTCACTGTAAGGAAAGGACGTCTCGAACAAGTTATCATATCTTCTCGTCACCTCCGCGATCGTCTCCGCCAGGTCTTCTCTCTCCTGATCATTAAAGTCGACCAGCGCGCGTTTGTGCTTCTTTGCCACAACCATGATCTCAAAGGGCCAAGTAGCCCACCATGGGCACCCCGCCCAGAAGCTGCTATTCTCAAACACTGTACGCTCACCTTTCTCACTCTCGAGCTTAGCGTAGTCTTCGAGCAGATTGCAGCCGCCTTGCTCTCTCCTGTACTCTCGAAGCTTCACGAGTTCGATACCTGGCTCCTCGGGCAGACTTGTGGTAGCCCAGACTTGGCCATGAGGATGGGGATTCGAGCAGCCCATTGCACTGCCCTTGTTCTCGAAGATCTGCATGTAGCGGTATTGTTGTGTCGGCGAGGGGACGGGGTGGCCATTCATCGATGCTGGCGGGAGAGTAGTGGGCTTCGCTGAGTTGGCTAGAGGCGAGTGTGGATCGAGGTGGGCTGTGTAGATCTTCGTCCAGGTATTTATCACAGGGAGGATATCATGGGCGGGCATGTCGGCTAGGGTAAGGTTGTGTCTGGGCGAGAATGTGATGACATAGCATTTGCCAGTGGTTGCTTCGGCTCGAAGGAGTCTGGAGGCGAGGGCTGGATACCTAGGTCAGTGGCCTATCTCCAGAATATCTCGCCAGGTGAACGTACAGCCATCCTGCTTCGGCGGCTCGTACTCCGCCTGCTCCTCTCGCACAGCTGCGTAATCGTTGACGAACACGAATGTGCTGTCATACGTTGGATTCACATCGCCTTGTGCGCGCTTATTGCCCGGGCATAAATAGCACTACTACGTCCAT
Organism: Cryoendolithus antarcticus; assembly: GCA_002077065.1. Classification (NCBI taxonomy): domain Eukaryota; kingdom Fungi; phylum Ascomycota; class Dothideomycetes; order Cladosporiales; family Cladosporiaceae; genus Cryoendolithus; species Cryoendolithus antarcticus. Next base: position 298,859 of record NAJO01000027.1, on the reverse strand, counting down.
CAACTGATCGCCCTGCAAGTCCACTCATGTTGGACTACACCTACTGACTCGTCGTATGCCGGCAATTCGATCTTATTCGAAGACTCTTGCTGGCCCTGCCATGGCCGCTTCGTCCGGTGCGGGCTGACTAGTACGTAGCTGCCACGTAGAGGGTTGAAGCGTCGATGCGAGATGTCATCAAGGATGGGCTCGGGCATGGTCGATGGACGTAGAGAGGGCGAAGTGTAACCGTTGTGGGCTAACGAGAGTGAGCCCGGAAGGTCTGTACAAGGAGAGTGTACTTGATGCATACCGACAAGAAGAAGCGACTGCTATCGCAGCTGGCCACCTGCCTACCGTTGCACACTCATATACGACCTGAGCCTTGCCTAGCAGTCGATTCTCCTCCACTTGGGCGGTCCAAGTTCTCCACGAGAAGTAAATGAATGAACGCAGTCTCCACAAGGAAGATCGGACGAATTGAATGGAATCGCCGGCTACGTGAAGACAGCAAGAACGGTACGCAAGATGCAGTCTTTGACGCCAGGTGGGAAACTTTGCGTCTCAATGATGGATGCTACCCGATGTGGAGGCGCAACGGGGCGGCATTGCTGTACAAGGTGGGGGTGTGAGACAGCACGTGGCCGTGAGAGCTTGTTTTCGGGCCAACTCCCGGAGCGGTGCCCACCCTTACGAGATATCACTGTCGAGCGACATCACGTGCGGCATGTTCATCGACAGGGCTTGGTATCAGATATATGCGCCGACTGCGGCTTGCTTGATCATGTGACGAGCAAGCGGTGAGGCAGCAGGGCATGAGCACAGCAGTAGCTCTGTGACTCGACAACCAGTCGGGTGGCACAGAGCAGGCCCCAACCAGTCACGGCAGGGAAAGGTGTCACAGGAAGATCGACCCAAGGCGCAGCAGTCTTCTTCGTTACAAGCAATCCAGGTGTTTCATTCTCTGTCGATATCAACGTTATCCATGATGGTTCGTTCAATCATCTACAATCGTCGCGTTCCATTGCTTCCTCCCCGGCACCGTCCATGTCCGACGAGTCCCCTTCAACGTTAAGAACGTCCGCACTACCATTGAGATCGCAGCGAGCTACGTGCGCTAGGCGTGCCCCTCTTGCTACGCAGCGTTGGATCCAACCAACTCTCATCGACTTCCGTAGGGGTCGTCTCAAAAGTGGGTCGAGTAAAAGGCGTACCTGGATCACTGAAGATGGTCGACGGAGCTGAAGCCTGCGAGGCAGCCCGTGTCATCGACTCAGCGTGATACCCGAGGCGAGCAACTTGGGAGTACGAGTCCCCGTTACGACGCAGACTGAAGGCAGTGGCTGGCGGAGAAGGCGTCCGCATTGGGATGATCAAGCCTAGAGGCTGCTGGACGTACGCTCCCGCGCGACGAGGTGGTCCTGAGTGCTGTACCGTCCGGACAATAGCGAGGGAGTCCGGATGAATCAGGTCATGGTGGCGCTGCATGTTGTAGAGCCGGTCGAATTGTTTGCGACAATCAGGGCACGAATACATGACCTTATTAGGATCGCCACGCTGACGATGCACGCTATTGACATGCTTCTCCACGCTTGCGCGGTATGGGAAACCTCTCTGGCAGACCGGGCACTTATGCTGAGTCTTCTTTGCCTCGTCGTGAACGTTAGAGAAATGGTGCCTAATTGTCGTTAGCTGGGATCAGTGCTGCTGCATTGGTAAAGCCAACCTCAGCGATTGCCTGTCCGTGCACACGCGCCCACACTCCTTGCATACAAAAGGCGACGGTTCCTCTAGAACGGCCGTAAGGTTGGCTAAAGTCCTCTCGATGCTCTGAGTCGGGCCATCTTGGCCCCGGATTGCGGCCGTGCTTTCGGGATAGAGCAGTGCTGTAGTACGTTGCGCTCTCCCGTTTCTAGGAGGTCGTTCCCGCGCAGAGACTGTCCTTTGGCCCTCTGCGCGCCTCTGTGCTTTAGGATAGCCTGGCAGTATCGGTCCATTACGAACTGCGCGAGGGTGCTGCGGTCCGTACAAGTCACGTTCCGGGATCACTGGTATGTATGAGGGCACTTGACGCTGACGGAAAGCTATCCTAGGATCGATTGTTCGGGCCGGCAATTCGAGTACCCCATAGGCAGAAAACGGAGAGGGCGGGGTGCTCGGACTGAAGCCGTCCACAATCTGTTCCAGAGATTGCTCTGCGTCCTGCCGGGTGATATACTGACGAGTAGTATCTGGTAGCGGGATGGACTTAACGTACATGAGTCAGCCCGGCTCTCTTGGAAACACTGGGTGTGGTCGACTTACCGCATGTGACGGTCCTCTGTAGCTCCATTCATTGTCTATCTGGCTGCCGACATGGCCGATTGCCGCCAAGTATGCCTCTGCGCGCTGCAGCTCACGCTGGTAGCCGCCCGGTTGTTCGCCTCTGCCTGCCATCTTTACAGCACGCCTGCTGCAAGGCGCGTAGCCTTGAAGCTGGCGGGTGTAAGTTGCGTTTCTGGAGCCTGATTTCGTGCCTTGCAATGCTAGGACCGTTGCGCCAGCTCACCCATGTGCTGCGAACCAGCGCCGGTGACTTTTACCACAAGATGAAGGCGATGAGAGACAGAAAGAGGGAACAGAAGTTCGAAGGCTGCGACTCATCCTGGTTCCGGCGGTCGGAGTGGTAGGCCTCTTGGGTCCCGCAATTGCTTGGGCGCCGATGGGCGACCCGAAGGGCGGCGGCCGCCCTTCGCCATGCATTGTACCCGAGGCGTGAATGTCGCACCAGTCCTTGTGGCACGCATGACTGCTGGTGGACACGCGCAACGCTCGTTGACAGCGTAGAGCTCGCTTTGACAGAAAGGAGCGCATTACTTACCTTATCCGCACGCAAGGCGGGGTGAAGGAGGAGCTGCACCTAGCTCACACACCTACTCACCTGAGATGCGCATGCCACCAGCTCGCTGTTCTATGCTCTCGAATCCGCGCGTGGAGACGCTGTGCTGCGTTCAGCGGGTCACATTCGCGTGACCGTACTGCTCGTGAATGGTTCGCCTATCGATGTTCGCCAGGAGTCGCAGTGGCGTACGTGGCTGGCAGGCCATGAATCCGCAGACATATCAAGTGAGTCCTGACGAGCCGCCAGATGGTGCCTCCTAATCGACCCCCACGAAAAATGCATCTGGCATTTAATAGCGGAATACATGGGGAAAGCTCAGGGAGCGAGTGAAGCATCACGCGAAAGTGGTCCGTGTCTGTTGTTCTGACGTCGATTGGACGCGTTTGCTCTCTGCTCTTGACGCGACCTCGTCTCTCATTGAAGTCATTCATACAGTACAGCATTCATGTCGTACAGAGCCGTGTGGCGATCCTATCTATCAACGCCATGCACTTGTACAAAGGCCGTTCAGTCATTGAGCCATGCCGTCCTTCTACAATATGGCCCACGCAAAGCAAAATCCCGCTAATGAGCCGATAATGCCCTTCGATCCGCTGCCGCCAACGCCAGTATGAATAGAACAAAGTCAAGGAATTTCGAACGCAGAAGAATGCAGGTGTGTGTACGAAAGTAATCGCGGAAAGCGGTCAATGGTGAGGGCCTGGATCCGCTACTGTCGACTAGACTGGCGACTGGGATCGCGCGACATGCCTCTGGAAGAAGGCGTTGGAGTAAGAACCCCATGTGACCGAAGATGACGCGTCAGATGATCGCGTCGTACAAAGCCGCGTGCGCAGAAATTGCATGAAGTCGGGAAGGGACCAAAGTGCTTGCGTGCAGCAGGGTCGTGTATCTCGCTTATATGGCGCTTGAGATCTTTCGACGAGACGAAGCTAGCGCCGCAGTCGACGCAGACATTGTTCCGCGGACCATGCCAACGCTGGTGGTGTCTAAGAGTGGAGTTAGTAAGCTATCTGGCGAGCAATCAAGGGCCACTTACTCGAGATCTGCCTTCGATCTGAAGGTCGCGTTCGGTGTCCTACAGATAGGGCTGGTGCACACGTACTGGCCTTCCATGTTCGACATAGAGGTGCTCACCGACCTTGGGCGCGATGGACCAGCTGCTTGGTACGGACGCACAGGCGCGCTGTGCGCCATCAGCTGGCTTGGGTTAATGGAGCGGTCTCCTGGATTGTACGCTTGGCCCGTCCATCCTTCGATGTCAGGCGGCGACGCGAAACGCGGGTCAAATCCGCCGAGTTCAGAGATCGGGCTATGAAGCATACCAGTCGAATATGCTGCATCGAGGATATCTGGCAAGACCTGACTATGAGCAGACTCGGAGCCAGCGTAGTGGCTCCAGCTGCCTTGTGTACGCGGTGGTGAGAACGTCCCATCTCGCGCGACGTCTGCGTGTTGATATTGCTGGTCATAATATCCTGAAGACCCGACTTGCTGCTGGCGTTGTTTCTCTGGATTGCCATACATGCGTGATTGGGTCGATGGTCCAAGCCGTTGTGCAGGATCGCTATTGCTGTGCGCTCGAGACTGTGTACTAGGGCGCTGTGACGGAGATAGGGTCTGGTACGGCGCTTGCCTAGCCGACTGTGGGTACTGCATGGTATGAGTCAATGCAGACGACTGAGCAGACTGGCTCAAACGACTGGTATTACCGGACCGCATGTACCCATCAGACATTCCAGCTACGCTCGATGGCCTTACGGATCTCAGCCGTGAGTCGTCTAGTTCTGGCGCCCATCGAATCTGCTGCTGCTGCATCGGGATTGCCTGCGGAGCTGATGTCGCCGCACCGGGCTGCATCCTGTGTCCATCTGGTTGTACCCGCGCTGGCCTAGCTTGTAAGGGAGTGAAGTACCTTATGGCGAGCTCGGCAGCTCCTGCGTTCGAGCCTGCGACATGGCGGTATGCTGGAGTCCGATCGGCGCTTGGGATGTTCGTGGCACCTGGGTCCCATGTGAAGCGCCCGGATTGGTAGTCACTGGGCTCGCTGAGCAGATGATCATCGTATTGCCGCTGCTTGATTACTCATGTTAGCTTGGGAGCTGGCTTTCCGCGGAATTGACTTGCCTGTGTTGCATCGCTTCTGAAGTCGTCAATGTCGAACTGGAGAGGTTCTTCCGTCGAGCCATCTGGGAAGGCGGTCCCTATGCCAGACAGATTGGGGTCGCCCAAAGCGCCGTTCCACGAAGTGAAGTCGTTTCGACCTTGCATGGTTGGTGATGCAGTGTAGTGAATAGGAAACAGGAATGCGCGCGACCAGGGCAAAGCGACACGCTGAATGAGATGGCCACACCAATAACAGCACAATAGAAGCAAAAATAAGCGCCAAAAGCCAACGACTTCTGCGAAAAGTCAAGTTGCGTTGCGCACTGGGACTGTGAACTGGATGATCAGCGAAGCAGAAGGGTGCACGTCAACTCTTAAACTACGAAGAGGCAAGGCGGCCTCTGGAGGTATTACGCGACATCGGGCCTGCTCACTTCAAGTACTCCCGGCGATTCATGCCTGAGCGACACAATATGGTTGCCTTGACATGTGCTCCTCACACAAACACCATCTGAAGCTATCAAGCAGCCGGCTACGGTCGGTGGCGAGAGATGTCATGCCAGACCACAGCCGCAAAGCCGGGACGTTTTGCATCTGGGGAAGTAGAGATCGTCAACTACTGCACGACACCCTCGTGATACCCCACGACGAACGCTCCTACCCACGTACCTACGACTGGGGAATCCATTGGCTGCCCTGCTGGTCTAACAGCCGAGGCCAGGGGTCTACGACTTGAGATTCGGCGATGTGCGAAGATAACGCGACTTCGAGTCATTCTTGCTGCGAACCATGCCGATGAGCCGCAATGTGGGAGCACACACGCGCGGCTGTTGCATGCAGCACCCTTGAGATGTTGCGTTCGCCTTACTGCCCTACGGCCATTTCACGTGGAGTGTAGCCCCGACTCTCTGGTCCGTGGGAACCTTGATATTCGTGGCCCTCTACCCCGCCAAATTTTCTCACCACAGATCAACACACGCAATATTTTGGAACCGTGCTCGCATGAATGCGCGGGTGAAAGCACATGACGGCTGATCTCGCCGTCACGGGCTGCAAATGTCACGAGCGATACGTCGATCAAAGATCGCTTCGGTCAAAGCGATCCTGCTTGAACCTCCACGTCTCTGACATGCTGTCAATCCTCGCGGCACATTCTGTACCTGACGCCCGGAACGATCACATGCTGTGGAACGCATATGCAGGTCCTTCCAGCGCATGCAACGACGTTTGCCGGTGACACTGCTGCCCGTCACGCATGACTGCTCAGTCACGCGTCCAGCATGTGCCGAGCATGATCTCGGCTGTTCATCAACATATCGAGGGTGGTGTGTGATCTGCTACGGACCGCGGGTCTCCCGCCATTGGATCACAATGCAATCTGGATGCACTTGGACTTGGGTACTCGTATGGGTGCCCGACTGCCCCTTCCGCCAGGACAGCCCTGTCTCGTGGTCAAAACATCCCGCGAAGGATCGAAGCTACTGCGAACACCTGACTACGCTGGGAGATCGCTGGTCTGGGCCTACATCATCGCCCGCGCAATGTTACCATGGCAACACTTCTTGTGTGTGGCGACTGCCGTGCTCTGCAAGTCTAAAGACACTCTCCAGTGCGGAAGTTCGATGCTAATGCGTGTCTACACTCGACTGCAGCAGTCAATAGTCGAACGATACATTTTTCGAGAGCCGTGGATCGCTACGCACCTCTCCCGTCCAAGTGATGCTCCTTCTCACCGGCCGAGGAGGCGCCACAACGACTTGTGGTGTGCTTGAGAGTAGCGCAAGTCTCTTCAAGTGGAGGTGTCGTTACTGACGATTCATTCCTTCATGATTTGAGCCTCTACGTCGAGATATGCATAAACTGCACGCTGGTTGATGGCCATCAGTACGACAATGTTTGTGTTAAAGCATGTGGTAAATATGGTCTCGACATGACCCGATGCGTAATTGATGGCTGCTCTGATCGTGCGACCGGTGGCATGTGTCGTGCCTTTGGGCAGCCGCCCTGGCTCAATCTCTCTTCACCATCCACGGCAGACACGCCTCATAGATCGCCTGCGTACCCTCGACCTCCGTCATATGCCTGCGAAAGGAAGCTTCATGTACGATCCTCGTCGACTGCATCACACCAGCGATGAAGAAGTCCGTGTAGCTTGGCTTGGCTCCCAGCACGAACGGTCCTTCGGCTCGATTCGTTTTGATCAGCTTGTCTTGCTCCTTCATGCCTTCCTTCGCCGCAATCCAAGCTTGCTCTTCGTTGTCGCCCTCGATCAGCGACTCGAGAGTACGGCCCCATCTCGCTTCGCGCGTACGACGGAAATACTCCGCTGCGCGCGGTGAGAGATGGTCGATCTCGCGAGGCGGCACTGTGATGCTGAGAACCAGGCCTAAGACCGCACGACCTTGAGCTTCAATCTCAGCGCCCAAGACCGAGCTTAGCTGGAGCGACGGCTTCGGGTAGGTGGACTCAAGGAACTTCGAAATCAAATCAGAGTCCATGATGTACTTGTCACTTGGCAAGTGATGAATAGCCGGCACCGAGTACTTCTTCTCGCCAACAGCCGGGGAGATACCACTGCGCGCATCTGATCAGTACAACAGAACCATCGTTGGCAGCCGCGTAGCTGGCAAAGGTAACAGTACGATGATGAATGTCTTCACCAAACGCTTGCTGAGTACTTCACATGGAGCGGGAGTATGCTGACAACTTACAGTGCTTTCAGCGTAGGTTCGATGTCCGGGAACTCCACAAACACCGTCCGTAATGGGATCTGCTTGTAATTGAGCATCAGACGAATACGCCACACGACAGGGGAGAAACATTCGCCATCGATGCACGCTAGGTCGTAGAGTACGATCTCCGGCTCGACGGTGTCGGTCGCCATGGCTTGTTGCAGTCTTGCGTGATATTAGGCACTGCGAGTCGCAACAGACCGGGCAATGTTGTTGGCCACCTACCGTTGACCTTCGCATCGCATTCGCGAGTATGAGAATCAGGTGAGACCGCACCTTCATATAGGTGACGCTGATTAATACGCATCTGCACCTGCAGGCTACTGAAACACGACTTATGTCAAGACTACGCTCCACTTCTATGCACCGCTTATGCAGCCCTTCCAGCTTCGAACATCCCTCCGCAACATGGAAATATTTCCTTTCTCCAGCTCCAGAACGCCACTGACGAAGCCATTGCTGTCGATATCGATTATGAGCCTTGTCGGCTACCGCTGTCGGTCCTTCGCCTTCTTCGTCTTCGTCTTTCGTGGCAGGACTATCTCATGGATATCCTCCATATGGCGAAGGAAGTTGTCCCACCGCACAATCAATTTCGTATGCCTTTCGCAATCCAGTTGTGGACATGCGAATCGCATGGTGTGGTCCTTATCATGGGTGAGTTGATGCTTGACAAGATCTTTCTTCTCGTTGAACCTTTTGGAACAAGTCTCTGCTGGACAGCCATGCTTCCGGTTGGCTACTGGGATGTGGGATTTTTTATGTTTCCTATCACATTGTCAGTCGTGGTGTCAGCTCGACCAAAGGTCGATCACGACATACTTCAACGCAGCTCGTGTGGCACACGATGCATTACAATTCGCATGGTTACAAGGGTAGCGGTGACTGCTCACGCTTGTGTTGGGCGTAATTGGGGTCTGCGACGCGGGGGCGAGAAGCGGAAAGGAGCTCTGCGTATTGGGTATCGTGGCTGTCGTCGATGGCCAGTGAGTGGGGTGCAGTGGTTGCTGCGGAGGCAGTGCAGCGGGTGCGTTGACAAAATGCACCGTTGGAGTGTACGTGCCAGACATCCAGTCTGTAATCTTCGATAGAGGGGCGAGAAAGCGGTTTTTAGGCATCGGGTAGTAAGCCTGTGGCTCAGGAGGTATAGGCGACGGGTACTGAAAGGGTGTAGCAGGTTCTGTGACATCGTTGGGGAGTTGATAGTGTGGGACATCCAGAGGCTGGTGCTGCATGTATTCTTCTGCTGTAAGTGGAGTCCAGTTCTCCAGTGTCCACCATGGAGGCAATAAGCGCCCGATTATGGCCGTGGTTCGGGGTGATGTAGACTATCACGATCAGTGAAGCACGATGCGACGTGTGCTGAGACCGACTTACGGCGCGCGCAACAGCTGCTTGGAACACAACCTCCCCGGCATCTCTTGTGAGCTCCAGTGCAGTCTCAGCATACGGCAGGGCATCTTCGAAGAATATGCCATCCCATAGTGGCTGCTCTGGGCCCTCCATGGCAGCTACCACGTTGAGTAGGAAGGCCACGAAGACAACCACGATCATCCTTGCCGACACGATGGGATACTTAGTGTAGGTCATGGTGTGTGCTGGTCGAGAAGAGGGCAGACGAACGACCAGATACTGATCTCTTGTTATGCGGATACTGAACTGGCGGTGAAGACGCTGTCGGTGCTATCATATAACTTCCTGGCAGGCGGACTCTCTAGGCCAGGTCAGCGGCCAATACCGGCGAGCCTCATTTCCCAATCATCTCTCACTGGTCTAAACGTCGACGTACACTGTGGAGGCTGACAAGAATATGCAGGTACTTGCCTACCGTTTACCGATACAATCCGAACGAATGCACCGAAAGAGAGTAGCATCATTCTGCTGCCCAACGAGCGCTTGAGCAGCCGTTCTCGAGTCGACATCGGCAGGGCTCCCAACCGCGATATTGGTCTCGCCATCGGGGACAACAGGACATCTTGGCTCCTGTACAAGTGGGCGCAGTGAAGCTGTGCGTGTGCTTCATGGTCACGTTGCTTTGCAAAGGTAGAGGCGCAAGCAACGGTTGTGCAGATGCGCAGACGCCATAGCCACGTGTGAACGTATCGTGTCTGGGCCTGCTGTGACGCCGCTGACCTCACTTCCTACCGTGAGCAGACCGATTGCCTCGCAGACGCATCCTATGAATTGTAGCGAACTTGCTTTGCTTCAATGTTCCACATTAGATGCGCATCTGCCCCCCGTCTCGTACCTCAGCGTCTCTTCGCCGCACGGATAAATGTCTGATTCCGACGTCAGAATTGCTGCGGACGTAGGTGCTGTCTGAGTCCCACGCGATGGCCGATAGTGGGGTCACAATGATGGTGCTGCGCTTTTTGTGGAGCTTCATATTTGGTGGAGGCGTAGGCTTCTCGAGCGCACCAGCCACCACATACCGAACTTCGCCATAAAGCGCACTTTCCGTGCGACACTGGGTCCATCACGACTGCGCCATGTTAAGTTCCTACGCTCGGCCGGGCGCTTCTCCTTGGGCGAACAGGGTGCGTCAGCCGCTGGTTCACGCGCAAGACTGTTAGACGCAAAAGCGTGCTGACTAAAGGCATCCGCCTCTCTCCATATGTTGTTCATAATGCGGAAATCGACAGCGACCATTGCTCTTCGCTTCATTTCCCGCCTCAGGGACTTCTCACAGCATCCTTTGATTCGTCGCCGCGCGCCGCTAGCATGTCGTTCTTCCTCCAAACAGGCAGTGCCCAGCACCTAGCACTCATTCCACAATTCCCGAGTCTGGACTGCAAAGCAAAGCTTTGGGCACTCATATATACCACAGTGTACCACACTCGTCAACTGGACTTCATGAGGTCAGTGATCAAAATTGCGATCTTGATACTTCGCAGCACGATGACGACCGAGACGCCATGACGGGCTCGGCGAGGGAGGTCTGTGTGACACGTCGTCGTCTTACACTTTCTACCTGCATGCACACGCACGACATGGCGTGCGACCATCCATGCGAACGCCAGCGACATGCTTCGGCTGCATGACAAGGTACCGCCGTGTAATGACTGGGCAGAGCCTGCGGTAACGCCGGCCCATGAAGCGGTGAAGGTGGGGTGAGCGAAGCTCGTGACTGGACGACGGTGAGAGTACGACTGGAGCATCTCAAAGTACTCGATACTGGCATTGCTACTACATTATTCATACTATGAGTAGTCCTTCCGTACAAGTGGCGCCCTGTGCAACGCTTGGCAAGCTTAGGCTGAAAAGACCTTGATCTAGCTAGACCAGTACGTGGCCCATTTGCTAGATCCCTTGACGACGTCTACAAAGGTCCGTGCAATGATCCTGTCGGTCTGCTCACTTGGGTGCAACTCATCGTACCAGATGAAGCTATCGGGGCTCGCATTTGGCTTGCCGTTGAGGTTGACGTAGCTAGTGACGTTCAGAGGTGCAGTACCGTTCAGGTACGCGGAGGGGTTGTTATAGATGTCGGTGAGCTGTGAATGTCAGTATGACTGCATGGTATGCATCCTAGCGCAGTCTACACTCACAAGACCGTTGATGTCCATCACAGCAAAGTGCGCTCCGGGGAATCGCTTGGCGACTTCAACGAGGTACGGAGTCTGGTAAGTGAACACGTCGTTGACGAGCGCAACGTACTCTGCCATCTTGTACGAAATCTCGGTGATGTTGGTGGAGTAGTTCGCCTTATCCGGCCAGTATTGTGAGCTAGCAAGGCCACCATGAACAGCATCGGCGTACTGAGGAACGAGGTTGAGAGGCGCCACGTTCTGGAGAACGAAGTACCGTGCTCCAGTCGAGTACAGGGTCTGCAGCTGATTGAAGACACAGTCGGTGTAGTTCACGATCGTAGTGCCAGCGACTTGAGAATCGGTCAAGAAGGCGTAGTTACCAAGGTCGTTCGTCCCAATGAAAATCGAGTAGACAGTCTGGCTCGCCGGGACAGTCAGGAACTTAGTGCCGTTCGGGTAGCTGTATTTCGAGTCCGCAATGTAGGCCGGAACTTCATACTGCTCTACGGACGGGAACGGCGCTTTGATCGCCGAGAAGTATCGTGGCGTGATGTTGTTGCTGCACACGGCGCCAGACACAGCGTAGTTGTACACATGGGCTCCAGTGTACTGGGCGACATACTGCGGCCACGGACGACCTCCGTCAGCGGAGTGGTAGTTCTGTGATCTGGTCAGACATTGCAGGCCGCCATCTCAATGGTGTTGGCATACTGCGGGGTTGGCATAGCCGACTGGAGGCGTGCCGTTGTTGATGAAGTAGCCAAGTCTCGAGTCGTCCGTATAGCTGTCACCAAAAGCCACCAAGCTGGTGAATTTCTTAAGGTTCCACGCTTTCGAGCCTGATGCAGGGCCGTAACCCCATGGTGAGTAGTGATGACCCCAAGGTGTTGCTACGGCTACTGTAGCACTGGCGGCGACCGCGACGATTGATGCGGACTTCATGTTGACGGATTGACTGCTGTCCTCTTGAGCTCTGACAGTAAGTGCTTGCGGTTCGATTCGTGAGGAGACAGCCTGGTCCGCGCCGGCAAGACGTCAGTACTTAATGTATGCCGCATCGCTCGGCTGCAAGGAACGCGGCAGCTCATCCTGCGGCTAGTCGATGCACTGTCGCTGAACTCGTAATTTAATCGATCCACCCTCGTCATCTCGCCTTTTCTTGATTGATCTGTGAGGATCTTCGTTGCCCGCACTGAGCATCACTCCACAGTAAACTCCATGCGGGGTATTTTATCCGATGGCTCGTGCGGTATTCGACCAGTCCACAGAAGAGCTAAGCTACCACTCGCTCGGTGTCATCTTTCGTGGACATGCGACGTTGAGGCTCAATTTCTGTCTGCGTGTCGTAATGTTTTACTCCAGATCTCTCATACTAAGCAGAGGGATTATCGCAAGTCCATGCATCAGTGCATGGTCGATGTCGACGATGCAATTCCATGCACACTCAGGCTAAAGTGCGCGCACGCGGCATGTCGGATGTGGCTATTGTTCATTAGTAGCCGGTCCAGAAGCTCTCCTCGACCGGCAGTCGACGGTTGTGAAAAGAGGGCATATACGCGAAGCCTTGCAAGTTCTTGAAAGTGGAGCTAGTGACCACTGAAGGTACAGTAGATCGCATCGCTGGACCTCGCATGGCAGCCACGTGCAGCAAAGCTTGTTTCTCAGAATATCGGGTTCCTGATTGCACCGCCGGCTGCACAAGTGACCTAGCAGTCGTCACAGTCATTCCTTCGTACCATCGATCTCAGCAGCTTCTAGCCATTTGCCATCAATGGACTTCTTCCACAGCCTTACAATCCCATCGTCAGCTGTAGTGACGAGCATACCGCCTTCCGGGCTCCATTGAGCACGCCACGGCAACGCATCGTGCAACTCGAGCTCAGCCACGAGCTTGACGTCTTGTCTGACTGCCCCAGGAGCGGTGGCTTGCTCGTCGCGCTTCCCTTTGACTCCACCAGCCAGTCCTGCGCCGATGGCAGACCGTGTTGGTCGAGGCACCGAGAGATCAGCGTGCGACAGCAGTGGCTTCTGCTCCTGAGTTCCACTGCCCGAAGTTGCGAAAGATGCTGCGCCAGGCGTGTGGAGCTCGTAGATGCGGATGAAGCCGTCTTTACTTGCGGTCGCAAGCGTATCGAACCCTCTCATGCTACCGTTGCTCCAGTCAACATCTCGCACCAACCCTTTCGTGCCCTCGAGGGTGGCAGCAATATAGAACTTGCGATCCTTGTCTGTGCGGAAAACTTTGACTGTAGTGCCAACGGCTGCTGCAAGGCTCAAGGACTTGCGATCAAGTCCAGCCAGGACTGCTGGCCATGCAGGTAAGATCTCTCTGTGCCAGCTCAGACGGTAGCCCGTTTCCTCCATTCTGGATGGAGTCTTGCATAGATAGTCCTCCCACATAATCTTCCAGCTCGACAGATCGTCATGATCTTCTGCTGGTTCACAGATAGTCAAGTGACCATCCCGGGTGATTGCAGCGTAGTAGCTCTCGACGCCAATGTTCTTGAAGTCAAGATGTGCGTAAGGCACACCAGTTGCTGTCACCATCCGGAAGATCTGTCGCCATCTTCGACCGGAGTTGATCGCCTGACTGACATCCTCCTGCCAGATCTTGAGCGTGCCGTCTTCGCCGATTGAACCGAGATGCTCGCCCACGAAGGGACCGTTCCACTTCACGCATGTGACAGACGCGTCGTGGGCAACCCAGACATCGGTCACAGTCCACGTGCTGCTCACCTCGACCAGATCCCAGACTTTGATGCGGTGATCAGCCGAGGCTGTAGCCATGCGCGTGCCATAGATGTTGTAGCTCACGTCTGTGACAAGATCCTGGTGGCCATGAGAGAAGCGGTGGAACCTCTCAGATGCCATACTCTCTGATGTCTGGACCCAATGGCCGCGGTAGCTCGACAAACGTGAGGTCGAGTGGCTGGCTGAGAAACAGTCCGCGATGCTGTGCGACCAATAATGTCAAGCAGGTCGTGGCTGTATCACTTTGATAGCAGGTCCCACCCAGCCATCAACCCCCTCTCTGGGCCATTGCAGACAGTACTCGCACAACCGGAAGAGTTTGTCATACCTGTGCGAATAGCTGGTGCGCTCAGAAATGTGCAACTGGCAGTGGTAGAAGAGAGCAGTTTGACAACCGCAGCACCGGAGCTCTTCCGCCGACTCCCCGACACTGCAACTTGTCAAGACTGATTCCCTATATCACGGTCTGTCTAACACAGTGAATATGTTGGAGCTACGATACTGACAGCATGCAAGATCTGAGTAGCACTGAGGTCTACTCACTGAGTATCCTTTCTGTCGCCTGCATCGCTATCCTTGTGAATGCTTGGAATAGCGATGGCGAACCCCTGTTCGCCTCGTTGGCCATCTCTGGTGCTGCATTCTCATTCACATATGCGGTAATCAGATGGACTGGAGATGTCTTCATCAAGCGTGGGTACAAAGGCAAGGACTTATCGAAGAAGAGTCCCGTTGAGTTGTAGGTCTATCCGTACGCACTGCGATCGCATCATCTGACTCTTTGCCACAGACCAGAAGCCATGGGTTTGATCTCGGCGCTTGTATATCTACTTGCTGTGGTCAACTTCTTGCCATTTGCGTTCAAGCGCGATATCGTCGAAGCAACATCCGGGGGTGGCAACAAGGACAGGGTACTGGAAGCTGGTATGGACGACACAGGACGATTTCTCCATCGCTTCCCGTTGGAAAAGGTATGAATCCGATGACGTGAGAGGTATAAGGATGAGGCTGACCAAATGATACAGCTCGCATCATACGGCTTCGCCTATGGCACTTTGGCGACGACAACGATCCTGGGCATCTTGGATGATTCCTTCGACATGCGATGGCGGCACAAGTTCTTCATTCCGGCCTTCGCCGCACTTCCGATGCTAGGCCTGTACTTCGTCGACTTCGGTGTCACACACGTGGTGGTACCGCTACCTCTACGTCCCTACCTTGGTGAGCTCATCGATCTTGGTGGCTTCTACTATCTGTACATGGCAGCTGTCGCCATCTTCTGTCCGAATTGCATCAACATACTCGCCGGCGTGAATGGGATCGAAGTTGGTCAGTCGCTCGTGATAGCGTTGCTGCTGCTGTTGAACGACTTTCTTTACGTCTCGCCCTGGATGCATCAACCTCACCCAGCGACCGACTCACATCTCTTCAGCATCTACCTGCTACTACCATTCGTAGGTGTGTCGTTGGCACTGCTATCGCACAACTGGTTCCCAGCAAGAGTATTTGTCGGCGACACATACTGCTACTTTGCAGGCATGGTCTTCGCAGTCGTTGGCATCTTGGGTCACTTCAGCAAGACTCTTATGCTACTGTTCATCCCTCAGATCTTCAACTTCCTTTACTCTGCGCCACAGCTGTTCAAGGTGGTCCCCTGTCCGCGCCACAGGCTGCCACGTTTCAACGCCAGGACCGGGTTGCTGGAGCCTTCTGTCGCGACTTTCAGCGAAGAGAAGCCGTTGCGGCCAATCGTTGGCGAAGTACTGAAAGTGCTGCATGAATTACGGATGCTGAGAGTGGAGACCAATGAGAAGGGGAGGGTAACGCAGTGCAGCAATTTCACGATCCTGAACCTCTGGCTCGTGTGGAGGGGTCCACTTCGGGAAGACAGGCTGGCGACGGAGATTTTGGTCATGCAGACGTTGTGCGGGCTGCTGGGGCTTTGGATGAGGCATAGCCTGGCACTACTGTTGTTTAGCCAGGACAATCGATTCTGAGCGCGCGCGTACATACTTTGTACATATCGGTCAGCAGTGTTCTAGCCCATGTCGATGTCGACGTGGTAATTCTAATGTTTGCCGATCTGCTGTGGAACCTGTGAAGTCTAGACTCCACCCGCGGCCCGGCCTCTTGATGGTTGGAGGGACCTGCGCGTACCTGCAGCAACGCAGCTTGTGAAACTCGACCTCACAGCGCGAGCCATGGTTGCACCTCTTGCTCGTCCTTCAACACATCTTTCTACCTCGAAGTGTAGAATCGACATTGCAAAAGCCACACGAACAACAAGCTTTTGTCATATCTATAGATAACTGCCGCACGTTGGTGCCGATAGATAAGCACGCTCTCAAACATACGCCACGCCAGGTTTAAATGAGATCCTGGCCGCATCAAGATGAAACGGCTCCCTACCCGGACTCCGACTCGGGTTGTAGGCGCTTATCCCTTGCCCTTCTCCGACGGCAAGCAGTCCGTGTAATCTGTATCTCTCGCGGTGGTGGTGCGTGAGATTACCTCAGGATCAGGAGTGGGCGAGGCCAACGTGCTGAGCGCCACCGACTCCACTGGGCGTGGGTCCTACATGTGCAAGTAAACAGCCCTCACTTCCACCTCTTCTACTGGACCGCATGTGTCTCCTCTCGTACAGTCCACCTCCATCACTCAACGCCAGGTCGCGTCCCAGTCACTCATTTGTTAACTCGTGCTCCGTGAGCACGTCCACTCCTTTCAGCAACATCAATCGCATATCGCTTGGCAGTCAACAACAACTACACGACTAGCAACTCGATCGCGAAACTCTACGAAAAGGAACGATCATGTTCTCCCTCAGCACCACCCTCGCCCTCTCGGCACTCACCCTCCGCATCGCCTCGGCCGCCGATGTCTTCGCCCACTTCATGGTCATGAACTCATATGCCTACGATGTCGACCAATGGAAGAAGGACATGAGCGATGCGCAACAGATCGGCATTGACGGCTTCGCTCTCAACTGGATCCCACCTTACTGCCAAGGCGATCAGGGCTGGACTGCCGACCGTATTGGCGATGCCTTCACGGCCGCCGAGCAGATGGGCTTCAAGCTCGCGCACTCCTTCGACATGTCATACTCCGAGTGCAACACCTACTGGACGCCGCAGTACATGGCCCAGATTCTCTCGAAGTACGCAAGCAATCCCGCAACTTATCGATGGAACGGTGACATCCTCGTTACAACCTACGGTGGCGACTACGTCTCGCAATACGGCAACGACTTCTTCAACCAGCTCAAGGCAGAGATGTCCTACTCAAACCAGTACATCTCGCTCTCACCCGCATTGACCAAGTACTCAATGGCCGGCTACGATGATCCGTCTGGTCAAGCTTCGCAATTGCTTTCCGACTTCCCCTCGATTGACGGCTACCTCAACTGGCAGGCATGGCCGCTGAACGTGCAGGAGAACATCACCGCCACCCCTGATCAGGCTTTCCAAAGCGCGCTGAAGACCGCTGGCAAGAAGGGACCCTACATCATGTGTAAGTGAGATGCTCTCCAGCCGCAATGTTTATCACTGACACAATCTGCAGCGGTATCGCCTTGGCAATACAAGGATCTCAACAATGGCAACCCCCTCGATGCCTGGGTCGCCTTCAGCGACACACTCTTCCCCGACCGCTTCGCACAGCTCACGAACAAGGAGGTCCAGCCCGACATCATTGAGATCCTGACCTGGAACGACTTCTGCGAGTCACATTACCTACGCGATCTTCCCGACCAGCACGACACCTCAGCCAAGGATTATGTTGTCCTAGGTGACATGGGCAACTACGTCTGGGGCCAGAACCACGCACCATGGCGCATCATCGCAAAGTACTACATCTCGTGGTGGAAGAGCGGCTCGCCGCCACCAATCATCATGGACCAGGTCGTCTACTGGTACCGCGTGCACCCCAAAGACGCATCCTGCTACTACGGCTCCTCGACCGCCATCAAGAACGCAAACATGCCCGCTGACGCGATGTTCGCCTGGGCGCTCGTGAAAGACTCCGCCACCATCTCCATGACGGTGGGCAGCAACCAGTACCATACCTTCACAGCAGACGGCAGCGGACCCGCCATGGGCCAGGTTGCCTTTCCATCGGATCTCGGCGGTGGCGTCACACCGGAGGTCGCCATCGTGCGCGACGGGCAGACTATCTACACCGGCAAGGGCTCGCAGACGATCAGCAGCTCCTGCCAGTGGCAGAACTTCAACCCGAACGTCAACCTCGTCGGCGATGGCACCAACCAGGGAATCGTCGGCGTCAACAACAAGATGACTTCGTCGAAGAAGCACCGCAGGCACTCGCACCGCCATGTGCGTCACATCGGCGACCACTAGTGCTGTGCGCCGATCATCTTTGTGCCAGCTGGCGTCTCTTGCATAGCGACTTTTCACATACATACCCACTTTCGGCGTTGCGAGCGGACCTCGCGCTTTCTCTTCTTTCTCGGTGCATTGGTGGCCCACTTGGAGGCTGATCAGGATTTTGTTGCTTACGATCGTTACGAAGCGGAGATGGGAGGACTTTGACAGATTCTGGATAAAGACATAGATAGAAGCAACGGGAAGATGCATTGCTCGCTCCCAATGTATTCCAGACCTCCTGCCCTCACCACATTTCGGTGGACCCCCAGCGGCCACTCCATACAGCATGATGAACACCTTGAACCACTGCTCTGTAGTCGTCCAACTTAGGCAGGCTTGTCAGGTTCGCAGACTAAGGCATATTCAGCACTCTATGCCGCCCTCATGAATTACATGGAGAAATTGAGATTCATCGTTGAGGGATTTAAAACTTTTGTGATATTATCTTTCTACCTGAACATACTACGGACGTGACCGCCCAGCAAGCAAGGCCCTGATGAGGCAGGGGCCGGTTCAGCATTGCGTGAAGTCCCAAATCGCTGACATAACTCTCTCACGCCACTGCTCCCTCGTCACATCGGCCTGGCACCTGGCGACGATGCTCCATTGACTGCGACACCGGCTCCAAGTCCCATGATAGGTGGCATATAGCCAAAAGTAGGCACACCATTCGCATACTGACGTGGTGGGATTGAACCGCCGTACGACCCTCCTGCTGTCCTCGAGCCTTGAGCCAGACCAGCGAGATCGAAGGGCTCAGCAGGTGGTGGTGGCTTAGGAGGCAGCGAGGCCGGCGTACCCCACTTAGCGATACTGCTTTGACCTGTCGCCATCGCTTCTGCGCTGCTGTGCTGCATGTGCTCGCCGAAAGCTGATTGCGCGGTAGGTGCAGGCTTAGGCGGCAGCGACATGTGCGGAGATGGTTGCCGAGGGAACACCGGTTGGGGTAAAGGGTGCGTCAATGGTTGAGCAGGTACCATCATGTGGTTATTGGAGTAAGGCGAGTTGGAGTAAGGCGAGGTGTTTGAAGTTTGCCTGTCCAGCGGGTAGGGTACATTGTGGGACTTTCCATGCTCAGCTGCCGAAGCCGCGGGCTTGCTCGGAGTGAGTGATCGTGAAGCTGGACTTCCTACTTGGCCCGGAACGAACGTGCGACTTTGAGGGTTAAAGTGGGCATTCTTGTAGCTGCCGGGCAGTGGGTGCTCGAGCGCATTGGGTGGTCGCCCTAAAGCAGCGCTCGGCAGCAGTCCGTATGCGTATCCTTGAGCCTGAGCTTCAGCGTGGGAGACTTGTTGCGATGGCGTAGCCGTCGAAGAGGGATTCATGTACGGCGGACTCTGCTGCGATGACTTTCGCGAGGGTATCTGTGGTCTTTCAGGCCATTGCGAATGCCCGTTGTTGCTGTACATAGATGGCATCTGATCAGCGCTCCCAGACATTCTCTGCGTGTGATACTGCGGTGGCTGCGATGTCTGAGGTGGCTGCTGCCAATTCGGTGACATCTGATACGGCATTGGCTGATAAGTCTGACCATTCGACGGCGCATAGCCGTCAGCTGGCCAAGCTTGACCTTGCTGCTGCAGCATCATTGCTTGAGCGAAGTGACTACTGACGTCGTAGCCAGGTATAGTAGCACCAGTCCATTGCTGTGGTGCATTCTGAGCCGAAGGGCCAATCGCAGGAGACCACTGTTGAGTCAGTGGATTGATGTATCCCGAATAGGGAACAGCGCCCTGTTGCATGTTGTACCAGGCAGGCATTTGTTGTACATTTTCCGTGGAGACAGGCGCAGTGGGATATGCGACAGTGTTCAGTTGGTAGGAGCTCGCAGAACTCGACGGTGTAAAGAAGGAGCTGTACGCAGACCGAGCCTGAAAGTCATCGTCCGTGTCGCGCGGCTTCTTCTTCTTCTTGCCAGCAGCCGAATTGGACCTCGAAACTCCGTTGTCTTTGGCATCCAACTGTTCGACCGGCTTCGAAGATCCCATGATGCGCAGACGTGCAGCTTCGTAACGCTTCTCGCGCTCTTCGCGACTAACAGCCTTCTTTCGGTCGTCCTCGCCAGACTCGGAGTTCGCAGACGACGTCATATTTGAGCCGTTAGCGATCGCTGGATTGCCATCTCCCCGGCGCAAGATCTTCATCTGCGGCCCATTTGGTGGCGGAGTACTTGCCGCGGTCGAAGGAGTGACAATACCTGTTAGAGGCGGTGGGATGCGGCAATTTGGAGTTCGAAACAAGCGGACAGCGTTATTTGTGTCGTCGACAGCGTGACCAAGTGAGTAGTAGTCGGCGATCTTGTGCGCCAACAATCTATAAAATGCGTGGCATTGCGGCAAGGCGAGCGAAGATTCCTTTGTGTCTTTGACGAAGTCGATGATGTCCTGCTCGAGTTTGAGCACCCATATACGGTCTCGTGGATTCTCGAGCGCTTCAAGTAGTTTTGAATCAGGACCAGCGACCGCGCTGTCCAGCATGTCAATGCCAACACGATTGGGCAGCACTCCCACTCCAAGTCCCGTCGGTGGGACATACAGCATCCGCGATCCAGCATTGCTGAAGGATCCGTTTGGGGCGCGGCGAGAGGGCTCCATGGCATCAATTTCTTTGAGTTGGCCCCGGAAAGGTCGAGCAGCGTCCTCGCTCGATCGCGTCTCCGACGTCGCAGCTTCTGGAGCACCAAAGACATCGTCTTCCTCTGGAGCAGCCTGCACACTCGCACTGTCATCAGGTCGAAGTGAATCCTTCTCATCGAGGGTGAATGTGGTCCCAGAGGCTTGGCTTTTGCCATCGTTGCTTCGCGGCTTTCCGTCGCCATCAGAAGACGACACTGCAGTACTGGCGTCCTCTTGAGCGGGCGCTAGTAGAATCTCTGGCTTCGGCGGAGGTTGTACTGGCAACTCGAGTGCTCCAGCACTCTCATTGTTCGTGACGGGCACTGGACCATCGGGTGTCTTCGACTCTTGTTGTACTCGACCACTCAGCTGCACAAGACGCTTCGGCTTGGAGATGCTCAGATGGCCACTCGGGACACTGGAGGCGATCACTGGCATCGTGCTATCAGACACGGGCGCCTTCTGCGCAATGGCATGAGAGCCATTCGGCTGTGTTGTGACGGGTGAAGGTGCCTTGGGTGGCTTTATGCCTGCAGCTGCAATCTGTAAGTCGGTCAGCAAAACGCCATGATCACAGCATAGACAGCTCAAAGCGGGGGATGCACTTACTGCTGCGAAAGAAAGCTTCTCCGGTTTCGCGTTCATAGCTTGCGGTGAAGCCATGATGTTTGACTGTGTGCGCTGTGCGGGATCGAAGCAATCGGGTGCGGTGGGAGCCGCGGTTTCCTGAGTTCAGGTCTGATGGTGGAATCCGACCGTGACGGTATGAAAGAAGGTTGGATGTCGAGATGTAAAGGAGACTCAGGAAACCGGCGGCTCAAGGAAATTCGTCAACACCACTGCCAGAGGGCCGCTCATGGCGGAGAGTGCACATGAGGGGGGGTTTGTCGGTGGTGAGGGTATGAGGGAGCGGTGTGTCGAGGGTCGAGGTATCAAGTCAGGTCAGCAAGTACGTAGCGCCTGTGAATGGCGCAACGAGAAGTGTTGCAATGTTGCTGACAGTCACCTGAAGTGGAGAATGTGTGCAAGTGAGGCTTGTGGTCAAAGAAGGATTGATCGTTTGCGCATTTAGCGCAAGAACATGCGGAAGGGGCCGCACGCCAAGCTTCGTTCCTGCACTGCAGATCAGGCAACTTTGGGGCATCAACACGGAAACATTGTGTCTTCGCATCTTTACCAGCACCCACTATTCGAGCCGTATCGCTTGACCGCTGTCGATCGTCGCCCAAAGTACTTCCAGAAAGCTTGTTCATTCGATCAAGTCTTGCAGTCACCCAAGTGAGACGAGTGGCAACATGAATAGATACCGAGCCGGCGGGCCATCGAAAGCAACATCTACTACAGTGTGCCAAAAATGTCTCAAGCGAGGTACCCATACCTATCACAAGTGACGCATCGGGCATTGCTAACGAGTACAGGCCACTACAGTTACGAATGCACAGCTTCCCAGCAAGACCGACCATATGCAGCCCGGCCTTCCCGAACACAACAGCTCCTCAATCCTAAGCTTGCACCCAAACTGACGAACGATGCGCCGAAGGATCTGACAACGAAGTGAGTCGCCTGTGTCGCCCTTCAACGCTGCATACTGACTTCCTGTAAGTAGACTCAGTGTCGCGGAAATTTTGGAAGCGAATAAGCCCAAGGAGAGACAACGAGATCGCTCTCGTTCGAGTACACCCTCGGACTTGGGCTCGGACTCAGTATCTACCATATCAACCAACCGATCACGGACTCGCAGTCCTCCACCAGAACGACGGTCAGATCAAGACAACACAATACGACCAAATCGATCACCCAACAGGCAGAACGGCAGGGATGTCAAGGGTCATGACGATCGTCGCCATGCGCGCCGACGTTCGACAAGTCTGGAGCATCGAACTCGCAATTCGCCACGGAGACGTAGACGGAGCTCATCGAGGTCAAGGACTCGAAGTCCCTACCGAGCTGATCGAAAGCCCCTCGTACCTACGCGAGATCGTAACGACAACACACGGCGACCGGCACTTCAACTCAGTGGTGATGTCCGCCCACGTAGCCTGAGTCCGTTCAGCAAGCGGGTTGCGTTGACCAAGCAGTCTGGGGTAGGTCCATGAAGCTACTGCACTGTACTATGCGGCAGTGAAAACTCTTACACATGGTGGATTCTATCGTTCCATCCCCTAACACCTCAACCAGCCGGGAATTGCGTAATGCTTGCTGATAGCTTCCCTACCCCTTTCTGCACCGAAGTCATGTATCGCGTGGGCTTGCATTCATACTGATGCCACGCGATTTCGACGTCGTGTTTGTCACATGAACCATATCGACTTCATCATAGCAATCGGCTTCTGCGGATGTAAACTCCACTGCCGGCTAATCAGTAAGCTCCTCATATGCAGGGGAGCTCGCGGCAGCTGCAGCTGATATCACTGCATGAAAGTACCGTACCGACTTTCGCATCGGCTTCTGGCGTGCGGGCACATGCGAAACCCACCACGGCAAAGCTACCTGGCACTTGACCCTCGACATAACCACGTTCTGCACAAATCGTTAGCGTCCTTCGGGACTGTTCACCTTTGACATCGAGGATACTCGAGGGTCTGAGAATTGAGCCCGCGACATCAACTTGACTCAGCAAGTCTTGAACTTTACGCGAGGTGTATTTTGTTATCCGAAGCATCGAATAGTGGGGCAGCTGTCTGGACGTTGATTAGAACTGGGGTACCTAGCGTCAGGCGCATATCATTACCACCGAGTCTCGTCCGATGAACTACACAGCAGCTTTTCAGCGAGACAAGAGGCTACAGGCGCACTATGAGTGTGAACCTGCGATTCTCAATCGACGCCAGCGAGTTCTGACCAGCGTACGTTCGAGCAAAGTTGGTCGTGTGCTCTCCTACCCAGTTCGGATCAGATTTCAAACCTACGTGGGTGGAGTTTTAGAGTTTCAACGTCCCTTCTGAACCCATGTAGCGCATCACTCCATCAAAAACTTGCTCCGCTCGTGCATTGGCTGGCAGAGCCGAGATGGGCCTTGTTTGTGCCAATTCCTATGTCGCAGTTTCCCCATCTATCTCGTGCGATATTCCAATGCCAGCGTTATCCTCCACCTCACTCAACGACTTTTGACCGCTGCCATTGAGAATCGTTGATATTGTAGCACTACCTAGAATCATCGTGCTAGTGGCGCTGCAGCATCTCACGGCTGAATATGCTTTGGTAATATCCATCACCTTGATGATCGAGTAGAGTATAAACGAGAATCACGAGATCGCTCTCTGGGATGAAGTACGGCGAGACGCTGCGGCAGCGGTCGATACCGGCATGGAGTGCCTGTGAGTATCCGCACATACAAGGTGGACATGTCATCGCAAGCCGCGGCAACGCTGACGATCACTATGAGCAGACAACATCGACTACGATGACATCAAGCGGTTCATAAAGGAGCAGACTACACCGGGGCAGGGCAAAGCGATCTCAGTCCCCGGCCGCGGCGATGACAAGGCGCGGCAGTTCGAGGACAACCTCTTCTTCATACTCGAGGAGCAACACCACCGGATCGATCTCTTTGTTAAGAGCAAAGCGAGAGAAATTCAGCACCGGCTAGATGATGCCAAGAAGAGGTTGCGACATCTCTCGTCGCGTAGTCTAGCCGCAGACCGAAGGGTCCCGGTTACGAGATTGGAGAGATATGGCAGGCTGGAGAATGATGTTCTCAAGGCGGGCGAGGACATCAAGTCCCTCGCGCGATTCACCGGAACGCAGCGGACGGCTTTCCGGAAGCTGATGAAAAAGTACAAGAAGTGGACTGGATCGGTCACATTGGAAGAGAGGTTTCGAGAGCAGGTGCTGGACGATCCCAAGAGCTTCACGAAGTTCGACCTGGTTCCGCTCTTGGATGTGTACTCTGGCACTCTTCACGATGTACGCACGCTCTATGAGACGAAGGTACAGCAGCCCATGAGTGGACATCAAGAGTCCAATGGACAAACACCACAGGCGGAGCACGCTTCGCTTGCCGCACTTCACCAACGTATGAATGATATCTCGAGGACAGACTTCGACACGGCTTTTGCGACCATCCCTCTCAGCGAGACTGGCACGTTCTCCAGTTACTTCGTGCATCCTGACAACGTTGTGGAGCTACAAGTCTTGCTGCTACAGCATGCCCGCTATCTTGATCCTCGCAGTCGCGCGAACTCCGTGTCAGCTGCATCAGGCACATCTCAACCAGTTCTCTCACGTGCAGAGAGCAACAGCAGTCTCTCGCAATCGCAAATCGGCATGTTCAATGCGCTCGTTGCCGACAACGCTGAGCGCTTCGTGAAAGAGCAGGGCGCGCTGACTGTGGATGAAAGGGAGCACAGCGTAGGGTCAACACCCCAGCGTGCAAGAATCTGCGCGAGATGGAGCACTGGAGATGAGGAAGCTGTCATTGCAACAAGGTCTGGGGAATCATCGCTTTCGAGTACACGACTCAAGCCGAAGCACTTTGCTACGTTGTTTGATACCAACCTGCCATTGCCGACTCGTCGTGCCTCGCTGCAAGCAAAGATGAGCGACCTCGGGCAGATACGTGAACAACTCACCAATGGAGCCGCGCGACCGCTCTATCAGATGACAACCGCCCGTTCGCGCTATGTCGGACTCGGCAACACGGCAGAGAATGTTCTACTGGCGACCGTCGACACAGACGTGACGTTCCAATCACCCGATCTCGAGGGCAAGCAGAAGGACGCTCAACATTTGTCACACTTCCCGTTCGCAGTGCTCCAGGTGCGGCAAGAAGGTGCTCTCCCCTCCGATCTAGCAAAGACCCTGGATCACAGTCATCTAGTCGAGCGCGTCCGAGGCTTCTCGATGGAGTATCACGGAATTTGGGAGCTCTGCAAGCCCCCCGGGCGCCCAGCGCCGTTCTGGCTGCCCACACTAGATCGCGATATACGCAAGCTTCCGCCCCCGGCCTTGAAGCGGAATGCAAGTACTCAAGGCACTGGCGTAGGCACGGGCACGGGTAGCCAGTCGCCCTCGGCTACGCTTGGCTCGGCATCAAACACGTCCGGCGTTGGGCTGACAGACAGCACAACAGCGAACGAACTCTCGCGACCTCTGGAGACTACCTTCGAAAGTCCTCTCGCTGAGGCACCGCCACTTCGCGCGTTCCGTAAGAAGCGAAAGCGTGTGTATCCGCCTGCTGAGCCATCACGACAGGCCGGACCAACGTACTGGAGCGAGTACGATCATCCGGAAGACGGTAGCGAGGGCGGAGATGCCTACATGATATACATTGATCCCAATGAGAAGTCCTCGATCGAAGCTCTGTTCGATAGGCTTGGAGGGCTGTTCTCGCGCAAGCAGAAGTCGGATTCCACGGCCAGGTCGCCGTCACCAACATCGCCAACATCGCCTTCAGACGATGAGAGCTCAGACGACGATGAGACAATCGCGTTGGCGAGACCGCGGCAGCGAGGGAAGAGCTACGGCACGCTACCTACGCTGCAGACCTCCGTGGCTCGCTCGCATCGATCACTGGAAGAAGAACAGCAGAGCGTTTTCTTTCTGCCGCTTTTCGCAGCCACATCTCTCGTCGCCTCTCTGGTGATCCTTGTCGTGGGCTACATTCTGGCTGCTACCGGCAGGCATAAGTTTGTCAAGACTGTAGACGCTGGTGTCGTATTTGCGGTCGTCACATCACTGCTCTTCGCAGTCGTTGGCTTCGGCAGCCTGCTGAGGAAGGACCGTTTGCCGGTGATGAGCTGGGCTGTGGCAACGGGAGCGCTCATTCTGGCTGCGGTGGGAAATGGAGGATTACTGGCGTGGATGCTGGGATGAGTGACGGATGGACGATCGTGTACAATATTGCGTGGGATGCGGGATGACTGTCGGTGTAATTAGGTGATGGATTTGGCTGTCGTGATGGCTTGAAGAACTACTATTCGTGTACAGCCATTATACTTTGATCTTTGAGACTGTCGGCCTTCATGGCACCTTTCTTCGGTATCTCTCTTCGCATTTAGCTCGCCGTCTGAGTGCTCTTGTGGAGGACTGATTATTAGGTCAGAGTCTTTGAGTTGTACTCTTGGTAAGGGACCACGCGAGCTGGCGCTGCTGGACGTCATACTCGAATAAGCTTTGGGCTTCACCTTGGTGCTGTCTGGGTACATGTAGGCCGTGGAATACTCACGATCACTTTGACGACTAGCACGTGGTACTCCGCATTTGGAAATCTGGTGGCTCCGTGTACTGGCATCGGAGACTCCCATCTGCGACAACAAGTTTACCGTACAGCGCCCATTGGGAATCGACCGTAGCGATGCCCATGCCCGGCAGCACACCACCGGAGGAGAAAGCCAAGCAAGGCGCGCTACAGTATGCGAAAGCATGGGGAGGTGCGTCGCTCCGGGTCCTACGCTATACCACTACCTAGTCTCTAACAATATCTCCAGAAAACCCTCTACCCGCAACCCTCCTGGCAACCCTCATCTCCGCCCAGCACCTTCGGCCCTTCCAAACCCTACCTATGCTATTTCCCCCGATTCTGCTCTTCTCGTCGTATCTCAACGTTAATGGCTACAAGACCGACGCCGCGGGTCTTACGAGCGCGTGGAGCGCGGCGTACCTTGTGTTGGCGCGGAGAAGGAAACAGGCTTTTGGAAGTAAGTTCGGAGTCCGAGGGATCACTAGGGGAGCGACATTGGGGCTCTGTTTGGCGAATCTTCTGGGGGGTGGGGTGGCGTATGCGTTTGGGGAGAAGAAGGATGCATGAGAGGCGCAGGGGATGCGTGATTGGGGTGGTGTGAATGTGAATGTATACGTATGGCACAGTGCGTTATGAGACAGAGGGTCTACGTTACGATTAGAGCTGAATGAGTGAAGTACCACTCTTGGAGAGAGCAGGCGAATGTGTTCTCCGACGCGTTGTCAAGTGCTATTCCGCATACGCACCATAGAACTACGATCTAAGCTCGATTTCGAAAAGAGCTGCGTCTTGCGCGCCATAACGATCGTCTTTGTCTGCTTGTTGGCAGCCCAGTTTCAGCGGCTCAGTCGCCCTCGAGGCACATGTAGTCCCCTCAACACCGCGATGTGACGCCTCCGGTACCATCCCACGTATAGCTTACTGCCTGCGCCGTAACGCCTCCCATAGCCTCTCCGACTGCGACCTACCGCCGGATTGGCATTCCCTTTGGCTCATCCGCGCTTTTCTCCCCAGTCAGCCCCTTCGCAGCCTTCGCCATCTCCTCCCCGTCTTGTTCGTCCACGCTCATGCCCCTGTGCAGTATGCTCGCCTCCTTTACTGGACTACCGGCCTGACCTTGCGACAATGTCGGAGTAAGCGTCGGTGCTCCGCCTGTGGGTCCAGAGATGCTGCCGGAATGGGACGATTGCTGGGAGAGATGTGGAATAGTGTCTGGCGATGGGTGCTCGGAACCCAGACCGCCGACTAGCCCAGCATCGGACTTGCCAGCCTTGCTTAGCGCGTAGTCCCCGGAGTCGAAGTACTTGCGCTCCTGGAGCTTCTTCTGAAGCAGGTCTTTCTTGTTTGGAAGCTTTCCATAGAGGCGGAATAGCTTCTGCTCTTCTTCTGTGAGTTTCTGAGGATTCGTCAGCGGAGAATTACTGAGAATAAGCTCTCGTAGGTAGCAACGTACGCTGACATCAACCTTGTTCTTCTGGTGAGGATTCATTTTTGCCGCGGCAAGCCTAGAAAGGCGGTACAAGCTCCTTCGACAGCCTCTGACTCAAATCTCTTGTCTCGCTGGCCGATCAAATCAGAAAACCTCTCAGTCGTGTCCTCTGAGTTCGTTGGTTCAAAGGACCTCGAGTACTTGATGTTCGTCTGGAAGAGGGCCTTGGTAAGTTCTTGGACTTGCTGAAAGATTGTAAAGGCCACAGTGCTCAAGTTTTGGTGCTTGTTTGTCGATCGTGAGAGTAATGCGGGCAGCCAATGATCTCGTGATAGCAGGAGCAAGAAAGGGACCGCGTTACGCTGATCAGTCAGGTGGTCCGGCAGATATAAGGTTGTGTAGCTTGGGCCGTGAGCCGATTGGTGCAACGATGCAGCCAACAATGAGTCCGGTCGTGGCGTAGACGTATAGTGACTAGCAGACGTGTCGATTGAGAGTCGTAGACGTAAGCCAATGGATCAGAATGATGATGTTGGAAAGGGCACAAAGGTTGCTGCAATCCACAACAGAGGTCACGTTATCAGATGTGAGCTTTGTTCGGCGGGATCGGGCGCGGGACGAGATTGCGGGGGATCTGCAGTGGTCTGTGTTCTGGACAGAAAAGTGTCTGGCTAAATGCCATTGGTTCCGAGTGGAAGTAGTACATGTAGCACACCATCGTTGGAATAGCCTTGACACTACGACATCAAACATACTAACATGGCGGTCACAGGTACCGTAAATGCAGGCTCTGCTTCTCCGTCCAAGCACACCTTCATCGTGGAGCATCTGGATCCAGAACTAGAGAGCTGGCAATTACTCGAGTACAAAACGATCGCTGCCGAATGTGTCACTTCTGGCTCCCGGTTCGTGCTATCCGGCATGTCAACCTCACATGCCGACTTGCCGCAGGTCGAACAAAGTCCACAGCACGTGGAGGACTTCGTCAAGTCCGCGGGTGTTCCCCACGATCGAGTCTGCTTGCTTGACCCGAAAGGCGAGAGTGACTTGTCTCCCGCAGATGGCGACCTGTTCGATATCTTCGTATTCGGCGGCATCCTTGGCGATGACCCTCCTCGGGATCGCACGGCTGAGTTAAGGGTGAAGGGATTCAAAGGGAGGCGGCTAGGTGTTGAGCAGCTGACGACTGACACGGCTGCGAGGGTAACGAGAATCGTCGTGCAAGACAAAGGTAAGTCGCAGCTTGTGTGACGTGATGATCGATCTGACTCAGAGATCAGTACCATTGGACCAGGTGCCGTACGTCGATCGCCCAAACATCGAGATTGCCGAAGGCGAGAGTGTCGAAATGCCGTTCAAGTATGTCAAGGGTCGGGATGGGAAGCCGATCATGCCTGAGGTAAGACTATCCACGATCGTGGTCTGGCTTCAACTGACGCAGACAAAGGGCATGGCCGCACTACTGGCGAGCGATGCCGACAAGGGCATTCTCGATCTTCTGTGAACAGTCAAATCCACATTGGATATGCGAGAGGCCTCCGATCTGGGTCAATTGCGGGCGCGTGATGTCGTGGTCCAGTGTTAGCGGACGAAGCCTAATCCGACGAGCGCAGGTCGGGCGTCCGAGTTGGAGAGACTGCATCGAATGTTGCGCCTCAATGCCTTGTTTGAGGATTTGAATATTGCATGGCAATGCTCTCAGGGCGTGACAGGCTGCTTCTGGCGAATAGTGATGTTGTTCCGCACCGTCGGAACTCGATCCTGCGATTTAGGAGGTGCAGCTTTGAGCCTCGGATTGCGAGTCTCAACATCTCGCAGCGTCCTATTCGCGAAGCCAGATAGCTTGTTCAGATGCTTGAGCACAATCGGTCGCATCTCGCTCGCCCCAGCTCCTTTACTTCCAGCGATTTGCAACTCATCATACGCGCTAGCTAAGATGCGGTCAACCTCGGGTCCTCTCGATTGCCGTATCGTATGAACTTCGCGGAAGACCCTCTCGACCAGCGGCGGACCGTCAGGAATCGCGCTCGCGTAAGCAAGCGTAGTCCGTCGTAGCATATCGATAGCTTCGTCAGTGCTGTAAGTCCCAGCACTCAGACTTGCGATGATTTCGTCCGTCAATGTGTCAACACAGAGTCGTGCAGCCTTCGCAGCAGTGATGGCTGCTTTGACGCCGCCGAAGTCGTACCAGACGGACACTGCCATCATAACTGCGGCTCCGGCCACGCAGCCGATCAGACCACCAGTGACAAGCGCCGGTGCAGTAAGAGCGAGGGCGCCGCGATTGCTGTGCGATCTTTCAAAAGGGATGCTCATCGCTCGACGCGGCTGTGGCTTCTGAGCGTTCATCGGTACAGTGGTTGCGGCACGAGCAGCCGGGGTGGTGGAAGTAGTCTGTCCGGCAGACGCTGTCGAGATCTGAGTCGTGGGCTTCGCGGGTGTAGTCTTCATTACAGACGGGGAGCTATACGTCCTCGACATGATTGCAGGGGCACTGATCGTACTTGGCTTCAGGTCCGTTAAGATGTCGACCCCAGACTGCGCTCGCAATGCCTTTCGACGCGCCGGGTTCATACGCTTCTTCGGGATGCCATCGGCACTCACTGTTCCCGTAGCATTTGGAACTTCCATCTGTGCGATTGTCGTTGCCACGGTACGCACTTCAAGACTTGCGACGTCCTTGGAATCGAATATGAACATGCAGGTTGATACATGAGATAGCACGCCGGAGAGACATTACGCCGCTTCCGACGCAAGTGAACTCAAGTGGCAGCTGCGAGAGGCATGATGGCTGGACAGGCACAAGCTTGGTCAGACTAAAGTATAGTTGCGGCATGGGATTACAGCAGATCGATAGACAGGCTACTTGAGATTTTGTCCTTGAACTTCGTATATGTTGAACTACCCGTCCATCACCAGCACAGTCGATCGGCTTTCGCCCTCGACCTCCTCAGCGCTCAGCGCCTGAAAGCCATTGTCAGTCAGTCTAACAGCCCCAGCCCTGACGAGCGCCTGGCTCAAATCCGCGATCAGATCATCCAGATCCTCAATCCCCACACATAGTCTGATGATATCCTCGGGCAGCGCCCTCTCCTTTCGCGTAGCCGGATCAATGCTCGCGTGACTCATGCGGCAAGGCATGCTGATCAAACTGTTGACACAGCCGAACGACACCGAGATGCCGAAAAGATGCGTGGACTCCACGATCCGCTCTGAAAGCGCGATCGAGCCAGTCTCGAAGCTCAGCACGGCGCCCGCACCGCGCGCTTGAGACCAGTGAAGTGCATACTGAGGGTGAGACTTCAGACCAGGAAAGCGAACTTTAAAGCCATGATTCTCGAGGAACTCGGCAATTGCCTGTGCGTTGGTTTGCTGCTTCTCCATACGGACCGACAAGGTCTTGATTCCGCGAAGCAACAGCCAGGAATCGAAGGGTGCTAGGCCACAGCCGGTGCTGTTGATCATGAAGAAGAAGCGATCGCCAAGCACTTCGTCGTTTATGCCAATGACACCTGCCATGACATCGTGGTGACCGGACAGGTATTTCGTGCCACTTTCGTAGCTGACATCTGCGCCGAGGTCCAGCGGGTTCTGCAGGTAAGGCGAGAGCATGGTGTTATCAACTGCTACTACAGCTTTCGGGTTCGCGGCGTGCGCGGCAGTAGCAATCGAGGCAATGTCAACTATCTTGATCAGAGGGTTGGTCGGTGTCTCGAGCAGGACCATGGCGGTCTTGCTGGTCAACGCCGCTTTGACTTTCTCCACATTGGTTGTGTCAATGTGATGCACGATGATGTCGTTGTTGCTGCGCAAGTAATTGAGCAAGCGATTTGTGCCGCCGTACAAGTCATCTCCAGTGACAACCTCATCGCCTGGCTTCAAGATCCTCGTGATGACGTCCAGCGCGCCCATTCCTGAGCTGACTACGAGCGCCCTCTTCGCGCACATGATTTTCGCCAAGTGGCGCTCCAGATGCGTGCGTGTGGGATTACCACTGCGTGTGTAGTCGTACTCTTGTCCTGGCCCGCCCTTGAAGGTGGCACTTTGGTAGATCGGAGTGCTGGACGAGTTGAATTGGTCATTACTCTCAGTGTAAACCAGCTCGGTGGCGAGCGCATATTTTCGGCCATTTGTAGGTGTGGACGGCGCCGGTGAGGGCGGCAAGTCGTGACCATCGAGGTCGAGATGCTTCAGGCCTTTGGCAACGCCATTGGGGATATCGCCTGGTGCTGACATGGTGAAGAAAGGTGGTTTTTTAGTGAGGGCCAGAGACCTCAGGGCTGCGATACTAGGTTGGTGGAATGGTGGGTGGAAGGCTGTTGAAGGACTTTCCGGATGATGGCGAAGGCGAAATGAGTCGTAGGTGAACTCGTCAGCAATTCGACTCAATTCACCGCCGACATCCAGAATTGACACGGATGCACGTGCCTATGCAAGGAACCCGAAGGCGTCATCCGATGTCGGTGTGGGGAGAGGGGAGCGGAACATCAATACACCGTGGGTATAGGTTCACCACAGAAACTACATATACATGTATGCCTGCCTTCCTCAACACAGATGCTCCATCAGTCTCTCGCAGACTCTGTCAGTTCCTGAAACCCAATCGTCTCCTGATCAGACAACTGAAATGACCTGTGACTCCAGCTAGAGTGCAGCCCAGCCGGGCCTGAGCCTCAGCAGCGCCGCCATCATGTCCGGGATCGTCGACGACAAGTCTGAGCATTGCATTCCATTCATCACGAGGCAGATCAATGCCCATCAAGCTCGCTACAGCAACGGTGGGAAAGCACCGCCATTTTTTGTAGGGCTTAATGGCGTTCAGGGAGCCGGCAAGACAACACTGGTAGGCTAAGCTTCCCTGCGCGCAGTTCCACCAGCGACTCCCATTTCTCGCGTTCGTAGAACGAGTCTAGCTGGCGAAGTCCGCTGAGACAGTAAGGTAGGTTACATCCCTCCACGACACTCTCTCCTCACCACCCTACAATCTGCGCACACTTGTCTTCTCAATTGATGATCTATATCTGCCGCACTCGGATCAAGTTGCATTGGCGGCCTCTCAGCCTTTGAATCCACTGGTACAGCATCGCGGTCAGCCTTCCACGCATGATGTCGAGCTTGGCCGGACCGTGTTCTCTGCTATTGATGCCCAAGAAACCGACATCAAGGTCCCCTCCTACGACAAGTCTGCGTTTGCCGGAGCCGGTGATCGGCTGCCACAGGACAACTGGGAGACTGTCAACCGAGCTGGTGAGGCACCGGTCGAAGTAGTGATCTTCGAAGGCTGGTGCGTTGGCTTCCGGGCTCTGAGTGAGCCTGACCTGGAAAGGAAATGGGACGCTGCAGTGCGAGACGCACGAGAGCATGGCGAGACGTACACGGGACGACTGGGGAAGCTGCAGCTTGCGAGCGTGCATTTCGTCAACGAGATGCTACGGGATTACGATGTCTTGACTGAGTAAGTAAGACTCGTGATCTCGCACAAGGTCGCTGCTGACAGGATGATGTAGTCAATTGAACGCATTCATACACATGTAAGTGCGACGAAGCTTCTATCACAACAGTAAAGACTGACAGCTTGCAGTGATGCACAGGATCCACTGTCAGTCTACGAATGGAGGCGACAACAGGAGACTTCTTTGCGGAAGGCCAAAGGCACCGGCATGAGCGACAAGCAAGTTGTTGACTTCGTCAACGGCTGTATGTAAAGCTACATGGTAGAAGTGTCAGCCGAAGCTGACCGATGTCCAGACTATCCCGCGTACGAGCTATACACTGATGTGTTGAGGAACGGTATCTACTCGGACAAGGGGCGGCAGCTCAGGCTTGTGGTGGACAAGCAGCGGAAGGTGGTGGAGGTGCATGAGCTCTGAGCGCTGTCATCTCGAGGCGCGCTATCGTCGGGACATGACTTTGTCACGACAGGTGCAGCCAGGAAGCTATGGTGACTTGAACTAGCTATGTGCTACGATATGCTCTTGCCTCCCTCTCTACTTCACTTCTTGACGTGCACTGCATAAGACATGTGCCGTGGCCTGTGCTCGCAGCATGTGATCATTGCCGTCACAGTTGCCGAAACACCTCGGCAACTGTCACAGCATCAAGAAGAGCTCATGATCTCACGTCTGGCCAACTCCGCGATGTGCACTGTACAGAAGTCTTATAGCTTTGCTGTATAGACTCGCGCAAACCGTTCCCTTCATACTCGCAATCATGGCTGGAGAGCAACTAAGATACGATGGCCAGACGGTGGTGGTAACAGGTGCCGGGGGAGGGCTTGGACGTGCATATGCATTGTTCTTTGCCTCGAGAGGAGCGAACGTGGTCGTCAATGACCTTGGGGGCTCGTTCAAGGGTGAGGGTGGTGGATCGAAGGTGAGATCATTCTTGTAGTGTGTGCACCTCGCGTCCCAGCGCTGATCCTCCACAATCCAGGCCGCCGACGCAGTCGTCAACGAGATCACCTCCGCAGGCGGCAAGGCCACTGCCAACTACGACTCGGTCGAGAATGGCGACAAGATCATTGAGACGGCCATCAAGGCTTATGGTCGGGTGGACGTGCTCATCAACAATGCCGGTATCTTGCGCGATATCAGCTTCAAGAACATGAAGGACCAGGACTGGGATCTGATCATGAAGGTGCATGTTGTTGGAGCATACAAGTGTGCTAGAGCTGCGTGGCCGCACTTCAGGAAGCAGAAGTATGGGCGTGTGATCAACACTGCGTCTGCTGCTGGGCTATTTGGAAGCTTCGGGCAGACGAACTACTCTGGTGAGTACAGTACCCGGAAGCGCGTCACACTTGACTGTCGTACTAACAACATACAGCCGCCAAGCTTGCTCAAGTCGGATTCACCGAGACTCTCGCAAAGGAGGGTGCTAAGTACAACATCCACGCCAACGTCATTGCGCCGATCGCTGCCTCTCGTATGACCGCGACTGTGATGCCTCCTGAGGTCCTGGACAAGTTGAAGCCCGAGTGGGTCGTCCCATTGGTCGCAGTGCTTGTTCACAAGTCGAGCGAGGAGACCGGCTCGATCTTCGAGGTTGGAGGTGGCCATATTGCTAAGCTTCGATGGCAACGAGCAAAGGGTACATTGCTCCGAGCTGACGATAGCTTCACCCCAGCCGCGCTCCTCAAGAAATGGGACGGTGTTGCCGACTTCTCTGAGCCGAGCTATCCTAATGGACCGGCCAACTTCATGGAGCTACTTGAGGACGCACACAAGCTGCCACCAAATAACCCTGCCGAGCCCATCAGATACGATGGCAAGGTCGCGCTTATCACCGGTGCTGGAGCCGGTATCGGGCGGTTGTATGCTTTGCAATTCGCAAAGTACGGTGCCAAGATCGTGGTGAATGATCTCATGGATCCCGAGGGTGTAGTCCAGGAGATCAAGAAACTCGGCGGTGAGGCAGTTGGCGTCAAGGCGAGCGCTGAGGACGGAGATGCTGTCGTGAAGGGCGCTATCGATGCCTTTGGTCGCATTGACATCATCATCAACAACGCCGGTATTCTGCGCGACAAAGCATTCACCAATATGGAAGACAAGCAGTTCCAGCAAGTGCTAGACGTCCATCTCCGCGGCACGTACAAAGTCACCAAGGCCGCTTGGCCATACTTGCTAAAGCAGAAATACGGTCGCATTATCAACACCACCTCCACCTCTGGCATCTATGGCAACTTTGGGCAGGCGAACTACGCAGCCGCCAAGTGCGGTATTCTCGGCTTCTCACGTGCACTGGCTCGCGAGGGTCAGAAGTACAACATCTTGGTGAACACCATTGCACCGAATGCTGGCACAGCCATGACGCGCTCAATCATGCCCGAGGAGATGGTGCAAGCCTTCAAGCCTGACTACATAGCGCCTGCTGTTCTCTTGCTCTGCTCTGACAAGGTCCCAGAACCCAACACTGGTCGTCTTTTCGAGGTCGGCTCTGGCTGGGTTGCAGAGACGAGATGGCAACGCACTGGAGGCGCCGCATTCCCTGTTGATGTCACACTAACTCCCGAAGCAGTACTCGAGAAGTGGGCAACTTTGCTCAACTTTGATGATGGTCGCGCAGATCACCCCGACGATCCATCTGCAGGTACCGCTAAAATCATGGCCGATATGGACAATGTCTCGGGCAAGGGAAGCAAGTCCAGCGGTGGCAAGGGCAAGAACGAGGAGGTGCTTGCTGCTATTGATGCTGCGAAGAAGGCAAAGGCTGAGGGCACTGAATTCACGTATGACGAGCGTGATGTGATCTTGTACAGTGAGTTACCATCTCATGTGGTGACTTCGAGTATGACCTGCTGACCTCGATAACAGACCTTGGTGTCGGCGCCAAGCGAACAGACCTGGCTCTGGTCTACGAGAACGACGACAATTTCCAAGTCCTCCCTGGCTTTGGTGTCATCCCTACTTTCAACGCTGTCGCACCATACAGCATGGGTGAAGTGGTCCCGAACTTCAACATGAAGATGCTGCTACATGGCGAGCAGTATCTCGAAATCCGCGGTCCAATCCCCACAGAAGGTACCCTCGTATCCTATCCGCATCTCGTCGAGGTCGTCGACAAGGGAAACGCCGGACTCGTCGTCAGCGGCTCCGTCACGAAAGACAAGCGCACCGGCAAAGATCTCTTCTACAACGAGAGCACAGTCTTCATCCGTGGCTCAGGCGGGTTCGGCGGCCCAAGCAAGGGCACAGATCGTGGCGCTGCTACGCGCGTGTACAAGACGCCTTTGCGCGCACCTGACAGCGTGGTCGAGGAGAAGACGACCGAAGAGCAGGCAGCTCTGTACCGTCTGTCCGGTGATCGTAATCCACTCCACATCGATCCTGGCTTCTCCAAGGTCGGTGGCTTCCCGACGCCGATCTTGCACGGCTTGGCCTTCTTCGGCATTGCTAGCAAGGCTGTTGTAAAGACCTACGGTGCTTTCAAGAACATCAAGGTCAGGTTTGCGGGTGTTGTGTTGCCGGGCCAGACGCTAGTCACCGAGATGTGGAAGGAAAGCAATGTTGTGATCTTTCAAACGAAAGTCAAGGAGACCGGTAAGCTTTGTATCGCTGGTGCGGGCGCCGAGCTCGCCGAGGGCGCAAAGCCAAAGCTGTAAATGAACAATAGGCACGGGCTGGCGGATGGTTGGATGTAAAAGAAATTGTAATGCATTGACATCGGTACAAGACATTGTAAATGCACATTGTCTCTGGGAGAGCTCGTGGCAGTATCTGCGATCTCCTCAATCCTTCAGACTGTTGACATGACCGCTTTCTTTCTCGCACAATTCAAGGTACTGGTTCACAAGGCTGAACACAGCATCCTCATATGTATACTTGAAGTCACCAAATGTCTCTACGGTCTTCTTACTGTCAAGGATCGACGGCACACTCAACACGTCTCCCCTGCAAGGCAACAGACCAGCTTTCACAGCTTCCGGAAAGTGCTTCTCGACTATTCCCTTCGCATCATTCCACTGTGGCTTGGAGTCACAGTCATAGCAGATCATGAAGCTCTGATTGCCTTCGATTCGCGGAGCGAGAGCTTCGACATGGATCCGAGCGCAGTCGTCGATGTGATTGACGACCATCGCCATGGGTTGCGGGCTTGCCTCTGTGCCCAGCATGAAGTTCAGAGGGATGCTGTTCGAGTCTAACTGCATGCCCGCAACGCTATCGCACATGTCGTTGCGGCCGAGGACGTAGGTTGGCATCAGGTGGATGATGTCGAAGTGGGGTTGGTGTTTCCCCATCCATTCCTCTGCAGCATTTAAGGCATTAACCTTACCAGCTGCATAAGCGACGAAGCTCGGCGTTCCTGGTTCGAAGGGACCGTCCATGTTTGGTTGCCGAGTGTCCCCAGTGAAGACTTTGCCAGTATCGCTGAAGGCGGCCGCAAGGTCTATAACACCGATGCAGGAGGATGTGATGACCACTCGTCTAACAGATGGGCGTTTTGCAGCGGAACGAAGGACTTCGAGGGTGGAGTCTACTGCAGGCTTGATGTACTCTTCATAAGCGTGGTCGGTAGTTGGTGCGGAGAATGGCATGGGCGAAGCGCAGTGGATGATATACTTGACATCGTCTGTCACGGCTTTGTCAAAGGCATTTGGTATTGTAAAATCCGGGACCTCCACGAAGCTTAGTTGGCTATCAGCCTTCAATTTGATCAGAGCTCGATTGTTCTGTACGGCATCGGCTTTCTGTTGACTGCGGACGACTGCTCGGACACGGTAGCCATGCTCGAGCGCGAAACGCAAGGTCCGGAACCCGATATGTCCAGACGCGCCAGTGAGGAGAATGAGCTCGCTCGACATGGTGAGTTTCAAAGAGTCTATAAAATACGAAGGGGGTTGTCGATGTCTCGTGGGGATCGGGTACTCGACGTGCTGCTTATAGGTTGCACATACCGGTCTCGAATCATCTGATTCTAAGCACAGCGGTTGGCGTCGCTGGGCAGGCGCTGCATGGATCGGCCTGGCCCTTCGTAATCATCGCTATACTGCAAGTGATTGGTGTCTACGGTCCATCTCGATCGTAGTCCATGGATTCTAGCGCTCGCGTACTGTGGACGGCAGTACATCATCACGCCATGCGCGAATACTATCACCTTGGTCCTCCACTACAAGCAAAGTGCTTCTGGCGGTCAAAAACAGCTGCAGCTAGCTCCTAGGGAGGTGTATGAGCGAACTGTCAGATAGCTGACCTCGTGACGCCAGCTTCAGAGTAGAAGCACCGTTCGAATCACACCACCTGACAGCAGCCACATGCGCGCCAAGAACGCAACACACAGAACATACGCGGTCCAGGCAAAGCCAACCTGCCAACCGTCTCTGAATGCATTGGAGCCAATTTCTCGCGCGCGATGCCTTTCATATGTGACAAGCTGTCAGAATCGTAGGCCCGGAAGACGTGTCAACGATGCCTTAGCCGTAGACTCGAGCCGACGTGGTCCACCCGTGGTTCTCCTTTAATTTTGACCAGTGGTAGTGTTTTGCCAATCATTGCTACAGCTGACGCCGTTGACTTCAGCCCAGTCGGCCATAGGGTGCGGTGTCAATCTGCCTGTCGACGCCACGGAGTTGTTGTCATGCCACTGCTTCTCACAGACAGCTATGGCGTGACCATCCTCGAAGCTCTCCTTACTCAAGCAAGGGCATTGTCGCTGTGCGTGCGATGCGAGGAACATTCGACTAGAATCATTTTCCTGTGTAGCCGTAGGTCTCACGATGAAGGCCTAGAGGAGCATAAAACTTGCCGTGGACGATGAGGCAGATGCGAGAACCCAGAAAGCGCGAATGTACCGCGGCGGCATTCTGACAAGGGAGTGTGACCATGGAGGCCGAGCGTCACAATGATAGAAAATAGGAAGGACTCACTTTGTGAGCGACACTCTGTGCGAGCTTCTCACCAGTAATCCTGCGTGGCATGAGAATTGTCGACCTCGAATGGGCCCGTCGAGAGATTCCTGGACTGTTCGTGAGTTCATGGCTATTCATGACCTGGAATGTTGTCGCAGTGGGCTCCTCAACTGTTGCGCACGCGTTTTCACATGCCGCGGGCTGCGTCAAAGGCGAGTCAAGCTGGCGGGTGCAGCGGCACCGCACCTCCTGTCGATCTTCGATGTTTCATCCCGACTCTCTTCATCCCCAAAGGAGCCTTGCACCTCCACTCTCCGACTGTTTTGGGCAAGTATGCCAGACACGGTACGATGATCGACCGGATGAACGCCCATCCCACGTCAAGCCAACCCTAATGCGACTCGTGAAACAGTCACACACGCATACTGAGCCTATCATGCCAATATCGACGACGTCTGTAATACTCCTCAACGCGTGCTACCGACATCATGAAGGCGTCAGGCAACCTGGAGGCTGTGGTAGAGTATATCTACGTTCTCCTCTTGGCACGTTGCTCCGACAAACCAGCGAAGGCTCCACCTAGCGACCTTACGGATATGCGAGGCAAGACCGCGCCCACCACCACGCCAGCGAAGCTAGGTCCACGGGTTTCCGCTGTGTGGACATCCCTTGCTCG
The DNA here is from genome assembly GCA_002077065.1 of Cryoendolithus antarcticus. Classification (NCBI taxonomy): domain Eukaryota; kingdom Fungi; phylum Ascomycota; class Dothideomycetes; order Cladosporiales; family Cladosporiaceae; genus Cryoendolithus; species Cryoendolithus antarcticus. The sequence continues at coordinate 258,253 of NAJO01000027.1, read as the reverse complement.
TATCTCCACCTCGCGGGAACACTACGATCTGTCTTGGGTCGCTTGCATACCGACATGGGAAAGACAGCTGCACTCGGGCTGAACTCCGGCGCACTCCATTGAAGATGTTCTAGCAGTAGTGAGTGCAGATCTTGCGCAACATAGATTCCACGATGATCAGATGCCACTTTGTCGGAGTGCATCAGCCTGATCGTGGCGGTAAGCTTCTGGTATAACCAAGCCTGCGCGCCATCCCGGTACGCGCGTGCATACAGTTCCCCAACATGCCGGGACAGCACAAACTCACGCTCCGCATTACAGCAAATGTCTATTTCACACGAGATGAATCGCAACGGGCGACGTTGGATCTACCCATTAGCCGCAAGACTCAACCCTGCTTTGCCCGAATTATTGTCTCACACCTGCGCAGGGATTAGGACGTCAGGGCCGTTAGACGTCGCTATTATTACTACGGTGACTTGTCTTTGCTGCTCCACTCCTTACCCACGCCCTCGCAGGTATCACGAAGTGCCGCGGTAACGATCTGCAGTGCATGGAAGGCCGGGAAACACGCTACTGCTTGGTAGTCGGCATAAGCGCGAACAACCACGGAGCAAGTGCTGTGACGGCGATGCTATCCTTGTACGGCCCTCCATACTACTAGAAGGACTTCGGCTGCTAGCAGTTGGACTTGACTTGCGTTGCAACACAGTCTCTACCTGCACATCACTTCGGCTATCTACGCCATACGTTCATTACAGCATTCAGCTCTAGCTGCATCTGAATCCGGGAATCGACAGCGTCGCAACGTCTCAAATCTGGGCCTGGACTGCACATCTCTTCATTGAGTGCTGTCGCCTGATACTGTGCCTGAGTCGCACAGCATACCGACGACCGACAGCCCTCCATCTCGAATCCGTTGGATCTTTGCTCTGCCATTCGAACTCAGTTCCAATCGATTGGGAAGCTTGATCACTCCATTGGTTCCGGTTCTGCTATCGGAACCAGCACAATTCGCCCCTTCCAGTGATCCGTGAGCCTGAGAACGTTTGCACACCAGCTGCCATGCAGTCCTTCTCCCGGCCCAGGCCGAGTCGACCGGCGTATCTCGATGGCCTCTTTTCCTGCTCGGACACAGTACGACCGCAACAACACTCCCGGCTGCCGTCCTTGACGCGGTCACATCGATCGATGGACAGCCTAACGACACTCAACTCACAATCGACATCAGACAGCGGTAGTAGCGAATTGAAATGGCGTCCGGTTGCGCCTCGAGCTCTTCCACCAGCTACAGAGGAAGAAGACAACGACTTCGATGACTCACGATCGATACGGTCGATATCGCGATCACTTCGGCCACGCCTCAAGCTGCGCACAGCATTCGCAAGCCATCGAAGTACCTACCCATCGTCGCGAGACAGGTCGAGCAGTCGAAGCACATCACCCGCAAGCTCGAGCGCACTACAGGACCGACGAGGGAGCGGTCCTCCAAACAAAGCATTGCCGCCTGTGCCGCCCCTACCTCAAGAGCATGCTATGAAGCGTCCGGAGTTGAACTGCCATCGGTGCTACTACTTTGCTGCGCGAAATTGTAATGGATATGTGATGGGTGGGACACATGGCGATGCTTGCGAAGGGTGCTTGGTATGTTGACACTGCGGCAGGACGTTTTTGGGACTGAATACTGACGTCGCTTGTAGCAAGCTGGATTCTTCGGGTCTCCTTGACGAGCATTCTAAATGACAGCTAAATTGCGTCTAAAGCATGAGGCGGTCGCCGATGTGCTCTCTTGTTATGTATAACGGCCTGTACTGTATAGATACAGAAAAGCATTGCATGGTCGCGATCGAGCGACCATTGCGTTTTACCCAATATTCATTCGCAAGACTTACGTGTCTGTGCAGTGGCTTGTGCTACCGGGGTGCTGCCAGGATGTGCGGCGGAGCTCCCCCAGCGGAGGCTGTTTCAGACCCTAGGAACTTGTACGTGACAGTGATGGTCCAGACAGTGACAGGTCCCGGCAATATTGACAAATGGGAAAGTGATTGCATCTGATGCTGGAGCTCTATACCCTGGACATGCTAATGTGTGCGTACTGCGATTTCGATGTGTCACAGTAATAGTCACAGATTGGGATGTCTCTCTTTTGAACAACTGAACTGCGCTTATGTTGCGCTTCCACATCCCAATGCTTTTGTGCTGTAGCATGTCGATCAACGACGCTCATGAAAATCCCTGTACGCTCATGAAAATCCCTGGGAATGCAGGACGAGCCCTGATGATGGGCACATCGCTGTGTCTCATCCCGACTGCGATTGGAGAATGATCCACCAGTGCAGCGTGTTCAGTTCGATGTACGCTCAACTGATGAGCGAGGTGATTCATATAGCGCCTCCACTCCAAGTTGCAGACTACGTCTCGGAACCTGAGAGTCTAGGCTTGCCTGTACCCATGGCTGAATACGAGGAGGAGCAGGATGTGACGGCGAGTAGAAACTCGGTATCCTCGAATCGTCGAGTTGGACCATCTTCAGTGCACTTCAAAGATCTCCGTACGGTCCTCGACCGTGTTGAGCAATGGAGCAATCCTGTTCGGCTCTCGTAGCGTCTCTGCAACATTTTCACGCATGCCACGCAACTTCTCCGACACTTCATCATACTTTGCCTCCTTGGCAGTATACTGCCGTATCACAGTGTTGCCCGAGTGCTCGATATAGACCCTCGTGTCCCGGATCCGGACGATGACATCGTCCAAGCGGAGGAAGAAGCGACTCAACAACAGTAGCCGATCTGGCATCACGCGAATCTTGATGCTGAGCAGACCAATTCCATTATCGGCTAGTTCGTCCTCGTAGAGATCGACCTCACCAAAGAAGAGGATTGGATCTGGCCGGCTAAGCAGATCTGCTCGAACAGGATGCTTCGCTTGGCTGGTCACCTGCCAGTCACCTTGGCTTTGGGCAGGATGTGTGGTACCCTTGTAGTCTGTGCTATAGCTCCAGTCGAATGGCTTGACAACTTGCTTGATGTCTTCGTTGTGCTCGCGGTCTTTCTTCCAAGCATCGGCGACCGCAACTTGAAGCATGCCTTCCTCCGTTTTACTGACGCGATCGAGCGCATCTTGTGCATTGAAGTCGAGCTTCCAGCCTGTCTGTATATGTTCAATTGCTACATAGTTGTCGCCGAAGATCATCTCGGGAATTGGAATGCCAATAGCTTTGTTAAGCTCCTCGATTGGCTCGGCTTTCAGTATGGGTTGCTTGCGAGTCGTGATCTTCCACTGCCCGTTCTTGGTTGTGAAGGATTCTACGCCAGCTGTTGGGCCCGGCGCCATGGTCGCTGCTGGCACGCCGGTGGTCGCCATGATTATCAGCACCGAAGACACTACCGATTGGAGGTTTCAGTAACGTAAGTTCACTATTTAGTTCATGATATGTGGGCTGAGGCAGCAATTCATGTTGGCCTGACGATTACATTGCAGATTATGCTCCACAACATGAAGCTCACAGTGATGTTGAATTTACGTCGATGGACCGTGGCGGATAGTTCGGGTGCCATTCGCACCGGGATAGCGAGGCAAAGTGGAGCGCATTAATGGGATAGACTTGCACAAGAGAATCGACTTAGAGTCGATACTACAATGTTGTACAGCAGCAAGGTAATGCTATTCACTGGCTAGATCCAACGCTATACCCAAGAACTTTGACTCGCGAATCAAAGTCGTCATGGCAGACTGCTCACCTGTCTGCAGCGTGCCAACATTTGTAAGTATGCACACTACGCAGTCGTCCTGCCACCACAGTCCAGCAGAGAAACCTAGTACAGCACCGAAATGACCGAGCCATGGACCTGCAGTCTCGGTCTGCAGCCGAAACAGGCCGCGACCCATCTCCAATCCCGGAGTCGCAGGCTGGAAGCTCTGCATGACTGCAACACTGTCTGGCTTGAGCAATTTGTTTTGCTGCATTGCAGCCCCGAACTTCAGCAGGTCTGCAGCAGTGGAGATCATACCGCCTGCAAGCCACGCACCTGATAAGTTGGAGCCAGTGACATCGATCAGTCCATCGCCTACGAGTGAAAATTTGTCGCTGATTCCTGCTGAGTCGCGAAATTGTGCAGTGTTGAGGTGGTATCGACGAGGCGCGTTCTTCTCATCGCGCTCTTCGAAACCTTCGAGACACGTTCGGTGCAATCCCAGCGGGTCAAGGATACGTCGTCGGATCTGCGCTGCGGCTGTCGATTGCGTGACAGCCTCGATGATCAGACCGAGTATGGTGTAATTGGTGTCGGCGTAGTAGTAAGTCCCAGGCTCAGGAGCGAAGCGTTTGGGCCGACGAATATAATCCAGTGTTTCTGCATGCTCCCAAATGTAGCTTAGGCGTATGTCCCGACCTCGCCCGTTGACAAGCCACACTGGATCTGCTTCCCAGTTATCAATGCCAGCGCGGTGGCTCAGAAGCTGCTTTATGCTGGCATCTGCCATGCAGTCGATATCTCGATAGACAGCTTCGCTCAAATGATGCGAGACATTGTCTGAGAGAAGTAGCTTGCCTTCTTCGATCAGTTGAAGAACCACCACCGCCACAAAGGTCTTGGTGATACTCCCGATACCGAATTGATGATCATCATCGAACGGAAGTTCTTGCAGGACGTCAGCGTATCCTTTTTTGAGGATATGTGTAGTGCCACTGGTCGTTGAAGCAATCCCGGTGATCAGACCGCCGAATTGCACATGTTGCGCAAGGAGAGCATTTAGAGTGGCTGTTGGATCTACTTTAGTCGAAGCCATCGTAGACATTGATCACCTGTCATAGGTAGTGCTTACATGCAACGCCCTCGCTCTGTGTGTCGCATTGGATCCGAATCTGTGCCGGGTCGAGGCCGGAGCCGGTTGCCGAAGCCTATTTTGACGGCGACCGGGTTGTATCAGTGCGCTTCAGCCATCCGTGCTGATGTGGCTTGCGTGATCTCCTGTGTCGGATCTCACGTGAGAAGGGGTCGTAGGTATCCTCTTCTTTCGCTGTCGAATAATATATGATCATGTCTCCTAGCCGTAATACTATACACGTAAGGCGAAAGGCGACTGGCAGGCGATGGGACTTTTGACCAATCATATGATGATCGCAGACGCCTGTGTCATGTCAGAGCACTGGTGAGCATTGAGAGTCGCACGCATCCAGTCGCACTCGCAGGACCTGCACGTTTGCTAGACGGCCGAAGATTTTGCAGTACTTGGCCATCACCTGCTCGAATCCAATATGCTCGCATACGCCAGCTGGGCCACTGCATCCAATCAGAGCAGACAACTGTACATCCTCGCGGGCGTGGCCAGCATCATATTCATCCTTGGCAGCACGACATTATTCCTCAGATCTGACGATCCAGCACGGACACTTGTCACTTGGCCTACTACATCTACCGCGAAATCCGAAAATCGTCCCATGATCGAAGTCGAAGGCATCAACCTCGGACGGCCCTTCACAGCGCCAGTGAGTGCATCCTCTGTCACGGATCCACTAGCATGGCTTTTCGATACTGTACAGTCTCGCTTTGCGAAGACAATGCGAGATGCTGGCAGACCGAAGCCCGAGTATCCCACGTGCTCACTCAATCCATCCCGGTATGAGCATACTGCGCTTCATCCAGTCACAGAGTCCCATCGATGGCAGAGACCTGGGCGAACTTCGGTCATCTCCATCGCCATCAATCTCAAAGACTCCGAAGGTGTCATTCCTGCGCAGTCGCTGGCTCTGCTACAAGCCATAGCGTACCTCTTGACGTACAACAAGGTCTATATCTCGATCTACGAGAATGGCTCGATGGATCAAACGCACGCTCTCTTATCAGACTTCGGCGCAGCCTTGTCAGCCTTGAAGGTGGACGGCATCTTCATCCACTCATCACGAATGATCTCGGACTTTGGCTTCAACGACCGTATTGTCATGCTGTCTGAGATCCGCAACCTGGCGTTGAAGCCCCTGATGCCCTTCGCGGAGACTGGAACGCTGATCTTTATTAACGACGTGATGATGTGCGCCAGCGATGTGTTGGAGCTGGTCCATCAGCAGCGGCTGCAGAAGGCTGATATGGTCTTCGGCATGGACTGGGGTACAGTGCATCGGAAGATCCGGCCAGGTGAAGAGGGCTATGAACCTCCAGCTGATCCAGAAGACGACGACACCTACGCCTTCACGAATGTCACTCGCGTATACGACATGTGGGTTGGGCGTGGCGCCAATGGGGACCTGATCTATCCCTTCAAAACTCCAGGCGGCTATACCCCTTTATCTTCGAATGAAAGCTGGGTCAGTGACGCATATATAACACAATCCGCCGCCGATCACGCACGCTGGCTCGACGGTCTACCACTACCAATGTACAGCGGGTGGGGAGGCATGTCTGCTTTCGATGCATCGCTGTTCACGGTTGATCATCTGCGCTTTCGCTCAAGTATCACTTCCGGCTGGACCGGCGGACACTCAGGTGGTGCGCTGGGTACATGGGGCCAATTAATGAGTGCGCCTGGTTATCTGGAGCAAGACTGCCCCGGCGCCAGCGAGTGCAAGTACGTCGGGCGAGACATCTGGAACATCCGCAACGGTAAAGCGAGAATTGTGATGGCGACTCAAGTAAGGACTACGTACAGCATTGATGACTGGAGGATCATGATCGAGTCTGCCGATCCTGCTCCAACCCTATTGAGGACGGAATTTGACAAACAGGGCATTGAGCTCATCGACTGGACTAAGGTCAAAGTACCGGAGGACGTTGTGTGTATTCCTTCGAGAGACAAATCAGGAGCCTATCTGGACGTCTGGGCCGAGTACAACCATCGTTATCGCGTGGACCCGATGTACAAGAGACCTGCTGAGTTCCAGGATGCGAAGTCGGCGAGTGCCACCGGGAATACTGGTATCGTCACAATAGCAACTGCCAGTCCTTGAGTGCGGGTCCGATATCAGGACATGGTTCGGAAGCCGGCACGAGGTGCATCTCGACCCCACCATTGGCAGTCTGTCCATATGTTTCATTGCGCGCAGGCGCAGCTAAGATGTGGCTGTGTAAGATACGAAGGAGTAACGATGACGCAGGCGTGTCAGTGGTGACCTGGCGGAGCCAGATTTTTGGCGATAAATATGTGAACTATGTATCAAGTACAAGGAAGTATTCCAAGATGGAACCCGGGAGCAAGGCGCTTAGACATTGAGGACGACGACATACATGATGCAGATAGACTTACTATTGGACTGAGGCGGACTGGAAAAGGCATTTAGTATAGGGGTTCACAAATCGGGGCCTTCCATCTGCTCGACAGTCGCTGCTCCTGCGCTCTCATGGTGGTCCGATTCACTACTGCGACATGTCGCCATCATCCCAATGAGAAGCCATACACTTTGAACTTGGGGAGATAGTACACCCCCTACCGATGCCTCCACGCAGTCCTCGTGAGATGCAGAGCAGCTGCCATCATTGTGTGCATTCGCATCTCTCGTTTTGAATGAACGATACGAGCACTCTCTGCTAGATACATGCTGAAGTCCACAGGCACAATCTCCCATCACTGAGATGAGGGGAAAGACCTTCACTGGATCGCGATCGTACGCTGCTCAGAGAGAGCCTAAATCTGGACAGACTGTCATGAGTACACGGATCGGTCCAAAAGCGGATCCAGTCAATTCTTGAGAAGAAGGGCTACCCAGCTACATAGTTGCTTAGTCGCCCCAGACTATATCGCTTTGGCGTCACATCTTTCTCACGTTCTCCGCTAGGAGTACCGGGTCTACTACCCTCCCTCCTGAAAAAGGCTATATTCTCCCTCAATGCCACGTATTCGGAGTCAGCGTACCCGATAACTTCGGCAATCTTGCGACTGCTCAATCCCTTTATGCGCTTGATCTCGATTGCGCTATAGTTCACCAGAGCGCGGCCTGCTTCCTCTGCTTCGCTCAGAGGAGACTCTCGTGTAGGCAATATGCTCAGCCGGACACATTCCTGCTGTCCGAACGAGCCGTCCACATCCACAACACCTACAGGTAGCAAGCCCGCGCCATTGGTGAGAGCTGTGTAGGCACCGCGGTCGATGAATAGGGTTCCGTGTGGCGCCAATCCGTGTAGTAGCCAGAAATATCGATCTCGGATGGGATGAGGATCGGGCAAAAAGCGAGTGTGCAATGGCGGAATCTCGATGTCGATGGTTGTGTTGTTCGCAGAGTCAGGAGCTTGTGACGAATCTGGGGTGGCAATGCCAGGCGTCGATTGAGCAGGCACTTCGAGACTCGATTCGAGACTCTTAGCAGCAGCCTTCTGACTCTCTGCGTATCTGACGATACTAGCTATATTCCCAGGTTTGCTGCTTCTCGTGATCACTGTAGTCACTCCAGCTGCCGTAGCCAGTCGAGCTGCGGTGAGCTTAGTACCCATGCCTCCAGTGCCGAGAGAAGAACCAGCAGACGATACATCAACCTCGAGGTCTGAAATATCCTCAACGACTTCGATTGCTATAGCGTCAGGGTGTTTCCTTGGGTTCTTGTCATACAGGCAGTCCACATCAGTCATCAGAAAGAGATAGTCTGCTTGGACCATGCCAGCTGTGATCGCGCTGAGCGTATCGTTATCACCGAACTTGATCTCCTGCACTGATATCGTGTCGTTCTCATTCACAACAGGGATTGCGCCTCTGGACATTAGTGACGCGAACGTGTTCTGTGCGTTGAGATACTGATTCCGGTCTGCGATGTCGTGTCGAGTGAGCAGGACTTGAGAGACAAGCATGTTGAAGTATGCAAACTGCTGCGTCCACATGTTCATGAGGCTCACTTGACCGATCGATGCTAATGCCTGTACATCTGGCAAGTGCTTGGGTCGCCTTGGTTCGCCAGTGAGATGCAATGCCATTCCGATCGCACCGGACGAACATATAATGACTCGATGGCCATCTCTCCGTAATGCAACGACTGTCTCGACGATGGTGCCAATGATTGAGACCAGTGGCTCATGCGTATCCTCTGAGACTATCGAGGATGTGCCTGTGCGAGTCATTGTTAGTGGACGATTGTTCGCCAGACGACAGAGCGTATACCTGTGGAGAATTACCCAGCTTGATCACTATGGTCAGGTGCCTTTTCATCCTTGTAGCCAGTACTGCGAGTGGTTCTCTTCGAGTCACGAAGCACACTCGGAGTTTGAAGCGTACTGCCAGGAAGAGAGAAAAAGAGCAATGCGGCGTTCCTGGATACCTTGAGCGGGGGATCGCTTCTATATGTCACGCCGGAACGACAAGGCAAAGAAGTGCAATGCCTTCGAGAATGAGGCAATGAGCTGCCTTTGAGGAGAAATATGCAACTGCCCGTATTTGAGGATCTGCATCGTACCTGCATACGCTCGCATGCGAAAGCGGCGCCCTAGAGTCACATCGCCCGGAATAACGTAACTCCGACGTATTGTCATGCCAACGCCGGCTGTAAACTCAACTTCGACATTGAGGTCGCTAGTCTGTCGCAAGCGCACACAATCACTACAGCGCATTATGGCTAACGTGGATTATCTCTCGAGCGCCCTGGAGGGTGTGAGTGTCCAAGATGAGAACTTCGACAGCAACGCGCCCTTCAACAAATCCAAGACATTGGCCTCATCCCTCTCAGCATCGCAGTCACGCCTCAAGCTACCACTGCAGAAGATCGCAAACAACAGCACAGCGTCGAAACCGCAGCATCTTACGAAGATCACTTTACCATCCCAATCAGCGCAATCCGGCTCCTCCCTCACAGCCCTCCCCCGCTCCTCAGCTACCGAATCTCGACCTTCAGACAGCTCAACAGACCCAATAACACAGTCCATCCCAACACCCCCCAAAGCCTTCCATCTAGGCATGTTCGAAATCGGCAAACCCCTCGGCAAAGGCAAATTCGGACGCGTCTACCTCGCCCGCACGCGCAGCACAGGCTTCGTCTGCGCGCTCAAAGTGCTGCACAAATCCGAACTACAGCAGGGAAAAGTCGAAAAGCAAGTCCGCCGCGAGATCGAAATCCAATCGAACCTCGCGCATCCGAATGTGCTGCGCTTGTACGGCCATTTCCACGATAGCAAGCGGATATTCTTGATCCTGGAGTTTGCTGGGAGGGGCGAGTTGTACAAGCATTTGCGCAAAGCGGGCAAGTTCGCGGAGCCGTTGGCCGCGCAGTATATCGCGCAGATGGCGAGTGCGTTGAAGTATCTGCATAAGAAGCACGTCATACATCGGGATATTAAGCCCGAGAACATCCTCGTGGGCTTGCACGGGGAGATCAAGATTTCGGATTTTGGGTGGAGTGTGCACGCGCCTAATAACCGGCGGAAAACTATGTGCGGCACGCTCGATTATTTGCCGCCAGAGATGATAAGGCCGGGCAGGGAGGAGAACTGGTATGATGAGAAAGTTGATTTGTGGAGTTTGGGCGTGCTGGCTTATGAGTTTCTGGTGGGGGAGGCGCCGTTTGAGGATACGCCTGTTATGACGCAGAGACGCATTGCGAGGGGGGAGATGACTATACCAACCAATTTGAGCGCGGAGGCGAGGGATCTCATAAAGCGACTGCTTGTCTTGGATCCGGAGAAGCGACTGGCGCTAGAGGAGGTGGAGCGGCATCCGTGGATTCTGCGGCATTGTGTCAAGGGTGGGAAGTGACGAAGAGAAGGCATTAATGATTCTTGGTTTCTGATCTGCATGTGAGTGGAGTTTATCGCTGGGAGTTCATAGTCTCGCTATACACGAAGCGATGGTCGTCCGCGCTGTTGTGTTTCTGTTCGTCCACCTCACCTCTGCTCTTTACCGCGGACCCTTGACGCATCAAGCTTCGCTTTCGTCCTCTGAGATTGTGGCGACGCGACTGTCAGGTCAGGTCAACGGAATTGCCGTAGTTGCCTATGGCAGTAGGTCTCGGCCATCGGGGTCGCTTAATCGCTGACAGTACATGGCGGGCGGTCGCCGTCTCGATGGCGCGATGTCTGCCGTTGCTTTGTGTAGTTCCTGTTCAGTCCGAAGGCCGGGTGTCGGAACGCGCAGAGGCTGGGAAGATCCCTTCATCGTTGCGAATGAATGTCCAATTCCACAGCCGTGCAAGGCGCTGGGCCGCGTTGATCGTCGCGATTCCTCTCAGCAATGGCTCCGAGCAGAAGACGTCCGGTTAAATTACCACCAGGCCAGAGCTTTGCCCAGACACAACGTCGAAGAAGTCCACCTCTGTCTCTTCCAGTCTCGTCTCTCGTCGTGATCCTACCACGCCTCACCGATATATCTCATCAAACGGCCGCGTATCCCGGAAACACCCCTCCCAAACCTCATCCACGACTCTCACAGCCTGTACATCATCCTTACAAGCCGGTCTCGCAGCCACACTCAACGTCGCCCTCCGCCTCACACACTCCTGCAACTGCTGCGTCAACCCCAACTGGCCTCTCGTGAAGAACTCCCTTCCCCATCTACACTCCCCGCTCAACGTACTCGCCCTGATCTCCATGCAAGCCGCGTGTCGCAGATCGTAGGGATCGAGCTTAAACCGCATGTGGTCGTAGGCATGCACCATCTCATGCGCCAGTGTGTCTTCCAAATGCCCTCGATTCCGGATGTGATTTGCGCATATCAAGATGCCGTGCGTGGGGCTGAAGCCACCTGCCTGAGAGGTCGGGCAGCGGGCGCAGGTCACAGTGTCGCTTGTGATTGATGCTGTGCCTGAGCTTGGGGCGAGGAGGCCGATGTTATGCGACATGAAGCGGATTATGGGGGAGTGCTTGAAGAGCCATTCTTTGTCGTTGTTGCAGCGCGTGGTGTACTTTTCTTCGTTGATGTCGTCGTGGTGGTCGTAGTACTTCTGGCGGAGGGTGGGGTCTGCGCGGCCGGTGAGGATGGAGAAGAAGGTTGACCAGTTGTAGAAGGTTTCTGAGTCGGCGGAGGAGATGGTGTTGCTCATTGTTGGGGTGGCGGTTTGAGGGGCGTCCATCGCCATGATGAGATAGCGCCAAGGTCGATTCCTTGAGTAATGCAGGCTATCGTCGCCGTGAATGGGGTTCTATCGTTTCGAGTATGGTGATATGCCAAGGCATTGTGGTGGTGAGACATGATTGGTGCGCATCAAACGCGACTTCTTTCGCGTCGTACAACAGGACGTCACTTGTCGCATATCTGCGTGGACGATATAGGCGCCCAGCGGCGCAACGATAGCGAGAATGGACTATCCGAGCTCATCGCCTGGCTCTGGACGTCCGCCCATGCCCACCAGTATAAAGACAATGGACGAACCCCCGAGCAACACCCCTCCCACGGGCTCTCCAGGACCCTCCACCGCCCGCAATGCCCCGCCAACGCCCCACTCCGCCCGCCGCACCCCTTCCCGCCAAACGACACCTCAAGCTGCTCCTTCTCCTCGCTTGAACAGGCAGCACTCCCGCTCCTCCCTGTCAGGCCAGCACCCTCCTGATCAGTCAGACAAACGACCAACACCCAAACGCTCCATCAGCAATCTGATCTCTGGCCTTAGGGAGGCTCAGGCGACCATGAAGCCGATCGTGGAGCCAGTCATTCTAACCGCACCAGATGTAGCGAAGTTGCACTTTGCGCGGGAGTTGGCGAAGATGGAGGACGATGTAGGAGCGGAGACTCTTGTAGTGCTGCATGATGCTTGCTACGGGCATCGCTTCTCTCGCCCCAAAACGAGCAAAGGCAATCTGGCCATGATTGTGGAGCGACCAGAGAGACTTCACGCTGGAGTGCTGGGCGCTGCGACTGCCTTCGTAAGGATGGGAGGGCATGAGCAGGGTGGAAGACATGCGCCGCATCCAGAGAGGAAGGTCGATGGGCCGCCACCGTTCAAGATCAGGCGGACTGCACGGGAGTTGGAGGTCACGAGTCCATGTGTGACGAGTGTGCATGGGACTGCGTGGATGGGCGAGCTGAAGGGGATGTGTGGACTAGCTGGGGAGAGGCTGGCCAAGGGAGAGAAGGAGCTTACGCGGTCTGCGTCGACTGACGGAATCGAGAAGCGGACGTTCCATCAGGGCGATCTGTATCTCTGCCAAGAGTCACTTCAGGCCTTCCAAGGTGCGCTCGGAGGAGTTGCAGATGCGGTGGACGGCGTATTCGACAGCAGAACCCGAACGAGTCGAGCCTTTGTGGCAGTCCGACCACCTGGCCATCACTGCAGTGCAGACTTCCCTTCTGGCTTTTGCTGGCTCAACAATGTGCACGTAGGGCTCGAGTATGCAGCGCAGACTCACGGGCTCACCCATGCTGCAATCATCGACTTTGACCTACACCACGGAGACGGCAGTCAAGCAATCACCTGGGAGCGCAATGGAAAGAACTACGTCAAGCGACAGAATGGCAAGCTCAACAAGTCAAAGCTGGGCCCAGACATTGGCTACTACAGTCTTCACGATATCAACAGCTATCCGTGTGAGCTTGGCGATGATGAGAAAGTGCAGGCAGCTAGCTTGTGCATCGAGAACGCGCACTGTCAGTCGATCTGGAACGTGCACCTGCAGACTTGGAAGACCATCGACGAGTTCTGGCAGCTATACGAGCATCGATATCGGGTGCTGATTGACAAGGCTCGAGTCTTCTTACGCCATCATACAGAGAGGGTGCGAAGTGAGGCCAAGGCACAGCCCAAGGCTGCGATCTTCATTTCCGCTGGCTTTGACGCCTCGGAGTATGAAGGTGAAGGCATGCAGCGACACAAGGTCAATGTGCCGACCGAGTTTTATGCGCGCTTCACGAGTGACATCGTGCAGCTTTCGCAAGAGACTGGCAGCGGCTGCGATGGCCGAGTGATTAGTGTGCTCGAGGGTGGCTATAGCGATCGAGCACTATGCAGTGGTGTGCTGAGCCACCTATCCGGACTCTGCTTGCCGGAGACATCGATCACGAACTCGGCATATCCTCCGCAGCAGAGCGGGCTGGGCAGATCGATGCATGGTGCGAACGGTGCTCTCAGCCTCGAGCAGCAGCTCGATAGCATGTCACTCGGCCACGGCAGCGGCCCAGGTCGCTACGATCCCTCTTGGTGGTCCGCTGCGAATCTCACCGCACTGGAGAACAAAATTCACCCACCGCCTCCACCAGGTGCTGGCAAGAAAGTCCGCGTAGGCCAGCAGCCAACGTACGCCACACCGACCGAGTCATTCGCATACAAAGTGGTAGATGCGCAAAGGTACGCCCGTACGATCTCTGGAACCATGCGAGAAGTACCCGCCGAAGCTCGACCACCGACCCCGCCACCGCCTGAAGTCGACTGGATCACCGCTGCCCAGGAACTCTCCAAGCTGCTCATCCCGCAGGACCGTCAAACCTTTTCTTGCACAGCTGAAGAGCTCGCTGGTCCGAAGGCAGAGAAGCGATTCGTCAGCCCTCCTACGATCGTCGAGGGAGATGCCGCTCGCCAACTGCGCACCCGCGCCACTAAGCCTGCGAGAGCAGGCAGCTCGGAGCACTTGCGTGTCGTATCGAGGACGGATCGGAGGCGGACCATCGCTGAGCTGCCTTCGAGCACCGAAGCCGTGCCGCAAGTCACTCAGCAGAGACGCACGAGTAGGAGGAGTAGCATGGCCAGTACTATGAGCGTTTTGTCAGATGATGGTACGGCGCCGCCTATGCCTGCTATGTCTGGGCCTAGTGCGATGGCGAGTGCAGCGATGAGACCACCCGCTGTGCCCAGAGCAACGACGAAGCCGAGCGTTCAGGTCAAGAAGACCAGGTCGCCGGCGAAACCAACTGCTGTGAGGAGAATCACTGACAGTGCTAGTGCGCCTGTATCGCCTGCTGTAAGCTTGCAGCCAGTCGAGAACGGTGTGTCGCTTGCGCCACAGCCAGCTCCGACTACTGCCATGCCAAAATCGCCAACGCCGGCGCCGACGAGCAACGTCTCCGACTTCGATGCTCTGGTGTCCAAGACTAGCAAGCTTCGCTTGAATCCACCAGTATCGAAGGAAGAACACGAGCGGAAGCTCAAGGAGAAGCTAGCGGCTGAGAGGCGTGCGAGTGCACTCAAGGGTGCTGAGACGCGACGCCTGAACGCTGCAGCGAGGAAGGCCGCTATGGGCACGCCAGCCGAGTCGAAGAGTGCTACTGTTTTGACACCAGCGCAGAAGGCGAGATTGGGCCCGCAAGGTACGAATGGCAAGCCGCCAGCTCCAGTGGCAGCGGTACAGACACCTGTTCAAAACCTCCCAGCCACTATCGTCAGTCCTCCAGCCGTATCAGAGCCATTCGCAGCTCCATCGATACAAGAGCCTACTCTAGCAGGTCCGTGGCCCATTGCTGATGTAGACACTGCACCGCAAGAGCTCGCACCTCCGGCCGCACCGGATTTACACGTACCATATCAAAAGCTGGAGCCACAGTCCGCAGCGCCGCTTTCGCCGCTCCCACTGCGGCAGGCGGAAGCAGCACCCGTGCCAGCCGATTTCACGCCCAGCGTCGCGCTGCCTACCCCGTCGCTGCGACCTGACGCCCAAAAAGAGATCTACGATAGTCCCGCTAGACAGCTTCTGCGCGAAGAAGCTACCGCTCAGGCCCAACCATCGAATGGAAATATCGATGCCAGCTTTTCGCCTGCGCGGGAGGGGAAGACCGAGTCCCCTTTACATGGCACATTGCCAGTCTGGAGCGCGACAGGCGCTATTCCATTCGCCGCCCCTCCGCCGTCTGTCGGCACCAAAAGCGCTGAGAACCTTGTAGCAGCGCCCACTCTTGACCATAGCAGTGCAGGCGCAGAGGGCGACGATGTCTGGGAGGTCCCAGTCACGCCTGCGAAGCCAGGAGTTTGATGGAGAGGTTTCTTGTGTTGTCATTGGAATACGAGATACCCATAGATACTTTTTGTAATGCTTTCAAGTCTGTTCACTGAGTGGACACTCATAGAAGCTTGTAGGTGGTCTGTGGTAGTATAAAGGAAGTCGCGACTGCTGTTGAACGCTCTTGCCTGCCAAGGAGAGGGTAGTCTTTCGTTCGCTGTTGCGTATATAAGAACTTCTCGATCAATTCTCCCTCTACCTCACCCACCAATACCACCAAGTCTTCTCCGTGGCGCAGCGCTTTCTCGCTTCTCGTGAGTATGGCGCAAAGTGTATCTGCATCGGAGTGGTACACTAATCAATAACACAGACAACCCCTATCGCCAAGAGAACTCCTTTGTGACTCCACCCAAGTCACAACAATGGTACGTTCTCCTTCGAGCAATGGGCCCTCAGCTATGATGCAATCAACTGGTCCTGATGGTGTTTAGGCATACGAATCCGACGCGTCTGCGTGCCTGGCACTCGCTATCGCATGGTGCAAGCTGCTGCGTGCAGATAGAGACGGGGTCGCGGCTACCATCGCGGAGATTGGTTTGACGACCTTCGGCGAAGAGCTGTGGACGCTCAGCCAGTCCAGGGCAAACGATAGGTTCTGAAGAGCGAGCGAGTGATGGGGAGGTAGCGATGAGGCGATGGTGGCAGATGGCTGGGAGAAGACAGCGAGTGTATTGACATCATTCAATCATCCTTCACTCCCTTACTCAGTTCCCTCTTCCTCACTTGACTGTGCCCAGCATCCCTCCCGGAAGCTCTCAGCTCCGTAACCTGAGAGCCCTGCCTTCCTCTCCCTTCCTCCTCACTCTCATCCCCTCCAATCTCAAACTCATCAGTCATCTCGATCAAGTCTCCCACATCTCCCCCTCCCATACCTGGCTGCCCTACACTGGTTCTTGCCGCACGACTCCTCTCCCCAGGCTCAACGGCGCCCTTGGCCTTACTAGCTACCCTCCTTACCCAATGCTCAATAGCGCCACCTACATGTTCCAAGTTCAGTGCATGCGCTACGTTCGGTGTTGCCGTTCCGCTGCCAACTGGCGTGCCGGCATCTGTATATAGCGGCATCTCGGGTGGATAGAGCGATTGCTGGTTTTTGGGCGGCGCGACATCGGGGAGGTGGCGGGCGAACATGGCGTTCAGGCTGTCTTGGCCTGGGCCGGGGGAACGTATGTCTGCGCTCATGGAGCCGACGCCGCCGGGGCCGGTGAGGTAGGAGGGGAAGTAACCGGTTGTTGCGCTGCTTAGTTTCCGGGTTCGAGGAGGGCGTTGTGGTGGGTCGGCTCGAGATGGAGACATGGCTGGGAGGTTTGGGAGGTCTGGGACTGGAGAGCGGCTTAGGTCGAAAGAAGAAGAGGGTGTGTTAAGGTCAGAGTAGCAGTTCTCTTTTCGACGGGCGGGTGGGAAGTAGCCGAGACTTTGGCGGGAGAGGCGGACGATTTCGGTGGGTTGAGTAGCGTTTGGGAGGAGGACCCAGGAGTCATGATGCCAGGGTGGTTCGATATCAGCGTTTGAGGCTGTGGTGGAGGACTGGCCGCAGTCGAAGATTGACGGGTAAGCGGTGTGACCGTTGGTGATTGGGGTCACGTCTTTTGCTTGGCCAGCTGCTAGTGAGTCGGACTCATCACTGAGCAGATCCACAGCTTCCGGTCCAGAGACTGGGCGTCCTTTGACTCCGCAGGCATCGACTGGCAAGACGATGGCTTCTCGACTATGCACTGTATCGTTCGGCCACATTCTGTTGGCCTTGCGCACTGTGTTGGCCGAGCAATTGTATCTGATCGTAATCCCTGCCAGAGTGTCTGCTTTCTGCACATGATGGAGGTACACCAGTGCTTCCCGATCATCAGGAGGAGCAGACGAAGATGTTGCGCGATCATCGTCCGATGTCCGCCGCTTGAACTTGCCCAGCGTGTCGGCATAGCTCGAGTCCTGCTGTAATAGCATGTCCTTCCTCTTACGCGCCCTGACAGCGTTCTCGGCATCCTGCTTTGACCCAGCAGCCACATCATGGATCATGGGAGCTGACGTCGGTCCCCAGCGTGTCACACTGCTTGCTCGATTCGTGAACTCCAGCTTGCTCATTGGCTTGCGTGTGCGCGGAGCAGGCTGCCGTGGCAGACTCGCAACATCGCTCCCAAGCAGATCAGTCGCAATGCCCTGTAGAGCCGTCCAGGAGTTTCCCCACAGTCCTGCGAGTGCTGAAGGACTCTGCCCTCGCCCGTCTAAGCTTCCCACGCCTGTGCCTCTCGCAAGCACACTGTTCCCGACCCTTTCATTGAGCCTGGAGCTTCCTGGCCGGCTCAGACGCTCGGCAGGTATCGGACTTGCATCTCTGCTGGTGAAGCGACTTCCTCTGGGAGGACTGCTCGGATCTGAGACCAGCTCCTCCCCATCGTCCAAGCCTGATATCAGCCGCCTGGGCCTTGGTCGCAGTGTCGAGGAGTGACCGGTAGCAGGCGTTGAGCTGGTTCGAGCATTGCCAGACTGCATTTCTGGCGGTGCTCTATCGATCTAGCATGTATCACTCGGAGCAGCATTGGTGTGTCTCGTGCATGGGTGGGAGGAATGTCAGATTGCTGCGGCGCGCTTAGCGGTCCTGAGCTCGTGACAGATGGGGCAACGAGTGCGGCATTGCTCTGAACGTGGATATGACAAGACGACAGTACGTTGACCGCATTTGCTTCTAAACAGGCCTACTCGCTCTACCTGTCCTTGCATCAACATGCACTTGCCCTCGTCGCTGTCGTCGGCACTTGCGTCATGTGTTGCCGGCGGGACTGTTGCGTAAATTCCGTGCGGCCCGCACCACAGCCCTACACATCGATATCTTCTCGTGATTCATCTCCTCCTTGCACCCTTCTACTTACAGGAAACGTGCATTGTATTCTGCCCGACACGAGTGAGCATATGGAGGCATTCCTGGCCTCGGCCGGACAGACCGAGCGGCGCTATGTGGAAAGATATGTGACATATTATCAATCTTCCGCAAGAGGCGGACGCTCAGAATCTCACACGTGTAGATTGTGAAACGGCGGGCTCAAGACTATGCACTATCTGCTTCATCTGTTCCGTCCATGGCCTTGCCAATATTGACAAAGACCTGCTCGCCACACACCACGTTTGTCACGGCCTCGGATCTGGCACTTCGTATCGAGACTCCACTTTTGCTCACTAGACTATGGAGGCGAGCAGACATGCCAAGACGACCATCGCCATCGTATGGAAGATCGCTACTGCGCCGACATGTACGGCTTGTGAAGCTGTGATAGTCACCGTTGCGGCTGGAGTAGCGCTGGACGCGGAGCTACTGCCCGTTGTACCAGCCGCTGGAATGGTAGTCGGGCTACTGGTCGTTGAGCTGGTCGTCGACGAAGACGGCTGTGCCGCTGCAGAGACCATGCTCGACGCTTCGCTCGACGAGCTCGATGTTGACGATGTCGTGTCGAAGATCGTGGCTTCTGATGTGAAGGTACTGGTCGAAGTTGAGTCCCCTGCGGTGTATGTCGTGGATGATGAGCTGCTACCGTCCGCCACAGTCCAAGTGTCGAGTATTGCGTAGGTGGTCGTCGCCTGCGTCGAATAACAGCCGAAGTACGAGTAGTAGTCCGAATACACGAACGTCCCGCAGTACGGGCGATCAGTGTTACTGCCAACAACTGTCAGCGTCGCAACCTCAGATGAACGCAAGTCAGGAGCGGACTTACCTGCAGTATCGCACATGAGAGTTACTCTCGCAAGCAGTGTTGCAACCTTGCGCGTAGTCGCGGCAGGTCGAGTATGCGGAGCAACTCAATGGAAGAGTGCTGCCGTCAGACACCGTTGTACTCGAACAACACCCGATCGCTGCCGGCGTTTCGTGCAGGCCGCAGGCAATGTCGCAGACCCAAGCTAGTGCTGACAGATCTTAGTCTCGTCTATCGACAACGCGGATGAGGGGATATGGAGCTTACAGGAGAAACCTTCGACGTAGCCACATGTTTGTACGGCATCGCGCTTTTTGAGTCCTCTCCATAGCGCATCTGGCGCTTTCGTCGGCATAGGCGACCAGTCGTAAGGGCTAGCTGGATGCTGACCCATTTTCGTGGATGTCGCTGCTCGAGCTGGTGTGGTAGTAGCGAGGACGAGCAGGCACAATCTGCCTGGCGTGCTGTAGAAGCGCATGGTGTGAACAATCATGGGTTGGATAATACGGACTATGCCTTTGGGGTTCAACGAAGGGTTCAGCGAGTGATAAAGAGTAACAGAGCTTGCCAGCCTCGCAAAGGACGGCGAGGCTGTGATCCATGTATACGCAGCCTCGATGTACCTCTGTGAATCAAGACCTAATTGTTCGAGAGACTGCGATTTGGAAACGCCACGCGATAAGACAGCCCAAACACAATGGGCTGCGCGTGATCTTGTGGCAGTTTCTGCCTCGTGTACCACGATAATTCAGATCCTGCAAGGCTGTCTCCCAGCCTTGTGATCTCCAAGCGATCTCTGGATTTCGCCTGATTACTGCTGCGCGCGCTATCGCCTATGCTACATGTATTGGCTGGTCTAAGTACATGCAAAGCGAGACCATGAAACACATGTATTGATACAGCTCGAACATAACGTCCTCCGATTTCCGTCTCTGGAGTGATACATGACCACTAGCTCGCAAGTTCAGGCGTCTGCTCTTGCCTCTGCCTCCGCTTCCTACGCATCAGCAACGCAACAGTGACTGCACCCAGTAGGATAGCTCCCCCAATAGCTCCTCCAACACCGCCTCCGATCGCTGCTTTGTTTGATGGCGCAGGTGTAGATGTGGGCGTAGGCGTCGATGCGGGCGTAGGCGTCGATGATGCTACTTGCACACTCGACTCGATCGACAATCGCGACGCCGACGACGTACTGGGGTTTGGCTCTGTTGAGGTCGTGGTAGGGCTACTAGAAGTGGTAGATTGGATAGTAGAGCTATCACTTAGAGTCGAGGTTGTTGATACTTCGGTCGTCGAAGTTGTTGTCGGTTCTGGCGACGTTGTTGTCGGGTCCGTCGATGTTGGAGTTGCTGTCACGACCGAGACAGACACGACAGTCGAAGGGTCCGCCGTCGACACTGACTGCACTGAGACTGCTGTTGATACAACTGTGGTGGGTAGATTGGTCGCGGTCTGGTATACCGATACTTCAGTCGCGGTGATGTCGCAATAGTAGTGGGTGAACAGTGGAGCTGTCTCGCCGCGGTTGATGCCTTCTTGATAGCGAGTGGCGCACTTTTGCCGCACAGAACCACTGTAGGGAATCAGTCTCGGAGTGCACTTGGTGTCTTGAAGTTTGATAGCTCAGGTCATGACATACCACAATAGACTTGACTTCTTGTTGATGAACGAGGGCCCCGTGTTGGTGTTAGCGGTACGATCTAAGCATGTCGTTGCCCGGATGCAATTGTTGAGATCTGTGCAACAGCCTGGACCATAGTTCCCGTTCGCACCAGTCTGATAGGCGCAGAATTGAGGGAGGTCACAGGTCACTGGTCTACCGTAGTCCTCTGATATGTAGCCGCAGGTCTGGAAATTATCTCCAACTTGTCTAGCGAACAAAACCTCATCTTGCAGAGAGCCATAGCGTTGCATAGACGGAAACGCAGTGACAGTCGAGACTTGAGTGGTGGTTTGAACGTCGCTTTCGGTCGCGTAAGGTTGGAAGACAAGGCATTGTGAGAACGTGGCGAAGAGAGTGCTGGCGAGTCTGAAGCTGGCAATCCTAGTAATCATATTGCTCAAGTCGAGTGACTGAGGTAATGTAGATAGGAAGGAAGGTGCTCAGGGAGTACACGAGATGTGTCGGTCGTCTAGCGTGTCAAAGTCCGGTAGGTGAAACTCGCCCAGCAGGTCGTCTGTAGAATGAAGTGCTAAAGTGCGCGGTCGTGGGCATTGCAAATGGCGTAGCCACGGTGCAGATAGAGCCAAGCCTAAGGCTATCAGCTCTATTGCGAGGGAGCATCTAGGGAGCACACGAGCGGTCGACAATCTCGAAGTCGACTGCTCTTTATTCGACCAGTCGTTGCTACCGGTGAGAGTGCCGAGAATATTTCCAATATTGTAACGGCTGTCCTCGTGCTACCATATGCCACCTCCGAAGATCTTAACGCAACGCCCTCATGTCTGTAGCGTGGCGCGGAAGCGTCGCCAAGAACCTATCAACACCGTCCATGGACAGCCGCCATGACGAGCGTGCTCGACGCTTACGCAGAGAAAGCGAGCACCGAGTCCTGAGGGATCCGGGATGATAGAGTATGTTCGGAGATGCGAGCAACCATTAAGCCACAACGCAGCCTTGCAGGAGAGCTTAGACCAGACCAGCGAGCGCAAGGCTGTGATAATTTCCAGTAGTTCCGCATCGCCCACTTCGTGACCCGGCATCCCCTCGCTTTACGGTCAGAGCCTCGTCAGTAGCAGTCGAACGATGCCCGTCGATGGAGGGACAATCACCTTGCCAACGGTGCTGTCGGCCATCTCTGGGGCCCTCACGACCACAGTGAGAATCACCGAGAAGGTCTTTGAGATACTTGCGGTCGGTGAACAGAGCCGCAGTCTGCTTGCAACTATCGGTCAGGTCAACGGTCAGCTTGAGACGGCACGGACTCTAAGGAGACAGCGGTCGAGTCTACTCTCTGCGAGCGAGAAGAGCAACATCGACCGCACCTTTGTGCAGACTGATGTGGCGCTTCAGCAAGTTGCAAAGCTGGTCGAGCGCGCCAGAGTCGACCAAGAAGTCAATGGCGGAAAGTTGGGTCACCATACGCGAATGCTATTCGTATTGAAAGATTCGCCCGGTATTGTTAGTGGTCTTTGCGAACGCCGTACGAATCTTGGACTTTGCTGACTCATCATGACTCCAGATGGTGTCTCTTACACAGTTGGGTATCGCTGCGCAGCAACTCAATACCACCGTCGTCATACTATACACCCTCAGAGCTACACCATCCAGCTCATGCGTCGTGACGTGCAATGGTAGCAGAGTACTCGAGCGAAGACCACCTCCAAGCTACGAGGAGAGCCAGCTGATCTCATCTGCCCGGCGCAGAAATCTGCGCAAACGCGCAAGCATCATGGCCAACGATCTGGACAACATTACGGCGCACGAGATGCCAGCCGAGAACGAACGACGCTATGTAATGGAGACTCCCGAGATGGCCTTCGACAGACTGTCTATCACGTCTTCTCTATTTGATGTGCCGTCCCGCACACCCCCTTCTCAACCCCCGGTCATGGGCAGGGCAAGATCTCGGCGATGGCTCGAGACGCAAAGTGGAGGTTCATCTGAGGTGTGAGAGAGGGTACCACTGATCGAATATCTTCGGCTTCCACCTGCAGTGCACATAAAATGGCACTAGTCTGAGGGCCATGCAGACCGACTATATACTCACCGCGCGTCCACTTTTTGTGACATCCAGTCGCTTCAAATTCGGTCCTTGATCTTCTGCGTTACAGGACGGAGCACTGTCTGTGCATGGCGTAGTGCTCTGCCGTGCTCGTCTGAAAGCTTGACAAGCCCAGGCAATACTACCATGTACTCTGCACTGTCGTCCCTAGCGTGTCGGCTAGACATGCGCCAGGTGAATTGCAAGGACGATGCTTGCGACAGTAACATCACCCCTATCGAGCTTGCAAGCTCAGTCAGCCTGCCAAGACGATCCCTAGAGGACTCTCCGACTTCATGGTTGTTCTCCCAATTTGCGAATGCCGTGGAGACCGTATTGACGATGTCCATCGTGGCTTTGTGGCGCTCTGATGTGGCGAGCTCTTGATTCCTGCTGTCAGGGAACAGGTACGCCGTCAGGACTCGCCACTGTGAGTATGCTTCTTGCAAGGCTGGTCAACGTCAGTCTACTCGCCTGGCAGAGAGATATAGAGATAACAAACCATCGACTCTCTTTTCTTCGCCCTGTACACCGTCTCGGCTAGGCAACACGGCAATCTGTGGAGGGACAAGACTGGCTGGCGAGTCTTCGCTGGGAACGATCCTACTCACGATCGCATATGCCATGCAGTGTTTGATCACGAAAATCTGCAAAGCAGGTATCTGCATCATGTCCGGCAGAGCAGAAGGAAGGAGGTTCGTATCAAGACCTGCGAGGGCGTCCAGCATGTCCTCGGTCAGCTGCATCTCTTTCTTCGCATACATGTTGTCGACATGTAGTCCGATCTGGTCCAGTAGTGATCGTACCGTCCCTGCCAATGCCTCATCGTCCAGCGGCTGAGGTAAGAGATTATTCCATGTGCTGTAAGAGACTGGAGCTGGCTCGATGGGACCCGAGCGGCGTTGGGACATGGACTTGTTGCTTCTACCGACATCATCCATCTGCTGACGCATGTCTCTCCGCCGTCGGTGACGGTATAGAAAAGCAGCCATTAGTAAAAGGAGCAGGACCGCCACTCCTCCGCCGACGCCTCCACCAATGGCAGCTGCGTTGGACCTGCCGTTCTTGGTCTCACCAGCGGGACTACTTCCGTTTGCTGGAGCACTACTAGGCAAGGTAGATGAGAGTGACACTTCGGTCGTCCCAGCCGTCCCGGACGATGCACTAGATTGGGAGCTCGCAGAATCCGACGCTGAACTCCCAATCGTTGATGCTGTCACCGGAATCGTCGTTGAGGGAATCGTACTTCCGAAGGTCGGCGTGGTCGTTGAGATGGATAATAATGTGGTTATCGTAGCTTGAGGTACTGTCGTACTCGGTGGCGCCGGCGAAGCACTAGGGGTCGTAGATGGCTCCGTGACGCCTGCTTTGCTTGTGCCAGTCGTTGGTGGAAGACTGGAAGAGGTTCCAACCAGAGTCGCTAATGTGTTCGATGCTACTCCACTGCTAGCACTGTTCAACACTGCTATGGTTGTGGCACTCGGGTCGAAGTCACCTGCTGTGGAATCTCCGTTTATCTGGCTGTTCTGTGCAGTAGACATGACCTAGAACAAATGTCGGGCGCACCTAGACACACTGCACCACGGTCTTGAATTGTGGCAGACGTTCGTCCCTTTCCAGCAGCCACAGTAGAGCGCAAAGCCGCTTTGCTTACGGCTAGCTAAGCGCAAGGAGATCTGTAGCCCAATACCACACGTCCTCTCAGCGAGATCACGAGCCCAGCCGCTAGTGCAGACGCATTTAAATGTCGCACAAGCTTGTCCGATGTTTCTGGAGAGATAGAAAGCTAAGCATAGAACCAATTGGAAGAGGAGGCAGGAAGGAGAGGGAACTGTCGGGCTCCACGCAAGGCCTCAGCAGGCTGCAAAGTGCAGTCAAAGTTCTGAGCTCAGCCTGGTCGGCGGCTACCTTGTTGAAGGCCACGAGGCTGTGAGTGTATCAAGGGGCGACGTGGAGCGGACAACTGGCTGCTGTATGCCGTGTACGACGCAGCATACAGAGAAGGCGTTTGGACTAGCTCAAGGCCACAGGGCGCTGTAGCTCGATGTGCTTTGGACGCTAATGCAAGGTCTTTGAGACATCTTGCAGCCAAGCAGGTGCGTGTCGGACGTGCTCAGCAGTAGCGGTACCGTGTCTGCCTTGTTGACGAATGGAGCCGCGAGACTGGCCAGAATTGTCGCTCGCTCACATGTCGCCAGCCACCATTATCGCCGATCAGCAGGACTGACGAATCTCGTCGCCTCATAGACGCCTGGACTGCGCACAAGGCTGTGTTGCTTCGGGAAGCCGCAGATCCTCCATAGGTGTGCTCCATAGCGGACACTGCGAGGCTATTTGACAAAGGTGCCAAGCTCGACTCTCAGGCGCCACGCGCGATTGAGTGCGCAAGGCTGAGGCTCTGGGCTTGCCTTCTCGTGCAACTCCGGTATTGGCAAGACTCTCAGAGCCTGATGCTCGGGCTCGCGCGCCCTTCACAGCCGTCACATACCCTCGTCTAATCGCTCCTGCGCCGTACGCCCTCACAATGTCCCTAGAGGTCCTCTTGCAGGCCTTCGGATCGTTTCGTGAATGCAACCAACTCGGTGGAGCGGCAACATGTCAGGCCACTGGCCGGTGGACTGGATCATCGCCATTGATTTTGGCATGACGTGTACTGGTGAGCAGTTGACGGTGAAGTCGGCTGGAAGATCTTGCTAATTGTGTGAAAGCCGTCGCATATAGCTGTGCTCCCGACTTCGAAGTCAGATACATCCAGAAGTGGCCAGGTAAACCGCAGCACGAGATCCACAATAAGGTCGACACCAGCATCAGCTACGATGTACGGACCGGACAGCTGAAAGGCTGGGGATTCCTGTGCGACCACGACGACGATGGAGAGGAAGTTAACCAATACTGGAAGCTCAATCTTGACCCTGCCTATGTCGGATTACCGGATGACCCTGCACATGAGGTCGCTGCGAAGTGGTATCGCGATTACATGTTCTGTATCCGGGAGCATACCCTTGGATTTCTCAGAGACTCGTTCCCTCATTTTGACCGCAAGAACGTCGAGTTCGTCATTAGCGTCCCGACTGTAAGCGTACTTTGGTACACTGGTACGCTCGAGTGACTGACCTCTGCCCAGACTTGGCGTGATCCTGGACTGATCGCGCAAATCGAGCAACACATCCAAGCAGCAGGCTACGGTCAAAGTCACAATGAGAGGGTGACGATCTCACTGACAGAAGCTGAGGCGGCAGCAGTGTATGCGCTCAAGTCCGGCATGACTATCGGCGAGAGTTTCGTTGTCTGTGACGCTGGAGGCGGTACTAGCGACGTCAACGTGTTGCGCGTCGTCAGCACCGGCACTCTTGCACTTGAAGCGCTGAGCTACGTCGAAGGTAGAGCTGTTGGGTCAGTGCTGATCGACTACAAGGCGCAGAAACTCGTCAGTCAGCGCTTACAGCTAATACGTGAGCATGTCCCAGGCGACATAGACGCTATAGCTGAGCAAATGGTGCGCGATGGTTTTCACACGTTCAAGTGCAGCTTCGGTAGCGTAGCCTACAACGCGTACACCAAGCTGAAGCTGCAGATACCTGGTCTGAGCTTGGGCACCGACTTCCCAGGCGTCAATGTTGAAGACTCTCGGCTGGTGATCTCCAGGTATGCATTCCGGTCCGCTCGTACATCCAGTCGGTTTGACAATGCGCGCAACTTACCGCTCTCGCAGTCACGAAGTACAGGCTATATTTGACGAGAAAGTTGACCTCATTTGCGGGCTGATAGACGAGCAACTGAAGGTCGTAAAGGATCTGCATCCGTCCGAGACTATGGCAAGTATTCACAGGTACGTGCGTCATGGCATTGTATGCGCTGACACTGACAACAGTCGCACCTTGTCTTATCTGGCGGCTTCGGTAGCTCGCCGTACCTTCGGAGAAGACTCAAAGAGCGCTATGAGGGCGGACAGAGCAGTCTGCATACGAACGCCAGCGGCATGAAAGTGTTGCTCGCAGATCAGCCACAACTCGCTGTTGTACACGGACTGATAATGGCCAAAAGTCAACTTGTCAAGCTTGGACTTGATGTGTACGCAAAGAAGTGCTGCCCAATCAGCGTAGGGATCCTAAGCCGAGAAAAGTATGACCAATCGAAGCATCAGGGTGAGACGGTGACGCTGGATCCATTGGACAATCAGCGATGGGCAGAGCGGCAAATCCGATGGATCATAAGTAAAGTATGACCGATCTCGTCAAAGATGCCAGGGCCAAATGTGCTAATGAAGGGCAGGGCGACGTTGTACAGACGGAAAAGGGGAAGCCGCATCCTTACAGACGTAAGATCCCGCTAGGTCAGGAGCATACGCCATGGCGCACGCAGATTGTGATGTCGACCCTTCCCAAAGATCGACTACCAAAGAGCTTGCCAGCAAATCGCCCATCGGAGAACGGCAAGGAGCTGTGCGAGATCGAGGCTGTCCTAGACCCAAAAACTCTACGGCGGAAGAACCACAAATGGTATCACCTTCGGAGGGAATACAAGCTTGCGGAGTTTAGCGTGATCCTGCATATATCGACTGGCTTGAGATTCGAAATCGTGAGCAAGGACGGCACCAGCGTCAAGAGTCACGAAGAAATCTCGGTGGCATGGGAACCAGTGACGGTGCAGAGCGCGCAGCCTGAGGTAGCTCCGACCATGTATCCAGTAGCTCAGCAGAACGGCTGGCATTGGCGATGAGATGGTGCCCACACATGACTAGGGAAGGATACGAGGTGTGTCGTCGTAACGCTAGGGCGTCTGAACCCTCGATGCATTATGTTCCGGTGGGCCAGTGCGTACATCGGCTTAGTGTAGGTCCTGCGGTCGATCTGCGCATCTTGCAATGGGCCACGAATCTGATACGGAAGATGCAGCTTGCAATATTGCGGTCTCCAGGCGCGCTGAATCCCTGCCATATGCCTACAGGGGGCGTAGGGGTCTTGCAGTAGAGCAGACATGACGTTGGAGGTCGCTGGTGTAGTCTTCGTGTCCCACTCCGTAGCGGTCACTTTTCCACAGCTTCAACATCGCGTAGCTGGTATGGGTCTTGGTCGACGCGATCGAGCCCTCGTGCCGGACTCTAAGGGTACTGAGAGAGTACGAGCTTCCCGTTCCCGCAGCCCGGGAGTTCTAACCAGACACGGCTATCATTGCGAGCACGTGACTTGTGTCTTACTTTCCGGACGTACCAACCAAGTCTACGGACGTAAACCCAGACAACGTACATGGGGATACGACTGCACCAATGCGATCGACGCCTCATTCGAGACGACATAGCACGGTAGGTGGCTATGCCTTGCGGAGAGAGCTAGGCCGTCAGATTCGTCCAGTAAGTCAGCGTATAAGTAGTCCGACAGCAGGCAGGCCGGATGGATTGCCTGCCTCACACACAGCGCAGCTCCTTTGGCCGGCTTCGAAAGTAGATCTTGTCAATTCGTTTTCATTGATCATTTCGTCCGCTGCGTTGCTACCACTACAGCCGACTCGACATGGACGAGACGCAGGAAATGGACCACAAGCAAACCCAGAAGCAGCAGCACTACAAGGACTGGCCGAATGCTGCCGCGGTAAGCCACTTGATACCAGCTCAGGACTCTATATCTGGGCGTGACTGACCATCGTGCTCAGTTCAATGCCAACGCGAACTTCGCGGACGTCCGAACTCCCGTTGACATCTCGGTCGTGGGTCATTTCCCCGGGTACGTGGCAGGCACTCTCTATCGAACCGGACCAGGAGCCTATAAGATCGAGGCTCCGGGCTCGAAGAAAGGCGTTTTCGCGGTAGACCACTGGTTCGATGGCTTCACCACCACGCACAAGTTCGACATTCACCCTGGAGCTGATGGTACCTGCCACCGTGTATCCTATTCTTCCTTCATGCAAGTCGAGAAGCTGGTGGCAACTGCGAGAGACACTGGAAGTCTCGGCGCCGGTATCACCTTTGGACAGCGCGACCCCTGTGACTCCCTATATCGCAAGGCCAAGTCTGTATTCGCGCCATCGACGACGAGTGACCCGTTTTCCAGCAACGTGGGTGTCGTACTGCGTGAGACACTACCAGCGGAGGCTGCATCAATCGACGAAAAGCGACGGACGGGCAGACGCTTGATCACGATATCCACCGACGCGACGACAGCTAAGCATATCGATGCTGACACCCTCGAACCGCTCGGCGTTACCACACAAGCTACGATCGACCCGGGTCTAGTTGGTCAGATGTCTGCAGCTCATGTAAGTGTGAATGCATCGAGGCGCATATCCAGAGGTGCTAACGCGTCCGTCCGCTAAAGGCAGCGCACGATCGTACTACCGGCGACATCTTCAACTTTAATCTCACACTAGGCCGTACGACTTGTTACAAGTCAGTCATGGTCGCGTATAACAATCTTGAACCAAGCTGATGGGTGAGACAGAGTATTCCGAGCCAGTCCTGACGGCAAAACCGAAGTCCTTGCCGAGATCACTGGTGGCGATGTGCGTGGAGCTTACATCCACTCCCTCTTATTGACAGATAACCTTTTGGTGCTGTGTGTTTGGCCGGCGTACTTCACCAGGATGGGATTGACCATGTTGTGGGAGCGGAACATCATCGACGCGCTGGAATTCGACCCGAACGCTCAGACACACTGGTATGTCATCGACAGGAAGCACGGGCGTGGAGTGGTAAGTGTCGCTATCGCCTCTTCCTCATTGATTGAGCTGACATGCAGCTTGCAGGTCAAACGGTTCACCAGCCCGGCATTCTTCTGCTTCCACACAGTCAACGCCTGGGAGGAGACGGGAGCCAACAACGACATGGTTGACATAGTCTGCGAACTTGTCGAGTTGCCCGACGCCAAGATTCTGGAACTGTTGCGCTATGAATACATTGTCTCTACCGAAGCTGTTCAATCTCGGCCTTTGGGCGGAGCAGACAAAAGCATCCCGACCTCACATCTGGTACGGTACCGCCTGGAACAGGTTGCCATCGAAGGGAAATCTACAGAACGGCCTGCACCAGCCAAGAAAGCAATGGCCGTGATTAGCGGTGATCTACCTCGCATCAACCCGCACTACGCCCTCAAGCCACATCGATACGTGTACACAGCGCTGAGTCGAGGGAAATCATCGTTCCTTGATGGGATCGGGAAGACTGATATGCTGAACGGCACAACGACTATGTGGGAAGAGGCTCGGCATACTCCCGGCGAACCCATCTTCATCCCACGTCCTGGCGCCACTGATGAAGACGATGGTGTCATTCTCGTGGTCGTCTTCGATGGGGATGCATCAAACAGCTACATGCTGTGTCTGGATGCTAAGACTTTGACTGAGGTGGCGAGAGCAACCGTCAATGGGCCAGTTGGGCTAGGCTTTCACGGATTGCATCTCCCGGCAACTTCTCCTAAGCTGTAAAGATCCGCTGCCGCAGATATTCAGTATCCCGTTCACATGGTCACGTACGCCAGTTGGGATCCGACATGAACAGAACTAGCTCTGTCCGGTGATGGACAGCTTAGAAAGTCTGTTTACAGACTATGGATCGGCTCATGCTGCGGCGTTGGAGTCTTCCGTCCCGGGTTACACCAGCTCCATCGTTGGACCCCTTGTACCACCTACAGCAGGCAACGGCAGGCAGCCGTCCATTCAGATCGATAAGTCTCGCACTCTACGCCGATCAAGAATCCGGCAATGACAATTGGAGAGGAGCGGTAGATCAGTAGTATAAGGTCGCTGCATCAAACGATTGCTCGAGGTCGACTTCATTCCCTTATCCTTCCTTTGCTTCCGAGAAACTCAAGTGGCTCTCCTTGCTTCCACTAACAGACACATCCCAGCCCAACCAGTACCTAGCAATACCCAAAGACGAGTATTGTATCTCTCAAGTTTTGGTTCGAGTACAGTAATACACGGATTCTCACACTCAATGGCAAGCTTACGCGGCGTCATGTCACCACTTAGCGGATCTCTCGAAGATCATATACAAGAGCAACATGTCGCCAATCTCAGATCCCTGATCTCATCAAGGCGATCCGAGGTCACTTTCTCATGCGGTGGCCAGCTTGCTGTATCAGAATCGTCAGGTCCGTGCTTGGGACCGTCAGTCCCTCCAGTATCTCTCAGATTCGGCCAATCTGGCTTTGGACAGACGTTACAGCTGCCCTGCGTTGAGGATGACCCTGCCAAGCAGTCACTCCTCGAGACCTGCGGAGTCGCTACATTTGGTCTCAGAGGTCAGGATGTGCTAGATGAGACGTACCGCAAGGCACTCAAGTTGGACACCTCGGACTTTTGTACCGACTTCTGCCCCTATAGCTGCAGAATCGTGGCTATCATCGATCAACTGTTGCTTCCCTCGTACCAAGAGCAGCGCTCTGTCAAAGCAGAGCTCTACAAGCTGAATATGTATGGTGGAGGCGGGCCAGGAACCTTCAAGCCGCACGTTGACACACCTCGAGGACAGGATCAGATTGGGAGTCTGGTGGTGTGCCTACCGAGCAAGTTCGAAGGCAAGCATTGGTGACGCTCGTCGTATCTTTGAGCCTATTCGCTGACTACAGACAGGTGGAGATCTCTCTGTGCGAAATGCCGGCCGCAACATGCGGTTCCAGTGGTCGCACAACTCCGCAACATCCGTGCAATGGGCCGCATTCTACAGCGACTGCGAGCACGAGGTGCATGAGGTAACGGCCGGTCATCGCATGACACTGACGTACAATCTCTACACCACCACGAAGAACGACTTGCAAACGAATGCCGCGCATAGCCTCAATGGCGCTGCATTGCCGTTCCATAAGCAGCTACGAACAGCGTTCGCAGACCCCTACTTCCTCTTCGAGGGCGGCGGTGTGGGCGTGTACCTACATCACATGTACCCCCACGCAAATGAGCAGTATTCGAAGCTGCTTCCCTATTGCCTCAAAGGAGCTGACATGGAGGTCTGGGAGGCTGTGCGAGCACTCCGAGTCCCTGTGTCTGTGGGCACGACGTTGAAGACAGATCAGGAGGATGATGTTGACGAACGCGATGACTTTGAGGCCGATTCTGACAACGAAGAGACCGCAGCTAGCGATACGGAGCAGTTGTACCCGCTGCAGACTTTCAAAACTTATGGTGAGACCGAGCAAGACGACTTCAAGGACCTTTACAGCGGCGAAAAGGCCGAGGTTAAGAAGCATCGACTGGTCTGGCTTAACGAACCAGGACACGGCGAAGTAAGCGCTGCTTTCATCGTGGTAAGTCGTAATAGGAAGCTATGGCATGCGTGCGCTGATCTTGCATTAGTACGGAAACGAAGCGTCGCTTGGTGTGCAGTACAGTCATGCTGCCTTGATCATCCAGGTTCCGTCTGCCGAGGAAAGACATGCCCGTGGTCTTATAGATGACGTGACTTGGGTAGCTAAGGGTGCATCGGCTAGTAAGGCGGCTATGCGCCAAGAAGTTGAAAGGAAGGCAGCGCCCTGTCTGATACGGGAGTGAAGCAGGCTGTAGAGATGATACTTTGTGAGGTGTTTGTAGTTGACGTGTTGCAATACTCCTTGTATGTGCAGCACCAGAGATCCATATTCGCAGCTCAAGGGATAGCAGCAGTGACCTAGCGTCGTGACTCTATGAAGCTTTCATACTTCCCTCTAAACAGGGATGCTCTTCTTGACAAGCATCCGCACGCCCTTTGAGTCGACGCTGGAGTAAGGCACAAAGAAGTCATGGGCCATGTCTACATCACTTCGGCTCGTCTCGAACAGCTCGAATTCGAATCGCCTGATCAGCGTAGCAGTCGTGAGATACATTTCCGAGCGCGCGAGGTTGATACCCAAGCAGCCTCGAGCACCCTAGCCCGTGTTAGCGCGAGTCAGTCAGCCGCCTAGATCGCGAGTGCTCTTTACTTACCTTGCTGAAGTTCACCAGATACTTATCAAGCTTTCTATCACCAAGCCACCGCTGCGGATCAAATGTATCCGGATCCGGAAACACATCCGGATTGTGATGCTGTATCCAGGAAGACATGCTCACAGAAGTACCCCGCGGAATCGTCCACTGCTGGAACTGGAGCTCCCGATCCGGCACAATGCGCGCTAAGCGACTAGATGCTCCATCGCAGAATCGGGAGCATTCCTTAATGACGGCTGTGAGATATGGTAGTGCCTCGAGAACGTGTGTTGGCGGAATCTCGGAAGCGTTTGGGATTGCTTGCTTGAGCTCGGCCGTCAGTCGCTCCAGGATGGGACGATTTGCGACGATGAAGTAGAGGATCGTCTTGAGGAAGTGGACTGTGGTGACTGACCCGGCGGAGACGATGATTTGGCCCGCTTCTACTAGGTGCTGTGTGGATCTGATGTTCGGAGTCAGTGTGTATCTTTGCGTGTTCGCTTGGTTGCAAGGCCGGATTCTCTCTCCTGGCGGTTCTCTAGCTTGAGTGTCGTTTCACTGCACAACGACAACCGACTGCCCTGTCACACTATCATCGAGAGAGGTAAGATCTTCGAGCTGACCGTACGGCAATCTCCCTCGAGCGTGATAAACGTGACAAGGTGGCCATGATGCGCAGGATAGCCGCACAAAGCACCCCCGCTCCTTCGAGCGAGCAGACTTGGGCTCTTCGTATGAGGAGACTCACCTTTCTGCCGGTGGCAGAACTTCTGACTCAATGAGATCATGGAAGATCGTCCTCTTCTTTTCGTCCTTCTCGCCACAACTCAAGCTTTCCTGGACTCGCTCGATAATGGCCTTCTGATCAGACTTCATGCCAATCAAAGGTGTCAGAGAGGGATCCATCTTTGCGACCAGCCATGGCGGCGAAGCCATGAGCCAGTCGATGATGAAGGGGAAGTAACGGAATAAGTTCGAGGACTCGGCTGTTGTGATGAGCAGTTTGGAATACTCCGGGAAGAAGCCTGGCTTATCGAGATGATTGTAACATTGATTGAAAGAGTATTCGGTCCTGTCTGTGGTCAGCCAGACTGTCTGGGCTCATATCAGCTTCTCCATGAATCTTGAACATTGATAGCACCGCTGTCATCTACCTTGCGACAGCGCAGCATTGCACAGCGGCGCTGATGAGACGCTATAACGACAGCCATAGCACTGCAAAGCCGTGCGTACTTCTTCGCGACTACGACAGCGGCTTTGCTTTCGTGGCTACACTGGAAGCGGCATAGAAGGTCGTCGGGGTTTCGAGATATAAGATGTGGCTACATCGGAAGCACTTACATGATGTCCGTGGTCATCGCCACGAAGGCATGCTCAAGATTGACCGGCTCGTTGGTCTCCTGGTATCGTTTGAACTTCTCGCAGAGCTTGTCGATCTTCGCACGTATCGTCCGAGCCTCCAGTCGAACGACGGCTTGCTTCGAGAAAAACGGATTCAGTGCTGCTCTGCGCATACGGTGTAGATCGTGCCCTTTTGCAGCAATGACAGATCTGGTGAGGCCAAATCCACTGAGTGCGGTGATATCCTTGTCTCGCTTTTCGCCACTGCCACCTTGTAGGACATCAAAAAAGTCAGGGTCAACAACATGGAGTTCATGCGGTGTGATGCGGATGATCGGTCCTGCCCTTGATCAGCATCGGACCGTGGCTTGCGCTGAGCATGCCAAACCCACCATACTCCTCGTGAAGCCGCTTAAGCTCGAACGGTAATTTGCCACGCTTTACGACGTCGTAGTAGAATGTGTAAGCCGACGAGAGTGCTGCAAGTTTGGGTCCCGGGAACTTCGCGAGTGGGCTCAAGTACAGCCGATAGACTGCGGTGTAGATAAGGGCGGCTACGGAGGCTACGGGGAGTAGTAGTAGGGCAAGACTTGTGGGCGAGACGCTGCGATCTCCGCTGAACTCGTGCATGTTGGTGTTGTGTGTTGCGAGTCTGCGGGATTCGCAGGTCGGGAAGCTGGACTACATAGTACAAGCGACGCTGGGAGTAGATACAAGGCGGAAAGGGCTATACTTATAGTGATCGTGGGCCTTCAGCTCGCCACAGTACCACCTACCGAGAACAGATCGAGCGACGAAATGGTCCGTCGACATTTGTAATGTTGGACTAGCTTCTCGTAAACCCACTGCTTCTGAGTTTCAGTCGAACTCAAGATCCGTTGAGATACTTTGGTGCATTGACTGCTGAACGATACCGCCGTGAGTAGGTTCAAGATGTCTTCAGCTGGTGTGGAGCTATGGAGTCGAGCCATGGGAGGCCTTGCAGGACGGGACGGCTGCACAGGTGGGTGGCCTGATCGCCTCGTCCACCCACGACGCTGGAGAGGCGTCCACACTTTTCCAACGTGGCTCGATCAATCACCTGTAATAATGCAGTGCAACGCTCCGTGGCATCGAAGGGCGCAGCTTTAGCAGGTCGAAGATATGGACAACGTAGAGGCATCAAGCTTTCCTTGGCTGCATCCTTCGCTTACGCTACCTAGGTACTGAGTTCGCCGAGGCCTCATCTTTCTCGTGTTCACATCAAATCACCTATCATGCATTTGCATTGGATCTAGCCCACCCATACAAGGGCGCATGGTCTACCGTGGAGAGCCCACACATCATGGACCACGTCCCTATCCCGCAGATGCGCCGCCTGTGGAAGAGCAAGGCCGACTTCTTCAGACCATTTCGCAGCGCCGACATCAGTGAGACAAGCACTCCACTGTATGACCCAGATCAAGTGCAGCCAGACCACGTGACAGAGGCAGACCGAGAGCAGCTGGAAGGGCTCAACGCTGCCCTAGGGACACTCGTGGATGCGTTTCCTGATGTTGAGGTCGAGGCCTTGCGCGAGATGCTAGAGCGGGTCAGCGAGGACAGCAGGGCACAGATAGTCGCTGAGAGACTGCTCACGCGTAGAAGAGATGCCGTGGGCTCCGGTATGCGAGTAAGGGCTGCTCAGATGCTGAGGCTGCCGACGAAGGAACACGCCGCGACTGGCGCTGTCTCTGCGCCGTCCCGACAACGGAGGTCCTTGCTATTGGAGGAGACCTTTCGGGGCGAGCAATATCAAACAGCCGTGAAGCAGCTCTTGTATCAAGAGTTTAAGACGTTGAGTCACTCGACGATCAAGGCCGTCATGGCGGAGAACAACGCATCCTACACTCAGTCGCGACCCACTTTGCAACAACTCGTGGGCAAGGCATGGCGCTTTCCACTCACCCTGCCAATGTTCTGGACGAGGCGAGCTGCTCCAGTAGCTGAGCAAGACCATCCTGCGCTCTTCTGGCGGGCGGATGGAGCTCACGCAAACGCCAGTGTCCCCGCCGTGCGTCAGACTGGAAGCACAGTGCTGGATCGCGAGCTTCACGAACTGTTCGTTGCACCGGTCATCACCAAGATCAGGCAGTATCAGCTCTCTGCCGACCTCGCGCTAGCAAAAGAGCTCAACGAGACCGAAGCGGAGGAGGCTGAGGCGACCTTCGACTGTGAGTGCTGCTTTGCTTCTGTTCCATTCGAGAGCCTCGCCACATGCGATGATCTGTGTCACTGTCTATGCTTCGAGTGTATTCTACGGACAACGAACGAAGCTGTCTACGGTCAAGGCTGGGCACGAAGCGTTCACTGGGACAAATCTACATTGCGATGCTTTGCACCGAGCTCTGCTGAATGCCAAGGTGCCATCCCAAGACAACTTGCGGAGCGGGCTCTGGACATATCAGGCACTGAAGACGTCTGGAACGAGTTTCAGAAGCGTCTCTCAGGGCAAGCACTGGCCAAGAGTCAGATACCACTGCGACGTTGCCCACTCTGCGACTACGCAGAAGTCGAGGATCCTCCGCGGCCGACTTGGCGACCTGCGAAGGACATATCACGCCTGGTCTTCTCCCGTGCACCACCTGGGGTTCAAGTACTCCTCATCATCTCCGCAATCATCTCTACTTTCTTCGTTGCTCCTCTTCTCCTCTTCGCCTCCGTCCTCTACCTCCTCTCTCACATCTTTCCTCCATTCATCGCGATCCTCCAATCCTCCTACACCCGCGTCCGCACTCACCGCCGGTCACCCAAATTCCGATGCCTCGACCCAGGGTGCGCCACAACGACCTGCACCACCTGTCTCGCACCCTGGATCGACCAGCACACCTGCTTCTCCAATGCGCGCACTTCCCTCCGCACCCTCATCGAGACCTCCGCCACCGCAGCAATCAAGCGAACTTGCCCGCGCTGCCACTTGTCCTTCGTCAAAGCATCAGGCTGCAATAAGCTAGTTTGCAATTGCGGCTACACGATGTGCTACACCTGTCGCTGCGAGATCACCGCGAAGGAAGGCTACCAGCACTTCTGCCAGCACTTTAGGCCTGCTGGAGGAAAGTGCAGCCAATGCGAGAGGTGTGAGTTGTACGGTGATGAGGACGAAGATGCCATTGTGAGGCGCGCGGTGGAGAAGGTAGAACGGGAGTGGATGGAAGGTGGGAAGGAGGGTGAGACTGAGGGCGAAGGCAGAGCGAGGAGGGCGGTGGTACAGGCGGTTGTGGGGAGGAAGGAGGTAAAGTGGTGGGAGGGTTGGTTAGATGCTGTGGTGGATGTGTTGATGGAGATTGATTGAGTCTGGCCCCAGTGGACTTAGGCAAGCTCCTGTGGTACGTCCGCCCTAAGAAGGCAAATTACTACCCTGTTCGCGCTCTTCGAACAGCTGCCTTGTCTCCTTCCGCTACATACGCTCGTTCATGCATACCGTCCCGTGCTCCAAGCACGCTCAGAGTGCCCGACTTCGTGAACAACGAATGGCTGCCTGAACTCCTGTCCGCAACGACTACATCCATCCTACGCACCCCGAGTACCCGCAAGCCGGCGTCTCAAGACGTGCTTCATCGCACACACCCCTCCTCGTTGCGGCCGCGACTGGCGCCTCTGGGAGCTTCTTAACGTGTACTTGATGTCGCTTATCGTAGTAAGCGATGTCCGCCCAAAGGTAATGCGGCCGATCATCGAAGGCCAGTGGTTCCTCTCGTGGAGGCGCTGGCACCTCCTTCTCCTCGGGTTTTTCGAAGGGTTCCTTGATATACTCATCGGCCGAGGATCCTGCTATAACTCTGAGATAGCCGCAAGCCACCATGGCGTCGAGCGTTGGAAGTCGGCCCTTTGTCAAACCTGTGGGAGTAGGTTGGG
The DNA here is from genome assembly GCA_002077065.1 of Cryoendolithus antarcticus. Lineage (NCBI taxonomy): Eukaryota > Fungi > Ascomycota > Dothideomycetes > Cladosporiales > Cladosporiaceae > Cryoendolithus > Cryoendolithus antarcticus. The sequence goes on along the minus strand of NAJO01000027.1, from coordinate 219,979 downwards.
GAGATGAGATGGATGGCGCTGGAGTCGTGACCTTTGGAGTATCCTCGTTCGCGGGGAGTGGTGCCGGCACAGGCGTGCTTATGTGGTCACATGCTGGGTCAGAGTTCGTTGCTCTGTCGTCCACCTGCGACTCATGGATTATCAGGTCCTCAGAGGTGCTTTCGCTTGCAGGAATTGCTGCCGGCGTGGGTGAATTGATTCCGGGATATGCTTCATCCGAGACCGTCACACCGCCGTCCGCTACCGAGTCATCAACAAATGTGTCCTCAGGCGTGCTCTCGCTCAATCGAGGTGATGCGAGCACGGGCGCACTCGTGTCGACAAACGTTCCATACGTGACCCTTGCGTGGATAGCCGCTTTGAAGGCACTCACCGCTGCGTTTGTGGAGGCACTGTAGCGGTCTGTGGGTGATGCTGGCGCGGGCGAGATTGTGCGAACACACGCTTCATCCGAGACCGTTCCACTGTCCACCGTGTCTGAGTCGTCAAGAGCTGTATTGCTGGAGGTACCCTCGCTTCCCGCAAGTGACGCTGATGTGGACGAACTCGTGTCGGCTCCGGTTGTATCGAGGATCGCCGCAAGTCCCGCAGCTTTCCACTCCTTGTCAGGACTAAAACGTGAAGGCGACAGAGAATCAGTACGCTGCGATTGCTCAATAGCCTGAAGGGCCGAGGATGAATGGCCGCGCTCGGAATGGGCGTCGACACTGAATTTCGGCGAGGGCGACGGACTCAGATTCTCCTTCACTGCACTGTCTGGTGTTAAGGGCCGTGTAGCATTCGTCGTTACCATGTCCGAGTGGATCTCTCCATACCCCAATTGGTCCACGACACTGGCTGATACAGGTGCCAAAGGATCACAGGCGGTCGTCGTCGCTTCGAATACTGTAGTCTCTGCGTGCTCTGCGAAGTCCACGATACCAGCTAAAACAACCTGAAAAGGCTCAGGGACAGTTGCCGTAGGTTCACGCAAAGCAGATGGCGACCGTTCGTTCGTTGTGTCGATCAGGCCAGATATGAGAGGCTGTACAGTCGAAGTTGTTGCCGTCACACGTTCGGTCTGGCGAGCTCTTCGGCGGTGGGCGGCTTTGCTCATCCGGCCACCGTGGAGACCCAGGGGTGGAAAATCAGTTTGGTCGAAGATCGACGCTGGGGACGTTTCGCCAAGTCTCTAACTCGGCTTCGTGTCTGTAAAACCATTGGGCTGAGGCATGGTAGTGGTGTTATCGCCCTCAGCTGGGGAGCCGGAGGCATCTATTGGCCTGCCTTCCCCGTGGCTAGCTCCGACCGTCCAGTTGGTACCTAGGTCGATTGCTTGTATCGTATGCTCTTCCGGCGCTGCGTCTCTTGCACCGCCAAGATCTAGCGAATGCGACCATGGGAGTGGTGCTGGCAAGGCGACGATGGGCTTTGGCGTGGGTTCCATGTCGTGTTGGTGATTTCTGAGCAGCGACTGAACGATAGTCATCAACATTTCAGATTATGCGATCGGGGAGTCTAGACTATCGGATGAGTGTGAACTCGAAAGTTGTAAGGATGCTCATAGCGATGTAGTGAAGCCTTAGATCTCGTCGCTGGTTCCCTATCATCTCTCAAATGAGTTCAATGATAGCATTGAAACATAGGGGGCAGTGGCAAGTACGTGATGGGGTAGCAATCGCCTCTGCTCCACTTGTGACTGCCTTCTCATGGCTCTTTCGACCAGCCTGACTCCTTCTGCAGGTGTTCTTGTAGCAGCGAATGCCGAATCTCCCTTCCTGAGAAAGTTGGAAACGTAGTCGAGATACAATGAGTGTCGCGGCCATGTATCGGCGGATCCGGAGTTCACATCGGCTACTGGCGATAAAGTGATTGAAGCCCAGCTGCAGCTCCAGGTGGGCTGGGGAAGGACAACTTATCAAGTCGAAGCTGTACCGACGAAGACAACGAGCACCGCTGCGTACGCTGCCACGATACCAAGAATCTCCTGTGGTTGCAACGAGCTTCTTTGCGCGACGACGATTGCGAACAGCAGCACTGCGACTGACGTTGTCACCAGCGAACACACGACGCCCGGTACAAGTCGCATGATCAGCATGGGTATGATGAGGGAAAGACCGCCTGCAAGGGCATAGTAAAACTTCTTGGTCTTGAGCTGACCTTGCTCGCGCTCAAGCTTAGCACGTCGTCCAATACCTGGCAGTCGAGGACGGTCGTTGTCCCACGCCTTCGGTAATCGCTTGTGCCTAGGTAGCAGATCGTAATGCTTCATCATCTCGCGCTCCATTTGCTTGTTCGTCTGCAGTAGGAAGGGATCCTGCGCAAAGCCGCTGTTCACCGCCTGCTGCATGTACTCCATGTCACGGATGGCTTTGCCTGTCACATTGTTGTGTGAGTTACGTGATGAAAAAGCAGAGATAAACGGGGGTATTCGAGACATACAGTATCGATGCACTAGTTGAGGCAAAAGCACGCTTGTCTTACCGTCCATCATCTCCTTCGCAGCTTGCACCAGGTCTCGCTGGTAGGTCCGGACAACAACACTTTGCATCGTAGCAACGCTTACGACGTAGCGCGTGACCTCCTTGCGATCGGGCGCAACTATCGGCCAGAACAAGTTTGGCTTCGCAACATCGAGCAGTCGATCTGACAGCGGTGAGGTCTCATACTCGTGCTTTGCACCATGCCATCGCCCGTCAGGTAGAGATGCCTGCGGTGATGGATCAAAGGACTCCTTCTTCCGCGAGTAGGTAGTGGATCTCGTACTAAGCACTGATGGCTTCCGTCGCACAGTGTGACGTGTCGCCGTCTTCCGTCTGTCACGCTGCGGTTCCTCGTACGAAGTCACGCTCTCCTCATCTGGCTCACGTCTACGCTGGCCAAACATACTGCGCCATGACCAGCGCTGTCGCCGCGCTACATCTTCGTAAGCAGCTTTTCTGTCGTAAATCGCTTTCTCGTCCGCACGCGTGAGCTCCGGCATTCCAAGGTGCGGCAGAATTTGATGTTCAGATGTCGGGACGAGGGAACTATTGATGTATCCAGCTGCATTGTCAGTAAGGGAGGAGAGCCTCCGCCTGTGACATCGTGTTGTGATGCAGATTTGGCCCCATCACGCCAGGCTGAGCTAGGGCAGATCCGGTGAAGTAAATCAATCTATCATGCATACCGATACCCACAATAGCGAGATTGGAAGTATGCATCATAGCGGCTGGGCCACGCCCAAGCAATACTGTTGATCCGTCATTCGATGCCAAAAGTACGAGTTGGGCGCACTCATGGAGAAACGTGCATTTGAGCGATGAAGACAATCGGATTGCGCTCGAAAGACAACTTCACGCGCAGACAGTATCAATGAAATTAGGATTGACCCTAAACGGAACGCGATGGCGAAGCAGATCGACATCAAACGGTTCTGCCATATCGAAACAATACTGCGGGTGAGGTAGAGATCATGCAAGAATAATTACATAGAGTATGCTGCAGCGCGACTGTACATATGCCCGCCTTGCAAGCAATACTCGAAACATCGCGGGTATCAACTTGAATCTTGCTCGTCGAGCCGCAGCTGGCAATGGCTACCAGTGCTCTCGCTGGTCGTCACGACCTAAGCGCTGTGCTCGCCCTTATCCCTTGCCTTCTCGCTGCCACCCTTGATCATGCGGGAGAGATCGCCAACTGTATCGAATCGTCAGTACTAATCTTGAGCCAAAAGGACATCTCAAATACATACCTGGCAGGCTGAAGGGAAAGTCCAAGCTAGCCAACAAGATTCCGAAGAACAAATACCATCCCAACATATCGATCACAAAGGTCATCGCGCCGGCAGCAATGAGCAGTGGGGTGACGATCGTCGATTTCGGATCCATAGCCAAGTGCCAGTAGGCTCCCGCGAGGCAGCCGAAAGACGGGACGAGGAGGATGAAGATGAGGACGAAGACGACGTTTGTGCGGAGCGCGCAGATGAAGTAGATGAAGCAGAGGAGACCCATAAACAGGAGGAAGAAGGCTGTGATTATCGTGTCAGCATTGTGCGATTCCCAGCAAATAAAAGATGGACAGGAGCTGCGAAACTTACCGAACGATGCATTAAAGCCAGTGGTCGCCAGTCCCTCACCGGGGATCGATGGATCGGGCGAGTACGCGCCGTAAGCGTTGTAGAAGGGTTGGAGAGTTGCACCGAAGGTGAGCCAGAAGGCACCGAAGCTGCCAAAAACGACGAAGGGGAAGGTGTTTCCGAGGATCCACTACAATGCTGTCAGTATACCCATGCGAGGTTTCGACCGTGCTGATTGCGACAGCACTCACCTCGCCAATGGCGCCCAAGATCATGAGGAGACCACCAAAGAAGAAGTATGCGCCAGTGCTTGCTGCGCCGCTCCCTCCAGCTCCACGCCAGCCCATCAGATCGCAGGAGAGAGGAGTCAGGGAGAGAAGGAAGCCGACCAAACATCTGTTGAGCATTAGCACCGGATCGTGATAGATGTCTGAGGCGTGCATAACCACTCACAATGGTGTGGGGTTGCCAAAGGTCTTTCGTAAATCACCAGAGACCTTGTTCTGAGGCGACAGGTAAAGCTTCTCGAACAGCTCGGGGGAGATGGAGATGCTGCCGGCAGTCTGAATGCGCTTCAACGCCTCGCCCTCATCCATGTTATGATGGAGATCGTAGCCTGATTAACGCGTCAGTCATGAGTACGCGTGGTTACAACACCTGTATAGCGTACCATTGCTGAAGTCCTTCTCGAGTGGGGAGCTGCCATTGGTTCTGTTTCCGCCATGGGTGGGAGGTTGTAAGCTCTCGTTGTTCTGGGCCGCCTCGTACGACATGTTGGCGGATCTATTAAGCTACTTGGGGTATCGTAGTTCAACTCGAGTCGTTTGGTGAAAGCTGCCCCTGCCTACAGTCGTTGATACACAAGAGGGTAGGAAGATGTCACAACAGACGAGAGCAAGAGACAAAAGAGGAGAGGCTGCCAACCTTGTTATGCATGAGGAGGCGCCCTTACAATACAAAGCACAGGTCACGGCTCCGCACTCCCTGCGATCCCGCAAACCTAGGGGCATCCATCTAGCGAATCTCGACGACGCAAGCTTGATCTGCGAAGTCCCGAGCGCCCACGCTGGACGAGAGGAGCAGCACAAGCAACTAGCAAGTCGCGGCGCCATCATCGAAAGCTCCATCTCCACGTTCGCTCCGCTCGAACGCAAGCTGGTGCTGGTCACGTCCACGAACGACGCGACGTCGAACATAGCTATCCCGGAGTGGTTAGGCGTCCTTTGCATCCGAGAACGCGGTTGGTCGGTAGAGGGTAACGGCCACTTACGGCTCCTCCCTTTCGACTAGTGAGACGCAGGCGGGCAAGCGGGTACCCTGAGGCTGCTAGAGGGTTAAGAAGTTACTGGACTCTCCTTGAGGATTCGGGGTGGGATCTTCAGTGATCCAGGTGCGTGGTCGTTCGTGAAGCTCCTACAGCGATCTCGACTACCTTGCACGAATCAGACGACGGGCAACATCTGCACGCATTGCTCCAGAGATCCGGACAGGCGGAAGAGGTTCCAGAGGCGTCGTCTCGCAGCAGGGCTAGTGCACTCTATCGAAGCCATGGGCGCCGATCACTTGCGGGGGAATCTGGGGTATGCACGGTACGTACCAAGGTCGAGGCTCATCCGAGAATCCGCAATGCATGGCCATCGAGAGTGCAGAAGCCATCTATTTCAAATAGGTAGGCCATCGCAGTGTCCTTACACGCTGTGCTACAGTCATCGTGCCTGCTGTCCACCAACATGGAGCAGCAAATGTGACAACGATTCATCGCGGAATGTCCTCCGTCCGCCAAATCGCTTGGCAGGAGCATGCGGAGATGAGTAGTGCGTGTGTCAGTCAGGCAACCTTATTCCCGAAGCCCGTGACTTGCCATCGTTCGTGAGAGTGGTGCAAGATCACACCACTTGGCAGCTCCTGAAGCTCGAGGCCGACCGGACGTCGGACGTCGGACGAGACGGCTGTCAAAGATGCCGGTACACCGTGGAGACGTATGAAACCGCGGTAGGAGATGTCGGTACAGAGGCGTCGATGACTGTTCTTGATGGCAAACGAGGTTCGACAGCTTGGCGGACTTGAAGTCCGAGATGTTCCCGACTCGTCTGTCTGGGAATCAAATATAGCTCCTCCAAATGAATATCAGGCGGCCTGGAATCGAGCAGAGGAGTCAAGCTGTGAGGGCAAGCCTACACTAATGTATTCTAAAGGCATCAGCACGAACAAAATAGAGACCTCATGTCGGCGATCGAGCGGATTACTGATCCGCGATGGAGCCCTCAGATTACCAACCATGTTGTCAGAGGGGACATATTGCGCCTCAGCAGCGTCGTCCGGTGAAGAACCACGCAGCGGAGAGAGTGCTTGTCGTGCCATACGTAGAGTCATGATTCCGTCTGCTTACATACCACTTCACACCTACCACTCAAGCGGCTCCTCCACCGCCTCGCCCCTATTCGTCTTCGGCAATGGAGCAGCCTCAACTTTCACAGCTCCGACCCGATGCCTACTCAGATACCCACTCCCATCCAACCATGGCGTCTCCTCAGTTCTCCTCTTCTCAAACCGCGAGATCTTCTCGTCCTTCATCAACGTGAGGCCAATCTCGTCCAAGCCCTCGAGCAGACACTTCCGCCTGAAGTCGTCAACTTCGAATGTAGCCAGCTTCTTGCCGTCAGCAGACTTGACGGTGTTGGTCTCGAGATCGACCTCGATCTCGCGGCCGGCTTGAGCTTCCGCGAAGACGGCTTTCAATGCCTCGGGATCGTCGACCTGAAGAGGGAGCATGCCGTTCTTGAAGGTGTTATTGTAGAAGATGTCGCCGAAAGAGGAGGCAATGATGCAGGTGATGCCGAAGTCTAACAGTGCCCATGGTGCGTGCTCACGAGAGCTGCCGCAGCCGAAGTTGGGGCCAGAGACGACAAGGATCTTGGATTTGGTGTAAGGTTCTTGGTTGAGGATGAAGTCTGGATTCAGCGAGCCGTCCTTGTTCTTGGACCAGGCGTGGAATAGGCCTGCTGAAAGTCCGGATCGCTTGATCGTCTTCAAGAACTGTTTAGGGATGATGGCATCGGTGTCGACGTTTGATCGATCCATTGGAGCGGCAATACCCTTGAGCTGGGTGAACTTTGGGAAGCCACTGCCCTTACTCGCGGGTGCCTTTGTGTCGGCGGTGTTGCCCTGATTGGCGTCGTCCTCACCGAGCATGCTCTCGAAGTCGATATCAGACTCTGGGTCGTCAACGATCGGGGGATGCACATTAGCGCCTGCGGACTTGGCTGATGGTACTGCCTTCTCATAGTCTGCGAGATGTCGCACATCTGCCAGCTTACCCACTAGAGCAGCCGCGGCAGCCATCGCAGGTGACATGAGATGTGTTCGGCCACCAGCGCCCTGTCGGCCTTCGAAGTTGCGATTCGATGTGCTTGCGCAGCGCTCACCGGGTTGCAAGATATCTGGGTTCATGCCTAGGCACATGGAACAGCCAGCTTCCCGCCACTCAAAGCCCGCGTCTTGGAAGACCTTGTCCAGACCTTCGCTCTCAGCTTGCCTCTTCACCAAGCCACTGCCTGGCACAATCATGACGCGAGTGAGGTTCGGTGCGACCGTCTTGCCCTTCACGATAGATGCTGCTATGCGCAAGTCCTCAATGCGCGCGTTCGTACAGGACCCAATGAAGACCTTGTCCAGAACGATATCCGTCATCTTCGTGCCTTCCTTCAATCCCATGTAATCTAGCGATCTTCTGCATGCCTGCTTCTTATTCTCGTCTTTGAAGTCGTCTGGGCCCGGGACCACACCAGTAATGCCGATCACGTCCTGCGGCGATGTTCCCCAGGACACCGTGGGCTCAATGTCTCGTGCGTTGATGATCACCTCAACATCGTAGTTCGCGCCCTCGTCGGATCTCAGACTTCTCCAGTACTTCACCGCTTTCTTCCACTCGGGCGAGTCAAGCTTCGGTGCGAGTGGTCGGTTCTTCAAGTACTCGAACGTTATGTCGTCTGGTGCCACCAATCCAGCCCTAGCGCCTCCTTCGATCGACATGTTGCAGATCGACATCCTCGCCTCCATGCTCAGAGCTGCGATTGCACTTCCACAGAACTCGATGACATGACCAGTCCCACCAGCCGTGCCGATCTGCCCGATCACATACAAGATGATGTCCTTGCTGCTGACTCCAGGCGCCAGTTCACCATCCACTTGCACCTTCATGTTTTTGCTCTTCCTCGACAGAAGCGTCTGTGTGGCAAGCACGTGCTCAACCTCAGACGTGCCGATACCGAATGCCAGAGCTCCGAATGCGCCATGAGTGCTCGTATGGCTGTCACCACACACTACCGTCGTTCCAGGGAGGGTGAAACCTTGTTCTGGCCCAATGATGTGCACAATTCCTTGTCGCTTGTCTCCAAGACCGAAGTATGTAAGCTTGAAGTCCTTGACATTTTGCTCCAGGGTCTCGCACTGCAGACGACTGTCGGTCTCCTCGACGAATGTCGTGACATTCTTGAAGTGCTTCCGAGACGTAGTGGGGATGTTGTGGTCTGTCGTGACAAGAGTGTTGTCGGGCCTTCGAACTTTCCTCGCAGCATTTTTAAGCCCTTCAAAAGCTTGTGGCGAGGTCACTTCGTGGACCAGATGGCGATCGATATAGAGGACGCAAGTCCCATCATCTTGCTCGTCGACAATGTGGTCATTGAAGACTTTGTCGTATAAAGTCTGGGGTCCTTTTATTACGCCGGGCATCTTGACTGTTGGCTTTGACGGAATTTGAACAATGAAAGGGAAAGAGACGTGCTAGGTTGGAGCGATCTTAGAGGGCCTCCAAACGGTGCGTATAAGGTAGTTTCCAACTTCCAGCTTCAAGCATGTGCGACTCGAGCTCATATGTTTCTCGACAGTCGCTCCGAGATCGGCGATGCTTAATGCCCGCACGGTAAGCTCAATTGCATGATCGCTTATTGGTCAGCTATCTCACAGTCTCCTTGGGCTCTTGAGATCCTGTCGACTTGAACCGTGAGAATGCAGATTTACTATCCGACCCTTGAGACGTACAGCAGTCGACTGGGTGTATCCTGCAGACCTATTGAATGGAAGATGATTGTCGGGCAACGTCGAGATTCCAACCGGGCTCAGTCGACGGTGCGGAGCAAGATGGTCACGTGAAGAGATCTTCACTCCTCCGTTATCGGATCGCTCCATCTTTTCCCCGAGGCTCACTTGAATCATGACGCAAGTGTTGATGCACGCGAGCTTGCCAGGCAACGAGGTCGTGTGCATCAGCTACCAGTGCGCTGACTGAAGAGCATCTCAAGACTATCTGCAGCCGGCCTAAAGCAGAGATACACAAATCATGAGAGCATCAATACTCGCCCTCGGCCTCGGCGCCGCCACTGCGCAAGCTCTCAGCATCCCTCCGACTGTACAGAACGGCATCGACTGGCTTCGAGGCCAACAGCCCATTGCCAGCGCGGAGCAGTACCTCATCGAGCTTTCCCCAGGCGAGACGAGAGTAGTGACCGAGGACCAGAAATGGGCCCTTCGACGGGAGGGCAAGAGCTTCTTCGACATCACCAACCAGGAAGAGCATCCCTCAGTCTTCCCTCGCGCCGCGAAGAGCGTCATCTACCCGAAGAAGCCATCCCACAATGACACAGTCTACCCTCTGCTGAGCAAGCTCGATAAGAGGAATATGTACAGCAATTTGGAGGAGTTCAGCGGTTTCCACACAAGGTTCGTCATCGCAATTAGGCAGACAGAGATCAATCCACCAACTGAGAACGGCCAGGTACTACAAGAGCGACTACGGGCGCCAGTCCTCTGAGTGGCTAATGGAGCAAGTGAACAACACTCTTGTCAAAGCAGGAGCGGGCGTAGCGACATACTTCCTCCACTCCTGGGGCCAGAACAGCATCATTGCCATTCTCCCTGGCAAATCCGAGAAGACGGTGGTCATTGGTGCTCACCAGGTAAGCAACACCGTACTTCAGACACCATGGTATGCGAGAGCTGACATCGTTTCAGGACAGCATAAACCTCTTCCTGCCCAGCATTCTTGCCGCACCAGGCGCAGATGATGATGGTTCCGGTACCGTGACAATCCTCGAAGCACTCCGCGTGCTGCTCTCCGACCCCGCTATCGCCCATGGCCAGGCGGAAAACACCATCGAGTTCCACTGGTACAGTGCCGAGGAAGGCGGACTTCTCGGCTCGCAGGCCATCTTCTCAGCGTACGAGAAGCAGGGTCGTGATGTCAAGGCAATGCTGCAACAAGATATGACAGGCTACACGCACGGCACGATTGCAGCAGGCGAGCCCGAGTCAGTGGGCGTCATAACCGACTTTGTTGATCCGGGCTTGACCACGTTCATCAAGAAGGTCGTCTCGACATACTGCACGATCCCGTACATTGAGACGAAGTGTGGATATGCTTGCTCGGATCATGCCTCAGCGTCCAAGCATGGCTACCCGAGCGCCTTTGTGATCGAATCGGACTTTAAGTATAGTGATAAGAAGATTCATACGACAGAGGACAAGATCGAGTACCTGGACTTTGGGCATATGCTGCAGCATGCAAGGCTGACATTGGGCTTTGCCTATGAGTTGGCTTTCGCGAAGTTTGACTAGGCTTGAGTCGAGGGTCGAGAGGCTTGGAAAAGGTGGGACCGTGTAAGGTGTGAATGACCTATGTACACTTGCGCAGTGAGTATATGTATAGCAAAAGCAAAAGCACGAACGGGCAACGAACGTTCCCAGACTGCACTCGTGGATAGCGTCCGCACCTGGCTCCGACAGCGCGGTTCAACCCCAGCAGAGCACGTTCTATCGAATGCAGTGTAACCCTGGGTGCGAGGGTCCCTTGCTTTATCCACCTTGATTTACCCACATATATCGCAGTCCGCATGGCTGCCATGTTTTCTCCAAGCCCCCCGAGCCAGCAGTGGATGTGTATGAGGTTCCATGCCTCCAGTGTGGTCTGTCGATACAATTGAAACACGTTGTCCTTGTATCTGCCACTGTCGACATTGTGTCATTCTCGCGGATCACCTGCAAGGTACCCGCAAAACGTCCCGCGCCGCCTGGATAAATTTGGGTCTGCTGCAGATCTTCACCCTCAACTGCAGATTGGCTTCTCCTGGGAGCCGTATTTCCAGAGTGTGCTCACGCTATGGCTCCGTTCGCGTGCATCACAGCACATAACACGAGAAGAGGATTCACGAGGTAGTATCGCCGCTGCAGGCCTACGGCAAGCATTGATTCCTTCGTTCCTTCTACGGTGCTTCCATTTCTACTCCGGTTTCACAGCTCGCGTTCATGTTGTTCATAAGGGGCGCGCTCTTCACTCGTTTTTGAACAGATTGTCAGACTTCACTCTTTCGTCTGATAACCAACGCGACCTAAAGCAATCATGCGGTCCTTCGCTTTCGTACCGCTGCTCGTCGGCGCGGCAGTCGCTCTGCCTCAAGACTCTCCTGCATGCGTCACCACCACCGACACCGTGTTCATACCTACGACCACGATCACTTACACCACGACTCCTGTCCAAGCAGTCACGGCCACGACGCCTCACTACGGAACATACACGGACTACACGACGATCAGCTCAACTACGACCGTCAACACCATAACTACAACTAGCACAGACTGCACCGCGAGCGGCACAATGTATGACATCCCATCCCGTGAGGTGCCGTCCGCGAACTTGACTGACATCCTATAGCACTGTCGGTCCCACGACTACAATATACACCACCGCGGGCGCTCCTCCCGCCTACAAGCGAGCACTCGGCCTCGCCCCACGTCAAGAGAGCGCCTGCACGGTCACAGAAACCACCACAACCTACTCTGGCGAGGCATACAGCTTCCCGGCAGCATCAGAGACGAGCTATTACACGCAGTACACCGAGTATCTGCAGACAACAGTATACGAGACGAGTACCGGAGGGAAAGCGTATACTGTCGCGACGGCGACTACGACTCTCTGTACAGCTTGCGGTCCAACGGTCAGTGCGACTGCGCCGACTTCGACCGCGACTGCTACGCTGGACGCCCGCTGTGCGCCCAGCTCCCTCAGATCAGCTGCGGGCGGCACGGACAACGCGCAATTCGGCATCCAGTACATCGGCACTATCACAGGAGCAGTTTACCAGCAGAACACTACCACGGCTTCAGACTGCTGCCAGCTCTGTGTCGATGCAGGAAACTGCGCAGTGTCTGCTTGGGACATCCAGACTGGAGTGTGCAGGCTAGAGTTCACGGCTGACTACAGCACCGGGGAGGTGAAGTGTGGGAACCAGCTGGTGATTGCGTACTACGATGCTGGACCAAGCAGTCCTATGGCACCTGGAAGCGGGCTGTTCGTTGGAGATTTGTGCGGGACGGTCGGGTACTATAATGCGAAGCCTGATGATGGGACCTGATGGACCCGTCTAAGGGTGAATCGGACTGTACAGCAGCCCTGGTAGGCACTGTAGGGACCCTTATAGAAGAGCATGTGAATACCAAGCTTTCAATCCTGTTGAGAATTGCTCCGTTCCAGTTTGGAGAATCTAGCATCTGTGTACCTGTCTGTCTGACTTCTGAAACTTGATTCGATCTGACGCCAATAGACTTCACTTGGCAAAACGCACGACAACGTGTGCCAAGAGGGGCCCCAGTCTTCAAGCTCGCGTCCAAGAGCGCTTGAACGCGTGCAAGACGCCAATTTTGCGTCTCCCAAGCACTACGTTTTCTTAACTCATCAGTCCGTACTCTCCTGTCATTGTTCGGCCCGCGAAGAAGTCACGAAGATGACTATGCGAGCACGGCAGGTGCGTTCGACATCTCGATCGCAAAGCCTCATTTGCTGTCTAGCGCCCTTGGCACCGCTGCACTGTCGCAAACATTCAAGGCAATGGGGATGGCCTGGCCCTGCGGTATGATGTCGTCTCAGCTACCTCCCTAATCACGAGGTTTGTGTATACTTTCTTACCTTTCAACCTCACCGTCGTTGATGCTTCACTCCCTCGTCTCCTATCAATCCTGACATTGACATTGGAGCTGGCGTGCACTGGGACGCGCCTGCCAGTAGCTGTGCCCGGAAATCAAACGCCTCCTGTGTACCACCTGAGAGCACGAGGATTACACGCGTTATCTAAAACACACAACAACGCGAACCCACCACAATCATAGGAGATATCTCCATCCACAACCCCCCTCGCAACCAGTCCCTCGTCATCCCTCCCGAGATGACCTCCCGACCCAAACCCGCAGCTGGGGCCGAACAGCCCGGCGGCGGCAGGGAGAAGTACAAGCTCTTCCAACGCAAGAGCTATGGCCAGAACATGGCGATGCAAGACTTTCACGGCAACAAGCCCGAGCACGAAGGCGCCCGGGACGTCGAGCAGGGTGGGAACGGAGACCGCTACAACCACAATGCCCACAAAGTAGAGAAGCACATTGAGCCCGATGGAGAGAGTGGCAGGAAATGGCTCCACCCTATCAAGATGTTCGCGATCATGGGACGAAGCTCGTCTAAAGTCAGCATGATGACGAACGTCCTCTGGCCTTTCACTATCGCTGCGATGGTACTGCACTGGGGCTTCCCGGAGAAGGAACTATGGATCTTCATCACAGCCTACATTGGGATGATCCCCGCTGCGAATCTTGTCGGCTTCGCTGGCCAGGAGCTGGCGCGGAAGATCCCGATGGTGATTGGCGTGGTCATGGAGACGACTCTGGGTTCAATAGTAGAGATCGTCCTCTTCATGGTGTTGATTAAGGGTGACAAAGCTGGGGAGAATATTCACATCATTCAAGCCGCAATCTTGGGATCCATCCTCGCCAATCTGCTGCTCTGTCTGGGGCTCTGCTTCTTCATTGGTGGTCTCTTCCACCCGGAGCAGACATTCCATGAAGCCATCAGCGAAGTCGGCAGCAACCTTATGCTCGTCGCTGGCTTCGGCTTGGTGATTCCAACGATATACTACCAGTCCCTTCAAGGCAATCCCGAATTCGCCGGTCAAGATTTCAACAAAGGCGCGCTCGAGATTTCCCGCGCGGCCGCGATCATCCTGTTGGTCGCCTTCCTGGTCTACTGCTTCTTCCAGATCCGCTCGCATCACGGCCTATACGAAGACATCCTTAAGGCGGATGAGCACCGCGACGTGGACAGGCATAGAGATCTTGTCAAGCCGAAATTGACATTCACTGAGGCTGTGCTCGCGGTGCTGGTCGGCATTATGTTCGTGTCGCTGATGGCTATCTTCTTGGTGCAGAACATTGAGGTAAGTCCAGCTGTCTTCATGCGAATGGGACGAGCACGCACTGACAGCATTGATAGTTCATCGTCACCCACCACGGCATAAGCGACAGTTTTATGGGCCTGATCCTCATTCCCGTGGTCGAGAAAGCCGCCGAGCACCTAACAGCCATGGACGAAGCCTACGATAACCAGATGAACTTTGCCCTTTCCCACGTCCTCGGCGCCTCGATCCAGACCGCCCTCCTGAACACGCCCCTTGTAGTCATAGTCGGCTGGGGCCTCGGAAAGGACATGTCGCTTAAGTTCGAGCTGTTCGACGCTGTGGTGCTGATCTTGGCGATCATGGTCGTGGGCAACTTCCTGCGAGATGAGAAGTCTGATTATTTGGAGGGCGCGCTGAGTGTGTTTGTTTATGTGCTTATTGCTGTGAGCGCATTCTATTATCCTAGTCCGCCGGAGTTGGCTGGGGGCACTGAGGGTGGAGGAGAGGCGGCGCATCGGTTGTTGAAGTTTAGTTGACGGAACGCGAGATGAGAGTGACGGAGCGATGGATTGAGCGAGGAGTCTGGGCTTTGCACTTCATTGGAGCATGGTCATGGAGGGATAGGGAGCAGCGTGTAGGTGACTTTTGGCGTTGCTGGTTGATACTGAATACCTGGGCTGCATCATGGGCTGGGCTCACCGGTGTATGTGAGCCATGCTAATTCATGTCCTCACCTACTCCATGCACCTCACAGTAGGGTGCACATGGGAGTCTCGCGAGATACAAACGTGCCTTAGTTTGATGTACAGCTCAGCTCTCTGTCCTTTCCAGAGCCATTTGAGGCCGCTCGTGGGCAGCTAAGGTACTAGTAGTGGGGCTTAAAGTGACGTCGATTCCTCTTGGTGCCAGGTGGGATGCCAAACGAGACGACAACAAGACAGCTTGCTGCGCGTGCTGCACATTAGTCTGGACCCAAGGAAACACCGTAGATTCACTCGAAACAATCCCTGCCAGTCCCATCCAGACTTCTCGTACATTTATCAAGCCTATCCAATCAACCAAGTCGCAATCATGGTCGTCCAGAGCGCCGAGTTCAAGAAGGCGCAGGAGGATAGCAGGAAGATGACGACGCAGCCTCCCAACGATGATTTGCTTGAGGTATGCGCTGTCCTCGAGACACAACGCTATAGATCTCGCAAGAGACGTAGAAGCTGACGAAATGCTGAACAGATGTACGGTCTCTTCAAGCAAGGCACCGGCGAGACGAAATTCGCAGACGCACCGAAGCCGGGGATGTTCGATATCAAGGTAGATTTTGTAGGATATGCTGTTACGACAGCTGGCTGATTGCGCTGGACTAGGGCAAAGCGAAGTACAACGCGTGGGAGAAGGTCAAGGATATGAAGCCCGAGGAGGCGCAGAAGAAGTACGTGACTGTGGTTAAGGGCCTGGTTGCGAAGTACAAGTAGATCTGCGTCGATGAGGGTGATACGGCAATTCGTGGAAGGGGCACAGTGACGATGAGACGGCAATACACAGCATGAGCATATCTATATGTGCATTGATAAGATCAGAGCGACCTTGGCTACATGTTGCAAGCTTGCTACGGTTCACATCTCCCGGCGGCCTGTGACTTTGACATTCTGCTAATGCCTTCGTGCACCCCTCCTCCGAGCTTTCACATACTTATCGACTCCTACGCCGGTTGTCCCAGGACGGCCTTGTTATCATGTGGTCTCGCCACGAAGCAGTCTTGCTGGTAGCTGCTGGCTGATACGCCAGAGTCCGTCAAGTTCAACGACATCTAATTTGCGTAATCTGGCTCAACTCTTTCTTCGTTCCATTGACGGCGATGTCCTGCAATCTCACCCTTTGGTGTGTACGTCCAGGAATCGGGGCTAGATGTGGTGACGCCAGCTCAGGGCATATTTCGAGCGTCCTGCCCAATGTGGCGGGTGCAGTGTAGCTTTTCCAGGCCTACCTTTCGCTGCGCTGACTAGCGACGCTTGCGTGCTCCATCGCCCTAGTGATGCAACTATTGGCGTGCTTGGGTCCCTGCCACGAGTCTATCGTTGATCTGTCGTCTACGAGTCCAGCGGCGATTTGTTCGATGCTCACTCGTGGTCGTAGTTCGCTGAGAGCGGCTCCATCGAAGGTCGTTCGAGACAGTTGCTCCATTGCCTGCCCAATTCCGAACTGCAAGTTATTGCATCACTCAGTTCCATCTTACCCCAAACATCTTGCCTTGCCTCTTGACCTCCTCTCGCACCCCACCTCTCTTCTCAACCCACATCCTCTGCTGACCCGGCACATCCAGCGCCAACATCTCATACTCCCACTCTCCGCCCTTCACTTTACTCATGTGCACCTGCACCGTCCCTTCCGCAGCCTTCCCCTTCACATAGAAATGCATCTTCATATGCTCCACCCCCGCGCGATCAACCTCAACCCGACTAGCAATCCTTCGATTCCTTGCCCAGCGACTCCAGCTCGGCTCTCCAAACGCCTCAACCTCCCGCTTCCCATGCAGCCCAGGTCCGCATAGGAGCTCAAGACACTTAGCATCTTTGCGTATTTTGTCGGCGCAGCGGTTGAAGATTGCAGTTTTCGAGGAGGGCGAGAAGACTTCGAGGTAGAGGACCGTGAACACTCCGATCGTGGCTCCGAGCCCGATGAAGATCAGAGAGAAGTTGAAGGATTGCTGGGTGGCGCGGGCGACTTTGCCGCTGTTTGTGAGCGAGTTCCAAGGAACGCGACCGTCGTCGCTAAACACGGAGACGGTGCTCTTGCGGGTGGGTGAGGGTTTGCTGGCGAGAGAGGAGGTCGTTGCGGGGCGGGAAAGTCGGGGGACGAGAAGGGCGGGGGCGGGGCGGAGGGTGAGGCGAAGGGAGGGATGGGACTGCCGTGTTAGCTTGATAGCCATGGCTGGATACTTGCTATATGTACATGATGTCGTAAATGTAGTATCATGACAGGGCACTCAGTAGAGCTTGGAGTGCGCCTCGGCGTTCTTCATCTTAACTCCGTGCACATCGACCACGTTCAGCACGCGAGTAGATATGTTCCTGATCGACACATGGCCTCGAAGTCGCTTTTTCAGCTCTTACGCGTGCTCGATGACCGCGATACGGGGCTGGGTCGCGACGATGTCGCCTCTGCCTTCGAAGACTCGGTCACGAAGGCCACTACAGAGCAATGGATCGAAGAGTATCTCTCGACTAAGACTTTGTTGACCCAGGAGGAGTACGTCTTCCACCAGAAGCATGCTGTCAGCAGTGGGAGACCGAAGGAGTCTGCAAGTCGGCCCCTGACAGACAGTGACCTCGAAAAGGCCATCCAATCGCTCGAAGCCAGCACTTCAGCCATTAAGAAGCAATGCCAGCTCATGGAAGCCCAGAAACGAGCATTGCTGGATCTGAAAGCTCGCGATGCCGCCGAAGGAGATTCGCAGACCCGCGTCGACCACCAACGGAAGCTCACACGCGACAAAGCGCAGCTGTCTTTCGAGGTGGACGAACAAGCTGGTGGATTGCAAACGCGGTTGCGGGAGTCGAGCAAACGAATCGAATCAACGACTTCTGGTCTACCTGCGACGACTGAGCGAATCTTGGACAAAGATGACAGATTGCTCGATGGACTACAGAAGAGTGTACCAAAGCTGCAGTCTCAGGGCCATGACGATGTCACACGAGAAGAAGTCGATCGACTCTGTAGTGCCTTCAATGCGCTCGAGGGCCGGGCGATCCGATCGAGTCTAGATGCTATCTACCATTCTCATGCGTCGTCCGTCGCAAATGGCTCATCTCGTAAAGGCTCTCAGAGTCCACGCAAGGAGATCAGCGAGGTCAAGGTGGAGCTTGCCGAACTCAGCAGCGAGATCCCTTCCCTCCTATCGCTCGTCTCCGAAGGCTACTATCGACAGCCAATCCTTCAAAGTCTTTCACGCGGAGAGCAGGACTCTCAGGCAGAAACTGCAAGATGGTCGAGCTACATTGCGCTGACGCTGCACTACCTGACCACCCGGCTAGAGGTCCTGGATGAGCACGTTCAGCACGCACAAACCCATCGCGCTGCCCTCACTGCCACAGAGGCTGCCCTGTCGAGCTTGCTTGTGCCCGCCAGCTCCTTGACACGGCAAGAGTCATCGAAGAGCAGCTCATTAGCCGCTGCACAGAAAGGGCTGAAGCCACTGCGCTTGGTGCAGGCAAACTTCACCGAGCCTACCGATCCTGTGGCGCAGATACTGCGGCTGCTCGATGTGAAGGTTCCTACTCCGGCAGGTACCTCAGATGTGGATAGTGATAAGCTCGTGGCTATGCTTGCTCAGGCCAAACGCGAACGGAGTGGGAGACTCGCTGCACTGTCGCACACTACCGAGGCAGCCATGACTGGTCAGCTGGGCGCATCGTCTGCCAAAGCTGATGAAGATGTTGCGGATTTGCTCGCGGCTGTGTACGCGTACACTGACTTCGGTACGAAGAGGCTTGAGGATGCAGAGCTACGGACCGGAGTCGAGGCTCTCGAAGGACGAACAAAGCGGATCGGAGAGCAGATGCAGACACTGGACCTAGACTCACTCGGCGCCGAGGTCAAGCGGACAGTGGCCTCCATCACTGCAGCAGCTTGAAAGCGTTATTGCGGGACTTGCCGTATATTCGATGCTTTGCTCGCTATAATGCACCCTCTTCTTCTACGAAATGAAGCATAAGCACGCCAGCCCCACGTAGAAGACAAATAGGGGATACACTGCAAGTAGCAGTCGGCCCTTGACCACGCCACTTCCGCCCAGGATGCTCACGCCTGCTGCGAGTGACCAGAGTGCCAGGACGATAAAGACTGGTATCCTGACGATGAAGGGGACGTGTACTGCGGAGAGCAAGGAGGCGATCACCAGGGGGAAGAGGGTGTAGCCGATGATGCAGACGGATTGGAAGAAGGCGCTGTAAGGTTGTCAGTGATCGTAGCCGAGGACAGAGCTCACAGATGAGCCAACATACATGTTGCCTCCCAGAAGCTTGATCTGCAATGTCACGACAGCCTCCGCAATCCAGACCAGCGCAAATACTCCGGAGAAGACCGTACTCCTTTGGTCATCCCGCGCGTTCATCGATAAGAAGAAGCTCAGCAGTAGACAGAACAACAGCGGTCCCCTACACATGAACGTCAGCAAACCCCCTCTCATCTCAATCAGAACATCGAACATACCACAAATCCCAATCCCGCAACCCCTCACTCATCCCCCCACTCTGCAACAACCCGTCCGCATCCAAACCCCTTCCCACAATCCCCCTGATATCCTCCAACCCCCTCGGCACAACCTTCCCCTCCATGCTGCCCCCCAGCAAATACTTCGGCCAAAGCACCTGCCGCATCTTCTCCCACACCGCCAACAGATCTCGCCGTAACGTCGCCCATACACTCTCATCCAGCGTATCTAGCGGTGCGCGGCGGTCTTCGCCAGGTATGGCGGAGTTGAGATAGGATTGCGAGGTCGAGGCGGCGCGGGCGTTGGAGCGGGCTTGCGGGGTGGAGATGTTTCCTACCAGGGGGGCGCGGTCGGAGGTTGGCAGGGGGTCGAGATCTTGGAGCGTGTCGTCGTCGGGGTCTATCAGGTCGTCTATGTCGGAGACGGAGGGGGTGTCGTAGTGGGCGTAGGGGTTTGCTGAGGTGGAGGTGCTGGAGGGGCCGGTGGGGAGGAGGGCCGCCATGGTCGCGTAAGCTGGTTTGTCCGATGTTAGAGGGAGGGTTGGTGAGGTGCTATGATGCAGAGGGGGAGTAGCAAGTGAGTGAGAACGAAATCTGGAAGTTGCGACGCGGCAACTATCGCGAATGCCTGGAGGTGAAGCTCGGTGCGGAAAGTGCCGCACTATATTTATACTGTCACTTCTGAGAACAATCCTCACTCACTTCTTGCGCTTCGTCACTTAGCACCTTCTCGAACTCCTGCTCGTCAGCGCTGTACTGGCTCACGGCGCGTCAATATCACTCAAAACGACTCGAACACTCGAGATCCGACCCAGGAGAGCCAGGACACTGTTAGGGACGCGGGCCAGAACTCAATGGCTCACAGCATGGGTCTTGAGCCTCTGCGTGTTCAGCCACGGTATCGACCGCGTCGAACGTCGTAACCATCCGACACACGTTCGAGCCATACTGACCCGCATTTGTTATCTACACACTGAGTAAGTCAAGGAGTATATAGTCGCACCAGACTCGGCGAATGCGCTCTCAATACCATCAGAACAGCTCTCCCTCTCTGCAAGGTCTGTCATCGTTCTTAACCGCCTCTATGCACTTTCTTCACCTTCTCGTCGCTGCGGCGACTGTCTCTGCGGCATCCGTCCCCGAGCAGTCACTCAGGAGCCGCACTGCGTGCCCATACGCCACGTCAGCCGAATTGGCCTTCGAGCGAAACGCTATATACGCTGCGAAGTTGGTCCCAGATTTGATCCCAAGCTTCAAACCTACACTCAGGGTCGACGCCTCTTACCCAGGCCAGAAGGTCAACTATGGCAACACCTTCACCACCTTGCGTAGGTGAACATGCGTCCACGTTCGTGTTCGGGATGCTGATACATCACGCAAGAACGGTGCCTGAACCGACAATCTCGTTCACAGCAGAGCTGGGCTACGACCCTGCGAAGACGAACTACACGATCGTACGTCCGATGAATCACGCTCGACTCAATCTATCCAGGTACTAACACCCCATTAGTTCCTCCTCGACCCCGACGCGCCGAACCCAACAACACCGATTCTGAAAGACTACCTCCATCTTCTCATCTCCGACGCACAGCCAGTATGCATCACGACACAGAAGCGCAAGACACTAGCATCGTACATGTCACCTACGCCGCTATCTGTTGCGCCTCATCGATACACGTTCTTGGTATACCGCCAGCCGAAGAATTACGTGCCTCCGCCTAGCCTCAATTATGCGCCAGGTGCAAGGAACAACTTTGACTTGGCTGCTTATGTCAAGCAGGGTGGGCTGCAAGGGCCAGTGGGTGCGAACTACTACAGGGAGGGATTGGCGCAGGCGGCTTGATTGTTCTACTTCAGGGAGCAGGTTACACAGCAGCGATGGCAGGGCTTCTCTGTAAGGTGACTTCGCGATAGAGATCAACTTCTCAATGGCAAGGAGTGCTTATCCCGTTGCTGCAATAGACTCGAACTCTATCTTGTTGCTGTGGCGCAAGGCGTGTCTCGAGGTTGACCTCACTTCGCATGATGCAGACCCTTGAAAGACTCATATCGCTATCGAAGAAGAATATGCCTAACCAGCCACGCGGGTGACAAAAAGAAGCGGACCCGCGTGGTACTGCTAGGCTGTCCTACGCTGCAACAACAACCCGCCAACAGCATTACCTAGGAGATGCCTCAGAGTAAACACACTGGCATTCTCTCCGATAGCCCACCTACTAACACACGACCGTGGCATTGCATATACTAGCGTATCCCATCACCGCGAGTCGCTGAGAGATTCGCTTTCTCTGTCATCACCCGCGTTCCAGCATACTGATCGACGTGCCGGGGACGGCTGATGCAATGTGGCTGCAGGCTAATGCGGCTTGTCAATACGTTACGCAGATCGTCGGACAAGCAACGGCGCTCCAAGCGAGGCACCGGAGGGGTGATAAGACGGCGTCTCGCTGCATACCAGATGCCCGCTTTTTCTCTTGCCCATCACTCGACTTGGACCAGACTGTGTTGACTCTACTGTACTGACTTCGACACTGTTTTGCGCATGATGTCGAGGCGGGGCCATTGGACTGGGGTACTGGGCCTCAGAGCCCCTCCCTCCAATCATACTCTTAGGCCGGATTCTGGAGACCATGGTGAGGAAGACATTCAAGTGCTGCGCTTTCTTCTCTCCTTCATTCACCGCACATTGCCTCCAACACATCTAACGTGAAGCTCGCGACTCATTTATGTTCAGGCAAATCAAGACAAACGCCTGAACTTGAGTACGGGAGCGTGTCGAACAGCGTACATCACCATTCGGTGGGGCCTGGCAATCCCCGCCACTCACTTCTTTCCGCAGGTGTCAGCCGCCGACGGTACCTGCATCAACCCGTCGGCAGTCCATCTGCAGCTCATGGAAAATCTGCCTTGGAAAGAGACCGAATATGGAGACCTTGGATTCTACGATGAGTACACCAATGCAGCTGGTCAGAACGACGTCCTGAATAACGGACCTCTCGGGTTCCCATTTGATGGAGTGTGCAACTGTGTATCACTATCTCCCTTGAATCGTTCGAAGTACCTCGTACTGACTTCGTCCCAGCCGCGCGTTCCACCGGTGTTGCAGTATGAGACAGGATCTCCTGATGTCGGTCAGCCTTCCCTTGGTCCCCTTTTCTGGGCCTCGGCCGCCGTCGACCATACCGATCTGTGCCCTCTTCGTATAAATGCCACACCACAATCAAACCCTACCGCTCGACAAGCCTACGGACCCTATCCGCCTTTTCAGCCAATAGCGGGAATCCAGAGTTCAGGTTACACAACCTTCACAACGCCGCCGTCCGTGCAAGAGGTATCAGACCTGCATACCACGTGGCCAGGTTCTCAGGGGAGCCAATGTGAGGTTCTCGCTAGGCAAGTCTTGGTCCGCACTGGGGTCTCCACCACTGCTTCTCCGCCAGAGGTTCGTTGGCCCGCAGCTGCCGTAGACCATGTGGCAGTAGGTTTCCACAACGCCGGCGTCCCCATGAGTCTGCCACAGCATGATCTCTCTGCGGTGCAGGCTCAGAACATTATCGCCGGCCAAGTCACAAATTCATCCAAGCGGAGAAAGGGTAGCAGCGCTCACGAGACACCGATACGGGCACTACTGCCGCGGCAGATTCTATATCCGACTACAGTAGCGCTACAACATGCAATATTTCCAACTGGTCCAGATGCAATCCGAGGCCAGGCTGTCATCAATGGTAATGATGATGCATACTATCCCGGACAGAACACCGGCCTACAGCTAAGCCAAATCGCGTTTCCATGTCCGAAGAATCTCTGTGAGCAGTCTTTCGATACTCGTGCAGAGCTTGAGGAGCATGAGACGGCGCACGACTGGGAGAAGACTCACGAGTTTCCATGCCCCATTTCGGAGCGATATCCTGATCTCTGCAACAGCGAAGGTTTTCAAAAAGCAGTCGACGCCGATCGGCACGTTGCCCAACACTTTCCTCCGCAATTCCACTGCCGACATGGCTGCGACAACCTCTCATACCGTACCGACCAGCGCGTCAGGCACGAAAAGGAGTTCTGCAAACTGCGACCGCAAGAGGGAGCTATGATACCGAGCAGCGCTGCGTCAATTGCCGAGTATAGTCCTGCTGCTCCACCAACGCTGTCGCAACGAAGTCGAGGCAGAGTTGTCGAGCCTTCGCAAGCGATGCAAAGGTCCATTTCCGAATTGGCCACCGTACATCCTGTATATCAGTTTCCTGTCACACCGACGCCACTTGTGAGGCGTGGCCGCAAGTCTACGCCAGGACGACCTGGCAGCACCCGCGCGCCTCGCAGTGCTGCCCATAGCTCACTTGCGCGATCGGAGCCGCCCACAGTCTTCTCGACACCAGCCAGACAACCACTGTCAACTCCATTGACTTCATACAAACCTATCATGCCTGCGCCTAGGACGAATCAGGGCTTCTACTCTGACGACCCTAACGACCCGAATTACTTCTCATCTCCGTCGCTGCCCAAGTAAGTGTTTTGGGACAATCAAACATCGACAGTACCTTACACCAGGATCTACCTCCAATCTCTGCATGATCTCGATTCCACCTCTGGCTTTGTTTCCTTTTTCATGATTCTCGTTGGGACTAGCGATCACGGAGTACTCTCGGCATAGACATTGCGCGGCTTGTAGATGACTCTTCCGGCTGTGTATGGTAACGGCATGCAATCTAAGGTGTCTGGGTACTCGAATGTGTTCCGCGAATGACGAAAACCTGGGTACCTGATCTGGCTTGGTGAAAAGTGCAAGCACGGCGTTCTGGCATACAAAGGGGTGATATGGGTTATGGGCATGGGCGGCATTTATGATACCCTTGACGCTTTCTTTAGCATGTGCTGGTCTGGGTTTAGGATTGGTAGTGTCAACATCGAAACGCGTTCCATGTATTCATTCAGTTCACTAGGTGACATCACTGCCTCCGTCCGAGTAATTGTCATGTTCAATATATGAAGCCTAAGCCTTGCTTGGAGGTTTGACAGTAACGATGACCAGACCGCGACTGAGCAGATCGCTGGTAACGTCGCTGAGTGTCCATGGCGAGTAAGTAACGACGAATGGTGCGCTCCTGCTTTGACACAATAACACGCTCTTTCCGAAACACTTTAGAGCCCAGTGCCTTGGCCGTGGTTTGATTAGACTCAGCCGGATCCCTGCAAACCAGCTCTTCGCTGAGAAGCTTGTGCGACCTCACTCCTTTGACACAGGTGGCATGTAGGCCTAAGGAGTCATGACCTTCTGCTATATCAAACGAGATGTTGTGCGATGCACAAAATCGCGATGTCGCTTCTGGAGACAAGATGAGGTCCTCATCAATGCGCATTCCATACTAGCGGGCAAAGACCATTGCCCGGATTGTGACGAGAGAGCACACTAACACAAGAAGATCTGACGGGTCATCTCGCGCCTTTCACCAGACACACTGCTGGGCGCGAGCACTCACGGCGCAATGTAAGAGAGCTCATGCCGCCTTGCTACGCTGGATTCGCAGTAGAAAGACTTGCATCGGACCCAAGGAGTCGACAGGCTATCTAGGTCCACGTCTCTATTGCATGGTTCGCTCGATGATTCGCAAGCCGCCTCCTCTCAAGATCTGGCCAGTGGCTTCACGGATCGAATGTGTGATGGTGACGAGTTGGCGACACACATCCAGTGTTATCGATGCTCTGTCTCCCTCCTTCGAGACGATCGGCCGCCAAAGGACCTCTGCTTACGCAACCAGTGAGCATGGAGTCATCGCCTAGCAGGAGGGCTGCAGCCGTATGCCTGGAGTCTACAACCTTTTCATCATTGTGCCAGACTTGCCGCGAGGCTGCACCACTCCTGCACGTCAGACCAGCCAATGGCCCCACGCGATTGTGGCTGCAGGCTAATTTGCGGGTCGTCAATGTGATGTGATGCAGTGATCGTCCGAAAAGCGAGACGCCGAAGCAGACATAAGAAGGCGCTTCGCCGGCTATATTATCATCGCAGTTCTCTTTTCCAGCTTTTATCTCGAAGGCGCGTTCCTATGTGCCAGCAACGACGATGCCGTGCGCTGCCGGACAGAACGACGCCATTGTGTCAGGCTGCTGGCCGCATTGGATAGCACAGCCGTGGTCCAATCACGTCACGGCCATGGGTGCTTTGGGGCCCGGCGGTCGTCGAGCATCAAGACGATGAACGCCAGAGCCACGCACTCATGGCAGAGTTTTCTCGTATCCTTCTTCCCACTTCGAAAGTCTTGCGACACTCTATACTTCCTGCACACAGAGCTCCATTTTATTTCCAAAGCCTCGACCCGTCGTCTCGCATAAGTCATCGCGGACAAGGACCACTCGGCGGGGCCAGGTCGAACCCCGCCCAATCAGTACCCTCGATGACCTGTAGCCTTTGACGGCGTCTGCATCCGCCCGTGGGCGAGCTGCCTGTGGTCAACGGCCCATGGTTCTTGCAGGCGACTTTGACGAAGTCATGGAACGGTGGAGGAATCGAACCTACCCGCAGCCTTCTTCATTTGACGAGGAGGGAAGTCAGATTGGGTCCAACTTTGTCCCGAATAACGTATCTGCCTTCGGTCTAGGAGGCAATTCATATGGCTATGTACGAAAGCTGTCGACCATGAAGATTCCTCATACTTACTGACGAATCTCCAGGCCGCTCCACAGGAGCTGCAGCACGCAAGGGTGTCCTCAGACGAGGCTTTCTTCCCCTCTAGCAACAACATCAACCCTCTCTTGACCCACGATACCAATCACCAGATCCCAAATCCGCAGGCACATATTGCTGTGCCCGACGCTTCCATTCCTCCACTGAGGGGCGCCTACACTGATGACATTACCTCGTACAATTTCTTCGGAGCTCAGTTGGGAGACCATGCGATCGAGGCGCCTTTCCGTGGCACTGGCCTTCCCCCAGCCGAGCGGAAGAGCCGCTCTCAGTATACAGCCCAAGTAACAGAGCGTGAAGCCCACGTCCCGCAGCTGCAGGGTGGGCACGTACTCGGCACGGGATACCAGCCTCCCATCGACCCCTACCCTCAGTACTCGTTCGCTACCGACGGCAAGCCATTAGAGAATATCCGTACTCAACTCGCGCCCGTGCGCGCCAAGCAGCTCAAGCGAAAGAAGGGCGTCGACCTGAGGAAGGAGTCGCTCAGTAGCGCGCGCACACAATCCGGCCTATTTGGCGAAACACCGGGCGCGGTGCCATACGCGCAACCATCGACAACACCGAGGCTCCAGGCCCCGCCACTACCGCCGTTCTACTTAGACGTCTTACCCGAACAAGCCACTGAGACCGACATCACATACCTCGAGCAGAACTTAGGACTCCAGCCCGGACAGATCGCCCATGAATGCGACGAGCTAGACTGCGGAGAAGTCTTCGGCACTGCTGCAGATCTTCGGCAACATGCGAAGACGCACTTGTTCTACTGTCCCCTCCAGGAGCGCGATCCCAAATCTTGCGACGCTCTGTGCTTCCCGGACAAAAGGGCCGTTGACCGCCATCTTCTCAGCCACTTCGACCCTCAGTATCATTGCAGGAGAGGCTGTGGTAGCTTCTTCCATCGCTTCGACGGTCGGTTCAGACATGAAAAGAAGTGCGACAGTCAGCCGAGCAAGCGCTCAAAGACCCAGTCCGACGCAAGCGCATTGGCAGGGTCTGCAGGTCCACCGGACACTGCGTCGTCGTCGATACCGCAAGCCGTCATTGCATCTGCGCATGCAATGCAGAGGTCAATCTCGACCTATCCCCCGGTCGGTTATAGTCAGCAGCTACCTATGACGCCGGCAGCTCACTTAGCACCTGCAGATCGCTTGTACGCCAACCATGCTGGATCATGGCAATCGTCTCTCGGCACGACTCCTGCCTCGATCGTCTCGAATTCATCTCGTGGCTTCTCCAACTCGATGCCCTACCCGTCTTCAACTCAATACACTGGACAGACACCTGGTAGTTTCGCTCCGAGCACTGATCTCAGCTCCTTCAGCACTACAGGAAGTATGCAGGACTACTCTCAGACCCCTTCACTGCGAAAGCAGTAGGTCAATAGCAACACTCGCACGTCGACAGCACATCAGCCACCAGTCAGTACTTGCGCTCGGCAATATCGGTCATCAATTTGGGTACTTCTCATGGTTTGGAGTATATTCAAGAGGGAGGAGCATCCTCGCGCCGCATTTGGTTGTAGATGGCCCGCGGCTCGGTGGACTCGCACATATAAAAAGCTCCGGTCACAGCTCGAATTCGGCGTTTTGGCTAGAAAGGGAACAGGAAGGACATGGGCAGCAGGCATTATTGATACCCTCACATCTTTCGTTGCGTCGGAGTTAGTACGGACTTCTTTATGGACAGATGAATTATGATACACTTGGGCGCTACGCGCTACCCCAATCACAACTATTCGTGCATGAGCCTTTGGTCGTGTCTACTACTCATGTGCTGGTATACGAAAGTAAATCGCATCCGGCTATTACGTTTTGTGATGCAGTCACATATGACCCCAATCGACGAGGTCCTCCGGGTCCTCCAGACCTTCCTCGTATTTGCACATCCCAGAGCCGTGGCAAGGGTGAACCTGGTGAAACCCGGGACGTTTGAATGGCCCTGCCGTGAGGTCTTTTTGGCAGGAACGACGTCCGAGCCAAACCTTGACTTGACCTCACCTGACGATACCGCAATTTCACAGCAAACGCGAGAGCCGCCCAAGGTCGAAGGTTCATGAGCAGTCAATCGCAGGGCTAACGCGACCTGGCTGGAGGTACTGTGCAGCAACATCGCCTCACCCACGCGGAAAGAACGATCCCCTGGAGATACTAGAGCTCTGCCTGATGGTGTTGAGTAGACGACGATAGGTGCGAACGAGAGAGTTGGTGGGCAGCAATTGATGAGATGCACAAGCAAGAAGAACAACGCCAGATCCAACTATGCTCCGCGCTTCGGCTAATCATTCATCAGATCTGCACCAATCTCCACACTTGGTTCATCAATGCCCGTTGATCGACAAGAGGGGTCGTCAGGGTGTACAGAACTCCATCTCTCAAGCACGCTTTCCTTTCTTCTCTCTCAACTTCATTATATCGCGCAACAAGAACTCAAGTCGCGGCTCCTTTTCGCAACGCACGCGTAAGATGTCGGAGCGTGTCACGCGGAAAGCATTGACCCAATGCTGCTTCGCCACCCCTTTGAAAACGCCTACGTCAGGCAGCTTTGGCAGGGCCGCTTGCGTCGAGAGATGTTGACGGACTCATCTGCGACTTTCCTCTCGAGTACTGCATACTGTTCTTACTTCCCTTTCATTATCCTTAGACATCTCTAGCTACACTGCTCTCTTTCGTTACCTACTACCCACACACTGCAACACAGACCAGTATCACGACTGACAAGCAGGGCAATCGCGAGTGCTTGACCACGGAAAGCAACCCTTCAATGCGACACCCGTATCCGCCAGCTTCAACGCTGCGGTGATTACTCGAGAAGATGGCTGCCGCCAGTGCCATGGAAGAGCAGCAGTGGGTTCAAGATAACTACCTAGAGCCTAGGCTATTCGACTTTACTGGGCAAGTCTTTGTCCATGTGCCAGATGGCGGACACCACCGCGGGAACTTTGGCGAATATGTGAGTTGAGCTGGTGTCCACTATTGTTGTGGTGAGTCGCAAGCTGACTTGGTCGGGATAGCCACGAACACCGGAAGAATTGCATCTCGTAGGCGATGGCCACGGGCCACTCTCAACCCTGGTTCCAGCCAGCGCTACACCGGTGCCGAGCTCCAGCAACTACACGCACGTCACGATCCCAGCAGCACAGCCTAAGAAGCTGAGCCATGCGCCATGGCCGTCCATCATACCGGTGGTCACGCCTGATCACCACCACGCAGACGCCACCCCGAAAACCCCTCATTTTGCAACCCAAGAGCACACTTTCGTACATGATCCAGCGTCCTTGTCGCATGCTACGGTCTGCTATCCGGTCACTATGGACGAGGTGCGCATTGCGCGCGAGATGCATCTGCGACACGACGTGAACTTCGACCGCGACCTGCACTTCTCAATTGGAGTGTCGAGTAGCAAGAGTACACAAGACTACCCGCCCATGACCGCTGCAGACGACTTCTCAAGGCCCGTAGATCCGTCTACGCGACAGGCAACCACACTTGCTTCGGATAAAGCACTCGAGAATTTCCAGACCTTGGGTGAGAGTCCGCATGAGCGAGTGATTGCGATGGGGACTACCACACCTTCTTCTATCGGGCAAAAGCGCAAATACATGCTCCTAGGGGCCAGTGTCGATACTAGTCAGGAGCGTGGTTGGCGCGTAGAGATCGATGGTCACCAGAAGCGTCCTATCTTGCTGAACAACCCGGCGTATGAGGCCCCACCAGCGATTGGCTTGGCGACACCATTCACGCCTTCTTCTCCTGGGCAAGAGCTTGAGACAATTGGGTCCGTAACAGTCCCCGGCTCGACGGTGCCGCAAGATAGCCTTGGGGTGTCGCCCACCGACCTGACGGCGCCTTGGCACGCTCATCAACGCCTGGGCATGCTCTTACAGACTGGGCCACGGCACGATCAGGGAGCCGCTATGCAACGCAGCAAACGTCAAGGGCAGCCGCCCGCTGTCGATATCGACGATCCTAAGCAATGTGGTGTCTGCGGTCACCGCTCTCGCTATCCGAAGGACAACAGGCGGCATATGCTCATCCATGGGGAGCCACAGTTCCAGTGTGACAAGTGCTCTCGACCATTCCATCGCAAAGATCACAGGAATCGCCATCATGGGCCGTGCAGAAGCATCCCGTACGTGCGTCCTCGTACGGAGTCTCTCGCGAGTTCTGTCGCGGGTTCTGTGGCCACATCGCCTGCTATGTCGTTCTCAAGCCCACCTGGTCACGATGCATTGTCTCCTCAAGTGATGCGACGCTCGGTCTCGGACAGTCGGTACTTGACCCCTGGTCAGCGTGTGTCTGTCTCTTCCGCGCCACGCACGCCTCACGTGCAGGCGCAACATCTTTTCCCTGGAGATGGCCTCGGCATCACTTCCGCTGGCTCAATTGAGTCTACATCATCAGCAGTGTTCAGCCAGGAACGATCAATCGAGCAAACCTGGACACCTCTCACCGCACCTACCTCCGATCCCATATCCCAAGCTGGACTCGGATCATCCGGATCCAGGGTGGAAAAGCGTAACACCAAGGAAGACTCCCCATTACTCCGGAAGTAATGTGTACTCGGAGCGAATTCGACGTCGATGCTGGCATCGATGCTCCTCCTCACTCTCTTTGACGAAACCACCTCACGGTCGCTGGCGACTTTCGTTGAGCCATGGTACACCACCGACTTATTGCGATTTCCTCATGTTGCATAGTCTTCTTCACAGAGGCTCGGACAGCCCGGCATGGCTCTTAAGCCTCTTATAGATACCCAGTTTGCGTTGTGTGTTGCGCTTGGAAATTGGGAATGCCTTGTATTTCAGCGTTGATTGTTTTGTTTGGCAGCCCTGGTGGAACGAAACGGTTTGAAGCAGTGAGAGAAGGGCAGATGTTGTTTGTGTATGAGAAGACATGTCATACTATATAGACCAGAACATGCGTCATGATCAACAGGCGACCTCTCACATCGTGTCGTGCGCGCTTCGAGTCAACGGCCGTGCCTTACGTGAAGCCAAAGTGCGGCAGCGCCAGCTCCGTAGCCAACCAACCAAGTTCGTACACCTGCACCTCAGCTGTGTCGATGCCCTGCCAACACTTTGTGTAGCGCGGTTCGCGACTTCTTATGACCACTCACATATCTTTGTGTGACTTCAGTATATGTCTAGGATCGAATGGGAGCAGGCTTCCGCGGCTGATCGATGCATGCATGTGACTAGTTGCCTGCTTTACGCGATGTGACAGCTAGAGTGCGAACTAGAGGCCGTGGATGCCTATCATGTGGAGGATGAGGCACAGCTGAACTGTGTATACCATGTCTACGTACGCGCACCGCGTTCCGGTCATGATACCCTTTTGACTCATGTCCTCCGATCTATACACACCATGTCTCATGCCTCAATGCCCAGCTTGTCAGCTGACGATCTCATAATCCCGCTTCCCTGAACTTCAACGCTACGCTCGCGAAAACAACATCCTAGCGCTTGATACGCCATGCCCACACTCATAAGAAAGCCAGGAAACAAACGAGAGATCTTCCAGAGCACGGACCGGATAGGGCGTTCATCACTGGATACGATCGGGAATTGAACAACCGGACTCCCAGCAGTCTCAATTGTTATACAAGTCATCTTCGTCTTCATTCTCATGCTCGGCATCCTTGTCCTCGTCGGAGCCCGCAGTCTCATCGTCCGGCGCATCTGGAAGGATCGGATGAACGTCCCAGCGTACTGGACGA
Source organism: Cryoendolithus antarcticus (assembly GCA_002077065.1). NCBI lineage: Eukaryota > Fungi > Ascomycota > Dothideomycetes > Cladosporiales > Cladosporiaceae > Cryoendolithus > Cryoendolithus antarcticus. The sequence continues at coordinate 188,130 of NAJO01000027.1, read as the reverse complement.
CGGCGCCCGGTGGTGCGACGACGCTGGCGGGAATCAGGTGGCACACCCGAAGCATACTGCATCCATCGATGGCGGCCACTCGAAGAGGACTCACCGTCGCGTTCGGCATCCTGCGATGACCGATGCTGCGACGAGCTGGCCTGGCTCGAGGACCCACCTCCAGTACCTGTCTCCGTACGCTGGCGCGGCTGTTGACGGCTACTTGATGGGAGCCCGTATCCGAGATCATCATCGTTATCGATCGGCCTTACGGGAAAGTCACCAATGCGTGGAACCCCGCCGCCTGACCCGGACTGTGCATCATTACTGTGTGCTGGAGTCGTGTTTGGAGTGTGCCCGTCTCTGGGTGCTGGTCGTTTATTGCGTGCACACAAGTCGGTCTTCAGATCCTCAGCCATGATCTGGGCGACCAGCATGGCGTACTCTGCCGGATCCATCTCGGAAACGGCGCTAGGTACTACACGCGCGATATCCGACATGATGATTTCGATGTTCCGTCGCGTCTCCTCGGTTGCGCTACTAAAAGAGCCGTACAGACTCGGGACCTGCGTCGGACCTGGAGGATGTGCAGTGGCACGGTGCCGTGGCAAATGGTCCTTTCTCGGGAAGCGTTGTGGACACTGCTCGCAAGGATAAGGATTGTTAACATCGTATACTCCCGTCTTGTTGTGGGTCTGCCGATGGTTTGCTACGGTCTTCGCATCGTAAGAATAGAATTGACAGTCACCTTTACCACAGTGGTAGTTCTTGCAGTCGCCATTCTTCTTGTGCGCTCTAGCTCTTGGTCAGTAGCCGTAGCTGGACGTCTTGGAGTGAATGTACTTACATCAATCCAGATTCGATCTTGAATTGCCTTGGGCACCCGTCGCATGCAACGAATTTGCCCTGTTTCTCCTGCACGTCGATCATTCCTTGCCTGCGACGCTTCAGCTCCGCCTCCTCCCCGTCAGTCCCAGCCTCGGTATTCCCAGCAAGGCCGCTATCGACCTCCGCTTCCGCATGCGAAAGCTGATGCCGAGGAGCAGATATCCGCCTCTTGCTTCGCGATGACTTCGATGACAGCCGCTTTCGTGGTATTACTTGAGCATAGCTCTCAACGGGCTGCGAGGTCTGCTGTTCCTCCGTCTCGTCGTTCACGACGCCATGATTGACCTGCACGTCCGCGACGACGTATTGAGGATCCGATCTGTGGCCATGAACTCCGCCTGGAGCTGTGTGCAGAGCCTCGGACTGGCGATCCTCAACGATGTCCTGCACCGTTCCTTGGTAATCTTGCTCTTGAACTGGTGCGTGTTCGATCGAGGGCTGGACACCTTCTTGAGCTGCCGCTGAGGACCACCGCACCCTACCCTCGGGCACAATATGCTGAGGTACCCTCCCGTCTTCAACCTGCATCTCGTCTTGGTCAACGTAAGCATTGAAGCCATCGAGATGCGCCGTCGGAACAGTATCGCCGGCAACAGCAGCGGCAGCCTGTGCGGCGCCGGTATCAGCTCTGCCTTGGGCTGAGGTCTCTGCGAATTCGGCGTCAACAAGTTCTGCCCTCGCTCTTGTTTCGCACATGTCAAGCCAGTCCGGGTCATTGAACAGCCAGTGTCGCCAATACTGATGACCAGCACTGGGGGCAGAAGTTTCATCCGCAGTAAAGCATTCTGCTGCGCAAGGGATTTGGACTGGGAGGATACACTCGGCTTCACTCGCAGTCGCAGGAAAGAGTGGTTCAGGGAGGCAGTCATCAGAGCGCAGATCGTCCAAATCGCTGCCGTCCGAGTCACTCGCTTCCATGAAGGCAAGGCTGTCAAGGTCTGTGGCGGCGTCTTCGACCAGTATTTCAGCGGATTGAAGCTGTGGTGGGTCCGGCGTCCCGCCTTCTGTCTCCCAATCCATTGCATCGGTATCAGCGAGCACGAGACCGGGTCGCTCAAGCTGTTCAGGGGCGACAGCGTTATTAGAGAGGCGAAGGTGTAGAGGACCGCCCAGTGGGATTGCGGCGACAGCAGCGGTAAGCAGCACCGCAGTGCGCAGGACGTGAGAGCGCATGCTTGCAGTGTGTGAAGTGACCGGAGTCTCAAGCTCGATCGGCAGTGGTTGCGGGTTATTAGCAGACGAGGGTGGAGCAGGTGTTCACCAAGCTCGAGGCCAGCGAGCACCTGTGATCAGCCCCCTACCAGACGGTGTGGTTCGAATAGAGATATTGTGTATTTGCGAATGTATACTCGAAATGGATGATCACTTAGCTGTCATACCTAACTAACAACAAGGTAACAAAAGTGTGCATTGTCCAGGCGTACCTGCGTCACGCGCGACGACAGACGTCGGCCCCAGGCTGCAACACTGCACTGCCCGGCCGCTCACCAATGCGTCCTAACTGGGCAGAACTTTCCTCGGCGGCCATTGAAGCCGATATTCTAGACCTTCGGTGTAATTGGGACATTGAACTTTTCACATTGCCGTACAAATGCACTTTTTAAGCAGTGTCGATAGGATGAGGTTGCAGAGACGAGAAGAGGGCGCCACAGGGTGCTTATATTGGTCCTTCCCGCCGATCTTGGCCGAGAATAGCAGGAGCAAGCCACTAAGCGCCATGGCGTCCAGGTATGCAGGAAAGCGGATTGTCGAAGCAAGACTTCACACGTCGAAGCTTTACTATGCGGAAGTAGGCTCCATGGATCTGGACCAAGAGGTTGCAGCTGACGAGAGCTCAGTGAGTGCTTGCGACACTCCAAAGCCCATTGCCAGGCCCCAGATTCGACGTCGCAAAAACGTGTCGCGATCCGAACAGTTCTCAGATCGATTGGTCGGGTCCATCTCCGTTCGCTACCCGTCAGGTGCGGGTGGAAATACCCAGATGCCAGGTGCCAGAGCGTGGAAGTCCAGCAGCTGCATCGCCTTAGGGCCAGGACACGATGCTGTTAGATGTAGCCAAAATCACTCGCCAGTTCTCTGTATGTCGCTGGATCGGCTGGCCTTGCGTATACCAAAAGGAGCTCCGGACAAGAGACGACTAGACATATCTTCGATGGACCGTCCGCAGGCCGGAAGTATGAATACTGCAGCAACATTGGGCCGGTTTCAGCGGCTCAAGACGGTACTTCCTTCCGAGTGAGTCGCCAGAGCACTGTTGAAGTGCATCCTCCAGGGCAGAGCTTGGTCTCATGTTTATCAGTATGGACATTGCGGATGGCATACACAAGAACACCATCGCCCCGGCTCACGCGAGTGGTATGAGCCGTTGCCAGCAACGGTCGTGCTGTGTCGCTCAATGGTCAGATTGTCCGTAGTGACATGCAGACATATCAATTGATGAGCATCTTGCGGTGATGACGATGAAAAATAAGCGGAGACTCTAATCAAGTACAGTAAGCAGCAACATTGCCAGGTGGTGGAGAGACATGGGGCTCACGTGCTGGCTACAGGGATGAGCATTCCATAGAACTGGTAAGCACGTTACACGTAGAATGCTTCATGAATCGTGGTAACATCACTCAAAAACGTCCATCAAAGTGACACGATCGACATATCGTCAATGCAAATGCTGCGCGCTCTCTCATGAATCTGACATTGATGATATGCTACTAAAAGCCAACTCAGCGTTTCTTCTGCTTGCCCTTTTCCTTCCCTGACGCAAGCTGTTCTGCGATTTCCTCATTGTCCTGGCGCACCAGCTCCAAGATATACTCGGAGCGCTCGATGACCTCATTTGCGCTCCTCACGACTGGTCGCTGAGTGTCAATGAGGCGGTTGAGATCATCCACAAGCTTCATAACATATTGTTTCCACTGCTCATTCTCCCTTCGTGGTGCACTATCGCGCGGCTTGGTGGTGGGTGGAAGCTTAGTAGTGGAGGGCCCGACCCTGTCGTCTTCACCTGACAACTCACTAATTTTGCGGTCGGGATCGTCAAACTGCATCTCTAGCATGTTGAATCGGTCTCTGAGCTCCTCAAGCTCCCTACCAAAGGCCTCTGCATTTGCATCAATGAGCGCTCTGGTACCATTGGCGACGGTCCATAACTGACGAATGTTGTTCCCATAGCCAATCAACATCCCGAACAGCTCGGGACTTATTCCAGCGGCGTTGTCTTGCGCAGGAGCTTGCTCCGTGCTTCCAGTGGCAGGAACGCGTGCGGCCGTCGCAGCAGCATCTGCAAACGTGGTGGGATTACTGGGGTTAGTACTGGTAGTAGCTTGCAGTGCCGTGAGTGGTAAACATGATGGTCGTGTTTCTGGGATCAAAGCAGCCGTCTCACTGAGGGTACTCAGAAGTGCTCGAGTGACTCGTTCAATCTCAGACATCGGCGGCGTTGCAGCCGCACTGCCGTCCGACTGTGCGTGATCGCGCTCATCATTTGGCATGGCCGTGGCGCCGTCTGCCAACGTCTCGCACGATGTATTTGTGACATCTTGAGGTGCAGGAGAGCTGTCTGAAGCGCTTGCGAGTTTGTCATTTTCAGTCCTCGTGGCTGCTGGTAGTGCGTTCGAGCTGTTACTGTCCATGCCAGAGTGCTATGAGAAGTATCAGGTTGGCCTGTGAGCAAGGGTGTAGAGAACGGCGATGAAGCTTGCTCAATGACACCTTACAAACAAGGGAGTCTTATAGTGCTTGCAGTGCTGTCTGAGTCCTGCGCGACATCTCTAGAGGACGATAGCATGGTGAAAGCCATTTGATGTGAAAGTCTCTCATAGCCACATGGCAGACCTAGGAGGCTTCTGTCCAGCGTGCGATAATTCTGGTGTTCGCCAGCCTGTCCCGCCGAGTTACAGGATCAGTTGAGACCGACGGAACTGCGCGTGCGTTTATCCAAAGTTGCAAGGTCACGTTTCTTTCTCCACAGTCACCACCTTCGGCAGACTCTCGCGCAAGCGTCTCTTGTCCTCCTCTGTTGGAACATAGCCCAAGACCTGCTCGGCCTTGTCAGATGCCAGCAAGCCGAACCCGGCGTAGGCCATGATGCCACAGCCTACAATCAGGCGGGTACGCATCGAGAGGTTGCGGTAAGACTGCCAGATGGACATCGCTGGATTTGACAGCTGTGCGCAGGTGCTCAATGAAGTACTACTTCAGCTGGACAACGGCTGATATTTGTAGCGAGACCAGTGCTCGAGCTGTAGGTGAAGGTACGCGGGAGCAGCCGCGCTGAGATGAGAAGTCGTGGGATGTCGTTCTCGGTCTCAATACTTCGTGCAATGGCTCTGCCGTTAGCGGGTTGTTGCCCCGGTCGTGGATGAGACGGCTATCTGGCTCTGTGCTGTGAGCGAGAGAAGTCTTACATAAGTTCGATACACGAACGTTGCACGAAGTCACGAGCTCGTTTGTGAACATGAACCGTGCGCTACCTCGGTGTCATGAGCCGAGGCTGTGGATGCATGCGAGTGAAGGAGTGCGACTCCTCCTCGTATGCTAGACGATCGGTGTCTGCAAATGTAGACCTCCCCTTCTCGTCCGCTCCAAATCCTCGAGCAGCATCCTTTCACAGCACCGAAGCAACATTACTCTCCCAGCATTAGCCTCCCAGCATTAATCTCCCAGCATTACCGCAACCATGGCATCCCCACGTAGGTGCACTTCATGGCGGATATGGCGGACCTGGCGAACCTGGCGAACAGCAGGCTGACGAAGAGATAGAGCAAATCCGTACGACCACCACAGATCTCCTGAAGATCAACCACCCGATCATGCTGGCTGGCATGAACGTTGCCGCTGGCCCAAAGCTCGCAGCAGCTGTCTCGAACGCCGGCGGAATTGGCGTAATCGGTGGTGTGGGCTATACTCCAGACATGCTTCGCGAGCAGATCGCCGAGCTCAAGAGCTTCCTGAAGGAGAAGAATGCACCGTTTGGTGTCGATCTGCTGCTTCCGCAAGTTGGTGGTAGCGCGAGGAAGACGAAGTAAGCGGACTATCGCTTTAGTCGAAGCAAGACAGGCGCTGACAGTACTAGCTACGACTACACGAAGGGCAAGCTCGACGAGCTCGTCTCGATCATCATCGACTCAGGCGCCAAGCTGTTCGTTTCCGCCGTTGGTGTACCGCCTAAGCACGTCGTCGACCGCCTCCACGGTGCGGGCATCCTCTACATGAACATGATCGGTCACCCGAAGCACGTCCAGAAGTGCCTCGACCTTGGCGTCGATCTCATTTGCGCTCAGGGTGGCGAGGGTGGAGGCCACACTGGTGATGTTCCCACGACAGTCCTGATCCCAGCCGTGGCTGCGTTGGTCAAGGGCAAGAAGTCCGGGCTAGGACATCAGATCCAGGTTGTGGCTGCTGGTGGATTGTACAACGGGCAGTCTCTCGCTGCTGCGCTCGCACTGGGAGCTACGGCTGTGTGGATCGGTACCCGCTTCATCCTGTCGGAGGTTCGTCTGTCAATTTCTACTGCACCACGCCCGTACTGACAACTACACAGGAAGCCGGCGCACCGAAAGCCCACCAAGAAGCCGTCCGTACCTCCGGCTTTGACGACAACATCCGCACGATCATCTTCACCGGCCGCCCACTCCGCATCCGCAACAACCCCTACGTGAACGACTGGGAGGTCAACCGCCAAGCCGAGATCAAAGAGCTCACTTCCAAGGGTATAATCCCTGTTGAGCATGACATCGAGAAGATGGGTGATGATGTTGACGACGATACCATGGACAACGCGAGGCCATTCTTGATGGGTAAGGTTGCTGCTTTGGTCAATGAGAGGAAGAGCGCAAAGGCCATCATTGATGAGATGGTTGGGGATGCTGTGAAGGTCATCTCGGACAGTTCGAGTGCTGTTGTGGGGAAGAGTAAGCTGTAGATATGTAGTCATGACAGTGATTGTGCAGCATGTTGAGTAAAGGCGTCTTGTTGAAATTACAATTCTCTGGCTGGTGAGAAACGTGCGCTGAACTCATAACCGCGCCGAAGTCGACTTATGCTATAATACATTAGACATTACTACTTGCTGTTCGTGACTGTCATCATAGCGACTGTAGCGACTGTAACGACATCGTGATCCATTCATTACACATTACCGCGCCCACCTCTTACACCGGTGCATACTCTTCAAACAGAACCTTGCAGATTCGACATGCGCTGATTCGACTTCGACATCTTCTTCCCAGCATGGATGGCGCGGGCTGCATAGCTCATGTAAATCGTGTACCTGCCTCTCGGATTAGCCACACAAGCCAGGCTCCCAGACCGAGCTCACAGCAGACTTACAGCAAAAAAGTGAACAGCATAGGCACACCTGGCGCCCAGGACCCATCTGTATCCCACCTGCAATTTTGGTGAGCACGACTACTTCCAGACTTCCTGCACCTGGGTTAAACATACTCGTACATAGCGATCGTGATCGCTCCGGTGACTGCGTAACCGAGTGCTAGTAGCAAGGACATGACGAGGGCGTGGATCGGGTGCAAGAGCGCGAAGCGGCAGACGACTACATCGATTGCGGTCCAAACGAGGGCGAAGACCGGGATGGGCAGCATCATCGTCCAGCCCGTGCTAAGGTGAGGTCAGCACTGCCAGGCGTTTTCCCCACAGTCCGTCTTTAAAGTGCATACCCGTAGCTGTAGTCGTTACTGCCATCTTGCACCACTGTAGCGTTGATGGTGATCGTGACAATGAGTGTCACGATAGTGCTCGTTAGACACAGCAGTAGCCAGAATGCGGGATTCGTGGTGCCTCGCCAGTGGTTTTGCGTGCGGGTTGAAGGAAAGGACGAGAGCATTATGTTGATGGTGGTACTTGACGATTCGGGCGGAAGTCCTCTTGAGATGGCGCGTACAGACAGCGGTTATGAGATAGGGAGTGAGGTGCAATAGAAGTACGAAAGACCGTAGGTAAGTAACAGTTACAGTACCTCATATCCGCAACTCTATATGGGCCCTGAACGAATGCCAATGCCAGACAGTCTTGAGCCGCGAAGGATTTCGTGACGTTGGGCGCAGTAGGCGCAGCGCTTGGCATGATGGAGTGGTGTAGCGTCGTCGCCAAGGTATGAAGGATGCCCAGTCGGAAGACCGGTGGTGGCGTGGCGAAACCTACAATTTTCATGACTCGCTGTCGTCTTAGGCTGGGATTGGCCTTGTAGTGGAGTGTGCTCGGAGCACTACGACATTTATTGGTCGTCCCGCTGCGTCGCCGACGAAACCGCCATGGTCTACCGACGAGTTGTTAGTGTGATTGGGCGAATGCGATATGAGAAGACTCCGGGGAAGATGGTAGAGATGAAGTGAGCAGAGTCTCGATCAGGCTAGCCATCCCCGGACCAGGCCGCCCATAGGGCAAACTCTCGTGAGCAACTTCACGCGTTCAATACCGGTCTCCTACATGAAGCGCGGATGAGTACTTCGATGCCTATTATACAGACGAGAGGATCAGAGTCGACTCTTCGTACTGTGACCCCGTCTTGAATATGGAGCTGCGGCATAACCACTTTTGGCCCAGATCACCTGGGAATACGACAGTGCGAACTAGACGGAGGATCCGGCATGATGCTATCAGCTCGAGCAATACGACGAAGTGGTCGCACTGCTTCTCGTCAAGTAGTTCGACAGCGAGTCACTCCTCAAAGGGTTGCCGAATCTGTTCATAAACCACAGCAATGGTATTTACCGCAGCGAACTCTGCCTCCAAACTCGACGAGCGGTTCCCACTGGCAGCATGTCCGCGCTGATATATCGTCCCACAAATACACCACCGGCATGCTGGAATCGCCGAGGTATTCATGTGTCTCAGTCTTGCACGACGTAGCTGCTAATCTCTTCTAGCATATCCCCAAACATGGTCCGTTCACTGGGAGGGAGTGCTTATGCAGCAAAGTTATACTCCTGGGAGCCCATGAGCGAGCTCCCCAAACTTGGCGAAATCCAAGCAGCTCTCGCATCTCACGATGTACAATGGTCCAGAACTGATTTACGCTCTTACCTGGATGCATTGTACTTGGCGACATGGCGCATTCTGGACCTCATGCCGGCACCAAAGGATGTGTTTCTTCAAATCTTCAGCCGTAATGACTATTCGCTACCCAAACTGTCAATCGCACCGCATCGTCCGAGCCATACGCCGCGCCTGGGTCGCCGTTGGGGTTTGGGGATTCGTCTCTGCGTTGAGAGCTTCAAGTCTAGGCAGTGCGCTAGGCCGTATGTGGACGTCAAGTCAGGCACATTCGCAATTAATGGCCTTTGTGATATACGCGGCTTACCTACGACTCATCGCGGCAACCTGGACCTCGATTTCTGTGTCGAAGGTGCCCTGTATGCTCCATATTCGACGGCTATCGAAGCGCCGGTCTTACCAGACGAAGGTCGGAAAGGTTGGCTAGAGTTCACCATGCAGGAGCATAATGATGCCATGCGTGAAGGCATCTTTCTGGCAGTGAGTCAGCGTACGTTCGCCTCACCCGCTGAATTTCTCGAGGCTGCCAGGAATGCTGTAGAATCTGTGTTCCATAGCAGTCAGCTAGCAAAGTGCATGTCGCTGCGCGCCTGCAGCCTTGTACTGCATGGAGAGACTCGAGCCAGAGTAGCGTTGCACAAAACCTACACTGAGGCGGATGCCGCTACGCACGACCTCATGACCTGCACGGCTGAGAGGGATCTGTAAGGCAGTGCAAATTTCTTGAATGTATTCCGCTGACTATTTGAAGATCGTCCGACGCTGAGCACAGAGTTGGAGCCACGCACGTCGAAGTCTCGATACACCATTGGCACCCCGACACGAAGAACTTCTACGCAGAAGTAGCGGCCCACCTTTCTACTGTACTCGATCGATTCCTCACGTCCTCGCCACTAAGCGGACTCGCTGCCATTGAAGCATGCATTGACGAGATATCAAGATGTTGTCCGGTGCTCCTGCCCTTGCCCTTCACAGTCACCTTTCCGATAAATGGGCAGGAATTAGCGGTCACGAGTATAGCACTTTGTCGCAATGATCCGGTCGCACAGGATGCATGGTCGATAACACTGGCGGTACCCATACACAGTTCCTACACAATATCTATGACTGATGGAGCCACTCAGGATTTGCGCATAGAACATATCAAGTTATTTTCGAGATTCCGTTTACACACTAAAAGCCCAATCTTAGATTCTAGGGATGATTCACTCGACGCGCTCGCGACGCACATCTCGGAGGTCATTATTGCAACGCTCGAGCAGGTTTCTGGCAATGTTACCTTCGATGATGGTGCAACGGTGCCGAAACTCCTCGCAGAAAGTGTGCTGGAGATTGTACGAGAGCTTACACCTGGACTTGATCTCACGGGCTCATCACTGTGCACTGCGCGAGACAATGACCTCGATGTTGCAGTAGTTGGGTCGAAGAACCCGCGGACCTCCTCAGACTCTCCGCATGCTCCCGAGCTAGAGGCCATACCCCGAGATCAAGACGATCTCAGGGTCCCCTTTGCATCGGCGGATTCGCTGGGAGACCAATTTCGGGACCCGCATGGAGTTCTCGCATCCACAGAACAGTACGATCTTAACGAAGGCGCTGGCACGGGATCCGCGATGCAATACCGTATTGGTGGCGGGTACATGGCACTGCTCCGAAGCAAAAGACGCTGCAAATTAGCTCACACTTCACAGATCAATACTTCTCGAGAAAACTGGGTGCGCCGCGCTGACATACTCAATCACTACTCCGAAAGATATCGCCATCTCTCGTATCGCCTTTGCGAGCCCACAGCATCTTGTTCAGCGCATTGCAGTGATGGAAGCTGGGACGATGTCGGCTCTGTTCTCGTTGTGCGCACAGTTATGCGAAGAGTCTCCATCATTACAGTCGGCCGGCCTGAGCATGTCTGTGCCTAACGCTCATTTACCGCTAGAATCTCGCAGGGCAATGCAGAGTCCGATGATCGCCATGAAGGCTCTCGGTGGCGCTGTCGGTGGCGCTCGAAGCTCGCAGCTGGACATCTTCATCACCCTCAAACATGCATTCAGCGCGGGTTTGAGCTGTCATCGACAAGGACTGCTCTTACCCATAGATATTTGGATCAGCTTACGGTCTCAGGAAGTCCAGGCGATGAATGAGGATGATCGCACAAGTGCAAGAGATGAGTTCTGGCAGATCGTCCATAGCATGAGAGACGGTCTGGGAGCGACCGTCGACTGTGAGGTCTTCGAGAACATTCAAGCATGCGCAGACACCATCGCGTTGACTTTGGCGGGACTTTATTCGCAGACCGATGCTATCGCGTGGTCCGAAGTACAAATCACCACCAGGATCTACGATGATCCATCCCATAACGCAAAGTCAACATTCCAGGCATCAGCAAAGCGAACTATACCCCAGCCAGATTGGGGTCAGCAACCGCTCGCGCGAGAGGTCCCCGACCAGACGAAGGCGCGACCCAAGTCCAGGCTCTCACGACATATGTCGGTAGACGCAGTCTCCGCAATCGATGAGGTCCAGACTCCCGGTATTGGCGGCGAGAAGATCGCTCTAGACCCCGATAAAGAAGGCAGTACAACTGCGTCGTATGTACACCAAGACGGGACGTCCAGTGTTTCCACCGCATTCCATGCTGATGCGACAGCAATGGAGTCTGGCACCTCCAGGATCTGGAGACGCGGCGTGGTCATCGCCCTCGGAAGCAACATGGGTGATCGCATTGGCGAGATCGAGAAAGCGTGCCGTGCCATAGACGCAGACCCAGATATGCGCATCGTTGACACCAGCTGTCTGTACGAAAGTGAGCCCATGTACGTGGAGGACCAAGATCGCTTCATCAACGGCGTATGCGAGGTATGATGTCCAGCGTAGTGATGTTGAACTTCGCAGGCGCTGACCGCCTGCAGATTGAGACGACGCTATCTCCCATGGATCTACTAGATCGGCTACAAGCTATTGAGAGAGGCCATGGTCGAGTCAAGCTGATCGAAAAGGGTCCACGCAACATAGACCTCGACATTCTCCTCTTTGGCGACGAGGTGGTATCGACTGAGCGCCTCACCATACCTCATGCGCTGATGCACGAGCGTGCATTTGTGCTTAAACCAGTACTCGAGTATGTACAAATCTGAGCCTCCTGCCCGCTCTCCAGTGACTGATAGTGTTTGCTAGTCTGCAGGGCTTTGGTGATGTGCACGTGCCGCAAAGCAGACAGAGCCTCTCATCGTTGCTGGGCCGCCTGGAAGCAAGCTCGACCAAGCTAGACAGCATAACGCCACTGCGATCTACTTCGAACTTCATACGCAGGAACAGGCACGACAGGCGGACCCACGTAATGTCGATCTTGAACACTACTCCAGACTCCTTCTCGGACGGTGGCACTTACGATGTATCGAGTACTTCGGCCCTCGCGGATGTGGCTGCTGCCCACATTGCGGCTGGCGCCACAATCATAGATATTGGCGGCCAATCCTCCCGACCTAACGCGCCCGATGTTAGTGCAGAAGAGGAAATCAATCGCGTCTTACCAGCCATTGCCGCCATCAGGAATCTGCCGGAAGCTGCAGGAATAGCCATCTCTGTTGACACCTATCGTGCTGCTGTCGCTGAGGCTGCTGTCAATGCTGGAGCACACATCATCAACGATATATCTGCAGGGACACTGGATCCACTAATGCACAAGACTGTGGCCGAACTCGGGTGCACATACATCATGATGCACATGCGCGGAACCCCTTCCACCATGTCAAGTCCCGAGCACTGCACGTACAAGAATGGAGTTCTGTCGGGCATTCAAGACGAAGTGATTGATAGGATCAATGATGCGGTAGCTGTGGGGATTCGTAAATGGCGCATCATGATCGATCCTGGCATAGGATTCGCCAAAACAAGCGATCAGAATGTTGAGATACTGAGACAACTCAGCATCCGACAAATGCAGAGATTGAATGGAGTCGAGTACAATCGCGGACTCGGCAGTCGTCTAAAACGGTATCCAATGCTGTTGGGAAGCAGCCGGAAGGGTTTCATCGGTAACGTGACCGGTGTGAAGGAGCCCAAGGACCGACTCATGGGCACCGCGGCTACCGTGACTGCGGCGGTGATAGCCGGCGCAGATATCGTGCGCGTGCATGATGTTGCTGAGATGGCTCAAGTCGTGAAAATGGCAGATGCGATTTACAGATTTCCACAACAAGCGGCGGGCCGCCAAGGAAAGGTAACTTCTGCGAGCGCGCTGAAGTGCGAACCAAAACAGAGTCCGTGGCGGTCGCAGCGCACAGATGGACGATGATCTGGCGGACACTTCAGCTTCACCCCGAGGCCTGGTCTACCACTCGCGCAGCGTTATAGCTAAAGGCATCGGGCCTGTCAGGCATCTGCGAGTGCGATTGATACCCATTCGCTGCGCAAGAATCATTGGAAAAGGCAATATCGCAGCGAGAAGCACCGGAGCAAGGACATGTTGGAAGAGCACGAGCGGTTTCTGACCAATGGATCCGTTCATACCCCATTTACCATCCCCTCCACATCCTCCAGGCTACTACTGACAGTCGTCAAGTTCTCATACCCACTTTCAGTCACTAGTATATCGTCCTCAATTCTCACGCCACCAACGGTCCAATATCTTCCCAGCGCACTCTCATCGACGACTCCCTTCCACTTCCCATCAGCCAACTCCTGCCGCAGCGGGAACTCTCTGAAGTAGATGCCCGGCTCGTTCGTGATCACTGCACCAGCCGGCACAGTGCCACGGACTCGCAGGTATGCGAGGTAGGGATCAGGGTCAGAGTAGTTTGCGTTCCCGCCAGTGTCATGTGTGTCCATGCCTAGGTAGTGGCCGAGGCCATGAGGGAAGAAGCGGGTTGTGATATGCGATTTGAGAATCTCGTCGATGCTCAAATCTTCGTTCAGAATGCCAAGCTTCTGCAGACCTTCAGCAGCAACACGATGGGCGAGCATATGGCAATCTTCCCATCGTACGCCCGCTTTGATGAGACCCATGGCTTCGGACTGCATCTTCAGCACGAGGGTGTAGATCTCCTTGCTCTCCTTTGTGAAGCGTCCATTGAGCGGGAAGGTGCGAGTGATGTCAGCGCAGTAGCAGCTGTATTCTCCTCCAGCATCCAGCAGCAAATTCAGCTTCCCGTTCAGACTATCATCATTGTGTACGTAGTGTAGTGTGCTAGCGTGAGGCCCGGAGGCGCATATACAGCCGTAAGCTTGCTCTCTGCAGCCGTTCGCATGGCAGTGCATGACGAACACTGCGTTGAGCTCGCGCTCGTTGGAGGCAGCATGCACCGATGCGAGGACTTGCTCGTGAGCGTAAGAGGAGACAATGTTGGCATGGCGTATGAGGGCAATCTCATGTTCGTCTTTGACCACTCGGCAGTTCTCTATGGCAGGCTGGAGCAGGGTCGTCTCGATGGTCGGGTGAGCGTACGTGTTTGGCGATGAGAAGATTGCAAGATCCGCGCGGTCTCCGATGACAAGCAGAGCTTTGTTCTCCTTCCTCAGCAAGCCGATGGCAAAGTTGTCGGATTTGAGGTCATCCGTCGTCTTGACTTTGTCGATATCGAACTTGGCAAGAGCTTGGTCTGGGAGAAGCGGCATACCAGCCCACATCACAGATTTTGGGTCTACTGGTGGGATCCATAGGGTCGATGTGTCTGCGGCTATGTCGTAGGCGAAGTAGCAGTCTGGGAGATCGCAGCCAGTGAGGTAGAAGAAGTGGCGACGTTGACGGAAATGCATTGCTTGATCATCATCCTACTTTTGTCACTACTGGTTGATAAGGTATGCGGTAAGGCCGAAAGACTCACCTCTACCATGGCTGTTACTCTCCCTTCGAGCCATATCACGCCCCCAGTCGGTCCTCCATTCTCGGCGATATACTTGGCCACTCGTCTCACATGAGATTTCGCAGGATACTTGCCCGAAGGCGGTAGAGGCAACTTCGGGTTTGCTATCGTCTTGGGCATGTTGTGTACTGTATCAGACTTACAGATTGCATGCTGAGTCTACATCACGTCTGATAAGGAACGTAGTCGATGGAGCACGGGTGCAGCAAAAGCCGGCAGTAAGCGAACATGCACCTGGTACGGTTCATAATGGTAACGACCAGGCCGCACATCATGCACCAGCGCACTGTAATGCAACGAGAGTTCTCGTGGACGACAGCATGATATGATACAAAGTCGCAAGTGGACACATGTAGCCTTTCCGTCTCCGTCTCCCGTGAAGATCTCGGCTTCAGTCCTAAACGCCTGCGAAATCACCACGACGCCGCTATATGCCTGTATGTACCCGTGCAATCACCGACTGGCTACCTCAGTCCTTCCACCGGTTCAAGAATTTCGCCATGTCGCCAGTTGGGCCAGCAACAGGCGCAGCCTGTGATATGTCAGCTTACTTCACGATGGAGAGTAGCATATGACAAGTTAGGCTTACCGTGTTCTCCACGCTCACTACGCTGAACGTCTGACTCTGCGTCAGAGTCGTGACAACACCCTGCGCGGGTGGCAAGTTCGTCCTCGCAATGACCACAGCGCTGGTTGGGTTGAGGGGAGTGAAGTTCTTCTTCGTGATCTTCGTGGGCGGTATTGGCTGCATCGGTGCATACTTTGTTGCACCTGTTTGTTGTCCGTATGGAATCGCGTACTCATCACCACCTGCTGCTGCGCCATTACCAGCATTTCCGCCTGCGTTGTTGCTGACCGAGTTGATCGTAGGCGGACCGTCAAGGCTGCCAGCCGATGCTGCTATGCCCGCCACAGCCGCTGCTGGCACTACACCAGTCATGCCCGATATCGAGAAGCGCTTGGAGAAGTTGATCACCTGTCCACCGCTGGTGGCTGCCGATGTCATCTTCAAGTAGTATCCATTGGTCGCCGGTCCTGACGCTGCGGCGGGAATGGTTGCCGTATATGAGTTGCCGGCCACCATGTTACCCGCGAATGAGGTGATCGCCACTGATGTAGCATCTGTGTTTCCTCCTACCATCAACTGTATCGACCAGCCTGCAAGTAGTGACAGTGCTGGCGCAGTGCCGGAGTCCTTCCATGTGATGGAGACTGCTCCAGCAGCTAGTGTCCCTCCAGCAGCGGGAGTGACAAACTCAACATCGGCGAGGGCGAAGGGAGAGAGGGCGGCGAAGAGTGTTGCCAGGAGGGCGGAGCGGAGCATATTGGCGGGGGCGCGCGTCGCGCAGAGTGGGTGGAGAGGGGCGGCGAGGTAAGGTGCTGGATCCGGTCCCCAAAGTTTATGAGATGGGTAGCGACGGTAAATATGTGGCTTGCGGGGGTGGTCAATGTTGTTTGTAGAGCGGGTGGATGCTCCTTCACTGTCCACGCAAGCCTGTCTCCATCTCAAGACAAGTCAAGGTCTTGGCTGAGAGCCGGCTCGGAAAGTCAGACCCTGCGCCACGCTTACCTAACATTTCGATGTCTATATCGAGACTGCGTGAGTCTCCTCTTCATCAATACAACACAACGCCAGGTAAGCGTTCACAATGTCGCTCAAGGTGCCGGTCAAGTCTATACTGAAGCCGTCGACGTCGACGGCTCAAGCGATTGTCTCCGCGAATGAAGCAGATGTCGAGACCTCCACGCAGCACAGTCGTAACATGACTATTGCTTTACAGCACGCGAATCTCCTACAGCATCGACGAGATCTATCAGCACAGATTCTATCCTCGATCGAAACGCTGCTAGACTACCCTCCGGAAGCCATTGCCACACCTCGAGACGCATCAGACTTCCTCTCTCAGATCTCCTTATTCCAACCCGAAGACTTCGATGAATTGATCGAAGAACGCCGCATAGATGGCAAATGCGGATATGCCCTATGTGCCAATCCTCATCGAGGCCATAAGGCTACAGGAAAGTTAGCGGACTGGAAGCTAGGTAAAGGCAAAGTGAACTTCTGTACCGAAGAATGTGTGGCAAAAGCGAAGTTCATCCGAGCCCAGCTTTCGCACATTCCGGCTTGGGAACGGGTGCCTGGTCAGACGCCAAGTGTGAGATTACCTGAGAGTGATAAGCATTTGATGGTGGATCAGAGGCCTGCTGATGATGGCAAAGCGCAGAGAGTGCAGCAGCGTATTGCCGGCAACGAGGAGCTGGCTTTGGAACGAGGAGAGCAGGCCATCAGTCTGCTGCCTGGCAGAGTCATGACTGATCAGATCGTGGAGAAGACTACCAAAGCTCCGCCATCGAAGGTGCAATTTGCAACGTTCGCTGCTGAGGGAATTGCAGTGAACCCAGATGCCATTGAAGGATATCACCCGAGGTTCGATAGACTTACAGGACTGCCTAGCAAGCATACAGTGAACGAGAGCGACGATGAGGATCAGGAAGACGATGAAGATGAGGACGAGCCAGGTTCAAATGACGCTACGGCACCTACAGTTGTTGAGCAGGCTGACGATGAGGAGGAGCAGCTGTGGCGCGATATGGATGCCTCACTCAAGCTGAGACAAGAGGCAGAAGCGGCTGTCAACACCGGCGGGTGATCTGCTACACACCTGACGTCGCGCGCGAGCTAGTTGACAGACACAAACTCGTCCAATCATCTCTGCAGACCTGCCCACATTCGAGCCCAGCCAGTCAATAACAACGTACGCATCCTTCAAACCATCACGACACCCCTCCCCTCGGACATTTTTACCGCATCACCGTCCCAGTCGGCCCTTTCCTCCGCCCCAACAGCGTAGGAAGCACCTGCTGAGGCTGTACCTCCAAGCCGCGTCAGCTGCGCCTGCGCCCGGGCGCCGCGCCACCGTGCTGGTGTACAAGCACAGCAGCAGCCGTGAATAGTTCAGCTTGCTGCGTTTCAGCACATCCGCGGGGAAGGCACCAAGAACGCACAAGGCTGGTGAGATGTCGTGTTCCGAGACTGAACGGGTTATTTTCGAGTGGGTTGCCGTGTGCAATCACGCTGATGGGCGATGGCAGTGGAGCAAGTCAGTGCTGAGACAAGCCGAATACATCTGGTGCTTGAACTCCGTTAGAAATTCTCTTTAGCAGAAGGTGAAGGGGCACGGCAGCTTGCAGGAGATGTGAGTGTGGCGCCCTCACGGGACTCCCGGTTCCGTGCGTTGCCGAGGTTGCGGCGGGTCGACTTGAGACTCGGCGTCGAGACGAGGTCTTCGCGGTATGAGAGGTGGTCTTGAGATCGTCAAGGCAGCCTGGACCATCACGCTTCGTCCTCAGCAGATAGTGTCGAGTCGTGGAACAGCCTTACAGCACAGACCAGGGGTTCGAGACACGACAGGCGTTCTGTGAAATGGCGCAAGCTGGGCTACGTGCAAACCGGAGTCCGGCACGTGTGCTCTGTGCTGCCAGTGGCGGTTTTCCGCGCATCCTGTGTCTGATGACATGTTTGCGCGACAAGCGGAGCAGGTGGCCAAGTCGTTTGGTGGTGAGTGATGGGGCTACTCGGCTGCTACGGTGCTCAACGGAACCGAGCCGGACCGTTGCTTGTCCCGAGTGCGAGATGAAGGGCTCGAGCATTGCTCCGAAACTTCTCAGCGTCCGGCCGTGTAAGCAGTTGCCTTGTTGATCGGACACACGAGAACGCCACTCGTGATGCAGAGTGGCGTAGAAGGTGTCATGTTTTGTATTGATTGAACTCATGCTGTGAGCAATCAGTCTCACCGTGTAAGTCACACGACTTGCGTGATCTCCGATTCATCGCATGCTGCTTCGAAGTCGGCCGTGACTGGGCTATACTCGTATCTGGCGCAGAGTCCTTGGCGAGAAGCTGGCGACGGATCCAGAGCAAGCACCTTGGACTCGGCTGCTGCGGGTATCCGTCGTAGAGAGCCAATCGATTCGAACCATGAGTGGTTGACACCATTCATCGATGAGTCGCGAAGGGAACGAGAAGTGGAGACCTGGACGGGCAGAGTGAAGCGACATGTTTTTGCAAGACGCAAGGAATGATTGTGGGCGAGAAGAATTTCGCTGGCGCAGGTGAACGGCTCAACGTGCTCACCGCTTTCCGCACAATGCGTTGTATCAAGAGCGACGTTTGCAATAGAGTACGGCTACTTGCACCGCAATGCTTCTCGCCATCCGAGATCCATCACGTGTTTTCCACATGAAGTCAGCAAGACACCCGCACAGATTGCATCGCGCAATTCTTAAGCCTCAAGCGTGGGAGTGCAAAGAGCGGTGAGGCTTGTCCCTGACGTGTCAACAGAGTGCCTGCAGCCTCCCGTCGAAGGTCGGCATACGCCAGCCCCATGACGGGCGTCTTCTCGAAGCGATGCAGAAGCTGGACGAGTCTGACGAGGATAACGCTGTTGCTATCTCGAGATGCGTTCGGAATCTGAAGCTCTGTCGCCCGGGTGGACTAGCTAATCGGATGACCTCTTCGCTCTCTTTGTTCGTTGAGGCTATGGCGACCGTCAGTCCACGCGCGAAGGAGCAGGTCGTAGCGGGGCGGATATTGATTCCTCTTCAGGTCAGAGCCGTATTCAGCAATAGGTCACTGAATCCATAACGATTCCGTGGAATGCAATGATGTGATATGAGAATAGGCGGAGGTTCGGAAGTGGCGCCGGCCCGGACGGAGCGCCCGTGGTTTCCTCACTTCATCTGCCAAGTCTGCAAGGGACGTTCACGAGTGGATGTTTAGACACTCTGTCACCCAATGATAGTGCGATGTGTACTGCAGAGCGACTTCGTCGCGAGCTGCCGACAACGGGCTATGTACTCATGATGGGAAAGCTGCCCTGAGAACTGCCGATTGCCCACGACCAGCAGACCCGGATGCGATGATCTGCAGACCCAGAAGCTTCCTGCATGATGTGGCTTGCATCTGGTTACGAGCGAACCTGGAACATAGCACGAACGAAGTGCTGGCTTGGCGCGGCTTCGATCACCGCCAGGCACGAATCGTTGCGGCGATGTGTCCGACCATCGTGATCGGAGCGCACACCTGAGCCTTGGAAGTGACCTTGATCGAGTCAACACCGGCTCTTCCGCGTCTTTGTGACATGTCTTGTTTTCCGATATCTCGGGAAGCTCTAGCCTCGACAACCTCGACCGATCGTTGCTCCACATCAAACACTTCACCTGCATAATGCATGACATCGCATTAGGCTGCCGGGCCGGCCAGGTGTGCGTCCAGGGCAGATCTTTCACTGGCTCTGACGTGCTTCTCGAAGTGAGCACCATGCTGGCGATCAGACAGACCGTTTCTTTGACATCGTGCGCACGGTCGCAGTAGAGTGTGGAGATCGAACTTGTCATGACTTGAGACCCAGTGCGGTTGGCACTCGGCTTCTTTGTCGGCTAGCTACAGTGGCGGACGTCGAAGACTGGATAATTTGCGAGTTGCGAACTTACGCGCGCAAGAGGAGCGTCCTGTCTTCTCACTGCCTGCATCGCTGCCTATTCAGGTGGATAGCAATAGATCCGGCAGCAAGGGCGCAAGGACTGTCTCCACTCCTCCTTCATTGCGCTGTGCGGGATGGTCCGCTTCGTTCCTCGCCACTCGATCTCAAGGGACTGCTCAGAGACCCCCAACAAGGCATAACGCGGATGCAGCTTTCCATCGTTACCAACCCGAACACACAACACTTAGTGGAGGCGTGGACGGTGGCCTGAGCGCTGTGGGAAAACCACCCACTCCCAAAGCTATGGCCATTATCATTGAGGCTGACACTCTCGTCTTTTCTGCCCGTGTTGTTACCAGTCTGTCGGTTTCTGCCGATGCGCAGTCTCTCGACGGACTTGTGATCGATGTCGTGGGGCTTCTAGTAAAGCTTGGATGAAAACGATCCGTGCATCGAACTGGGAAGCTTGCCGAAGGTCATTTTGGGAGAAAGCGGCTGTGCGATTAGTCGCGACTACATTCTCCCTCAGGTGAGCAAGCGCCCTGCTGTCAGTGTACTCTCTCTGCCGGAGACCGGGATGACCCTACTTGCTTGCTTCAGTCGCGGTCGTCAAGCCTCAAAGCATAGCCTGTCCGCTGTTACATCCTTGATCTCATTGACTGACTGATCTTCGCTCGCCCATACCGATCTTTGGACCATATCCTTTGGATCTGAGACCATTTCGCCCTTGCGGTCATTGTTCTGCTGCTCCGAATTACCACGCGTCTGCGGTGCAAAGGAAATCGAAGCGCAGCCCTTTGTTTCTGACAGCTGAAGCAAGGTACGTGACGGATCTTCCCACACTACCGGGGCTGCTACAATCAGGCACTGAGGCGACTCGAATACATAGCTCACTACGCCCACGCCCTTCTGCTGCTTCGCCGGGAGGAAACACACGCGACGAGCATCGTAATCTGGACGGTCCAAGGCGTCAATTCGGAGGAGCCCACGCACAAGGCCGAACCTTGAGACATCTTTGAACACCAGCCGCACTCGATCGGATCGAGTACTTGCTCTCACTGCTCGCGAAAGACGCTTATTGAAGCGTTCAGCATACCACTAGGTGCGTAGGACTTCTCTGAAACGTGTCGCAGAAGATTTCGTCGTTCGTTCTCTGCGCGCAAGCGACTACAAAGCGCGACAGTGCGACTGGTCGTAGCGCTGCATTGTCTGCGCGCATCAGTGCACGTTGCATCCTGCGCGCAAATTCATTACGTGGCGCTTTTGCTCGCTGCTGCTCGGGATCATTGGATACATTGAGACTCTGTCAATTGACTGCTTCTGCAGCATGTCGCTGACAAGACCTGACAGAGTCGTTACCCTCCGAACGACGTTGGAAGAAGCCTTGCGGATCGCGTGAAGTCAAAGCGACATTTGAGTCAGCTTAGATAAGATCCGAGATCCTCGCAGGCCCTGCCATCTGCCGTGAGTGGCCGAGCACTCGACAGGCTTTCAGAGAGCAGCATCGAGCAGGCATTAGCTCGTCACTAGCGACGCTCTCTTCCGGCCCGAGCTCGCCCTAAGCTGCCAAATACAAGCGGCTTGACGCCAAGCCGTCGACGAGTCGCGCGCGCTACCTATAGCTGACAGCGATTGATCTCATCTCAGGGACAACGAGTATCGGTCAGCCACCTGATCAGATCTATGGTTGTAAAAGTTCATCGACAGATCACCGAGTCGCAAGACGGAAAGGTTGGAGAGCCAATCTGCATCGATTCCGTGTTGACGATGGAGCCAGGTAAGCGAGAGCACTGTGCCGCACTTTATGCACGGCCAATCCCCCACTTCCACGCATAGTGGTCTCCCCATGCGATCCTTCGATTGACGAGAGGCGGCGGTTCGCATTACTCTGCATCGTTGCAGGGTCTCTATGCGGGTAACGGTCCTTTTGTTGCAATGAGATGTCCAATTGTACGACTCTACCGACTTTGAGTGAGTCGAATGCATGGTGTGACGTTGGGCAGCTGATCTCTATGCTGCCTCGACATGCATTGTGAGATTACTTCGACCACGTCGATGCAGATTGTCAATGGATCGACAACGAAGTTTCCTGTCGATGTTCACTGACGACGAAAGCAGCAGGCCTACTCCAACATGGGATTTCGATGACATCCGAATATGGTCTCACACCCGACCAAGAATGCATCGATCACTACGGCGGACATGCGCATCACCCATCATACAGCAGTAATGCGACGAATGAGCCCCTTCGACGGGACGGATCGATAGCCCACCAGCCGCTCAGCAGCTACTCTTACCCAGCCAATGGCAATGGAGTCGGTCCTCGATATCTTCCCGAGCGACATGATGCTCACAGGTACGTACTCCACTTCTATTGGTCAGAGTGTCCTTGCGCATGGGCAGGACCCCTCCCACCTCGCTGCGTCCACAATTCGGCGAGCCGGCGCGTATGGCAGCTACATCTACACACCCGAGTGCCGTAGGCCTTGCAGCCCGGACTCTCAGCGCTCGAGCAGCGCAGCCTTACCTCCACATCAAGCGTACACCTCACAGGTTACACACGGCACCTACCCGCCCGGCAACGTGGTACACCTATCGCGAAGTTGGCAATGCACAGCTCCGTCTATGCG
This sequence comes from Cryoendolithus antarcticus, assembly GCA_002077065.1. Taxonomy (NCBI): domain Eukaryota; kingdom Fungi; phylum Ascomycota; class Dothideomycetes; order Cladosporiales; family Cladosporiaceae; genus Cryoendolithus; species Cryoendolithus antarcticus. Next base: position 165,285 of record NAJO01000027.1, on the reverse strand, counting down.
ACGCGTGATCACACGCCGACTGTCGTCACGCGGCGACGGGACCAGCACTTTTTGATGCCGCAATTCGTCGTGTCTCGTACGCCCTACTCTAGGGTTACGCACATAGCTGTTGATGCCTGGTTGGGATCGGCACTGCTGGAAGCTCGCATGCACGAATACAAAGCCCGTATGCTGACGTGCTGTGGAACATAGCTACCAAAATCACCCGGCTCTGACTGACTCAAGCTCGGCATCAATCTCAACTTCACCTTCATCAGCAGGGTCTGGACTGGCGTACAACGCTTATCCTCAGACGAACCATTACACAGGCATACACACCTATTCTACGCCTGTGTCACTACCCCAGGGGTTCGCGTCACAGCCATATGCTGGGTCACGGTTACCATCCACGTACGTTTATACTGCTGTGCGACGTGGTAGCACACAAACTCTACTTGCTTGTCCCCGAGGACTGACATATGTGCAACAGCTTGGACGCCGCCGGCCAGATTCTCCTTCCGCCACCTGTGCGATCCGATTACAACGTCACTGTGAACGGCGCAGACCGAGACGGATACGGCGTGTCAAACGCCTACGAAGTACGAAGCCTACTGTCGCCGCCCCTTTCCCAAGGCTACCCAACGTATCTGGACGCCGGAGGAAGAAACGTCCTCTCAGCGACAGCAGGTCTGTCGTTACAGCACGGCGCACAAGACCTGACTCATCATCAGCACCATCAGTATAGAGCACATCCAATGGCTGTGCAAAGTGGAGCGGGAGCACAGAGCTACCCTGCTTCCGATGAGCAGACCCAATGCGCCAAATTTCCCTTTCCGGAGCTGACATGTCTCGCTGACATGACCTGTGAGGGTGAACCCATCACGCCAAACATCCATGCGAAGGTGGAGAAGGGTTTCTTCTTCGCGCCCGACAAGAAATGGACATGCTACCGCAGGAATTACTTCTCTGTTATCTGCAGCTTCGACCTTCATCCGATGATCAACAACGGGAGGTTGGAGATCAAGAGAAATGGAATTGCAGAACGGGTGCAAGCAATGGGAATGAAGCTGACTGCAGCTGTCGATGGCTCGGCGGGCAAGAACATTGAGCTTGTACTTCACACCCCGAAGCGAGACAACGGTCCAAAGCTCAAGATGGACGTCTTCAAAGTGGCTCCCTCGCCCGCTCCTGGCAGGACTGATCACACCGTCTCGCCGCATGGGATCTACACGGTACCGATGCAGACGTTTCATCCCACTGGCCAGACTCCTGGCCCTTACCTGCCGCTGCAGCACACGCCTGAGGAGAATTCACCGACGCTGTCCGCTGCCACCTCCGCAATGGCTCCGCATTACGCATACGCCGGTGGAGCGCCTCACATGGCTCCGCCGGGCGCTACAACCTCATACACCTTCGAGCGAGTGCAGTTCAAGCAAGCTACGGCCAACAACGGCAAGCGGAGAGCATCACAGCAGTTCTTTCACCTCGTTGTTGAGCTCTTTGCTGACGTTCGAAAGGATGGCGCAGACTCGCCGACATGGGTCAATGTCGCTAAGCGGGTGAGCGATAAAATCGTTGTGCGAGGTCGATCTCCCAGCCATTACTCGAATGAAGGCGTCAACGGCACTGCTGGTCGAGGCGGCACATCAGGTGGCGGCGGCACCTACGGCATGTCCTCCGCTGGTGGCTACAGCGCCAATGGCATGAATCAGGGCGGCTTCCGCAGTGCTGGCAGCCATGGCAGCAGCAGTAGTAATGGCTACAGCACTCGAAACTACGTATTACACCACTCGCCCGAACATCCCGACAGCCACTCTGGCAGCAGCGCATCTAGTATCGATGGTGGGCCTGTCGAGGCTGAGTATGGTGTCAATACCATAATGACTGATGCCGAGCGCATGGCTGTGCATGAGCACGAAGGGTACCAATACTACCCAAGTGCCATCTATGAGTCCGTAACTCAGCTTCCGCCGCTCGGCACGATTGAGCAGAACTCGCGGACTTCGACCGAGCCTTACAAGTACGCCGTCAAGGCTGAATACGCCGAGGCGATGCCAGGCGCACAGTACGCTGGTAGTGGCCTTCGACGTTTCGAGGGAGTGTCGACGAGTCAAGGGTACTTTCCAGACCTCCGCGCTGGCTATGCCTGAACCCATTTTTCGGTTGGCATATTTCTTCCCTCTTTGACGGGACGTATGGCGGCGGCTCATCTGGCATGGCATCGCAGCAATTGAACACTGCTCAATACCAACCAGTAGCGACCCGACCCTACATCTGCTGCGCTCCATGACTCCCGTCGATCTGCTGCGCGTGCGCCGGTCGCACTACATCAACGACAATCTGCACTGCACGGCTACTTGTGATACCCATGCGTTCGTACCGCTATTCCTTCTGCATATTCATGCACTCTTCACGATATTGCACACTCGCACAGACGAAGCACACGATTCACAACGGACAAATAGGTCCACGACACTTACTCCTCTCATCGCACGCTGCGAGGACGACTTACATTGACGCCGCATTGACGACTATAACGATCACACCACCCCGGTACATTCCTTGATACAGAAACATGACATGGCACGACGTCACACAGTCATCGATATCACGACAGCATCTTTCATGATACAGCATTTCGGTTTTCGTAGCATGGCGCGCGGACGGGGAGATGAGGATCAGGAAAGTACAGTGGATCTTCGCAAGAGGACCTACAAAGACTGCGAATGGCAGACATGACGAAGGGGTCATGAGCCACGGCAGAGAAGACTCATGGCGTTTGGAGAGGTTGTTTACCGGTTTTGGGGTGGCCCCTGAGTCTGAGTATGATTCGGAAGAGGACCCGGTTGTAGGATTTAGACTCGTATGCACAGTATATGCTCTTTCCCCATTCGAACACTCATCGACCTTTCCAAGTCGTGCAACGGCCAATCAGCCGCACGTAGGATTGCGCTCAGCAGTCAGATCTCACACCTCTGTATTGTACCGTGATCCACGTCCTGCTTGGCAGTCAACGGCTCGGCTTCGCCCTTAAGCCCTTGCAGCGATATTGCTCTCGGACATTGCGCTCCAGTCCGCATAATTGCCGATATCGTTCTGACCTTGCGTACCTTGGCGCACACGTTGCCCATCCCTCGTCCGGCGTATGAACCTTGTACAGTACAACGCAGCCAGTACAGCAATTCTGCCATGTTTGACTTTCCACGCCATCAACGGGTCCGTAGCTGCCCTGCTGCGGCCTGTGGTCAGCTGATCTTCGACATTTCGCAGAGTTTCCTCAGCAGCGTACAGCTTGCCAATAATGTGTGCCAACATCATATCACCCTGAGGTCCGGCCGCCATATTGGCTAACTGTGAGAGTTGGCGTCCAAGCGCCGCTCTGCAATCTTGAAGGTGTCGTGTGTCGACGTGAAACATTTTGGATTTCGGGAATAATCGTGGGTTGGGGTTGACGAGAGGCAGCGACGATTCGTCGGCTACTGAACAGACCACTGCGCCTCTGTTTACCACGTTGTCGAGGACCTTAGTGATAGTGCCGGGGTGCACAGATCCGACATGGCGGTTGAGATCTTTCCGCCCATGGAACGCTTTCTTGCAATCGGCACACACATGAGTGCCTGGCTTTTGCGTGTTCCTGACGTGCTTGTTTAGATCGCATGTTCTGGTGTACTGCTTACTGCAGTGCGTGCACTCCAATGTTTTGGCTGCCATCTTTCTCCGTTTTCGCGAAGGTGCTTCGGCTACAGCTGCCTCTGTCAAAACAAGGCTCTCTGGTGGACAATTATCTGGATCAATCCGTGAGAATGGAGCTGTGTTCGGGAGATCCCACGAGAGGTTGTCTGGCATCTCTTGAATCATGCCTGCGACTGCTGGCACGTGTGTTGCAGACACGGAACCCAAACCCCCGTTAAGCGAGTCGAGCCAAAGATCAGGCCGCTTTCCATATCCACCATGATTTGTCGAAGCTCGTTCACGTGACGATACACGGGCGAAGTTGTAGTCCGATGATCGGAGGCGTTCATTTCCTGTCGCGCATGTGGACGATCGCTGTGGTCGCTGGACAGTTATAGGCGGGGACATTACGACAGGACTCAGCATATCCGAGGCCTGATAATTGGGCCAGAAACTCATTGGGTACTGCAGTGCATCTGACGTGCCGCCGGCAACGGTTCCAGCAGCTGGCGGAGGGAGTTGTGCTGTGGACGCTTGAATGGCTGTCTGCTGTAGGAATGTATCAATCATGTCTTCTATTTCGAGGTCATTGGGTCCGAACGCCGGTGCGTCGAACAGATAGGGTCCAGGCGCTGCGTTCCATTCGAATCCTCCTTGCTGCGGGAAGTGTTCTGGGCTTCCGCACATGGCAGTCGCTTGCAGGTGTACTTGTTCCATGTTCGGCAGATCTTCCAGAGGGATTCGACAAAGAGTGTTGTGGCCGATATGCGGCGAACAGTCACAGGTGCAGAGACGGTGTCAGCTGGTCGAATTGACAAGCCGGGATGGGTATCGAGAGCCCAGGGAGTGAGAGCCTGAGGAGAAGGAGAAGACAGATGGAAATGAGAGTTGATACTTACTCGGATTGCTGGCCGTTGTTTTACAGTCTGGCTGGCGGCGCTGCGCCGTAACGCCTTGAAGATTGCCTTGATGATCGCAAAGGCTGCACCAGATGGGCGGCGTCGAAAGCACGGACGGATTGTTGTAGGCTATGCCAGGCTTGGCGAGACTACTAGGGAGTGTGTGGATCATCGATAGAGAGCGTAGAAAGCGTTCAGCCCGCCCCTCTGCACTGCTGTACTTCGGAGGCCTGCCTGCCAGAGAGGCGTTCCCTATTTCTCACTCCGCGCTCCTTAGCTCCATCGAAGCTTGGGTGCATAATGAAAGCTAATATACCTACGTTCGGGTCACGACCTCACATCAAAGACACGCTGCGTTTCTGAGTCGTGCAATGCTGCAGACCGTACGAGAGACCACCAGTGGTGTATAGTCCCGACTCCGACGTGTACTAGTGCGCGATCCTCCTGCAGACCGGCGGACAATCGGCGGCGAGGATGAGATACCTTGCTCGTTGATGCCGACCATCTCAGTGGGCGGCATGGGAGGGATGATTGATACTTGGTGCTAGCCACTTGACGATCTCGAAGGTCTCGAGATTGCTATGGCGGCGTTGGCGGTCTGTCAACATGTGTATGCCGTTCAATAGGACATGGTAGCCACGAGTGTTATATATTCCGTCCCACCTTCGACATCATGACTGTCGGGTCTGTTGGACGCAAGACATACAGCACCACGATCTTGCAGATAATCAAGCTTCCATACGCAGCAATGACGTCCAACAACATCCGCTCATACACTTCTCTCCTAGCCAACAACGACTTCAAGCGTACGCTTACTCGTCCTCTCATGGGTGGTATCTTACTAACGCAGTGCAGCTGGCGAGAAGCTTGTTAGCAAAGCCAAGAAGGCATCCGAACGATCGACAAGCTCGACGCAGACCAACCTCAATGCTAGAGGTGTAGCCTCACGACTTGCCGAGACACAAGCTGAGCAGGCAAAGAAGTCACAGCAGCCACGACGTAAGATGACTAAAGCCGAGGAGGACGAAATGTTGCGCCACGTGGGCAGCTGGACGGAGGATCGAAGCCACGCTGGGCGCCGGTAGCGAGCGCCGACGGAGATGTAGCGCGGTGGATCGAGAGCTTCGATTGCCTGTGATGGCAGCAGATGATGCGCGACGATCTTGTTGTACGCTCAGGTGGGGACTGGATAGTGGGAGGGCTGTGGTTGGATGTAAAAGTGGTAAGATTGGAACTTTCCTTTTCTCGTGGTTGCATGACTAGTAGCGGACATACGGAGCATAGAACGTGGGTCCACACCCCTCAAGAGTACACAGCCTGAGATCATGTACATCGTCTCAACGTTGCGCGTCCGATGAAGTGGACTCTAAGCCCCCGCCTTCTGGATATGCTCAACAGCCTCCAGTACTGCCATGTTTATTAGCTTTCCGTTCACCACGCTCTCACTGGCCAATACTTACAATACCCAACGAACACCTTTGGGTTCTCCGTGGCCGGGAAGTGTCCAAGACCCTTCATGGCCTGATGCTTGCCACCCGGAATCTTGTCGCAAGTCGCCTGACTCATTGCCGGGGTGTTGCTCCAATCATACTCGCCGGTCAACATGTAGACAGGGCACTTCTTAGTATCGATGTTCTTCATGCGGTCGCGGCCGTCCCAGCCGCCAAAGTACATACTGAGTGATGCGTCAGTTGGGGTTCTGGGATCAGTGGTGAGAGGAAATGTCTTACTCGAGATCGCCGTGGAAGATGCCATAAGCTTGCGCAGAATACAAATGCCAGATGAGCTGGCGGTTGGCCAAAGGAGCGGTAGGAGACATCATCTAGTCGCTAGGTCAACATACATCGCCGAAGAGAGAGATTTCAACACACTCACCCCGTAGATCCACTCCGGATTGAATAGCGACTGGTTCACATACGGACTGCGATCGTACCACTGTCTGTCCATGGTCAAGTAGTCGCTGCCCTGCAGTGGGATCGTGCCGGAGCAGCCGACCTCCTCAGCTCGCACAGCGCAGGCAAGCGAGATCTGGCCGGCCATGGATGCGCCACAGATGATAGGCTTGTCGAGGCCGAGCTTCTTGACGAAGGCGGCGATGCAGCCGACGTAGGCGTCTTCGGTGTTGGTGTGGTTGCCCGGGTGGTAGCCTTCGTACTATATGCTGTCAGTATACGACATATGAGCAGTGGAGAGAGTACATACCGGGAATGAGCGGCCATGAGCTGGCAGATCGAAAGCCGTCATGCGCAACTTCTCGCGGGCACGAGGATCGTTCATGACACTGCACAATCAGTCTAAATGCCCAAGCCTCCTTCAACCACCCAGACTTACCCATGGTACTGCCTGCTATCACTTCCAGCAGTATGCAAGAACACGATATCCTGGCTGCCTTCGCCAGACTGCTCATAGAAGATCTTACACTTGCCCCACAGCGGTCCAGCATTGACATACGCATATCTGCCTACGATGCAGTCTTCCTCAGGATCGGCCTGATCATCGACAGGCGTCTCGCCAGCGTACGCGTCGTGCAGAAGCTCGAGTACGCGGCGCCAGACGTGCGTCCAGTGGGCGAAAGCATCCTGCATACGTCAGATAATAATGTTTGTGGCCAGACGGAAGAGGATCGCACCTGATCACCAGCCACGGAGATGCCCTCTTGCTTGATATTCATGCCAAACATCTGTTCGTCCACACCGTCAGCTAACGCCTCCTTTCTCATGCGGTCGAGAAGCCGTCTTACGCCCCTATCAATCACGTCAGCTCTCGAGTTCTCCTGAGTAACCACTCGCAACGCACCAGTAGCTTTGATAAGGCGCCACAGGCGTCTGCTTGAAGAACTCCTGCCATTGCTCCGGCAGCGCGCTCAGCGTGAACAGAGCCTTGCCAGCTTTCCCGGCTTTGATGTCAGCTTTGCCGTTGGTCACAGTGACCAGGACAGCATTGTCACTTCCAGCTCCAATGATGCCGAATGTCGCAGGAGCGTCAATAGCATTGCTGGTCGTGAAAGCTGAGAGCTGACCGTCGTTCTCCGCAGCTTTGTTGGCTTTGTTCAACGCATCGCCGAGCTGGGTGGGTAAGTCTGCCCAAGGATGAGAAGTGGAAGTGCCGTTGGAATCCATCGCTGTGTCAGAGGTCTTTTGGCGCTTGGGACGAGGCATAGTGGAAAGGTGCTTTGAGCTATCTTATGTTGACTGTTTGTGAAGCAGAAAGCTGAAAGAAGAGGAAAGGATCTCTGCGATGCGTGAGGGGAAGGCAAGGGACACGAGTACTTGGCCTGCGTCTTGTCGCTTTGTACATGCCGCTGCAGAGCTGGCTAATCCTCGCAACCTTGGATGCGACCTGATCGTGCGATACGACTGAGCTGGGAGGTGTTCCTGTGCTGTCTGTGGTGGGCAATAACAATGCTTGCGCAGCTCAGGGTCTTGAAAGAGGGGCCATCCGTCTTCTGGTAGCGTCCGCGGAATCCAGCCGTCGCACTCAATGGCGTCGGGGACACGGAAACGTTCTTGGTTACAGTCCATCCGTTTTCGTCAGACCAGGAAGTTATTCCCGCCATGCGCAAGCAGGTGGAAGAGCTGAAGTGCGGTTCAGACGAATTTGTCAGGGCAGCTTCACGTCATTCCCCCGCACTCCACACTCATATGCTCGGCTTTAGGAGCTATGCAGTGATGAAGTCGATGACATTAGCACTTTTGCATCCTCTGCTGAATTTCTGAATAGAAGTAACAACCGTCACTCTGGCGAGAGCAACGAAAAAGCGTAGGACCAACGACATCGGAAACGAACCACAAAGCCTTACTACCATGGCACCCAATCTCCCTTTCAAGGTATTTCACCACCACGCCACATACCACAGCAACTCGCTAATAACATCACCCAGCTCAACAACCCCGACCTCTTCCGCGACAAATCCCTGGTCGGCGGCGAATGGGTCGAAGCAAAATCCTCCAAGCGCTTCGACGTCTACGACCCAGGCAATGGCAAAGTCTGGGCCACAGCCCCCGACAACACAGCCGAAGATACCGATGCCGCCGTCAAAGCAGCCCACGAAGCCTTCCTGACCTACCGACGCGAGAACCCGAAGTCCCGCGCCCAGAAATTGCTCAAATGGGACGCTTTGATCCGCGAGAATCGCGATGACCTCGCATCTATTGTGACTTATGAGACTGGTAAGCCGATCGCGGAGTCTCAGGGAGAGCTGGACTATGCGTTGGGGTTCACGTGGTGGTTTGCTGGGGAGGCGGAGCGGGTGCAGGGAACTATCCAGACGCCTAGTGCGCCGAACCGGAGGGTCTTCACTGTAAAGCAGCCGATTGGTGTTGCGGTGGCATTGGTACCGTGGAACTTCCCAATTGCGATGATCTTGCGGAAGGCTGGAGCAGCGTTAGCGGCGGGCTGCACGATGATCGTCAAGCCGAGTCCGGAGACGCCATTCTCTGTGCTGGCTTTGGCGTACCTTGCCGAACAGGCTGGATTCAGCAAGGGTGTCTTCAGCGTGCTGACGACAAGTCTGGACAACACACCAGGCTTGAGCGAGTCGTTGTGCAGGCATCCGTTGGTCAAGAAGGTAACCTTCACCGGAAGCACCCGTGTTGGAAAGCTGGTGGCGAAGATCTGCTCCGATGGACTGAAGAAGTGCACTCTCGAGCTCGGTGGCAACTGCCCGTTCCTCGTCTTCGACGATGCGGACCTCGAGCAAGCCGCGAACCAACTCATGGCGCTCAAGTGGCGACACGCTGGACAAGCCTGCATCACCGCCAATCGCGTCTACGTCCAGGCCGGCGTGTATGACAAGTTCGCCGATATCATCAAGGAGAAGACCGCTGCGCTTGTCGTTGGCCATGGTAGCGAAAAGAAGACCACCATGGGTCCCGTCACCACACCACGTAGTCTGGATAAGGCAGACGCGCAAGTCGAGGACGCTCAGAAGCAGGGTGGGAAAGTCATACTAGGTGGCAAGAGGTTGATGGGTACATCTGGCTACGATGGATACTTCTTCGAGCCAACCATCATCACCTCGGCCAAGAAGGAGATGCTGATCGCGCAAGAGGAGACCTTCGCACCAGTAATGGCCTTGTTCAAGTTCGATACTGAAGAGGAGGCCGTCCAGCGGGCGAACGATACCAGCATGGGTCTGGCGAGCTGTGAGTATCGTTCTCTATTCACCGTGAGTTTCATGCATGCTGACATCCACAGACTACTTCACCAAGAACATTGACCGTACCTGGCGATTGCTCGAGAACCTCGAAGCTGGTATGATCGGCATGAACACAGGCAACGCATCCGCTGCTGAATCGCCGTTCGGTGGTATCAAGGAGTCCGGATACGGCAAAGAGTCGGGCAAGGACGTGGCAATCCAGGAGTACATGGTGACCAAGACTGGCACACTCACACTGTCGGATCACTACTAAAAGTGCTGTGATTGAACGCTGCTCCGAGCCAGGATCTTGCGTCAGGCATGTACAAATCAGATTTGTAGCTTCGAAAGTGCGCCATTCGCTTTGCCGATGGTAGTTCATCGTGCTCTCAGCGATGATCGGTCCGTATGCGCTATGACATCCACGTAGAAGGTCGAACGTCAGAGGTAACAGTAGGCGGTCATAGTTTCCCTTGATATCTGGGAAGCTTCCTGTGCTTCTCAAAGGCCTGATACTGCGACTCTAGCACGTGGCGCATCGGCGTATGACAGATGCGACTCTTTGTCATTTTCCCATGCTCATGAACGAATTGGCATAGCAGGTCACTGCCGCAGCCAGACTGGTAGGTACCATACCATACATTTCGACTCGTTGGGGAGCGCAGGGACCTTGTGTGAGCAGTTCCCTCATGCAATGGTGAATGCCAGACAGCGGCTGGGCTCGTGCGTCTCGCTGTCGTCACTCCCGAGCTCCACGTTAGGTTCCTTCTGACACCCTCTCATCTGATCGCAGCCGTAAATGAGGCTATTATAGACGTCGGTTCATGTCTGTGTTAGCGAGCGATAATCATACGAGCGGTCTATAACAGCATTGCATGCAAGGATCGTGGTGGTGAAACGAGGGAAAGCGCCGACCACCTGCAGTGCCTGCCTGGCGGGGAAACACGGCCACTTTGCACTGTGACCTTCTTGTGCAACATCGACACCAAGGTCCTTAGCTTTTCGCAGATATGGCAGGCTCCAAGGTCAAGGCGATCTACGAGTACACGAGCCAAGAGGTGGACGATCTGAGCTTTCCAGTTGGTCAGATCATTACCATCACGGAGCAAATCGACGCGGACTGGTATGAAGGCGAATACGTGGACGCAAGTGGGAGCAAGAAGTCTGGCATATTCCCAAACAACTTCGTGGAGAAGCATGAGCCCGAGATACCCTCAAGACCAACGAGGCCAACAAGGCAAAAAGAGGCAGCTCCTGCGCCTCAGCCGGTCGAACCTGTGGCAAAGCAGCCAGAGCCAGCAGCAGAGGCCGAACACAGCGATGAAGAGATAGCACCGTCATTACCTGCTGCGTCGAAACCCCAGCCTCCACCAGTATCAATTCCAGCTGCTACGCCAAGAGCACAAGACGAGGTGCGCTCGCCGAAATCAGCGAGCAGTCAGAAGACGTCAATAGCACGCGAAGAGCTGCCTCCAGCACCGAGACCGACTCCGGCGCAGCCTGCAGCGGCAGAGTCCAAGAAACCTCCGCCGCCTGTTGCACAGAAGACGAATGCCTTCAAGGACCGCATTGCAGCATTCAATGCGACTACTGCGGCGCCAGTGCTACCATTCAAGCCCAAAGATACCAGCAGCTACGTCAAGAAGCCGTTTGTAGCCCCTCCGCCAAGTTCGAATGCTTACGTACCGCCTGCGATCAAGCATGAGCCCATCCAGAAGCCTTACCATCGCGAAGAGGATCCGGAGATCAAGCAGCAGCAGGAAGATGACGTCGCTGCTGCAGAAGCTGCTGGCTTCAACACTCAGAGCCGAGACGCACAGGAAGAGGACGAAGAGGACGCACCCAAGCCGCAGAGCTTGAAGGAGCGTATTGCGGCGTTGCAGGCGCAGCAAGCCGAGCAAGCGCAGCGCAAGGCAGGCGGTGGAGGTGAGAAGCGGGAAAGGAAGGCGCCCGTCAAGAAGCCATCAGAGCCTGTGCTTCGGGACGAGGACGTGGATGTCGAGCAGTCAGTAGACTCGAGAAAGTCATTGGACGCGCCACGCGAACGGCCTAGGGTGCCTTCAGCGCAGCAGCCTCCACTTGATCCGGCGACCACGAATCCACCGATGCCTCAGCACGAGATCTTGAGTGGTGGTGAAGAGGCGGATCAGTCAGCTGCTGGCGACACTACAGAGGACGATACTGGCACGATTGGGCACGACGACAGCGACGAAAAGCCAGTGGCGCCGAGACGCGCATCAACAGCGCCACGCGCCGAGCCAGACGCAGATGACGAAGAGGAGGCTACGGAGGTCGCAGAGAGTGATGGCGACGACTCGGTCGACGAAGAGACGCGTCGGAAAGAAGAGCTGAGACAACGAATGGCGAAGATGAGTGGCGGTATGGGCATGCCTGGCATGTTTGGCGGAATGCCACCTGCAGGAAGTACGCCGAAGAAGAGGTCTACATCGGGCAAGCGCACCGCATCGAAACAATCGGACGAGCAGAGCGCAGCCTACGAGCAGCAGCCAAGGGTTCCTATGGTACCCATACCTGGCATGCATCGCGTACAGAGCCCCGAGAGCGAGCCGATGCCGCAGCAGTCAGCATCGCGTGCTGCAGGAGATGCAGATTCAACGACCGGTGGCCGGACTGCAGGTGAGGCATCCGAAGCTGCCGGCGCTCCATTCGAGCGCCCAAGTCGGACTTCGACCACCGAGGAGCGCGATATGGCTCCCTCGATTCCAAAAGGTAGAATACCCCGTAAACCCATTCCTAGCAGGCTACAGCGCGTCGATTCAGCGTACTGTGATGTGCGCTCAGTCGGCAACGCATGGCTAAGCTACGATAGTACTGTCTGCTTGGTCGACGCGATTGTCGTGTCACGCGCAGTGCGTAAGTTCTGATACAGCAAGCAGACTTACACACAACCTCCGTCTATTATCTACTTTGACTGACTCTATCACAGGGCGACCCGAGTCTCGGTATGTTGATCGAGGGGCAGCGCCTGCTGTACCAGGTGATAGACCAGTACCTGCCCTACCGCTATCAGGCAACGATGCGTCACAGTCGCGGCCTGTACCCCCGCCACCATCTGCCGCACCAGTACGATCACCCGGTCCTGGATCGGAATCTGATGATGAATCTTCCCTACGAGCACCGCGGTCGTCAGCCGGTACCCCACTCGCTGAAGCACCATTACCGGTACGGAATCGTGCACCACCTGTTCCTGGTCAACGAGAGCCACCACCTCTCCCTCCGCAGTCGCCTCAGAATAATCGAGCGTCGTACTTTGGCAGTGAGTCAAGTATGGCTACGCCTCCTGGTGTTGACAAGCGCACAAGCAGGGTACCTATCATTCCTACTGATAGTCCGATCGCATCGCCACGACCTCCACCTCCGCCTCCGCCGACCGCAGCACCGCCAACACGCCGCAACACCGACTTGCAGCCTGGCGCGATGGCTGACGACGAGCGAGAGAGTGACTATGAGGGCGACTATGATACTGATATCGCATCGAGCGCAAAGCACAAGGCTGCACTGACGTCTCACGCGCGTGAGGCGAGTCTGGATGATAGTACTACTGGCGGTGAGACGCCCGTGTTACAGCAGCAAGCAGCACCTCCGCCACTACCAGTACAACGCGCTGTACCTCCTCTTCCGCCACAAGCCGCACAAAAGTCAAGGCAGTCCGTCGACCTGCCGCGAGCCCCTCCACCAATGCCACCGCCAAGAGACTTGCCCGGAAGTCCGGTCGAGGGCGACGACTATGATCCATATCGCTATGCGGGCATGGAACGAGCTGTGCCGCCTGTTCCAAGCTCTGCACCGATAGCAATACCGCCTGTGCCGCAGCGAGATGCTGCGCCTGCACACAACGACAGCTCCGACGACATGTACTCTGCATCACCACCTCGAAAGTCTCTGGAGCGGCCGCCACCTCCGCCGCCTCGCGAAGCTGAGCAGGACGACCGCGTGCCATTCATGCCACCAGCACCTCGTGGTCCGCCCCCCGCACGCGAGCCACCCAGGCAGTCTCTTGACGTTCAGCGAGTGCCAACAGTCAGTCGGCCGTCCATGGACCAATCCCGACCTGCAGCTGGGCATGACCAGATCGCCCGCGATATCGACTTGAACCCGGGCCCAACCTGGTGGACCGCTGCCCAGCCCTTACCACCTTCACTTCAAGCGCGCAATGGCAACGACATCCTCAGTGAGAGCGAGGAATCTACCACATCGAGACGAGGTGGTCGCACGACGATAAGCAAAGATATCTACATCCTCTACCTGGACTACAGTCAGACAGTCATCACTGTCCGTTACGACTCCCGAGAGCCTGCAGAGGGTGTCTCTTTCGAGCAACGCCACGAGCCACCGCCGCCCAAGCTTCGTCAGGAACAGCTTGAAGCCTACCACCTTCGTTTCGGTGCTCGCATCGCTGAGCTCGTGTCCTCTCTCGGCAACAGCAAGAAAGACACTCTGCTGGGTGACGGTAGCCCCGCCGCCCTCCCAACCGAACTCCTCAAATCCCTTCCCAACGCACCTGAAGCCCTCCTCCCAATCGGCTCCCGCGCCTACGGCGCAATGATCTATACCAACCTCGCCAACGCCAGCATAATGCAACACGACGAGATCCGCCCTGGCGACATTATCACTTTCCGCAACGCCAAGTTCGAGGGGAAGCACTCTGGCCCAATCCATAGTAAGTATAAGCTTGACTTGGGACCGGGTCATGTCGGCGTTGTGGGTGAGTGGGACGGGAGTAAGAAGAAGGTGAGGGTTTGGGAGCAGGGCTTGGAGGGCGAGAAGGGCAAGAAGGGGAAGAAGGGTGTTGAAGGGGGGAGCTACCGGTTGGGGGATTTGAAGAGTGGAGAGGTTAGGGTTTGGAGGGTTGTGGGGAGGGAGTGGGTTGGGTGGGAGCAGGGCGGGAGTTGAAGAAGAAATCAGAGGGAAACCAAGAGGAGTGTACGAAGCTGGTGTAGATAGGAGGGTATGAGGTAGTAATGCAGGGATGTGCACGCGAGGGCCCACTCTCACCGGTGCTTGCCATGCTGTCCGATGGACTTCGGCACCGAGTAAGGTTGCACATGCTGACAAGTCCAGCAATGGAGCGGCCTAACATGTCCCACCGTCCAGTTGTACTTGTAGCTAGTTCAAGAGGGTAGCCTCTTCTGGAGTCCGACGACCTCGGCGACGGGCGGCGCTGTGCTGTCCACGCAGGGGCGGTCTGCAGTCCATCGCATCATGAGCGCGCCAATGAGCGCATTCTCAAGCATCGCCATCATGCAGGTACACACTTGGGCGGCGCGTGTCTGACTGCAGTTGTGCCTGGAATTATTTCGGACAGCAACTCCGTGGGGTCGCCTTCTGCCTTGCATGTGAGGCTGCGTTACTTTAATGCTATTCGACAGTCTCGCGCAGGACGTGGCGTGATCAAATGCCGACCAATGATGATGCTGTTGGCGGCGCGACCACCAGCGGTCGGGCTTGTTTCAAACTCGCGCAGGCGGCGCATGGGCGGCGGCGCAGCTACATGGCAGCTTCGTCTACACGGTCCGTGGTATATGCAGACCTAGAGCCCGCCTAACATCGAATGCACTGATTTGCGGTGACTCGATTCGTTTCTTTAGCACTGAGCTGAGCATCTAGGCCTTCCCGAATCTACCACCGCTCGCCAGCTTTGATCCAAATGGACATCGAGTCTCGCACATCTACGACTTCGGATACAGCCTCTAGCTACACTTGCTCTCCAGACTCTGAATTCGATATTCAAGAGTACTCCAACCTCTCCGCAGACTTCGACATACGGACATTCGACGTCGAGGGTCTCCTGGACGAAGTCGCAGCGTGTCAATTACCAAAGCGATCAAAGGCAGGCGCGAATTCATTCCTCTGTCACAGCTGCGACAAGCGCTTCGATCGCCGGTGTGATCTCAACAAACACATCAAGCGCAAGCACAAGCCCGGTCAGTACAGCTGCACTGATTGCTCTAAGACGTTCTACTGGCCCAAAGACTTGCGACGCCATAAGTCGTCTGTTCACAAGAGTACCATGGCGTGCGACTCGCAGATTGAGTCTGAGCTGGACGGCTTCGCGATCAATCTTCCACCATCGCCTTTGGGAGTAGTCTACATTGGCGATCTCTGTGCCCTGCAAAGATGGCAACGGCTCGATCAAATCAGTGAAGTTCGGTACGAAGGCTATCTGCTGACGAGAACCCCCGCATCGATCTCCGCGCCAACCCCCTGGAGTCGAGTCGGCAGGCCATCTTTCCCTGCGCCGGAAGCCGCAAGAGCCGTCGGGCATGGCGCTCTCGATACAGATAATGAAGGACTTACCGCAAGGTCGGCTCCTGCCATCAGGGACTATAGGAATTCCAGGGTGCCGCAGCTTTCCCCTTGGCTTTCAAGATGTCGAGTGGGGATTGCATTAAGCGAGGACGGACCCAGACTTCCCCAACCACCTGTACCTCGCGGTAGCGTTGAGCCATTGCGATGCGTGTTCAACATGGAGATGTGCAACCTACAGTGGTCCCAGTGCCCGCCTCCAAACCGGCATCCTGACGCGATTGCGACTGATGTGGGCTTTGGCAACGGCGTCCGAGATCCACCCGCCAGCGAATGGCCTGGACAACGGTGGCGCAATCACAGACCGCGCCCAGCACCGGCACTCGCACGTATACGCGATAGCTACCGCTGTCCAGTTCTCCCGAGGAATGAACCACCTTCTCACTTCCAGCGCAAGGAGGATCTCGCCCGGCACATACTTCCCAGCGGAGGCTGGTGTAGCAGCTCGCCCGGGTCGGCAGCGATGTCCACTACCATGGCCGCCATGCTTATGCTGTTCTGTTCGTGGCCCTCAAGTATCCGTCGTAGCCGAGAGAACAGCTGCCCCAGAAGTCAAGCACGCCGTTGCAGAATCCATCACAAAGAGTCGGACGACCACCACCGGATCAAGATCATTGGTCTGTCTTGGAAGCTTTCCATTAGTCTTGGCGGAATGTTCGCATTGATGGTCACTCTCTTCGGGCAGACGATTGCTAGCTGGCACGGTTGAATGATAGTAGTAGCGCAGATCGCTTTCTGGCACTTAGTGACGGTCCGGATCTCACTGCCGTATCGCAGTGACATTATCGCACCAGGATTGCGTTTTCGGTAAGTCGCATAGAGAGCCACTCGCCTTCTGAAGTTCCAGAGCTGACCCTGTCAAGGTTCACGCAACATCAGAGCCTGATAGTCTGCTCATTCTGCACTCACTGATAAGCAAGGAGAAACCTGAGGTCTGCTGCTGAGCGAGACGTTCGCGCGAGCCACTATGAGCTGGCTTGTTCAGACTTATCGTTGAGCATGTTCAACGACTCGATGGCTTTCCGGCCTAGGTAGCTAACGCACATACTCGATGATCTGATGGGTTCAACACACGTGAAGGCTTGTGGACATCCTACTTTACTTCGTCTCACTTCGTCTCACTTCACATCACATCGCTTGGTTACTTCACTTCACTTCCCAGTGAACGCGTGCTTGCACATGCGAACACTTGATCGCTCCTCCACTTTGTGAGCTGCGTCTTGGCCCTTCGCCCACTAACATATACTAACTCGACTCCGTTCACTGCAAGCCTGATAAGCGCGCAGAGACCCGAGATTCATCGCCACGTATCAATCTGCGGGAGTATCAGCCCAGACATTCGCAATCAGCCGGCGCCACGGAGCTCGTTGACCATCACCCATCTGTTCACGATGTCTTCCACAGACGCAGCACAGTCGCCTTCTCCGGCCGCAACATCCACTTCACCAGATCCGCAGATGATTCACGGCCGTGCACTAGGTCCACTGGAGGCACAATTGAGCGGTCGTGCACTCTCTTGCTTCTCCGGCGCCACCCTGGATGCGATGCACTACGAGCTCTCGGAGTATAGCACACAGCTCCTGTCAGAGAACGAAGGGATGAAGAAGAACGACACATTGCTCTTGCAAGCAGTGAGGGCTCAACGCGTCGCCACTGCAACCGCAAGCGCAGACTTCACTATCGTCTTAGTAGGTGCGCTCGAGTCCTATCTTCTCGATTGCTTCTCCTACGCTACATACGAGGGTATGTACCAAAATTTGGCGGAAGTTGCGGGCAGACTTGAAAGTGATGGGAAAGAAGCTGGACGATGCGGATGTGAAGGCGCTGGTGCTTGTGCAGGCCTTACGCACGCCGAATGTGCATGTCTTCCCGCCCGACCAGATCCCGGACTATTCCCAAGGTCCTTGGATATTCGGCGACAAGATCTTCACGAGCTCGCCAGGGAACTCTCACAGCAGAGCCTTGCCATCGGGTCAGGCTTACGGGAGATGGGAAAGGGTGCGCATCCATGGTCTTACGGACGAGGAGTTGAACGATCCCGAGCTGCAGAAGAACGTGAGTGCAACAAGTAGCCTGACGAGAGTCGCGCTGACCTGCCACAGATCAGCCAAGACCACAGCATCCTGAACGACCACGAGCCAATTCCTTGCCACGTCTTCGTCGCAGCGACTCATGAGCTCAGGCGCTCGATCATCAGACCATCATTGAACGGGACAGCGGTCTGGCAGAACTGGGAAGCGGACATGAATCGCAGACTACCGTTGGGGACGAGCAACATTACAGTCAAGCTGCAGAATACTGCACTTGGGGATAACGCTCTCGACGACGACACGTCAAGCTTTGACGTGTCGTTCGTCCGGACTGGCACCTTGCCAGGGACTGACCCCCGGGCTCGTTATACTGGACCTGTTGCTAGCCCGGAGTCGGAAGGTGATGCTGACAAGAACCACACTGGCGAGGATGCTAGGGGGTTGCATGAACAAGAAGTGGCGAAGTAGCAGAATATCAGCTGCTGAACGAGCGGTGGCGGTAAGGATGAGATCGCATCACTCATAGCTGCCGATTGAGTGGTACGATTGGGAGAACAACGGAGACGAGCTCGTGAGGGTATCGGAATGAGGATTCCTAAAATGGGGCATGAAGTCGCTCGACAGCAATCATGATGATTCATGGAATCGAACAGTCTCCCCTGGGAAAGTAGAGATTATGTAAGATGCATGGAGCGAGATACTGTTGCTCGGCCGGTTGCGGCGTGCCGTTGGAGAGCCAAATGGCGCCTCTTCCATGAACAGGAAGCTGCAGACTCGGCATACTGCGTCCGGGGGGATGTTTGCGATTCTCTTGGGGTCGGACGACATTGATAAGATGATAGATAGAGCACCACAAATGCACTTTAGCGATACCCGCGGCGCGCACTGAGAGTTGCCTGGATTTATACGCAGACTTGAACATGCCGTCTGTATTCCATCAACGTGAGCAAGGTTAGCAGTGGCATGACTATACCTTCAGCTGATGTTACAATCGATGTGACTATGTCGCATGATCGCGTACGACGCGGAATCCTCTTCCGACTGTTCCAGACCTTGGCGTTTTCCGGCCGAGAAGAGAGACTGCGAAACGTGGGGAGATTTCTGATTGGCTGGCGCTATAGGTCTCCCGGCAATTGATAGTGTTGGGCATGCGGACGAGACGGGCCAGGTTACGGGTTTGCGAGGTCAGTGATAGGTGGATGACATGTGTGAGACGTTGCACTATCATGGGAAAGTGTCAACCTAATCGTGCCTTCCTTCTGTCTCGGTCATGATGTGGCGTACAGACTGTACGGCCGTCTTGGACTTGCCTCGGCGGGAAAGCAGCGAAGGATTGGCGGCTGCCAGGGTCCAGATACATAGGCGCCTACTTTTCGTGGCAAGTCAAAGAGCTAGCAATGCTGCATGAATCATCTGGAAGACACGCAGCCAGTGCAGCAGTCTCCGCAGTGCACAAGCGGCCGTACTGAGCCGTATCTCCCACGTGGAGAGATCTCACAAGGCACTTCGTGGTAGCCGGAAGCTGTCGTGACTTTGCCTTCGCGGTACCTGCATATCGCGTTCAACGTCGAGGAAAAGTGGTCCGATTACTTGTTGAATGCCACCAGAAATCCAGTGTACACCATTTGCTATTGCAAAGCAGAGCAGAATGATCGTGAGAGATACCTTTACAAGTCGTGATGCTCATACAGCACATTGTCACCGGTAAAAGTCGATCGATCCTCACCGCCGTGAAGCGAATACTAACGAACGGGCCAGACCGCGAGCTAATGGTGAACGTGGAGAGGCGCTAGGGCGTCATCGGGGTCGTTGGGAAAAGACCCGCACTCGACGCACAATGCTGGAAAGTCACAGATACATATCAATCTTGCCACCTCTCCTTCGTCGTACTCTTCACCTACCACGCACCTACCTCAGCACTACCTCTCCTACACTGACCGTCGTCTTTCTTTACTTGCTTGCCGTGTGTTACATCTAGCGCACACTAGCAGACACAATCCAGCATCTTACCGCCTGCAACACCCGCGGCGAACCACAACAATCGACCCATTGACGAGTGCTACTGCATTTGCACCCTTCGTTACACCTTCACAGCCATGCCTTCGCATCAGCCGACCGCCGGCATGATGGCCGTCGACCCGGCATATGTCTCAGAACAGCCGTCGGCAGCCAGCAAGCCCGCACCCAAGGAGCCAGTGAGGAACACGAAGTATGACCCGAAGAAGCCACACATCACAGAGACGCCAATGACGAAGAAGAATTGGTACAAGCACGTCAACTGGCTTAACGTCGTCCTTATTCTCGGCATCCCCCTCACAGGCCTCATCGCCGCATGGTGGACGCCGCTGTACTGGCAGACAGCTGTCTTCGCCGTTGCCTACTACTTCGCCACTGGACTTGGTATCACAGCAGGTTACCACCGATTGTGGGCACACACATCCTATTCCGCCACGACACCACTCAAGATCTTCCTCGCTGCTGTTGGAGGCGGTGCCGTTGAGGGTTCCATCAGATGGTGGGCCAGAGACCACCGCGCTCACCACCGCTACACCGACACCGACAAGGACCCGTACAGTGTCCGTAAGGGTCTGCTCTACTCTCACTTCGGCTGGATGCTCATGAAGCAGAACCCCAAGCGTATTGGCCGCACCGACATCTCCGACCTCAATGATGACTTCGTTGTTGTCTGGCAGCACAAGCACTACCTGAAGGTCGTCCTCTTCATGGGCTTGATCTTCCCATCAATCGTCTGCGGTCTCCTATGGCAAGATTGGCTCGGTGGCTTCATCTACGGTGGCATCCTCCGTATCTTCTTCGTCCAGCAGGCTACCTTCTGCGTCAACTCGCTTGCCCATTGGCTTGGTGACCAGCCATTCGACGACCGCAACTCTCCTCGCGATCACGTCATCACTGCGCTTGTCACTCTCGGTGAGGGCTACCACAACTTCCACCACGAGTTCCCCTCGGACTACCGTAACGCCATCGAGTGGCACCAGTACGATCCCACCAAGTGGTCGATCTGGGCATGGAAGCAGATGGGCCTCGCATATGACCTGAAGCAGTTCCGCTCCAACGAGATTGAGAAGGGTCGTCTCCAGCAACTCCAGAAGAAGCTCGACCAGAAACGCTCCAAGCTTGACTGGGGTGTGCCCCTCGAGCAGCTCCCAGTCATGGAGTGGGACGAGTACGTGGACCAGGCTAAGAACGGTCGTGGCCTTATCGCTGTGGCAGGTGTTGTCCACGACGTCACGGATTTCATTGCCGACCACCCCGGTGGAAAGGCTATGATCAAGTCCGGCCTCGGCAAGGACGCCACCGCCATGTTCAACGGTGGCGTGTACTTGCACTCCAACGCCGCACATAACTTGCTCTCCACCATGCGCGTCGGTATCATCCGCGGCGGCATGGAGGTCGAGATATGGAAGCGTGCACACGCTGAGGGCAAAGACACTGTCATGTCTAAGGACGCACACGGCAACAAGATCGTGCGCGCTGGATCGCAGCCGACAAAGGTCTTCGACCCGCCTGCTAGCGCCAACGCTGCATAGGTGCATGATGTTGGGGATGACTTGAGATTCTTTGTGGATGCGTTATGAGCAGGCGTTGTTAGACTGAGATGATATCGACATCACTTGGGTAGAGGGAGTTTCGAACACTCGCTGAGATGCCCTCTTCGAGGTGTATGTAGACCGTTGTCCTTTGGAAGCGGTAATGAATGTAGAGCTGTACTTGATGCAGAACACAAGTCCTCCTGTCTCGTTTCTCACTCGTTCCATCGGTGATACACACTATCGCGCAACATTGATCCGTACATCTGTTTTGTACTTGCCTGGACGTAACTTCTACCTAGTCTTCCATTGTGACACGCAAGTACACACATCACCTTCGCCATGATCTGAAGTCAAACCTCTCGAGCAGGATCTCATGCTCGCATTCACCACACTTCTCAGTTGCATATCAATTACGATTGTGAATGTAACATGCCCATCTGTATCCACTGCTGCCTTCCGCTGCCCTCTCTGTACACCACCTACAGCAAAGCTGATGACAAGTCCCTGGGCAAGGGCGTGAGACTGACGCAATGCCCCCGATGCAAGGGCTTCGCGGACAAATATGTCGAGCATGACTTCGTGGTGTTGTGTATTGATTTGGTTTTGATACGGCCTGAAGTAAGTCGATTGCTGGTCTCTCCGTTCTAGAGAGGCGACACTTGGGATGTGGAGGGGAGACGAGGAACCAAGCGAGGACTGGATGCTGAACAAATGAGGTGTGAAGAGTATAGGCTAACGGCGGGACAGGTCTACAGACATCTACTGTTCAATCGACTACGAGGCGAGGATGACAAGTTCAATGCAAGTATCGCCCTGCACTCTCATCATAGGCTCTGGCTGAATAATGGTCACAGCCCTCCATCCTCCGCCTTTCCCTACTCCTGCTCCTCTTCGACGTCTACCTGACCTGGGCCCGCATCGAAAAAGCCACCCCCTCCCAACAACACCTCGCCGCACCCCCAGGCCTCTTCCAGAACGCCACCCTGTCGACTCTCACCTCCCCACCGGCCTCGTTGCCACATCATCAACCCCAAACGTTCCTCGCCACCCAACCAATCCTCTTTCAATACGCATTCTTCTTGCTCCTCTGCGCCGTCGAAACAGCCTCCTTCCACCTCCCCATCAGATTCCTGCTCTCGCTACCGCATCCACCAACCTCCACGAAGTCATGGACGGGGAGGCTCTATAACTTCCTCCTCCCCTACTACCCCCACCCCTCCCTCATATCCACAGCCCTGCTAGTAAGCTCCTTCACGAAGCTCTTCCCGCTGCTGCTGCTGGTCTGGAACTACGACCTCCCTTCCTCGGCCTCAGCGGTGAGCTGGGCGGTGATCATCAACAACGTCGCGGCGCTGGAGATTCTGCTGGGGAGTGGGTATTTGAGGGCTATGGGGCTGTGTGCTGTGGGCGCTGTGTGTAGGGCTGGAGTTGGGTGGGGAATTTTGAGGATGGTTGGGGTGGGAGGGGGGATTGCGGCTGCGGGCGTGGTGGAGACGGGGGATGTGATTGAGATGGGGAGGCGGATTGCGGAGAGTGTGGGCTTCAGCTGAGTAGGCGCTTGTAAGTATAGCAGACACATGGAGCTCAATGCCCTGAGACGAAACGCTTTGGCTGAAGTTCGAATAACTCATGATTCAGCTCATTGGGAAACGTAGTGTTATGCAATCGCTCTTGTACATGCTATACACGCTTCTTCGAACGCCATAAACGCCGATATACCGATGCTTCCTCTCGCAAGGCTGCTCAAAACATGCTTCCGCCCTTGACGGGTCCATTCGTGTTCGGCATCCTCAAGTCGTTTCGTTGCGGCTGAATGAGAGGATGCAGTTGTGTGAGGAACGTCACAGCTAGCGATCATCAGCGATGCGTTGATACGCTTGGAATAAGGACGAATGGACGCACCCCACATCAGCCAGCAACTCCAGGCAGAAAGTATGAGCGTCGATCTCCAAACACTGTTCGCGAAGTCATGTCAGCAAAACCTTCCACATCATTGCGGAGAGCACCATCGGTCTTCCTCATCTCCATCTCCCTTGTCTTGAGCCTCCCTAGACCGTGGAGCTGTCGTGCGCCTTCGCCTCCGCTTGCTTCGCGCCTCTTTCTCACCCAATCCATTCCCCTCCTGCATCTGCCCCCCCACCCCCCTTTTGCCTCTTCCTGTACAAACCACCAATCGACATATTGCCAGACTCTGACGACCTCGTTTCTTCCCCCAAAACGGGTTCTTGTATCCAGTTAGATCGAGGAAAAGCAAGTAACTCACGTCCTGTTCTCCCCCTTCGGAGCAAAGAACCACGATCCTGCCGTGAACACCGCTACCACTATGACCGAGATGAGGAGACTCCAACTGTTGTAAGATCGATTGTCAGTGGCCGCGCTCATGATCCATAGAGCTGTTGGTGTGAATAGATTGAGCGGGTGTATCGTACCCGTTCGCCATGGTAGTGAGATTCGAGAGGGTGGATCCGGGAGTGATATGAGGGTCGGGAGTGTCTAGACGGTGAGGTACGTGGGAGAAGAGCAAGGCGTAAGATGTAGAATAGCCAATGTATGATGCAGTGAGGCGAGAGGTGAAGCTCAGGTAAACGGAGATACTTCGGCGAAACATTGATCGTGGAGAGAGGCAACTTTGAATGAATGCCGGCCAGGACTCTCTACTAGTATCTCTCCTCGGCACTCTTCTATCCTACCCTACCACCCCTCATCCCCTCGTCCTCCCAACAAAGCCTCCCAAACCCACACCATACTAAACCCCGTTCTCGTCTCAGGTCCAGACTACAAACCCCTAGCCCCACACTCCCCCAAAAACACCAACATCCTCCAAACCTTCTTGACCAACACCGCAGCCTCCTCCTCCAGCCCACCCTCAAGCCTCTCGATCAACTCACTAGCAGGCAACTTCTCCTGAATGCCCTCAAGCACCACACTAACCAGCAAATCATCCTGCACCCCAACGTAATCGATGATTTTCTTCTCTACTGACGGGCGGATGTCTGCTTCCAAGTAGCCGTCAGGGAGGAAAGAGTGTTTGATTGGTGTGGCGAAGAGGGCTTCGGTATTCATAGGTATCTCAGTGGCGAGTTGTTGGCGCGCGGCTGCGCGGTCTGCGGGCGATAAGTCGGCACCGTAGGTAGGCAGGGTAGAGGTATCGGAGAGGGGTTTGAGGACCGGTTTGCTGATGCCCGCGGCCGCGGCGTCTTCTTCGTCTTCTAGCAGACCCTCGACGTCTGCCAAAGATTTTCGCGCAGCAGGGACGGCGGCAGGTGTGGGAGCGGCAGGTTTGGCGCGCGCACCGAGCGAGAGCTTGAAGCCTTGTGCTGGCGCTTCTGCAGCTGCGTTCCGCGAGATGGTAGCGGAGACTTCGTCCAAGAACGCATCGGCTTGACCTCTTGCGTCAGCCCGCTGGGATTGCAAGGAAGCTTTTTTCCTGTCCTCAGCCGCGCGATCTGCATCGTCGTGCCGTTGCTCGTGGTCTCTGTAGGCGCCTCGCTTGCGCAGCCAGGCTGAGCGATCGATGTAGTACTCTTCTCGCCCTAAGCGAGTCTCTTCATCGTCATTCCACTCCTTGAAGCGTTTGGCGAGCTGGTCTTTCGTACGAGTAAGCTCTTCGGCAGCTTTGCGTTCGTGTTCTCGCTCGCGCTCGCGTGCTGTGCCGGAGATGCGTTCGCGGTTCAGCCAGCGGCGTTCCTGGTCTAGGTACTGCTTCTCAAGGTCTTCAGTGCGTTTGCGTACGCGTCTGGCTTCGAGCTCTTCGTCTGAAGCTGAGTCGTCTTCGTCTTCGGCTGAGATGGAAATGCCACCTTTCGTTGTGGTCCCGTTGGCGCCGACAAATGCGACACCGTTGGCGTAGTCGGAGGGCATTTGACCGCCGCGGAAGCTTTTTGGTCCTGATGGTGCATTTGCAGGTCCGCGTGGACCTGAAGGGACGCCGTTTGCTGGCCCTGACGGAGGCGGCGAAGCAAGTCGGTTCGCGCGCGACCCGAGCATTGCCTTCTGCCTCTCCTGATGCTCCATCTCCTCTTCCTTTCTCAGACGATCAAGGTCCCGACGGTTCGAGCGATCGCGGAAAGCCTTAATCTCCGCCGCCACCGTCGGGCGCATGTCTTCTGGAATGTCTGCTAGCTCATCCGTGTCGGTCGCCAACGGTATCGATATCGAATGAGCCTCGCCGTTCTCGCCGTTGGTCTCGCCATACTGCATGTGCGCATCGCCGTCCTGATCGCCGTTCATGATCGCAGCATTCGCAGCGAAGGCGTCCGCATTCACGAGACTTGCCTGATACTGCGCGATCTCGGTTCTCGCTGTGTCCAGACGGAACTCCTTCGCGTCCTCGCCCTCATTTCTCTTGCTCATCCAGTCATCGATATACTTTCGACTCTGCTCGTCAACGACTACCATCAACTTAATCGTTTTTGCGTCGTCGCCTTTAATCACTCGCCCGTCTTTGCAAGCCGGAACCTCGATGCCCTCTCCGAACACTTCCGTAGCAGCCTCCAGACTCTCCACATCCTCATACTCTGCGAATCCAAACCGACACTTCTTGTCGTCCGCGTCCCTTGCCCTCGTCCACCGCCTGAACTTCCCCGCGCATGCAAACAAGCCTTCAAGCACATCATCGTCCGGCGCCTCGTCCGTGATGTTGCCCACAAAGATCGTCCTTGCGACTTCCTCTCGCGTGGGAGGTTGCATCGCGACCATAGACTCCCTCACAACCGCCCGATCCCTCTCCAAATTCCTCCCCGAATCAGCCCCCAGCCCCAAGCGGTTGCGATTCCCCAGCGGCTCCACATTAGCGCCTGGCCCTCTGTTAGAAGTCAGGCGATCTGCGGGTGTTGAAGAAGGCTTGGGATCGAGGCCCAGGCGGATTACTGGCGCGCTGAAGTCGACACCAGCGATATTTGGAGGCGCTTGAAAGGGCTGGCCGGGCATGGGCATGCCTGGAGGGAAGTCCATGCCGGGGGGTGGTGCCATGCCTGGGGCTGGAGGGAAGGAGGGAGGACGAGCAGCGAAGGCGCCGGGAGGGGGGCCGTAGTTGTAGGCCATGGTGGCGGAGTGGGAGGGGTCGGCGATGTTGACTACCCGCTTTCGCACACTATGAATGCCCAAGTCGTGGATATAGGTGTACCATGGGTGGCAGTGGAAGTTCATGAGGATCTTTAAGAGAGCTCGCACAGTTCACGCGAGTCATTGCCGCAGGTCCACCCCCGAAGCAGCGTAATTCAATGCCAGCGCCATCACGGCTGCATTGCCGTCTCACGTGCCATCATGGAGTGTCTACGACTAGGAGAAGCCAGCATGAAGGCTGCGCGACCGTTGCTGCAGTCTCTAGTACCGCAGACATGCCGACACACCCCTCGGCGGAACTTTATACCCCAACGGCAATCACAGCGGCGGACAATAGCATCCACCGCTCGACGACGAGCAGACAACAAAGATCCCTTCGCCTCCCTCCTAGACGAAGCTTTATCCGCCCCCAAAGCATCCCCCTCTCGCTCAGCCCGACCTTCACCCCCATCCTCCTCCTCTAAAGGCGTGGCATCCTCAATGGACGACCTCTTCGCCCTGTTCGACTCGCCCAAACCCCCGCCTGGTCAAGCTCCCACGTCCCGCAGCTCTGCTGTCTCCTCCGCGCTTCGGTCACCATTGCCTCCAGTGCCCACAACACCGCCACTGAAGCTGGACGCGGCTATCGGGAGGAAAGTGTATGTGAACAAGGAGAAGGGATTTGATGTCGCCAAGGCATTCAGAAGCATGGAGATTAATGTGGCGAGGAATGGAGTCAAGCGGGATTTCAATCGGCAGAGATTCCATGAAAGGGGTGGGGTTAAACGGAAGAGGTTGAAGAGTGAGCGGTGGAGGAAGAATTTCAGGGAGGGGTTTAGGGCGGTTGTGAGGCGGGTGTTGAGGATGAGGGGGCAGGGGTGGTGAGAGAGTATGCAGTATTCGGTCGCATTCATGGGGGATCACTTGTACAGGTCCGTATTGGCCAAAGTGCAAGAGCATCTTGCGATTCCTGCGTCTCTTCCGAGATCAGCCCAGACCGTTCAATCCGGCCCCCGTAACGGCTTAAGTTGGAGGTTCGTATTCCTGAAACCGTCCTCCGCCTTGCGCTATGCAGAAATCCACGGGAAGCCCTCGATGAGTCCAATGTCGCCTCGAGATACTCTCGCTGCAGACATGATCAGTCATGTTCTTCATTGCACAGCGCCCTTCACGGCATCAATTAATCACAATTTTCCATTTCGTGGTATCACTGACCTGCTATGTATCAGCTCGTGGCAACACAGCTTCCAGGCAATCACACAAGACTACAAGAGCTTCTCATCAATCTGCAGTCCTTCCTCTTTCACTCATTCACCGACTCTCTCATAACCTCCGTCGAGTCCAGCAGCTCGCAGTAAGCTGCCACACCACAAGGCCTAGTCAATCACACACTCTACCATCTTCACAGTACACAGGCATATATACGTCACACGAATCTCCTAGTGCGCCACGGCTATTAGGATGCCTGACTCCTCTCCATCGTCTGTGGCTCTGGCCCAGATGACTACGAAGCTACAAAAGATCCGCACAGCGCACAATCACAACAGCGCAGTAGTCACGAATCTACGCACCCAATTGGCCGAAGCCGAGGACCTGTTCGCTAAGAACGGGGACGATATTCAACATCTGGTCAAGGAGATCGAAAGATTGAAGCAAATCCTTGATCAGGACGCGACGAAGTCCAAGCCAGAGCCGGAGATGCCAGAGCAAGTGGTGAAAACTTGGCTTTACGACGTCGAGGTAGCGAATCAAGCACAGCAGACGAAGAAGCCGAAGAGCTTCAGCCCTTTCTCCACGAATCTCCAGCCCGAGTCTGGCGTAGATGAACCGGCATTGATCAGCGCGATACCTGCGTCCTCGACCCGCGCGCCCGCGCCTCAACTCCATGGGAGTGGATCATTGGAGCCATCGTTCCACAGAAGCCCAGCTCCCCACACCCCCAAAAACACATTGAACGAAGAGCCGTACACAAGTAGCTCCGGCTCCCGCCGTCCTCCTCAGATCTGCGCCGAATCGCCAAACACACACCCGGCGAAGCGATCACCCTTTCCATGCACCAAATGGGCTTCACCACCTCCTCCGTACCTGGACAATGCGGCTGTCATTGCTCGCTCCACTTCGCCATCTCCCTCACCTCAGCCTTTCACGAACTTCACACTCACGACTCTTCCCGACGCCATACATCCCAGCTTCCCGACTGTCCTCTCAATCAACAACTGCTGGGTTTCCGTCACGTGTGCGTACTGCGGCGCAAACTCATGCTCTCAGCCAGGAGGTGGCCGCGGCTTCCTCAAAGGCCTCGTCGGCCTCACCAACCACGTGGTCCAAGCACACGGCCCAGGGACTGCGAATAGCAGATTCGAAGGGGACGCGTGTCTAGCAGAGATCCTGGAGCATTGTCGCCTGACCGAGATCAGTGAGAGGGACGCAAAACTTCTGGCTGGCGGATCGCAGGCCGTGGACAGACCGGTCAAGAGGGTCACGCTGGACTACGAGATCGCTCGGCAGAAGTGGAAGATGAAGCAGGGAGGGGAGGGCATGGAGAGGCAAGGAAGGCAGGAAGGTCGTCAGCACTTTGTTCGCGACGATCGGGAGGAGAGCTTGGACGAAATGGTGGTTCCTCGCAAGCCCTCTCCGCCTCGTAGTCAAGGTATCAAGATTAGAGGTCGCGGTGAGATGCATGGCGGGGAGGGGTGCGGTGGGAAGCGGAAAGAGGTGTTCTGCAAGGGTAGCGTGGAGAAAAAGCTCAGATGGGGAGAGAACACGATCGTCAAGATAGAGAATGACAATGATGTCGAGATGGGCCGCTGCGTGGAGATGGAGTCTGAAGGTGAGATGGAGTACGGAGTGGAGATGGAGCGTGAAGTGGAGATGGGGCATGGAATGGAGATGGAGTATGGAGATGTGTATGATGAGTGAGCTTTGATAGAAGCGGTCGTACGACCTCTTTCGAGGTGTTTATACTGCAGTATCGAGATGAACGGCTATCAACGACCCCTCTACCTTCAGAGTAGCTTTGGTTTGATGGCCATCTACCGATCCTCATACTCCTCATCCCCCGAACTAGCCATTCCCTCCTCATACTTAATATCCGCCGTCGATCCCAGACTCGGCATCGACGGCTGCCAACTAGCATCCATCGGATCATCAGGCACGGGTGGCGGCCGCATAGCCAGATCCACATCATCTTGACTCTGCTGTGAAATGCGTGGGAAATACTCATTCGTAGTCCGTTTCCGCTTCAGCCCGCTACCATTCGCAGTCGCTGTAGCTGGTCGTGCGTCTTGATCATCGTCTTCGATGTCGTCGTCGGGCGCGAAGCCTCGGTCGCGGAGACTTTGCGTGGTTCTTGGCGTGACAAACAGCCCGCTCGAGTCTCGAGGTGGTTTCGAAGTGGTGGGTAGTGGTTCGGAGCTTCGTTTGCCTTTCGGCTTCCCGCCCGTCACGCCACCAGCTAGGACGGGTATATGGACCACTGCACTTTCCTCTGCCGGCCTCCCGTGCTCAATTAAGTTCACATCTCGCGCCGACACGACGCGCATACTGCAGAACTCCGTGACTTCGCACTGTCCCAGACCCTCTACATGTGCGCCACAGTGGCGTTTCAAACCCCGGGCACCATTGAAGAACGTGGGCGGGACACCTTTACCCTTGCCCTTGGAGTTGGCACCGCACCAAAGGCAGGTCAGCTCGACCCAAGTGTTATTGAAGTGCACCACGGTCGGCCAATCCGGGTGGATTTGCCTGGGTTGAATGAGTTTGGTCGGCGGACTGGCTGTCTTCTTCGGGTGAGGAGTCGTCGAGGCTCGAACGTCAGGACTGTTTCGAACGAAAGGCTTGAACGGAGCTGGTGGGAGGCGCGGGCTCACTGTCGCTGAGTCTGCCGTTCGGCCTGCCGATCCCACCACGGGAGCGGCGACCGCTGGACTCGTACTTGGCGCTCGCATTCGTGCGACGGGTGGAGCACGAGTAGCGGGGACTTCGTCGGGTCCGTCATCGTCGTCGTCGTCTGCTGAGAGGTCCGATATGGCTCCCAAAGGCTGATCGATCAGTGTCTGGCTCGCAGCATCGTCTGGAGCAGCAAGTAGTGCGCCAGCCGTCTGCATATTCCCGTTAGCAATCCGTTCCGAATGTGGCACACAACTACCTACCTGCAGTTTCTGCTTCAGATCACCTAATCTTTGATGATGCCTCGCTCGTTGTGCCGTCACGCGTTCTAGCTTGGCTCTTAAACTCGCGATTTGAGCGTCATCTGAAGCGATACGGGACTGGACTTGGCCGATGTGATCACATAGAGAGTTGATATGGCCTACGATGCCGCCGAGTCTGTCAGGCATACTTGCATCTAGTGTGTGAGCTACATGTACATCATGAGGTACTACAGGTGAGTCAAGAGTGTGCAAGGTGAATGGGAGCGCAGGTGAGGTCGAGGCGCTCGCCAAGCCCCTCATGGCGTTCGCTTCGCCTCACAGTGCTGCGCAGTTCTGCAGGCTATACACCCTGCATACGATCGTCTCGCTTAGACTATGCCCACTCTGAGCCATCTGAGCCATGAGCATGGATCCTCGACCACCATATACCGCGTATTGCTGAGGAGATCAGACCCGTCCGTTGCTCAAAGGCGAAGGAACTCCCAATGCCAGTCTCGGATGTGACAGGCGTTGCGAAGGT
This sequence comes from Cryoendolithus antarcticus, assembly GCA_002077065.1. Classification (NCBI taxonomy): domain Eukaryota; kingdom Fungi; phylum Ascomycota; class Dothideomycetes; order Cladosporiales; family Cladosporiaceae; genus Cryoendolithus; species Cryoendolithus antarcticus. Next base: position 133,976 of record NAJO01000027.1, on the reverse strand, counting down.
AGAGTAGCCATCCGACTGGCAGCAGCTAGCCGGCGTCCGTGTCCATCGCTCTTTAGGCCTTCGATCAGTGAGACCTTCGATTGGTGAAAGCTGGCTTGTACACTTCTCAGAGAGGCTCTGCTGTCTGCCCCCCAGGCGCGGATGCCTGGAATTGACTCGCTCAGCTCACGTCGCAGGCGAGTACCTCGTGGCAGCTTGCCAACGTCGATGCCTCATGTCAAACCCTTATCTTGGAGCGTCGCGATGGATTCATCAAGGTTCTGGTTCCAGCTCCAATACCAACAGCGCCTCACCGCAGCCCCTCCCTCCCCCACCCCAGTCCCTTCATCCTCCCCTCAATCCCACTCCAAACCTCCTCCACAACCTCGCGATCCCTCCACCTCATCCCGCCCTTATCAAGCCCCACACTTAACACCCCCCTGCCCCAGCCAACCACACTATCCGGCAACACCTCGCCCTTCCACCCCACATACACGCCCAACACGTGCCCAAACAGCTCCGCCGGCGCCTGCCACTTGTAGTTCTTGAACTGCCAGGCTTGGCCGGTCGTGAAGACCGCGACGACACGACTCCAGTAGTCTGGGCGGAATTGGTCGGGCGAGTCGACAAGGATGAAGCGGAGGGGTTTTTGGGGGTCGATTGAAGGGAGGAGGCGAGTTAGGTGGAGCAGGTTTGTTGTTGTCGAGGTTGTATCGGGGGGCGTGTAGGAGCCTTCTTGGAGGAAAGTTTTGGCGTTTGGCATTCTGATCAAGCTGCTCGCTGATGGGGAGAGGAGGATGATCGGCTCTGCTCGGCGATTCGGCGCAGGAGGCTTGATGCTGGGTCGTAAGGCGGGTGTCGCGAGCTGTTGCTGGACTGCTGCAGGCGCTGCCGCGGCGCTCTTGACGTGGAAGGCAGCGCTGAACTTGCGCACGCCGCCGAAGTCTTGTACTTTCACGCCTCGGAGGACGGTGTTGTGGTCGCCCATTCTTCGCTCGCCTTTGTAGATCTCCCTCAACCGCTCCTCTTCCCTCTGTCTTGCGACTCCATCGCTCACTCCAGCGTCCCGCATCTCCACGTCCTCGCCTCCGGCCGCTGTGGCCGCCGCATCTCTCGCGCCAGCTTTCGTAGCCCGCGAAGCATCGGCAGAGACGATGAACTCGCTCTCCTCCTCCCCTACCTCCCCTTTCAGCCATGCAACCAGATCCAGTCGCTCCGTGAAGACCAAGTTCGTCACTGTCCCCTGCGCCCCAGCCTCGGAGTTCAAGGCCTGCGTAGCATTGATGTACTCTCCTGCGCCCAAATCGCGGTTCTGCCAGCAGAAGTACACGGAGCGGAGATCTATGGCTTTGTTTCCTGCAGCTGGGGAGATGAATCGCGTTGATTGAGAGAGAGGAACGGCGGTATGCTCGGTGTCATTGTTGAAGAGGAGATGGGTAGCTTGGGACAGTGAGGTTGCTACATCGGTTGCGTCTGATGCATCGGGGGTCGAGGTTGGAATTGGAGGGCGGGAGGCGGCGATGCAGGCACGGAGGAGGGCGAGGGGATCCTGCTGAGGGCTGGGATCGGAGCTTGCCATCGTGTGAGGCCACGTAGGATTGACGAAAGTGTTGTACTGTGAGCTTCAACTTTTGGGGTTCCTCCAGAGGACGCGTTGGAAAGGAGGCAGGTACGCCGAGCAATATGGCCTTGGCACCGATGAAGTGATGTGAGCCTGCGCGACGAGCCACTCTCAGAGGTGATGAGGACTTGAAAGGTGACCTGTGGTCGTCAAGACGAAAGCTTAGAGACCATCATACCCTACATCTCGAACAGCAGAAAACCTACAGATACACCCCAAGATGCCTGCCCACCCAATGCAAAGCACAGACACCACGACGCCATCGCCTAAAGAACCAAATCAAGTGCCCATCCCTTAGTCCACCTTCCCCTGCCCAACAGTCCCGCTGCCCGCATTACCACCCAACAACCCATCCATCGAGCTCTTCTCACTGAGCTTGATGTAACCTCCACTACTCCTCAAGTATCGTCTTCGTCCCCAAGCACCCATCGCTATCACTACTGCCACGAACACGACACTGGAGATGATTGGATGCGTGAGCAAGCCACCTCTGATAACCCACCACACGTGACCCAACGGCGTCGTCGTACTCTTACTGCTAATCTTCGGCGGGTTTGCCACAACGCCTCTCAGAGTCTCTAAGATTGACGTTCGACTTGAGACGATGGGGTTGCCGGTCATGGTCGTGTCCCAGTATCGCTTGTTCGCTTCGTCGTTGATGACCACTCTTTCGCCATCACGGATCGAGATCCCGTAGGTAGTCCGTAGCCAGCGTTCCCAGAACACGCCGTCAACCCACGCGAAGCCTACCTCCTTACGAGGCACGTCGTCCATGTTGATGCGGATTGACTTTGCTGATCGAAGGGCGCGCTGGTCGTTGCGGTCCTCGGCTTCTTCAATGCGAAGTTGTTTCGCATCGCGCAGTTCCTGGCGCTCGAGCTGGAAAGCGGAGGTTTGCTTATCGATCCATTCAAGAGCTGCGTTCTTGATCTCGCGCTTGGCAATTACGAACTCCTCTGGTCGGTCGCGGGATAATATCCCGAGCACGACGAGACGGTTATTCATCACTTCTCGCGCATTCACTGCGGTCAGTTCGGGCACGATGGGGAGCCAGACGGTCTGCATCCAGTTCAGGACTTTGCGGAAGTCGCGCATTTCCTGTGGTGATAGTCCAATGTAGTACGATGGCTTGCCGTCTCGCGAGACAAGGAGGCGCGGCCATGTGCTGATCTTGAAACGAGTTGCTAGAACCGGGTCACTTGTCTTGACCAGCTTTGCATGACCGATGAGGGACATGACTAGCCTGTCAAGAGCGGCGAAGTCTTCGGATGTTGTGGCTGCGTCGTAGAAGTAGAGGAAGATAACTTCCTCTTTCTTCTCTAGCTCCTCAAACTCAGTAGCCGTAACATTCGGCACGCCCTCGCCGACTGCGATCGTCTTCGTAGCATAGCTGACCAGATCACCTAGCCCTCGTAGACCATCGTACTCGATGCGCTCGCCACCACGGAAGAAGAGGATGGTCGGAAAGCCCTTCACCTTGACGTCTCGACACAGTCTCTTCTCTTCGTCGCAGTTCACCTCGCCAACGTTCAGCTTTCCCTTCATCTGCCGAGCCATGTTCTGCCAGTTTGGTGCCATCTCCTGGCAGTGCTGACACCAAGGCGCGTAGAACTTGACGAACCACGGGTCATGTGTCATAGTCACATACTTCTGGAACTTCTCCGCCGTCAGCGGAACGTTAGCAGCTGTCTCGAGCGAGCTCTGCTTGATCCTGGTGGCTGTAGACGTCGCCTTCGCAGCCGCCTTCGTCTTCGTGGCCGCTGCATCCTTCGGCACGATGTCCAACGGCTCTGGTATCAACCTCGCCGGCCTCTCCACTGTGTGATCACCAGCCTTCGGCAGCTTCATCCCTTCCTTCACCCTGCTCCCAGGCTTGATCGTCTCCAGAGTCTCCTCCACCCACTTGCTCATAGCAGACATGGTCTGCCCTCCGATCTCCTTCTTCACCACCTCTCCATCTTTGAACAGCTGTATCGTAGGAAAGTTGCCGATTTTCATCCGCGCACACGCATCTCCAAACGCAAGACAATTCACCTTCGCAAAGTGGAAGTCGAAATACCGCGTAAAGCTGTTCATGTCCCCGTCGTTCCCCTCGGCCTGCGGTACAGGATCGTCTGTGTAGTAGAACTCGTATAACGTTTGCCATGTTGGTGCGAAGTGCTTGCAGTGGCCGCAGTCTGGACTGAAGAACTCGACCAGCCAGTTGCCTTTCGCTATCGTGTCTTCGAGTTTGTGGCCCGGAATTTCTGTCGCCGGTGGTACAGGTCGCCCATTGAAGACAGTGCCCTCGATTGCGCCGCTTGCAGGGGCGTCGTCTCTCCTTCGTATCCGAGGCTCTCGCCGTTGTGGGATTGCGGCTGAATCTATCGGCTGCTCTGAACGGCCAGAGTCCGGTGTAGCGAATGTGGGCGTGAGGAAAGGGAGCGCGAGGGACAGTAGTGCCGTTACGCGCATTGCGCTGAGTGTATGTTGGGCACGAAGCCCTTCGTGGTGGCACTGGCCAGAAGTGTAGAAGATTCGGGGGGTTACGTGGCTAATGCGACAGGGTCCTGGGGTTGGTACAGATCGGCGACGAGGTGAGTGGCAAAGCAGATGTACGTAGCGAGCGACGAGGGTGAGTGCGGAGTATTATGGTAAACAAATGTATCGTGTCGAGTCGGCAAACATTGATGTCTCAACCGTGTCCAAGGATCCCCTCCTGCCTTCGCTTTGGGAATGCTTGGCAAAGTCCATCAATCGAGGACATCCAATGACTTCGGCGCAATCATCGACAGGCCATTGAGAGGTCAACAGCTAACAAGATGCGACACTCCCTCCGCCTCCTCGCGCAGGTCGAGCGCAGTACACGCTTCCTCGAGGCTGGCGCTCCCACAGGCCTCGCTGGCCTCTTAACCCACAGCGCCCCACGCTCGACCCTACTCTACCTGTACAACGACACCCTCGAGAAGCTCAAGCAATTCCCCGAGTCAAGCGTCTATCGCCAGTCCACGGAAGCCCTCACAAAACATCGCCTCCGAATACTCGAAGAAGTCAAGCCCGAAGGACTCGAAGAATGGCAATCCCGCATCCAGTCAGCCATAGACGCCTTCCCCAACGCCTTCCGCAAAGTCCCTACTTCTATAGCAGACAAGTCCTTCAACATTATCTGGCGACCACACGCGACTGAGGGATCCGCAAGCGCGGACTACGATGAGGAGTACTCCGGTGCCTCGCATCTGGAAGGACCCAAGTACGAGGATGACAAGCAGAACCTGGGCACGGCCATGGCGAGGGATATGAGGGCTGAGGGAGAGAAGATTCCACGGATTGAGGCTGAGCCGAGCTTGACTGGAGAGCAGATCGGGGAGATTGAGCTGAAGATTGGCGCTGGTTTGATTGAGGAGGTCATTCAGGTTGCGGAGGGGGAGGCGAAGTTGGTGGAGACGCTGCTTGAGGCGAAGGTGTATGTCCTGACTACCGCATGTACAAGTTCATTGGGAAGAATGGCATGCTAACAACATCAACAGTTGGGAAGACCTCGAGGAGAAGCCGACGGAGGGCCAGTGGGAGTACTACCAGCGTGATACGCATACTGGAACAACACAAGCGCGGTAGACCACGTTTGCCGCTTTGCTGCGTAGACGGACGAATGTACATATGTATCAAATACGCTCACCCACCCGACCGCTATTTCGCACACGTCGTCATTCTTCCTGGGCTCAACATGCAGATCTCCTCCGCTGCTTATGACTTCGTCTGATCTGTAATTGCTGGACTTCAGCGAATGTCATCCGACCTCGAGGGACGGATGCGAACGAAAGCAGAAGGTGACTATCTGCTCCTGAGCCAGGCGAACTGTTGTCTCTAAGTCATTTCTCCATGTCATTTCTCCTCTTTGCTTCTATCACTAATATTCCTGTCCAATGCCTCCATAACACTGCAAAACAGCTTCATGCATTTTCCGTTCGCTACCACTGTTTGCAGCTGCACCTAGCCGCTTCTGCACACGCCTTTTCCATTAGCATGTGGGTCGTTCCATGGTTTCACACGCAGAGCTACATAAGCTCCAGACCTTCACCACCTTCAGCTACATCTCTGACTTCTACTACTCATCGCTTCAACACAGCTCATACACAATCAAGCAATCGAAATGCCTTCCTCCAAGTCCTCCGGCTCCGGCAACTCAAGCTCCAACAACTCCAGCAGCAGCAGTGGTGGGGACTACAGCTACAAGTCTAGCGGCACCAACGATCAGGTGCGCCCTCTGTGACTGTAGTCTTAGCACAGACTAACGGAAGAGCAGGGCAATCACTACTGCTCCCGCGACTACGGCAGCTCGGCACCCAACCAGAACTCATACCATTACAGCAACAGTGATGGGAGCTACTATTACTCCAGTGAGCTCTACCGCGTGCGGACAACGAAGATCATTTTATGCTGATAATCGATTAGATCCCAGCGGCAGCACGTACTACAACGACGGGAATGGTGGTAGTACATACACCCCGGCAGACAAGGGTGGGAAGTAAAGGGAAGGAATCATCAGAGCGGTGGGAGTGCATCGAATGTTGCATTGGAGATTGGCTGTGAGCTGTAGTTCGGACTGATAGGGTGGTGGACCGATGCGCGTGTACTAGCTGCTGCTCCATCAACGACGGCCAAGTGGGGTTGGGAGAAGGTCGTAGGTTATGTGATCTGTAGCAGTCATGAGCAACTTGCCAACAACTACTCCCCGTCAACGCCGGTCGCTCGATAAACAAACACCCGAATGTTACCACAGGACTGTTTTATTGAGCTCGCTGCATTTCGGGAGATGATATTCTGATCGAAACAGAAGGCATTTCGATTCGTGAATCGCCAAAGCGACATCGTCCCACGTTCTCCACGTGGTTGTGGGTTTTATGTTTTGCATGAACAGTACTTGATCCAAGTCCGTAATTGAGGTTATTGACAACGTCCCCTCGCGTCACTCACGATCATGCCTCCAAATAATGTGACGATGGACTGGGCGACGTGGGCGTTCTCGCCATCACCCTCGGCGATCATTGTAACCCTGCTTGCCGTACTGCTGATCCCGATACTGGTCCATTACATCTTGTATAAGACACAAGCACCTAGAGTCCTGCCTACGATACTGCTCGTCGGTCCAAGCGGTGGCGGCAAGACAAGTCTCCTCACACTGGTATGGCCATAGAATACCCGAAACGAAAGCAGAATTCTGACAGAACGACAGTTTGCGACCGGCCACCCGTCCCAGACCCAAACCTCTCAATCGCCTCAATCAGCCATCTGTCAAACCCCGTCCTCGACAAGCACATCCTCCGACCGCTACCGCTCCGAAAACGACACCTCAGCCCGCGACCAACCCACCTTCACACTCCTCGACACCCCAGGCCACGGCAAACTCCGCCACCACGCTCTCTCCTCCCTAAATTCAACGTCGGCACTCAAAGGCCTGATCTTCGTCCTCGACAGCGCAGCCGTAAGCTCCGCCGCAAATCTCACAGAAGCAGCAGAGTATCTTCACGACATCTTGCTGCTGCTGCAGAAACGCCACACGGGTGCCAAGACGTCGAAGAACGCTCAACCTATCCCTGTGCTGATCGCAGCGAACAAGCAGGACGTGTTCACTTCGCTTCCTGCTGGGCTTATCAAGCAACGACTAGAGGCTGAGATCACTAAGGTGAGGGCGACGCGGAGTAAAGGGCTGATGGATAGTGGCGTTGGCATGGAGGGCGATGTTGGGGGTGGGAGTGAGGACGCGGAGTGGTTGGGGGAATTTGGGAGTGCGGCATTTGGGTTCGAGCAGATGAGGGAGTGTGATGTTGAGGTTAGTGTTGTGGGAGGGAATGTGAGAGGGGAGGGCGGGAAGGGCGGAAAGGTAGAGGGGTGGTGGGAGTGGGTTGGTGGAGTGGTGTGACAGAAGTCCATGACTGGTACATGCAAGCAGCTGCGATGCGGCTTCTTGGAGCTACCTGCCTCGCTTTTCGGACCATTCATTCGACGAATCAGCGAAACGTCCACTTGATGCTCTCCCGCTAAGAAGACTCTCGTGGGGATGCACCTAATCAGCATCTCTCTCACCTTCACATCACCAGGACCATTGTCCTCAGATTGATCTGAGGAACACTCCCACTCAACACTCCGGGTGACAATATCTTGCTGCACGGAGATCAAGTTGAGTTACTAGGTCGAGGCATAGCGAAGTGGCTATCCGAGTCGAAGATTGTACAGCAACAAACTTACTGTTGAACGCTCGTGAAAGTCCATGAGTCTCTGGCACGAAGTCAATGGAGTCTTCCAAAGCGAAGCAAATGCGAGTGATGTGCGTCGTGCTTGCCGATCTCCATCGGAATTCATGTGCCTGCCTTGCTTCAAGGATGTTGCAACGTGAATGCTTGTAATCTCGAAATGTGAAGTCCAGCTTTATCTTAGCAGACTATGTTGAAAGCTCTTTGATCACTACGACGTATCACCGACGACCGAAGCGAAGCACGACAACAGCTCAGGACTTGGGATGGGCAGTGTCGATGGATGATACTTTGCAAGTCGTTGTACGGCCCACCAGTTTTCTACACTCATCGGCACATTTCAAACGCCTTATACTAAGCACCCGGTCAATTGGCACATTCGGCACACCTTCTCTTCAGCGGCAATCATCGTTCCAGCCTCATTCAGCAGGCATGAGACATTAGCTGGTTGGAAGCTACAGATCCTCCGCGGAACAGCATTGAAAGGTACTCTCTCCGGCGTGATGCCCGCACTGCGCTGCTGGAGACTTGTCAGCAAAGATTTACTGGACTCAACGCCAGGCCGATATATGGCTATCCTGGAGGTTGAGAGACATTGTGTCGGCAGTCGTTCATATTGCAGGGAAGAGGGGACTCGGGCTTGCTCGCCTAGCAGATTGACAGACGCGTGGAGAAAGGCTGAGCAGAAGGCTTGTGTCGCGGACCGCACTGTGCCGCAATGCAATCTTCCGGGTGTCCACTTTCGACATGGGCTCTATTCGCCTCATCTGCCGATATCTGCCAATTGACTGGAGTTCAAGATTCACAGCTGCAGCAGCTGCACTGACAGTGTATTGGCTTCTCGAGTCTGTATCAGTGGGTGGCCACTGTGGGCGTTGTACTTACGCACGCGAGCACAAGACAACACGCTGGGTACGACGGCATCCCCACGCGTAGGACACGAGACGACCGTGCGACCGCAACCTTCGAGAGTAATCCCCGCGAGGAGCTAAACCTCATACAGACGTGGCAGGATGTTGACCCTGTCGATTCGCTCCTTGCAATCAATGGCCAACCAAGATCTGATCGACTTCCAGATGAATTACTTGCATGTCCAGAACACGAGAGAAGACTTCTCATTCTCATTTTGGAAGTCGGGATCTGCACAGCTACGACAGAACAATAAAAGCTCGATTTCTGCTGTACCTGCGTCGGACGCTAGCCGGCAGCGAATAGCGCGGAGTGCAGCAAGTCCCGCGGTCTTTCACGAATAGGAGTAGCGCTAGGGTACCTGGGCTTGGCCGAGCATGAACGGCGCACGCGGGTGGTCGAGTCGTGAGTGGTTCCCTGTCCGTCCCTTCGTATCCTGGCCGAAATGACTTTACTCGCTTGTCTCCTAGGGACTGCGTTGCTTCTTTCATTTCAACAAAACCACAGGGCCTGCCTGTGCCACGCTCGCTACCACATTCTTTGATCACACGAGAGCCTTCACTCTTTCAGTCACTCGTTCGTTCTGTTTTCCGCGAGCGTGGTAGCAACGATGTCGCGTTTCAGTCCCACCATGCCTTCCTTGCGCGCAATCCTCTTACTTCCTGCGCTACTCAGAACGGCTCTTGCTGCAACGGCAGATGAATGGCGCTCCAGATCTATATACCAGGTCATGACCGACCGCTTTGCGCTCGCGAATGGGACAACGCCAATAGTGTGCAATCAAGCGGACGGCTATTATTGTGGAGGGCAGTGGAAGGGAATACACGACCAATTGGACTACATACAAGGCATGGGGTTTGATGCTATATGGATCTCTCCCATCGTTGCGCAGATGCCACAGTGGACGGCAGACGGGATGTCCTACGCAGGATACTGGCAGCAGAACCTGTACGACATTAATCTAGCGTTCGGGAACTCGACACATCTGCACGACTTGATCGACGCCGTACACGCTCGCGGGATGTTCTTCATGCTGGATATTGTGGTGAATCACATGGCATGGAATGGGCACCCAGACGATATACAGTATAAGATCTTGCAGCCTTTCAGCGACCAGAAGTACTATCACAAGTACTGCCCTTCCGGGTATAGCGATGACGATCTTGACAACCTTGAAGAGTGCTGGCTGGGCAGCCCCGAAGTACCTCTTGCGGACCTGGACACTGGCGATCCGATTGTGCGCCAGCTTTTCAGCATGTGGATCAAGACACAAGTGTGGAAGTGGGGCGTGGATGGGCTGCGTATCGATGCTGGCATCAACGTGGAGCCCGACTTCTTCCCTGACTTCATGGAGGCTGCAGGCGTCTTTGCGACAGCGGAGGTGTATACCAGTCATGAGGACATCATGTGTACATGGACGGACAAGATTGGCAGCTCGCTCAACTACCCTCTGTATTGGAAGATTACAGAAGCCTTCCAGAGCTCGGACGGCGATATGAGTGCACTGGGAGACATGATGAAGTCAGAGCGTTCGGCTTGCAAAGATTCGTCTCTGCTCGGCACGTTCAGCGAGGTATGCTGTTGGAGCCACTCCTGAAGCCTGACAAGATGCTGACCTAGATCGTAGAACCATGATGTGCCGCGATTCGCAAACCACACCACTGATATGTCTCGCGCCGAGAACGTGGCAGCCTTCATCATAATGGCTGATGGCATTCCGGTCGCATACCAGGGCTCTGAGCAGCATCTGCAAGGTGGCACGAACCCCTTCACGAACCGCGAGCCTCTTTGGGAGACAGGCTACGACCGCACCGCGCCGATCTACAAGCTCTACAACACCCTCAATCTCGTCCGTCGCCATGCCATCCGCAGCGACGATGGCTTCACGAAGTACCCCAGCGACATCATCCACCAAGACGACCACACGATCGCCATGCGCAAAGGTAACGATGGCGCGCAGACCATCACGATTCTGAGCAACACTGGTGCAGATTCCTCGGACGCCACTGTTCAGCTCTGCCAAGGCCACGGTTTCTCCTCCAACACTAAGCTCACTGAAGTACTCTCTTGCACGAACCTCATGGTGGACGGCAGCAACTGCATCAACGTTCCCGTCAAGTCTGGCCAGCCTCAAGTCCTCTACGCTGCGGATGCGATGAGCGGCTCAACGCTTTGTGGCGATAAGAGTGGCGACAAGGTCGCGCTCACGGCTGTGACGATCAGCTCGACGACGATCACGACCACGATTGGTGGGCAGCCTACGGCAATCAGGACTGCCACTACGATTCCGTTGAGTGAGATCACGCCTACTGGTGTTGGAGCTGCCAGATCGGCTGCAGCGCCTCGTGCTGCGCTACCTGGAAGGACCGACATGCTCGTGGGGTCGACCCTCATGGCTGCGCTTATGACTGGATTTGCTGCTACGCTTATCAGATGTCTGGGATGAACGCTCGATCCGAAGTTTCAGAGCACCATAAAGTGGCGCAATCTGGTGGTGGCCGGTCCCGCTGGAAGACGACTCGGCGAAGACCAGCATAATGAGACCCTCTGCAAGGCCTGCCACGCAAGTCGACTGTGCAGTAGGCGAACGACCAGACCGCCGAGAGAGCGCAACGAACCCACTCAGTGGCCTAGGGTCTGCTAGGTAGTGCATGCCATCGTCACTCCCTGATCTTCGCGCCTGTGGGGCGTCGATGGCTGTCGTCCGACCTCGAGGCGTTGACAGGCGAAATAGCGCGACAAAAGGGAAGCTCGGAAAGGCCGACACCGAGAGAGGCTCGGAATCGGCCGCTGCACCCGGTCCTAGGCCCGTGGGTCGATGTGACAATCGACTGATGCCGAGAACACCATCAAACTGGGTTCTGCAGTCGCCGACGCAACCGTAGAACGTGGCAACAGACGGGGACCCGCCGAGAACCTTCAGTCTCGACAGCAAATCCACTGGTACTAGTCGACTGGCACCAGGGTTTGCAATTTCTGCAGGCGCCCGTAGCTGCAGACTAAGCGGGAGGTAGCGATTTGCAGGCTGATCGCTCCTGATCGTAGTGAGGAAAGTGTGCGCGGAGGCGGCGCATCTGGGCTACCCGTGACTGTGTATAGGAGCTGGGGGCAGATGATGCGGATGTCGAGACGGTCGTTGCATAGATATACATAGCATATAGCTCACGAGACACATGGCAACACTATATACTTTCCAACGAGCGCTACCGACTTTCGACATGCCCAGCAGGCAATCGCTGAATCGTAAACGAGATCCCTCCTGGAAGATGCCTGGCGAATCGGGAAAATGTGTTGGAATAGTGATGAGTCTTACGTGGATTTCGTTGACGCTGCAGTAGTAATATGTCGTGGTATCACGACAGCCGGAAGTACGCCCTCTCCAATGGCACTCTCTCGGTTTCCCATGCTAGCCAATCCGATCTCGTAGTCCTGCAATCAGTCAGTACTTATATCAATATCACCGCGCAGACCATACTCACGGCAACAACCCCATCCCATTCACCTTCCAAATCCCCAACGCCAGCGCCAGCATATTACACCCCACAAACGCCAGCTTCACCCACAGCATCTCCTCCTTCTTCCCCTCCGTCTCAAACCGCGCAAACGTCTGATTGATCCCCAGCACAGCCTGCACCGGGCCCTTGAACAGCATGAACACCATCATGATGCTGAAAATCTGCAGTGAGTTGCCGGTCATGTACATGCCTATGGCGTTCATGGGGAGCTGTTTAGCAGGTGCGAGCGCGATTTCCCAGGCTTTCTTTAGTTTCAAGGTCGCGGTTTCTTCGGGCGTGGGCGGTTTGCGGGAGACTGTTTGGGGTTGGGACTTGGATTTGGAGGATTTGGACTGGAGGGCGGTTGGGGGGGTATAGCCTGGGGGGTCGGGGAGGGAGGATCTGGTTTGCGCGGGAGGAGTGGAGTTTAGGTCGAGCACCCATTGGGGTGGAGGTGGGGGAGGCGCCATCATAGGTAGTTGGTGAATTTTGGTTCGTTTCCGAGATGCAGCCACATACAAAGTTGACCACGATGTCGACGCCAAGAAGCCCGTCACTTCACTCCGAACCCGTGAAAAGTGGACCCTCACCTTTGACTAAGCATCGCATTCGGGTCGCTCCAAACATATGAGCATTGCGGTCGACATATGCTGGGTATCGAACCTCTCGCCAGCCTCATTCCGCCCTTCCAACACGCACTCCCACGCCGCGCAGTCTAGTAGATACTTCCTGCACCCACAAGCCCCGCACGAGAATCACGAGATTACGACCTGCCGCGATCTACGCCCGCTGTCGTGCAAGTCATTGGTCCAGGAGTCTGAACAAGACAGAGCTTGCTGTGCGAGGTGGTGTGCAATAGTGGGAGGCGCAGCGGGCCACCGCATGCGCGCGTGCGTACGTGAGGCACTCGAGTAGTCGATATGAGCTCCTCTGGGCAGGATGCGAAGCTCTTCGCTAGGGTACGTTCGACTTTCCCTTGTATCTCAAAGTCACGATTGGCAGAGAAGGATAGCAGTGCACTCATATCCTCTTCTTTGCGAATCTTCGCCCCTTCATATTCCTAGCCATGATGTCCGTCATGTTCTTGCCCAGCATGACCTACGAGCAATCGCTCCAGGCATACGCTGCCCGCGCACCCGTATCGCACAGAAGCTTACTGTATCATCGCGCGCAACAGGGCAAAGTCGCTGAGCTGCGCCTCGAGCTGGCATCGGGAGGTGGCAAGAAGGATAAGAACTTCTCGAGTAAGAAGATCGCGCTGAAGAAGATCGTGGCCAACATGACGATGAGCAACAATGATATGGTTGCTCTGTTCCCGGATATTGTGGGCTGCATGGGGATCGAGAGTCTGGAGATCAAGAAGATGTGGGTGACCTCGTGATCGAAAATACGAGGGAGGAGAGCATACACTGATGGGAGGATCGCAGGTGTTATCTCTACCTCGTCAACTATGCGCGAGCGAAGCCGGATCTGGCATTGAAGGCGCTGCCGACTTTACTCGAGGATCTGGAAGACTCGAATCCACTCACGCGAGCGTTGGCGCTACGGACGATATCCTACGTTCATGTACGGCAGTTCGTTGAGGCCACAGTGCTGCCTTTGAAGAAGCTGCTGAAGGACTCAGACCCGTATGTGAGGAAGACTGCAGCATTTACAGTCGCTAAGCTGTATGATCACGACAAGCACCTGGTGGAGAACAGCGATCTGATCGATCGCCTGAACAACATGTTGAAGGATGAGAATCCGACGGTGATCAGCAGTGCATTGGCTGCATTGATGGACATATGGGAGCGAAGCGAGAGCATCAAACTCACAATCGACTATGCCAGTGCTAGTAAGATCGTGCAGATCCTACCTGATTGCTCAGAGTACGAGCGCGATTACCTATACTCGTGAGCGCTTGCTGACTCGAGGCAGATGGGGTCAAACGTATATTCTGGAAGCTCTCACGTCGTACGTCCCTCAGGACACGCAGGAAGCCGCATTGCTTGCCGAACGAATAACGCCACGTCTGTCACACACTAACAGCGCAGTCGTGCTAACTTGCATACGAGTCATCCTGTACCTCATGAACTACATCGATAACGAGAAGACGATCACCGGACTCTGCAGCAAGCTGTCTCCCCCTTTGGTGACACTCCTCTCCAAGGGTCCGGAGATCCAGTACCTCGCACTCCGCAATGCACTCCTCATTTTGCAGCGAAGACCCGACGTGCTCAGAAACGACATCCGCGTGTTCTTCTGCAAATACAACGATCCAATCTACGTCAAGGTGACGAAGCTGGAGCTTATCTTCATGCTCGCAACAGCTACGAACATCAAAGAAGTCCTTGCAGAACTTCGGGAGTACGCCACAGAAATCGACGTTCACTTTGTTCGCAAGTCAGTCCGCGCAATAGGCAAGCTCGCTATCAAGATCGAGCCCGCAGCTAAGATATGCATCGCCACACTGCTTGAGCTTGTAGCCACGAAAGTAAGCTATATCGTGCAAGAAGCAACTGTAGTGATCAAGAACATCTTCCGCAAGTACCCGAACCAGTACGAGAGCATCATCTCGACCCTCTGCGAGAATCTGGACTCACTCGACGAGCCGGAAGCGAAGGCGGCGATGATCTGGGTGATAGGGCAGTATGCAGACCGGATTGACAATTCTGAAGTCTTGCTTGAAGACTTTCTGGACACCTGGCAAGACGAGACGCACGATGTGCAACTCGCACTGCTCACAGCAACAGTCAAGCTTTTCATACAGCGACCCACTAAAGGCTCCGATCTCGTGCCCAAAGTCCTTAAATGGGCCACCGAAGACACCGATAATCCCGATCTGCGGGATCGGGGATACATGTACTGGCGCCTCCTGTCCTCAAATCCCGCAGCAGCGAAAGGCATAGTGATGGGCGAGAAACCTGCCATCACCGCCGAGTCCGAGAAGCTCGACCCCGTGACGCTGGAGGAGATGTGTCTTGTCGTCGGGACGCTAGCAACGGTCTACCTGAAGCCAGTACACACCGTCTTCCGCTCTGCGAGAGCGAGGAAACTTCATGACTCTCCTGCACTGCAGCGGAAAGCTGCGGCTCGCCAATTACCCGCTACGAATGTCGCGGCACCTGCTCGCAATGGCGACGTGCTTGATGAAGCAGACGCGTACTTCGCTTCTGTGGGCTCGCAACAGATGGCCGGCATGAGTCTGAACGATGGGAATGGCTTTGCGGGGAGTCCGACGGCGGAGCGCTTTGGACAGCCGCCGGTGAACGCGAACTTGCCAATGGGGACGCATGCGCCTATGCGGATGGCGCAGGACGCGAGGGATGATGGGGAGGGAGATCTGCTGAGTTTGTAGTGATGATGTACACCATGCTCCGTCAGCTATGAACACCACACTGTTGACAGCTTCAAAGCTAGAGCCTCGCCCTCCCATCCAGGACCCATTTGATAATACTCATACAGCGACATCTCGTCATGGGACTGCAACGGACCCGGCCAATTCACTCATCGTCCGAACTATTCCAATCGTTCTCGCCCTCTTCTCGCTTGATCTCATCGGCTTCAATATCATCCACTAGGACTCCGCTCACAGTCCGTAGTCGCTTTGGTGGATGGGCACCCTCGCGCACGCTGACAGCGCTGTCACTATCAGTTGGTGTTTCGATCTGCGTCTCGCCTCTCCGCTTGGAGCTCTCGGGGACCAATGCTCCCGCAAGTCCTCCCGAGATATGTTTTGTTGGCAGGCTAGGTCTGATGAGACTATCCACTCCATTCTGGCCCTGTAGGAGAAGGTCACGATCGCGGTCCGAGACTGGGCGGATGTTGCTGTATTGCTCGATATCCGGCACCTGTGCGCTGGTTCCGTGAGCTCTACGCATGTGGTCGCGGATTCCCTTCGCGCCCTTCATATAACGACCCCATCCAGCATTGTAGTTCGCATTGCATCTTCGACAAGACAATTCCACCCACGCGTCATTGTGGTACACCACGACAGCAAAGTTGGCGTGGATCGATTGAAGTTGTGCCGGTGGGTGACTCACGTGTGCGGCCAGTGCATGGGGACGAGTGGGCAGCACCAATTTGATTGGGTGATCTCGTGCTTGTGCACCCGACTTCAGCAACGCCACGTCTCCATTCGATACCTCTCTGAGAGCACAACAGGCGGTAAGGTCATCGATGCTGCACGGAAGATGGTGACCTCTTTGACTGTGACCAACAAATCCCGACGGCCCAGCAAGGAAGCGATTACCACTCCAGTAAGTGTTGCAGCCGCAGATGAGACAAGTGAGTTCGACCCATTTGCCGTTGAGCTTCACGACAGTAGGGTAGTCGGCATGAATCTGTCGGAGCCCGCCCACAGAGCTCGTACGATTGGCCACAGTGCCACCCGCATCGGCAGCGTGTGTGGTACTTCGTTGCGTATGGAGTGCTTGCTGAGGCACGGCTTTGATGATCTTGAAGTCGCGCGCTTGTTGTCCAGAGCGCAACAGATCTGCGTCCCTGTCGGAGATCTGCCTGACGGTGCAGTACTGCACGATCTGCGCCTTCACAACGCGAGCCTTATGGACCAGATAGGCATGTCGAAAGAAGGATTCGGAGCCATTGAAGAACTTCGAGTCGGTCGCGTTGGTATTGGTACCACAAGTGCGACACTTCAGCTCACACCATACTTCGTCGACTTGGATCACCATGGGAAAGTCTTGGTGGATGGCGCTGCGATTATGTGCGGTTATGCACTCATTATCGTCTGGATCCCCATGAGTAGTAGCTCGAGATGCAATGTCGTCCATTGATGCGCCGGACATATCGTCAACATGGTCGATTTCTCCATTGCCCACAAGGCTTATTCGTGAGCTCGCTGTCTGCACCTGAAGTCAGTGACATATCCTTAAGTGACAGATTTGAGTGCAAAATACCTTGATCTTGCCATTTGAGAGTCTCCAGCTTCGTCGCCGCTTTCGAGCTTGAGCAGCCTCGAGGTTCCTGGTTAAGTCGGTAATATAAGTATCATCACTAGCGATACTCTGCTTCGCTTTCTCTCGGCGGGTGCACAGATCAGTAATCCTACTGACCAGGCCGTCGAATGCGTCCGCCATATGTACTACGTGTAGAGAGTAATCCAGGTAAAGTCATGCGTGGAGTAAAGTGTGAAACTCACATCGAAGCCGCGTGAAGTCGCGAAGTGAAGTCGCGACGGCCAAGCATCTCGCCCGTGAAGCTTCCGTTACCAACAACCCTCTCACATGCCTCGCTCTCTCTCAAAGTTGGGAAGCTCTCAAGTTTCTATGAACACACTCATAGTATCCAGCCTAGTACATGCCGCAGGTGAGAGGATGGGGATAGCTTGCCGATCTTAGTCTACTCGTGTCGAAGGTCTCACGCTGTATAGCCACAGCCAAATCGATGGAAGTACAGAGCAAGAATCGCGCTCTGGTCTGCGGAACAGTCCTCATGGACGCATTGTACTTGTGCCTCTCTCAGTCAAGAGCAGGTCTAGCGACAACGAGGTCTGGGACCGTTGGAGTGCAATCGACGAATCATGTCTCCGGACATGCCAACTTCTGCATCTGTTGAATGAGAGTCGTTCTTCAAGTGATCTACACGCAGCGCTTACAAGATCGTCAATTCCTCCCGCCCACGTGACAACTCGGCCGTGCAGTCGCGCAACCGAGACCCTCACCAACCATGCAACAAAAGCGCACCGAACCTCAATACGCTGGTACCCATCCTCTAGCTCGCGCTTTGCGGATTTACCACCCGCCACCCTTCATCTCAGTCGTTTCGCACCGTGCCATCTGGCATCACATGATGTGGCAGGAGTGTGTTCCCGTCTCCTAAGGGGAAGGCCCATGAGATCGGTCACTCACCTTCGCTATCGCTGAATAGACCCTTCATGTTGACGTCGTTCTCAGAATCTGCCGCAGCCAACATGCTGGCGGCCTGCGCAGCGGCATGCACAGGTACATTGCCGTCGATACCCGGCGCATGACCGACAGAGCTACTCATCTGCGGCTGCAAGCCAGCAGCCTTCTTCTGTGTTTGAGGTCTGAGCGGGTAGATAGAGTGATCCATAGGGTTTAGTCCAACTTTCATGTAGCGCTGGTCGCGTGTGGAGACCGGACGCATGTTGCACAGCTCCTCGATCTTCATTTGGCCGACATCTTGTGGGTGTGCTGCCATGTAGTGGGTCTTGAAGCCTTTCACGCCCTTCAGAAACTTCTCGTGGTCTTTCAATGAGTTGGTCCCGCAGACCTTGCAGGTAAGTTCGAACGCGGCTCCGTCCAGTAAGATCACCGTCGAAAATTCTGAGTACACGTCTTCCAGTATGCGCTGATGTGAAGTCGCAACCAGGGCTCGTGCCTTCCTCCCCACGCCGGTCGTATCGACCTGCGTGCGAACCTCGACGGGCTGCTCAAATGCCGGCAGACCCTGCTCTAGGAGTCCGACATCAGTGTCAGACACCGGGCGGAGGGCACAGCAGCCAAAGATATCGAGCTTTCCGGGACCGTTGGCGGCGTGCTGCTGACGAAAGTGGTTACGCATTCCAGAAACGCCGTCCAAGAACTTGCTCTTGAGGCTGCTGTTGCACCCACACTCGAGACATGTGATTTCATGCCACTGGCCCTGGAACTTGATCACCGTAGGATAATTCTCATGGATGCTCGGGAAGGAGTTAGATGGGCTGAACTTTGGGGTGCTTGTCTTGAAGCTGGTCGAAGTTCGCGCGGTAGTGTTCATCGAACTCATTGTCGTTGCAGCGGTAGTGTCATTCTGTGTCTGGTCTCCGCTGTCTGACATGACAGTGTCACGACTAGCATCCTCAGAGTCGTCGCTCGCGGCATCTAGCCCAGCAGCCAGCTCCTGCGTTTGATGGTGAGTGTGGTGCCCTAAGCAATTGCTGAACGCACATGGGGACTGTACCTTCACCTCCCTCTTCAACAAGCCGAGCTTGTCAAAGTGGCGGTCGCGTGCAGCTCTGGCATTCTGGAGACGACCCTCATAGTCCTTGATGTCCTTCTCCAGGTTGACGATGGCTTCGTCGTCGACCTTTACGCGACCCTGGTACTTTTGCACGCGTCCACTGAGCTCAGCAATCCTCTGCAGCTTGGTGTCGAAGCTGGAAGCCATCTCCGATGTAGGACGGTCAGTACAAGTCGGTGTTGTGAGGTTTTTGATGTGAGACGCGTTAGTGTTATGAGCGATCTCTAGTGAGCCTATCCGGCTCCCGCCACGCTAGTGTAGATGGAAAGGACGAGAATATTGCGATCGAGAGAGGGAAGGAACGATGGAGGATGGCGATTAGGTTCAGTCCTTCTGGGTCCTCAACATGCTTATGATAAGTCTCGGAATCGATCCGCGTAGGGCGGAAGCTTATACCCGACGCAGTTGCCAGCCTTTGAGACTGCTAGATAGCGGGCTCCTGCAGCATCGTATCTGCGCCTCTAAGCGGGCAATCGCTCTCCGTTGGAATGGCGTATCTGAAGCGCGGTGCCGCTACCCTACCACGAAGCGGCAAAATCCCAATGGCTAACACGAAATCTACGAAGGTCTTGAAGCCAGTATCGCATGCACGAGCCGATGCGAGTCAGCCAGCCCACGATTCTCATCCACTGTCGCTGTCACTACCATCGGCGTACCCAAACATGTCCCCAAAGGTTGGCTTCTTCTCGCTCGGCGGCGCAGTCTTAGCTCGGTCATCCGCAAGGTTAGTCATAGTGGCAGGTGTGGGCATTGTAGATTCTGAGCGTACCCCAGTGTCCGAGCGCGGCATCCGGACAGCACGTGCGGCAATCTTGGTGTAGCCGATCCGCTCGATCTGGTGGTCTGCCGGATCCTGACCAGCCTTCATCAGGTTGATGTCGCGCGCTGAGACGGAACGCATGTTGCAGTAGCCAGCAAGGCCCGCATTTGTGATGGCATCGTGGGTCCTCTTCGCATGAGCTCGGAAAGCCATGTCGCTTTGCATGAATTCTGAGCCGTCACGCACGGCGTTGGCGCCGCAGTCTTTGCAGGTGAGCTCGACCCAGACCTCGTCGACTTTGATCACGGTCGGTAAGTTTGGGTGAATGGACTTGGTCGACTTCTCGCGGGGTCTGCGAAGCTGTGGTGTGGTAGAGTTGGTGTCGTTACTGCCGGTGGGAGCAGGCGTGTCGTTCGGGTGGTCCACCTTCTGAATGGGATGATCGCGCGCTAGCTGACCAGCCTTGAGCAGCGCAATATCCACATCGGAGACTGGGCGCAAGGTGCAGAAGACATGGACTGCATCTCTCTCCGGAGACCGGCCACCATGTCCGCGATTGTAGTGACGCAGGAAACCCCGCACGCCTTTCATGAAACGAGGCCCAGGTACGCAATTGATGCCGCACCGTCGGCACGTAAGCTCTTGCCACTTGCCTTCGATCATGACCACGGTCGGGAAGTCTTCGTAGATCGTCTGAAAGCCCTGTGCGAGCGTTCTGCGCCGCTTCCTGGTACGATCACCTTTGCCGATTGTCGAGTCAATTGTCGGCTCAGGCGTGCTCATGATCTGATCTTCATCCATTGTTGCAAAAACGTCTTCCTCCTTGATATCCTCCTCGTCTGAGCTCACAAGGTTGACAGGCTTCGTGGATGACGTCCCTCCACTCTCGCCTAGGCTAGCTCCAGCGACCTGTATGTACATGTTAATAGCGCACCCGACATATTGCGCGTCACAGAGCGTACTGTAAGCTTCCTTTTGAGCTGGCTCAGCTTGACTTGATGCCTGGCTTGCTTCGCTTCAGCATCGCGCAGCGCGGTCTTGAGGTCTCTAATACTGGTCACATCGCTGTCGACACGCGCTTGCGCGCGCTCCACGCGGCTGCAGAGCTCAGCGACCGCTGATCGCTTCTGTTCGAACGTTGAGGCCATACTCGGCAGGATGCGGTCGGTCATGTCCCTCAGCTGGGAATGAACAGAGCAAAAGTTTGTAGCGGGCAAATTCGCCAAGTCTTGGCTCGATTACAATCGCCAAGTGGCGGTGCAGAGATTGTCGATATGCACAGTGAGGAAAGCGCGACTGGGACTGGTGGTAAGGCTAGATTCCAGGTAAGCTATACCCACAAGAGCCACGAGCCTCTACCCAGTATCGCCGAGAGCGCAGTTAGGAGGTCCGTAGGTGCTGCCTGGAGTACGGCACTGTCTGATGGCGCTCCCACGTGCAGCGCTGTAGACACGCAAGACCAGCTGTCCCACCCATGAGAGAGGCCTTGGGATGCTCGTACCGGGCTCCCTGAGACACAGATTCACTTCGACCCTCCATCGACTGAGCCGTTCTTGCTCCCTTCCCCGAATGTCACCTCTTTGGCCCCCTTCTTCTTGCTTTCCTTCTTCCCCTCCTCTTCGCCCCCGACATCCGGCCAGAAAGCCTTCTCGGCCCACAAAACCTGCCTCCAAACCTCCTCACACTCCTCCCACTCCCACCCTCCCTCCTCAAGCCCAGCTCCAAACTTATTCACCAACCCGCCAACCCTCCTGACGAAAGCCTCGAACTCCCCCGAACTCCAATTCGGGATGAACACCCGCTGCATGACATCCTTGTCCTTCGCCTTCAGACTCAGATCCATCTTTGTAGCTGCGTACTTCCAGCTCCTCAAATAACATTCCTCCGTGCCCCACAGCGCAACAAGCGCAACGATCAACGGCCGATTCGGCGCCGCAGCACCAACGAACAGGTCCTGATACGCCCTCGTCTCCTTCCCCGCCCTCACATCCACAACATCGCCTTCCCACCCCTCAGCCCGTGCAGTCTCCTCAATCAATCTTAACTCCCGCTTCGCCATCTCCAATGCCTCAATGCACAGCTCCGCGACCCGCCATTCGAGGCTCTGTTCCCGGTCTGCCCCGCCAGAAAGCGGTAAACGAGATAGAATCGTGCCAAGGAAGTTCACATAGGCGAGGAGGTAGAGGCGGTCTTGGGCGAGCCAGGCGATCAGCGAGGGAAGGGGGAGGGTTGATTGCGCGGCGGCTGTGAGGAAGGGGTGTTGAGTTGCGGTGAGGAGGGGCAGGGGGAGGGAGTGTATGAGGGAGGAAGTCAGGGAGGGCATGATTGCGTTGCGCGGTCGGGAAAGGGCAATGTTGGAGCGCGCAGTGCAAGATCGGAGGGTCGCGCGGGGACAAGACGTCGGGCGCGGGCACGTGATCATGACGGAAAAGCGGAGTGAAGTCGAGTCAGGAGTACGTTCGGCACGGCGTGTGAACGAGCGCAACTTGGACGTGTGAGGATCATATACCCACACATGATGCTCTTAAGTCGTACGAAGCCAACGCCGAGACTGTCACACCGTCCCCGTACGCCTCAGCGCTCATGCGCCTCGCTAAGCTAGGAAGAATGGCGTATGCCTCGCGGCGCTCGAAGTTCGTCAACGGCAGCCCATGACAGCCAATGTCCAAGACGTCCTGTTCTCCAGAATCATCTCGTGAGCCCCAATCAAGCCGTCTTGCATTCCGTCGCGCGACATCAGGCCACTCAGCCATAGCTTCCAGCGCCACCACCCAGCGCATCCAGCGAACTCCCATTCGGTATCCCAAAGAACTCAAACCAATCTCCCACATTCAGCGTAGTAGGCACAACATTCCCGCCGAAGCCATTGCCACTACTGGCGTTACTCCATTGATCACTCTCCATACCCCTCCCAGCCCCGCCTGTGCTCATGTTGGGCATATGCGCCCACGTATTCGGATCATTGGGATATGTCATCGGAGCCATGGGCGGCGGCTGATGTTGCTGCTGCTGTAAGGGTAATGATTGCGAATGTGGTGGCTGCTGCTGCATCTGGGGCGCAAAGTGTTGTGGTACTGATCGAAGCGCAGGATCGAGGATACCTTGAGGGGAAAGGAGAGGGAACATGCCGTTGGCTTCAGGCGGGAAGAGTTGGTCGGGTTGGTAGTTCTGCCATAGGTCTTCGGACAACTTGGGTGAGTTCCGAGTATGTAGGAAGAGGTCCGGAGGTGTACCCGGGTAGAAGCCATTGAAAGGCGTTGTGGGCCGGGTGTTGCTTCGAGAAGCGCCCATGAAAGCGTCATTGGCTTTGAGGGGTGGCGCTTGGGGTGGCGCGGCTGAGAGTGCAGGTAGATGTTGCTGCTGCTGCTGCTGAGGCTGCGACTGTGGCGGCAGCTCCCGCGAAGGAGTGATTGCTGGCGACTGTGGGCGCGAGCGCTCGTACGACATTTGCGGTGCGGGCGGGCCGTTCGAGTAACCCAGCTCCATGTCGTCGAACTTGCGCTTTTGCGGTTCTGCCGGTTCTGCCGGTGTAATGTCCTTGGTATGGGATCTGCTGTGCCCATTCCGCTTGACCTTGCCGTGCTGTCGGCCAGGAGCTCGCTGAAGTCTTTCTTCGAGCATCTTATTGCCCAAGATCGATTCGAAGAGCGTGTGCACCATCTTTGCGACGAGCCACACTTTTGACACGTCTTTCAATGCGTTCATGCATGTCGTTGTCCGCTGCTGTGTCAGTGACACGATCGACTGATTGGATGAGCGCATCTGATAGACGTGCATGATCAGCGCGGAAAACAGGCTGTAGACACTGTGATGCTGTCAGTGGGTTGCGTTTTTAGCAGAAGATGAGCAACATCTCACATGAAAGCCGGCGTATATCGAATCTGGTCATGCTGTGTCAATGTTTCAACGATCGCAGTGATCATCGCAGCTGCTTGATACGCGATCGTTCGAGACGGATATGCCGTTTCATCAGCAAATCCATGTTGCCGCGCAGACGCCTCTGAACCGGCAGGAGGCATGTGTGCGCGATGCAGTAAGCAAAGCGTGGTGCTACAACATGTCAGTGACTCGCTTGACAGCTGCAGTACAACCGCACTCACTAGTAGTTCGAGTGCAACAACGCCGACCAGAAATGATGCCGTTGCTGCTCCCACCGCACCTCAGGCGGGCAGTTCTGCAGCCAGTCGGCCAGCGCCATGTCGCTATGTGTGAGGTCCAGTGCATTATTCCGCCGCATTTTTGATGCTACAGAGTACTGTTGTGAGAGCACCAATCCCATGATCTCGCAAAGCTTGACGTAGTTGATGAAGAACTGTACGTGTATGGGATTAGGAGCATACTCTGCAGGTCGATCCGGTTCATCGTCGTAGAAGTCGTCTTCCGAGACCATCTCTACGTCGGAGTCTTCGATGTTGATCGTTACAGGTCGTCCGAGCGCTACGGCCACGGATCGGTCCCGGGTGAAAAGGGTCCACCATATTCGTTTCCAGAGTCGCTTGTCGGCTTGACTTAGTTGCGAACCTTCAACGCTGCATATTGTCAGCTTTGCTCTGTAGATGGCTGGCCGTCTCCAAGTTCGCGTGATCATATGCGTATTGTAAGTCTGCCGATTGGATATTGACAAGGCCAGCGCAAAGGCGGCACTTCTGACTCGAATACAGAAGCGCACTGCAATCGCGTACAAGTTTCGATCAACGCGAAGCCCACCCACCAAGCAAATCCAATGGAACTCGCACCGACTTACCTTCGATGCATGCCCGATCCTTGTGCCACAATGACTGCAACTCGACTCCAATAGAACACGTTTTTCGTGACATCTGCAGCGATGTCAGATTGAAGCGTAGTCGTGAGTTCGTTCCAGGTAGCCTTACCTGCGAGACAGTCAGTAAATCCGCAGCACGTGACCATAGCCCGGACGTGATATGCCTTCCGGACCCTCCCAATACCATCCCATCAGTATCAACGCCTGCACAATAGTAACCCGGTCGTCTTCGTAGTTCGCATCGTAGAGTGCTTTCGCCCTCTTGTAAAACGTCATGGCCGCTGGTGTCGTGCTCCCGTTCGCGTCCATCAGCTGTGGATTCGAGCACACTCTACTACCCGCGAGCAGGATCGCCTGAAGTAGCAGCAGGCTCGGAGGGTTCTTAGCATCTCGATATCGCCGCATGAATTTCGAGCGGTTGATGACAGGGCAGATGGGAGCAATCCACTGGAAGTAGGCGTCCACCAATTCGTCGCAAAGAGCACGAGGAGGGAGCAGGAAGGCGCCGCGTTGATGTAAGATGTCGATCTCCACGTTATCGAGTTCGTTCGCACGCGCTCTTGCGCCTCGGACATTCTCTGGCAAAGGGTAGTGAACCACATCTGTTGCGCCATTCTGATCTTGGACAAGCAGGGACAGATTCGAGGATTCACCCAGGTAGGCCACGCGACCTGCTTCCTTGATCGGGGCGCGAGCGAATTTGGGTTTCATGTATTGTGCCCAAGTGCCGTTGTGGAGGCGCTGCTGGTCGGCGTATGTGTCGCTAAGCTCCGTCTCGGGCATACCGGCTTGTGAATTCGAGCCAATAGTGTCGGGGAGATCACGAGGTCGTGCTGCGGGTATAGACGTAGTTATTGTGCCTGATTGAGGGGCGGACGGGGATCGATCATCGTTCTCGGCGTAGGATTCGCGGCGCTCACTACAGAAGAGCATATGTGAGCCGAGTGTTCTCGGGATGTCCATTCACTTTGACGCCGGGTGTACATACCTGCTCGACTCTTTCTTGCCGCCTGCGGTCTTCTTCCTCTTCGGTGTGGGGATCTTGCATTCGATTGAGAAAGCCACACAATTCGTGCATGGCACTCCCAGACTCGCGGCGTCGCATCGTACCTTCCCATAATGTGAGTAATCCTATCCTACAGCTTTGTATGCGATCTTTCATGGTGGCATACCTTCCGGGCATGGCAAGTCTGCAGGTTCAGTCAGCACAGCTCAGTCACATGTCACCGCATTCACCATACCTCGCAAGCTCTCGATGCGCGCTGTCTCCTAAAGCTCGGGTGGCCTATACAATCACTATAGTCAGCCTTCGCACTCGCGACGCTTCCCCGTACGTGAGCTGTATGTACCCGGTATCTGGCTGCTAGGCGCAGCCGTCCCCATAACGCCATTCATCTCCAGCGTGCTCGCGCCAGCCGGAGCAGCAAGATGCGATTCCGCCATGCTCGCGGCGCGGTCAAGGGCGTTGCTATGTAGTGCTCGGCATGCAAGACGACATCACCGACGCGAATAGCTTTCGGCGCACATGGAAGTATGATGTATTTGCTACGGTTCGGTGCTACTGGCTACAAGTCTGGACGTCTGGTGGTGTGCCAGGCTGGAGAGCAAGCCCCACTCCCGGCCTGACCCGAGGAGCTAGGATGCACATGAAGACGGGGTCTGGAGGGGATCCAAGGACGGCAAACATGGGGAAGACGCAACTGCTGTTGCCGTTCTATCGCAGAAAGCTGGACATTGATGCTCTGCAGAGGATGGAGGCGTCGGGAGGCTTCCGACATGGCCCGATCTGGCTGCAGGTCATCTCCTGCGTCGACCTTGACATCCGACCTCAAAAACGCCGAGGCACAAAATTAACGTGGAGATGGGGAGTCAATCTGCAAGGCACGCGAGATGAGAGCTCTCTCTTGCGCATGTCACAACGGGGCCGATGTCATTGTCGTGTGCCCGTCAAAGGGATCGACCTGCCTTCTCCGCGAATTCCCATGCGAAGGGCACTGCATTCGCGTACAGCAATCCATTCCAAATCGCTCTACCATCGCAGTTTGGCTTGCTCAGCGTTCTTGCCCTCCACTTCACGCGGACGGGCCGTGGCTTGAGGATACTTCTGGGGTGCCTACTAGACACCCCGTTATAGCACGCGGGCAGATTGAGTATGCGCCATTGACGCCACGAAATACTTGACATGTGCAAACGCCGGTGCACTGCACCCAACGAGATGGTGGTCTGTGGCTCCGCCGGTCCAGGTTATGGCCGTAATGCATCGCGGGCTGTGGCTTCGAGTCATGCACAGTGAGTTGCGCAATACGCTCCCGTCGTCGTCAGCCTTGACCGACGGCATCTCCGCTAGATGTCTTTGCGTCTCTACGCCGTGCATAGTACGACCGACATTCGAACATGCCCGCTTCATAAGGACAGGATAGAGCCTAGGCACCTTTGTGGCGATACTGCTGATATGCCGGCTCGGACGAAGGGATAAGCAAGAGAGTATCGCACCGAGTATGTTCGCGCGAAACTGATGCATGTCTTGCTATGATGGATGCATCTTCACGATGTTGTCGGGGGCTGTTGAACAATGCGAGTCGTCGTTTCGTTGTTTCCTTTCGCTTGATCAAATCCCGGTCCGGTTTGCCTTAAATGGCAACTCCGCAGACTCCACATCGACCTTACATTTTGCCGGTGGGCACGAACTACATGGATACATCATCGCCAACAGAATGCGTTCTCAAGCATTTAACTTTGGTTTCAGACCAAACGATACCACCAGTCTCTCATTGATCGATCGCCAGCCTCCCTAGCCCACCATTTGCCGGATCAGAGCGTGAAAGCCACAGCAAGACATCAATCAAGAACCTCCACCACCGCGCCAACATGGTCGCCCCGGAAGCTAAACCCCTCGTAATCGCCATCGGCGGCGACGAAGCCGGCGTTTCCTACCGCGCCGCCATCCAGAAAGACCTCGAAGCCCACAAGCTGGTCTCGAAAATAATCAACGTCGGCACCACAGACACGTCCGACAAAACAGCCTACGCCCACCCCGCCGTCGACGCCGCCCGCTTGATTGCCTCCGGCAAAGCAGACCGCGCTCTGCTAATCTGCGGCACCGGGCTTGGCGTGGCCATCGCGGCGAACAAGGTCCCGGGCATCAGGGCGGTGACGGCGCATGATAGTTATTCTGTAGAGAGGAGTGTACTGAGCAATGACGCGCAGGTGTTGTGTTTTGGGGAGAGGGTGATTGGCTTGGAGTTGGCTAAGCGGTTGGCGAAGGAGTGGGTAGGGTATCGGTTTGATCCGCAGAGTGGGAGTGCGAGTAAAGTCAAGGACATCATGGAGTATGAGAAGGAGGGACTGAAGCAGGGGGCGAAGGAATAAGCGTTGAAATCAATTGAGCCATAGAAGACGTTGTAAGTGATGGCCGCAATGAGTTTCGCTTCCATATTAGGATCTTCTTCTGCAAAGTAAGCTCACTTCCCTTCATTTCTCAGACTCAGTGAGCTTTAGTCCTTACTTTCTTGCGAACTGCGGCTCACTGCTTGAATTGGCCCTCACGCTGATCAAGCTCGAACTAGCTATAGCAGTGAGCCTCATGTCTTCACACAGGAGGCTCAATGCCACCATGTGATGTCGTCGATGTCACATGCACACTCAGGTAGTACTACTTAGGGCCAGTGTATCTACCTCCTCTCCTCTCGAACACTCACCGACAACACTTCTCCACACACGACACTCGACAAGCAAATACCCCTATCGGTCCGCACCACTTCGCATATCCAAAGTTCCACACCGGAGCGATGGCGGACTCAATGTTCACTAAATTCCATCCAAATGGCAAAGTCGCCTTCGATCCCGCAACTGCAGCCCATACCAATCCGAAGACACAGTTCAGAAGAGTCTTGAAGTTCCTCGCCAGCGACATCCAGCTTATGGATAAAGACCAAGAGGGAGCCACAGCAATCCTCGCCTGCCTCGAAGACCCTCTGAACAACCGCATGCGGTGCGCCCGCATCGGCACCACGGACTGGCCCTCTGGTAACGAGGCTACCGCTCAACGCATCAAGCAACATGCTAGCATGTGCCGCGATCACGATGTGCAGCTCTTCTACATCTCCGAGGACATGAAGCGTCCCTACGCCAAGAGAATCGATCAACTCCGCGCCATGATCATGTTCAATGGCCGGGAGTACATCACTTGTTCGCCCTGCGCGGCCAAGGAAGGAGGTGTTGCTCCTGACTCGCATCGCCACATCAAATGGTACGATTTCGGGAAGGAGATCGTGGAGGAAGTCACGGAGAAGCTGTATGAGCTTGTCGTCGACACCGATATCTACGATGTCCAAGGTCACGGCGAGGGCGCTAAATGGGTGCTGAAGGACGAGTTCAAAGAGAAGCTTGAGGAGATGCATGGGCGGTTCGACGAGCTGGAGGACTCCGAAGACCCGAGGGAGTTGGTGTACTTCTTATTCGAGGAGCTGAGTGGCGAGGGTTGGGACGGTGCTCGTTACCGAGTGGAGGATCTCACCGCCGAGGAGACGAAGGAGATTCAGAAGCTGACGAGGAAGTGGCTGGGAAAGTGCGTGCTCTTTTTCCCGGTGTCGTAACACTATTCATATACAATGCGCTAACATTCAGACAGGCCATCCAATGCCCGTGGTCTCTTCGAGGACCAGAAACTGCAATGGTGCGTCACTGTCTGGGACACGAAGGCGAAGAAGCTCAAGTCCGAGGAAATCAACCTGCGCAAGCACATTCGCGAATTTCTCGGTCCACGTATCGCCGACATCATCGCGAAGACCAACAACGTCGCGAAGAAGAAGGCGACTCTGATGCTCTACCGCAAGACCAAGCTCCGCGTGAGTGGTCGTTGGGCTAATAGGGCTAGAATCGATGCCCGCGCGGCGGCAGCGGCAGTGTTGCAGCAGGCGCAGTCACGGGTCGAAGAGGGCGATGCGGCAACCAATGCGTCTGCTGATGATGATGATGATGAGGAGACTATGGAAGACGATAAGCCGGTTGTGGAGAGGGCTGGCACACCTGAGGACGAGGGTATCGGTATGGACGAGACGATTGACAAGGGCGACCAGGCGGACGACAGCCTCTTCATTCCAGACAGTGCGTCACAGCGTCTGAACGGCGACGGCAGTGTGATGCAGATCGATCCACAGCTCCTCGCCATAGAGGCCTAAAAGAAGCACGACTGGGCAGTAGTAATAGGGCATCACGGCCCAGGTATGGCGGAGGACAGCACTGTCCTGGGGTATGGGTGACGCAGGTAGTATGTCTACTGACGCACACCGCCTCTGCGATCGCGATGCTGCCTGCGACACGTAGCACACCCCTGCCCATGTCCTGGGACACTGCACCCAGGCCATCATCAAGCTGGGTCGAGCAGCGGAGTAAGCACTCGGCCTGTGAACAATCGGCCAGACACCGATGGAGAAGACACAATGGACCGCGACCATCTATTTTACTTCTCCGTCACATCAACAACCGGCTAGACAAGCCCAAGAGGGGACTTGTATCAGCGGAAGGTCGGGCTACTGTGCCTGGAAATGGGCATGTTAGCGCGTGTGATACGATATGGGGAGCAGCAGACTGGACTATTCAGGGTCAGCGAGCAACGGAACAGATCGCGAGAGGGTATATGGACCACGTCTGCAACGAGAGGGTGGTATATCGGCTGTCCTTAAGATAGTCTTGAGGTGCGCCCGTTCACACGTAGCAAAGCTTTACCCTACTTCTTTCCTCTCACCATCGATTCAACAACCTTCGCTACGTGTGAGTGCAGCTCCAACATGCACGTACAAAAGATCTGAAAGCAGGATATTGAATTACATCTTTGCAGTCATGCAGCTATCGCCAGTCTATGCTATCGTGACCACCATGCAACTTCATGCAGTCATCAAACCGTCCGTGTCATCGTGTACAGCAATTGCCTCTCAGCGTGCCAACTTAGCCTTAAATCCACTATCGTAAGTCGCACGCGCATACAGCAATTGCTGTATCTGCCGAGCAACACCTCGCACTCTCCCCCTATCGACTTGCTCAAGAGTCCACTTCTTCATGCGCGCACAGCCCTCTCAGCTCTGAAACAACAAACCTGCAGCATACTCCACATTGCCTCCACAAGCGTCCAGCGCAGCGATAGCCTGCGGACGCGAGAAGCCCAGCCCGACAAGCGAGTCTATCGCCTCCTTGGGATACTCTGTCCGTGCAGGCTGTGCTGCAGGAGCTGGCGCCGCAGACGCAGCAGCTTTGCCCGAGCTCGATGCTGAAGCACCAGTCGTGTGGCCAGCGCCGCCGAAGTTGCCATTTGCTGTCGGCGCAGCGGATGAAGATGATGAGGCAGCGCCGGTCTTCTTGACTGTGCCAGTCTCGGCGCCGATCTCTGTACCATTAGGTCCAGGGACGGTGGGCTCATTCGCCTGTGCTGCTTCGAACGACTTAGGAAGGTCAGCTTCACCCAGGAAGTCGACCGCATTGTCCTCCCCGAAGATTAGTTGGTTCTTCCGTAGATCGATGATGCCTTGAAACCGCTTGAGCATGTCCAGTCCGAGCAGAAGATCGACATCCTTTCCCTCCATGACTGTGAAGGAGCACGCCATATTCTGGTTGCCGATCTTAATATCTGCGCTGTGCACGCGACCGAGGATCTGAGCTGTGCCTACACCGTGCGCTACACCGGAGTAGCGCTTGTCGATCAGTCTCATGATGCCGCAAGTTTCTGCGCAGGACGGTGACATGATTGTTGTTTGAGCGCCGGAGTCGACGAACGCTTTTATTGGAGTGCGATTGACGGTTACGGGTATGTAGAGCATGGTCACTCGGCCGAAGACTGTACGGACGTCAGTGACTTGCCACCGTAGCGAACGAGCATGGGGATAGCATACCTTCGGGGTTGTGCTCATACGCATGCTGCAGGTTCTCTTGTACACTCTGCTGTCGAATCATCTCCTCGATTTTCCGCTGTGCATCCTCGTTGAACGGATCCTCATTCACTAATCGCATCTGCTCCAGTCTCTCCTCCTCACGGTCTCTGTCCACGCGCTCCATTTCGATCCAAGCTTCTCGGAAGCGAGTGGAGTCGTTGATAGCTTCTGCAAGCGCCGGCCGCTGTTCTCTGACCTGGGCCATCGCACCAGCGTTGCCGAGCAGACTAAGACGAGTTGTTTCGACCTCTTCTGGTCGCATACGACCCGGACTTGAGCTTTGTTGCTGAGGCGCTCGCTGTGCTCGCCGTTGCCCGCCCATACCGTTGCCCGTGGTTGTTTGTTGTTGACGCATGAGCATTGCTAGCATGTCCCCGTCCTTCACTCCTGCATCGTCCAGACTCTTCGTGTCGGGTTGGAGTTCGACGTTGTTGAGATAGAAGTGCTGTTGCTCTGGCGGGATGTTGGTCTCTGCGTGGACGAAACCTTTGAGATCGCCTATTGAGAGTGCTGGTGGAAGATCGAGATTCAGGATTTCCTGGTCTGATGGATGGGAAGGGGCGACGACGGATATCGATATGCGAGGCCTGAATGCGGATTAGCACAAGTGACACACTGGAATGGTTTGACCGTGAGACCCAATGAAGGTGTCGCAGGCCTCGCGGAGGAAAGCGTCGGTTGTACTTACATCTTGATCGTTGTATGTGTTGATGTCGCCGGTCGGGTGGATGATCGGGACCTTGCGCAATGCACCCTCGTACCGTTATGCACGAGGCTTGAAAGAGACGTCGAAGATGGGCTTAGGTCTGTCGAAGTGACACGCGGGTGTTTCGACTGTGGCTTGAATGGGAGAGACGCCGCTTGTGTGGGTGGACTATTGTAACCTCACTTCACTTCCGAGTGAATCGTTCCTTCCTGCCTAACACGGTGGGCACATGACTGCTTGCGACTTTCTAAGCAGATGGAAGAGTGAAGTCGTCGGTAGAAGGAGTACTCGGACTGATTCTCTGCGGCGTAGCTCTGGATGTGGAACGCGGACTGATCTGTAGTGAGGTGGCTCGGTCTACGTCTACTCTTCTCTGACAGTCAACCGGAAAGGCGGTGGAGCTGCTGTGGGAGTCTGGCTCGCTGTCTGGTCCTACGATTCTGTGTACCGGTGACCTGGTCGTCGTGCTGGCGCATGCCTTCGGTCATGCCTTAGGTTATGCAGGTATCCGGCAAGGCATCACTAAGCGGCGGCGGGGTTCGTTCCGCTCCCTGCCAGCAGCACGCCGCCCCACTTCAATATCGCGCCTCATATCATCACCTCACTTCGACGCAAACGGTCGTTGTTCACTAGGGCTAAAATCGGTGTGAATGCATGCAGGAACTAGCTTGACATCTCCACCATCACTACATCGCAGTAGCTCTGAGACAGCTGCACAACATACCGCATCAACGACACGCGCTGAGCTAATGCACATGTACTGACATCAGCCAATGGATATATCACCTTGACGCGGCTCGGCTACGTTGATTCCTGTGCGACCACATCAGGCATCATCGCATCGATTGCTCAGTGAAGCAAGAGCATCACTGCTCACTGCATCACCAACATGCCACGGGAGCTAGTCCCGGAGAACAACATACCCGATCAAAGACCAAGTGAAGCGAACGACGAAGACAGTGATCAGCCTCAGCAGGAAGGCACTGGCGGTCCAGAAGAATCCTCAATGTCGGCCGAAGACGAGAACATCATGTTCAACAGACTGGCGAGGCGACGACCCCCGCGTTCGAAGCGCGATGACCTCCACCCTTACACGCAGACCCTTGTGATGAGTGAGGTCGACAGCTGCAACATCATCGAAGAGGCAACGTTTCCGCCACAGGAGCGAGCGAGCAAGGAAAAGGTAAGCGGTCCTCCACCCAGCAATGTCTACGTGAAGGCGGCGGCGGCAGCGGCAGCAGCAGTGACTACAACGACTCTCCGTGACATGTCTGTGTTCGCCACCACAACATTTGCTTGACTTATAGCAGCACAACCGCACGTGGCAGTTGACCGAAAGCAGTCATTACACTCGCACTTGGCGTTTCAGCGGCTTACAGATGCTGCATGAGCTGCAGCAGTGTGCTCGCCTCGTGCCGCTCCAGACGCGCTTTTCCTGGTTCTGTGCGACCTGATGCGCCTGACAGCTCATGCACGTCACTATGGCTCGCAATGGAAAGTTCGGTAGACTAACAACAATACGGTTCACAGATCGTCTATCGAATCAGAGTCTGTCCTGAGTTAACCCTCGGCATTTACACCTCACACACTGGCTCCGACATCGCCACAGCTGAGACATCCTCTCCGGTGTACAGTGGCGCGCCAGAGCGCAAGCAAGTATTGCTTGGGCACATTATCGCCACCAAGACCACAAACTCCGTTGTCACCGACGACGACATGGCGATACCTTCTCCTGACTCGCATCCGGATGTCTCGCCTGGCCATAAAGAGCTTGGTCGCACCGTCTGCATCCACTCACTTGCTGTGCTGCCAGAGTTCCAAGGACAAGGACTCGGCAAGACGCTGATCAAAGCCTTCGTTGCACGTTTGCAGGTCCAAGACGTTGCTGAAAGGGTGGCATTGATCGCGCACGAGCATCTGGTGCCGTACTACACGGCCCTAGGTTTCGAGAGTCAGGGACCGAGTAAGGCACAGTTCGGCGGAGGCGGATGGATAGATATGGTGCAGCAGATCAGTGCGCCTGGGATTGGCGAGGATTGATACCTTTTTCCGGATCAAAGCCTTTGGCAGTGGCAGAGATCCGCGCCTATGGCCGGATACTCCATCAACCTTGCAGCAGATCGACCCCAACTTCTTTCAGCGCACCAATCGCCCAATCTGGATACTTCGACTTCTCCCCAGCATACAGCTTTTGGAAGTATGCCTTCAGGAACTCTGGATAGCGGTCCTCCAGTATCGCCTGCCGAATCCTCCCCATCAATCCCAACTGATAGAACACATTATGCATGCTCAGCAAATGGGCTCCCACCGTTTCCTTCGCGGCTGTATGATACACGAACGCCCTCGTTACTCCGAGCCCGCCTTTATCCTTGGGCAGGCAGATCTTACACCCACACCCTTCCTCCACTGGCCGGAAGTCTTCGGCATAACTGGCATGCCTGAGATTCAGCACTCCGAAGTCTGTGACTGCGTTGCCGAAACGCGCTGTGCGAGTCGGCCACACACAGTCAAACATGTCTGCTCCCAATGCTACACTCACAACCAGATCTTCAGGATAGCCAACACCCATCACATATCTCGGCTTCCCAGCCGGCAGCATATCAGTACACGTCGACACAACCTTGCAGTACGCATCTTTGGCCTCGCCACCACTCAAACCTCCAATAGCGATTCCTGGTGTGTCTCTTGCCACCATTTCAATACAGCACTGCCTTCGCAAGTCCAGATCGAGCCCGCCTTGGATTATGCAGAAAAGGTTCTGCGATTCGGGATTTTTGTGCGCGGCTATACAGCGGTCAAGCCATCGCACTGATCGATCTGTGGCTTCCTTGATCCGGGCGTTGTCAGGCGACGTCGTGGCTATTACGTCGTCTAGTTGCATGATGATGTCGGAGCCTATGGAATTCTGAAGGGAGATGGAGTGTTCTGGGGTCAGAAGCCTGGGGTTCGGATGGGTCAGAGATGCTCTAGAGAGGTCAAGAAAGATGCGGGGACGGACATAGGGCTCTTGTCATGCGGCGAGAGGAACTCGACGCCTGCTTCTGTCACTGTCGCGAGGTGCAGGAGTGAGACCATCTGGAAGCTAAACGTCCACATTGTCAGCCCTGATCACATCGGCTCAGGTATAGACTCGAGTGAACTCTCACCCTCCGCTATCTGTGTCATTGTCAGTACACTCCGTCAAGGCTTTCATCTCATTGGATGGTCTCACCTGTCAGAATGTTGCCCTTCCATCCCTGCAGCTTGTGCGCGCCACCCACTGCATCGAGGACTTTCTGTCCAGGCTTGAGACCTCTGCGCCAATTGTAGTCAGTCAATCGATTCACACGTGTAACTGAATCTGCGTGATTTGCACAAGTAGATCCACGTCCCTCGACGCGTGCGAAATTCCCTGACACGATGCGATTCGACCTACAAATGATACGTATTATTCAGACAGAGCCCACATCCCGTGTCCTCCAGTTGCTTGGGCGTGAGACCCTTCAGCGAAGCTTGCGTCGCGACGGGCATGAATATCGGAAGTTTGACTTCGCCATGTGGAAGCGTGAGAAGGGAGGCACGGGCTTTGGTCGTCTGTTAATTTGTCAGTCTGGGCGTTGAGGCTGGTAAGGATGAGGGAGGACGTACGGAGCATCTGGCAAGGAGGTTGAAGGTTAGGGCTGAGGGTTTAGGCGGCATGGGATCCGGGGGTTGGGCGGAGGGCATCTTGGTGGGGCAGGAAAATTATTGCATCGAACAGCCAATGCGTCGAAAATGAGGTGTTCGTTAAGGAAGCGGTGGAGTTTGTGGCTTTTGTTTCACACGAATTCAAAAACACTGGTATCGTGGAGTACATCGAACGGCAAGTACATGGCGTACACCCTTCCTAAAGCAGTCGCAAAACTGATCGCCTGGGTTATGATATCTCATATGATGTCTCGACGTCAGTCTCATCGTCGGGTGTTCAGCATAGGACCAGAAGCTACCACTAAGTCAGGACGAGAAGAAGTTGGCGGCTCAAGCGTTGCCAAACACATGCACTAGCAGAGCAAAGATGAGTATCGTCTGATCTAGCTATACTCGCATGTATCATGATCGTCATGAGTGTGCCATGTCTGTCAACGGCTGCTCTCGTTTCGCAAGTAGCCTGCCAATGATCACCTCTCGCTCCAATGGCAGTCTCCAAAATTGCCTTACCCGACAACGCACGCCAGTCCTGTCTCAAGAAAGCCTCAACTGACTCTAGGTGATGCAGTCAGCGACAACGGCAGCACCATGGTCGCACTCCGGGAGTCTTGCCTCATGTTCCCAGCTTTCAACGACACTCACAACGACTAGCTGGTAAGAGCTAAATGCCCTCATCTGATGACTCGACAGTCGCGGCGCGAGCGCGGGACTTGCGCTTCGATACCCGGTCCTTGCGCACAACGTTCCTCAGATCGCGGTACAGTTCGATGTAGCGACGAGTCTTCCTGACGCTCGAGGTATTCGCGAGATTGTCCGCAATACAAGGCCCGAGCACAGCGCGAGTATGCTTGGCCTTGTCGAAATCCACAGCGCTGAGTCTCCTGGTCTTCGGATCGCGAATAGTGACGCTCCACCTCTCATCCTGCCAGTGTACGCCCACAACGTGGGACTCCCTTGTGGTGTTGTCAGTACTAATCTCCCTTACGCGACTACAAGGTGCAAAGCTTTGCAGACTTACTTCCCGTGATGCGCCTTCTGGATCTTCTCGGCTTTCTCCACCTCCTCAAGGGCGAGATCACGGATACGGTACATGGTACTGATCTCCTCGTCCTCCCCGGCGAGAGCTGCGATAATGAAGTCAAGAGTGTCGCAGGGGCTGTCAGCGAGCTTTGTCGCGTCGTAGCGATCCACAGCCTCGTCCAGGTACTCGGCGTACTCTGGCATAATCGGCCATCTCGCCCCTCCAGTCCAGTCTGACATGTCGTAGATGTTCATGTCGACTACGATCTCCGAAACTTTCTCACACGCGTTCTCAATGAGCTCCGAGTCCTCATCGAAGTAGTCGATGTGATTGCGAAGCACAGACCCTGCACTGCCGCCCTTGCCCTTGAGCAGCTTGCGGTGATGGCGCTCGCGGGCACTATAGAGGACATCCTGTAAGACCTGCTTGAAGCGCTTCGCGAGCACACGTTCCATGTCCGAAGACCTCCAGCCCAGCGTTTCGCCTTGGTCGCGGCATTTGCGCCTACGATTTTTGATGTGATTCTGAATTGCCTCGTCGGCATCCTTGCTGGTGGTCTCCACACGAGCAGTCCGCATGCGATCTGCCAGGGGATCGTGAATACTCGCGACCACTGCGGTCGCGTCAACGTCGCACCATACAGGCTTCAGTGGACTTTTGATGAGCTTGATGAGCTGCTTGAACTTCTTCGTGGGGTCGGAGTGCGCCACAGGATGCTGGATGAATTGCGAGCTGCTGTTCGGCGAGGTCCTGTCGTAGGTGTATGATGAGATTGCTGCGAAGGCTTCGTGCAGTACGCGAGGGTTCGTCATGGTCGTGGAGTGGGACTTGTGCCTTGAGGTCGGTAGTGTAAAGCGTAGTCGAGTGGACGACGTTTGTCACAATTGCCACCGGTCTATGGAGCTGTGATGTATGTGGTCGAGTGTTGAGTGTTCTTAGATCGAGCGCAAGGCTGCCATGCCTTTAGCTTCGCAGCCGGAAGTCGCTTTGACTCTCATGTGCAAGCCATCACTTCAGTGCGAATGATGCTCACGAGTGATGGCCACTCTGTTCTTGTTTGCCTCTCGAGGAAATGTTCATTTGCGACTTCACTCGTTCACGACCGTGTTGATGATGAAGCAAAGTGAGCCGACACCGGATGAGTGTTGGCTGCTCCGGGCTGAGCCAGAACGAAGGCTGTCAATCGACCTTGAGACATTCTCTGGCGGTCTTGGCAGGTTCCGTCGAGCCAGCAGAAGTCCGTAGTGCAGAATTTTTGAACGCATGCTCAGGATGCGCTGGAAAGTTCTCTACGCCTCTAGCAGGAGGTCGCCGGTCAGATGTAGTTCAGGAGAACAGGCTTTGTTCTCCACGCATACATAGCATTG
This sequence comes from Cryoendolithus antarcticus, assembly GCA_002077065.1. Classification (NCBI taxonomy): domain Eukaryota; kingdom Fungi; phylum Ascomycota; class Dothideomycetes; order Cladosporiales; family Cladosporiaceae; genus Cryoendolithus; species Cryoendolithus antarcticus. Next base: position 95,575 of record NAJO01000027.1, on the reverse strand, counting down.
CCTGAAAATTGTTGTAACCTCGTTTTTGTACAGCAAAGGACCACATCATGCCACCAGAGCGACCAAGCCTGATCCGAGAAGTGTCGATCGCGCAGCAGCTCACGGCCGCCAACTATGGTGCGTGGTCATGCATCGAATGAACGCGCCAGCCGTTGACTGTGATCCAGGTCTCCATAGTGACTTCATGGAAGCTCGCATCTCTGGCGATCGCGGCCTTGGTCTCTTCGCCACACGAGACATACCTCCCGGCACATTCATTTTCGCCGAGCGCCCTCTCATGGCCATGCCAGCGGAATATCCGAGCAATGAGATCCTGGTCAGGGATCTTATGCGCCAGTACAGTAGCTTCTCTGAGGCTCAGAAAGATCGATGGTCCACTCTGCGTACAGAGTATGACCATCCCAACCGTCCGAGCTATGAGGAGTCTCCGCAGGGCGTCAGTGAGGGAAGACAGTATCTCTGGCTCTTGACGAGGCAGTACAGAGTCAATCTGCATGGCCTTGGTCCGAACAGAAAGGGCGTGTTCAAGGTGGCAAGCTTGTTCAATCACTCGTGCCTGCCAAATGTAGGTCGATGGATTGCACTTCTCGAAGTGTCCCTATGCTGACGCGTTCTCGCAGGTTGACTTACACTTCGGCCGAAACGATGATTGCAGCGGGTACACAGTAAGTGCGATTTCGAAGGGGACAGAGCTGACGCACTCATACCTTGAAGAGATGACATACATGTCCCAGGCTGAGCGCCAAGCTCTCCTCGATGCCAGATTCAAGTGTACCTGCGTGCTCTGCGCGTCACCCTCAAGAGAGCGCACGGCTAGCGACATACGACGCTTCCTCGCAAGCCGCCTGTGGCACCTCATGAACCCCGCAGATTCCCAACTTGCGCTATCGGATGCCGATGATGCAGAGTTATGGCGAGGGCACAAAGAGGCGCAGGCGTGGTTCCCGAAAACCTATGGTCAGTACAACGTGGCAGGTTATTACACGCTGGTCCCCGCAAACTTGCACGAAGCCGAAAGTCTCACGTCTCTTGGCTTTTGCCTACCAACTGGCTTGCACTACGCCACAGCGGCGCATATACAGCGTAAGAGAGCCGTGAAGACCGGCGTCGGGAGAGCACGGGACGTGGAGCGGGCCCGCGCCTGGGCAAGGTTGTCGCGCAAATTGCTGAATCGTGTGCGAAAGGTCCTGCCTTCTGACGTCGTGGCTGATTGGGAGGCATTGCTCATCATAGATAACTCGATCGAGGTCGATCCTATCATGTATTGAGAGTTGGAGAATTCGAGGCATGTGAGTATGCTGCTAGCTGAAGCAGCATCCAGAGCATCCTGAGCGTACCTAGTCAGCTTTGATTAGATGGTACCACTGAGTGCATACGTGGACCTCTGCTTACCTCAAAGTCTTGAACCCTCGTTGCCGCTATCAATGTTTTCCTAGATGCGAGCCCGACTCGTTGTACCGTCGAGCGAGGACGCGTGCGAGGCTCGTCACCGCAATGTTCTTGTGAAGTCTAGCTTCTCACAGATGCAGCAGTGAAGCTATCTCATACCGCGACAAGTCGGATACACCATTGAGCATTACTCGATTTGTCGGAGAGGCGTAAACACGATCGCAATTAAGTTAATCAACTTTTGATTCTGATCCCGAAGTCAGCTCCCTTCTCGTAGTCGTACTTACCGTGTAAAGTCCACTCCAACCGCATTGCGAACGGTGGCTCCATCTGTATATGAATTCTGAACGCAGTATATGTATGATCGACAAGTCTTTACACGTCGTATATGCCTGTACTGTATACCCAAGTGGCAGCCAAGATCCGATCCGCGAACAAAACAATCAAACAGTCAACCAGAGTGGTCGCGGCATCTCCATTTGTGACAAGCTAGGCCTCTTGGTCATGGGATCGGTCCTGAGCCCAACGTATGCAGCGCGTTCCGCGGGATCGCCTGTCGTGACAGACCACGTCTTGAGTCCATAGTAAGAGGCAATGGCATGTACGAGGTACCGTCTGTGTAGTGTCAGCACAGTCGCACAAGCCTCACCACGACGAACATACCCAAAACTCGCGCCATGATCGTCGACCAGACTCCGGAACACGACCATGTCCTTCTCTAGACCTGCCTCTTCCCGCTCCCGCTTCTGCTCATCGCTCATAGTACCATTACGACCAACGAAGACTATCTCTTCATCTTCACTGTCACTCTCGATGACTCCTTCATCCTCGAGCTGCTTCTGCTTTGCCTCCCATTGCGCGACAAAACCCCGCACTTCAGTCTCCAAGTCCTGTAGCAGTCCCTTTGCGCCTCTAGCCCGCTTCAGCTTCGCGCGTAGATCTTGCGTCACCTTGAGGGCTGCCGCGTCTTCTGCTGTTGCAGGAGCCGCCTTCTTCGCCTCCGCCACCTTTCGCGCAGCAGCTGTGCGGGCGTACTCTGCATCCCACAGTGGGGCGAGGAAGTACGGTACTGAGTGCCGCGGGTGGGTAGGATGCACCTCCCAATCGCTCGGCAGCGGTGGCTGCGCGTAAGGGTTGCTTAGAAGGCGATCGTTCTCCCACCTTTGCCGGCGGCGACTGCCTTCCTTGCCCTTCAGCAGTGCTTCTCGACGGTTCTGCGAGTCCCGACGAATGATGGAGCGGCGCTTGTAGACTGTATGCACAGCTTCCGAGCGCGAACGTGAAGGCCGGGGCTCATCTTCATCGATCGCTGAGGCATCGAGGGGAATGTCAATGGTCACTGCCGTGCCACGCGGAGGCGGAGGAGAAGAGATGGAAGCTGCGCTGAGGATGTCGGCGACGTTAGACACGGTCCATGCTTCGACGCGCTCCATGGGGGAGGCTGATGGGAGAGTGGCGATGGCGGGCTTGAGAGGGGTCGACATGATTGCGGGTGGAAGATCGATGGCGTGGAACACGTGGAACGGGAACGAACAAAGGATCGAACAAACAGCAGTCAATGCCCTATAACCTACAAAACACAGTGAAGTAGGAAGGGAAGAACGCGTCTCTAGAGGTACATGTCATGATATCGGCAGTGTCTCCACGATAGCCAGGAGTCAGATCCCAGATTGGCCAATTGGAAGAGGGTTGGCGTCCCGTGGCTTCACAGCAGTCACGATATTGCTCCACCGTCGTCTGTGTCACTTCAACCCTCCCTCTTTATGATATCGCACCCCAGCAATATGCTATATCGCAGCAAATCGATGACTTTTGGGGTGCAGAATGGGTCTGCCGGGCCGCGTGAAGTGCGGAGCGTGATGGAAGACTCATAGTGACTGAGGCCAAGGCGCACTTGCGGCCGTCGGAGCACCAGTCCCACGAGGCGTTGACACTCCACCCTCCTGATGATGCCGTGCCCTTGACGAGCCGTCGAGCCTTCTTGCACGCGCTGGGGCGCCCAGCCCGACCACCAGCTGGGCGTGAGCTATGCGCTACACCAAGGCGGCCATTCCTTGTGCAGGCATAATGCCTCGTTCAGGTCGCTGCCTTGGGAGGCAGCGCGCTTTTCGACTCCACATGCACGTAGCGTATGGAGATATCTTTTCCGGCAAGCATGTGCACAAGCGTCGACATTCGGAACGTATTCCAGACTTTCGAGCTGAGGGAGCCACATGTACCGTTGATTATCAGGCTCACCGAGGCGTACATGTGCGATTACTGATCACGTCCTGTGGCAGTCACATCATCTTAAGCTGCCCCATAACCTCGTGTTTGGAACGTTGTCCTCGAACAATAAACATCTTGTCCTGTTCGCTTTCTTCCTTCTACTCTCAGCATCCTTGAGCTGATTGAGGGCAATCGCAACAATGCGTCAACTCCTGAACTCACTACATCCACTGCACCTCGCACTTCCGGTTGGTCAATGAAACAGCGAGAAGCCTCATCGTCTCGCTGGTCCGATCGTGCTACTGGAGCAATTTCGCTGCAGAGCATGGATACGGCCACCGCACTGATGGAAAAGCAACTGATTACCTGTGTCCGCGGACCGGATCCAAGCGGTTCGTCGACGCGTCCTCTGTTCCGCCAAGTCGAGGCCCGGATGATCTCGACTCCGGTGCACGACCACGCGAGACATTGCAGACACTGCTTGCGTCACAAATCGATCTGCACGTGCGACCGCATGGCCTTCCACCAATAGCCGCACTCATCTTGACCTCATTCAGGCGTTGCGCCGTGTCGGCAAGTGACCAACAAGCAAGCTAAGCTCCACATTTCGACCGCCACGGTCGGGCTAGCCGTACTGGGAAGGTGTTTGGCCCATCTCGCGGCATCTTCTCCAGAAAATCCTCCACACGCAATCAATTCATCCCTGCACTTCGCTTGCCGTTGTTGCAGAATGTGGAGAGCGAATGGGAGTGGATTGCATGGGGAAATCATGGGGCAGGACCGAGGTCATGACGAAGGGGTGCGATATATACTGGACTGTTGCCGCCAGTAGGGCGTGCCGTCGCTCCTCCAGCATCGACCTTCATTCTGCTTGAGAGTTACCGGACTGCTTCAACGAACAGCAGCAATTATGTCGGACAAATATGACACGCCAGATCTGGAGAGCGGACGCCATGTTCAGGACACCACTTCGCCCATGTCGAGGCAGATGACGGCCATGACACTCACGAACGAACAGTATGAGCGTCTGTTCTTCCAGCCTTCGGCACCGAAACGTGGAGACGCTTCGAAGCGATTTGGTGAGCACTGGAGTACCGCGCATACATTGGAATTGCCAGACTGACGCTGTATCAGCCAACCCCAGTTTACTCGGTCTCCTAGGCTTCCTGATCCCGTACACGTCCACAATCCTCACACTTTGTCAATTCCAGGGCGCTGTGCCGCCCACAACGCTCGTCGGGCTAACAGGAGACTACTACTTCCTCGGGGGCATAGCCATGGTCATTGCAGGCCTCGGAGAGTTCGTTTTGGGCAACAGTACGGCTCCTTGGCGCAGCAATACATGAGTAGACGCTGACCTCCGTCTAGCCTTCCCTTTCGCAGTCTTCATCATCTACGGTGCCCATTGGTGCTCGCTCGGCTACACTCAAGATCCCATCCACAACACGCTCGAGCCCTTTGGCGGCGCCAGCGCCGCGCTGGGTGCAGAATACAACTCCTCGCAATGCTTCCACAACATCACGATGTAAGAAACAGCCAGAGACCACCTATGTACTCAATACTAACATCATCAACAGGGCTCTCGTCTCCTTCGTCTTCCTAATCGGCACCCTCCGCGTCAACGTTCCCTTCGTCCTAACCTTCGTCGGACTAGTCGGCCTCTTCAGCTTTATCGCCGCCGCTGATGCCTTTGTGCCGCACATCAAGACGGCCGCGGACGAGGTGCATCTGTTCACGCTACTCAAAGCGGCTGGAGGATTCGGCTTCTTGGGTTTGATCTGTGGCTGGTACTTGGCGATCATCGAGATCTGCGAGACCGTGCAATTGCCATGCCCGTTGCCGGTGTTCGATTTGTCGAGCAAGGTGTTCCCGCCGAAGAAGAAGGAGACGTCGAAAGAGACGTAAGAGAGAGTGTGAGCTATCCAATGGGCTATACAGTGGTCATGATATGGGTATATGCAATTTTTCACACAGACTTCGAGACACACAGTCAGGAAAGTGTCGACTCGCAACTTCACGCGCTTGTCTTCTGCCGCTTCGGTCCCGTACGATCTGTGGCCAAATCAAGCTTCTCCGCAGCCATGACACCACCCGAAGACGTCCATTGAGCAGTTGGAGGCTCATCGTCCTTGTAGCCGATGACAAGCCCGTTAGCCTTGCCAACATGCGTGCTGTAGCCGCCATACAGCGGCTTCGGCGGCTGCACGACATCGGCAGACATGCTCAGCTTCATTGTAGTCGTCTCTGCACCTGCTACCTGTGGGAGCATGTCAGCGTGCGATGTGCTAGGTGCTCCGTCTACGTAGCTTTCGATAGTGACTTGGTGCTGTCCCTTGCCCAGCTCTTCCGGTGGTAGTGTTTCACCGACGCCAGGCCTGAGCGTCCGCTCGTGAGCTTTGGACTTGAGGGACGGTATCACATCCGTTTCCAACGCAGGCGTCAGAGGAGGCGCGACGCGGTGGTGGGTAGCTTGTTCATAAGCATACGCGAACTGCAGCAGCTGTGAGTCCTGCCCATGCTTGCCGGCGAAAGTAAGATTCACGGGCATCTTCTTGTGCTCCATCAATCCCATTGTCACGGAGACTGTGGGCACGCCCATGTGTCTCAACGCTCGATTGCCGTTCGAGTACTTCACGCCGTTCTGCAATGCGTGCCGCGCGCTCTCATCGTTCGTGTCAAGGTCTGCACGGCCCACATCGCCGTTCGCAGGGAACACCACAGCGTCGAAGTTGTTCTCGTCCATCCAGTCTTCTAAATCGCGCTTGCGCTGTGCTTCTAGTGCTGGCAGCGCTTCAGATAGTCCGTCGATATCCCAGATCTGCTTCCCTTTTCGATTCTTTGCCAGCTCTACAAGTCCAGGATAGTCCATGAAGTTCTTCATCTCCATGTACTTATCCGGAATGTACCCTTCTGGCCGCGGGAACATCTGCGAGCCATCGACTGATGCGAGACTTGAGTAGTTCGGATCCTCATTCTCTCGGATGAAGTCGTCCCATAGATACGCCACAAGCTCCCGCCGCTCTTTGCCATTCCAGTCTGGTGCGAAGCCCACAACGTTGTTCGGCTGGCCTGAGGCAGAGTCATCTTCATAGTTCGTGACCAAAGGGAAGCCAGTCTCAACGACCGTTGCTCCGAGCGCTTCGAGATCTGCTTTTGCGCGTCGGTACAGAGCGGTGACTTCCTCTGAGACGAACGTTGGTTTGGCAAGCGGATCGTGCTCGCCGATGTACATCTTGGGCACGGCTAGACGCTTGCCCTGGAGCGAGGTCTTGCCATCTTGTAATAGTTCAAGGTGTGAGGTCGGTCTCTCCACCTTCGGTACTTGCACGTACGTCTGTTCGCGCCAGAAGTCACCCTTTGGCGTCGGGTTCTCAATAGTCAGAACGTCCAAGATGGCTAGCATGTCTTGCACAGTGCGCGTGTGCGGCACCACTACATCGCAAGTAGGGTAGAGAGGCCAGATGCCTACCGGGCAGATTACCGTCCGCGAGGGCGTGTATGCCACCAGACCATTGTTGCTTGCCGGTGACCGTCCCGAACTCACAGTCTCCGAGCCCAGCCCAAATGCAGCGAAGCTCGCAGCCGTAGACGTTCCAGATCCATTCGAAGATCCCGATGAGAATGCAGCGGTCAGATAGTCGAGTTTGTAGGGACTCTCGGCCCTCCCGTACAGCCCTCGGTGCATCCCACTTGCCATCATGGGTGGTGTGTTCGTCCGGCCGATACAAACGGCACCAGATTTGCGAAGTTGCTGGACGAGGAAGCAGTCCTCATTAGCGACTAGGTCTGCGAGAGCCGGCGAGCCAGTGGCGCATGTCTCACCGGCATATTTCATGCTATCTTTAATGGTGTAGGGGATCCCATCGAGTGGACCTTGCAGAGTGCCAGCGGCTCGTCTCAGATCCGACTCCAATGCCTCAGCGAAGGCCTTAGGATTGAGCTTGACGATCGAGTTAAGGCGAAGGCCCTTGAAATCGTACGTCTGAGCTCGCAGGATGTACTTCGCCGTTAGCTCCACGCTCGTCAGAGTTCCTCTGGCGAGTGCATCTTGTAGGTCGGCGATACTGGCTTCGACAATGCTCTGAGATTGTCAGCTGGCCCTGATTTGTCAACCAATCGACGCTTACAGTGGCCATTGTCGCTCTACGTGTGGGCTTGTGGGGTGCTGGAGATGACGGAGTCTCAGGAACCTGAGGGGTGGCAATGCGCTATGGTGGGATCATCGTTGTGCCAGGCCTATCAACGTTGATTAAACTTGACACATCCCCCTGCCAGAAATCACCAATACAATCATCGTTGACGAATTCAGAGCTGCTTATCGAGGTAGCTTGTAGTAGAGAGCTGCCACTCCACCAGCCAAGCAGTCCATCCAGTTCCGCGATCGGCACGTCCGACAAAGGCCTGCAGTGCCCGCTGGAGATACGCCCTATCGTTACCCATAACAGGCGAACAGTAGGATTCTACGCTGGAGACCGGACTCTGCGGATGAAAGTCAAGAGGTTGACATCGAGAACATAAAAGCGGTGGAAACCCATCTTTCAATTATCGATTGCAGCTTCGCATACAGCACTGAGATTCACGAATCATCCCATTCATCATGGCGCCCTCAGCTCTTCTTTCGCCACATGAGCAACCTCACGACAATCCGAAAATTATCTCAAAATCGGTCCACGCCCAACCCGTACCCAAGAAGTCCCCTCTCGAACTCATCTCGCAGGGAACTGCCCTCCCTGGAATTCCATCTTTCCCAACCTTCGCCGCCCACCGCCAATGGATGCTCTCCAAAATGGCTCTCGCCTTCCGTGTCTTCGCGCGCAAAGGCTTCACCGAAGGCATGAGCGGCCACATCTCCGTCCGCGACCCCGAGAACCCGCACACCTTCTGGACGAACCCTCTATCAAAACACTTCGCCTTGCTAAAAGCGAGCGACATGGTGCTTGTCAACTACGACGGCGAGGTGGTGGGCGGGAATCGCAGTCTACCCGCGAATGCGGCGGGGTTCCAGATTCATAGTGCGGTGCATAAGGCGCGGCCGGATGTTACGGCGGCGTGTCATACGCATAGCAAGTATGGGAAAGCGTGGAGTGGGTTCAATCGGAGACTAGAGATGCTAAATCAGGACGCCACTTACTTCTTTAATGACGCGCAGGCAGTCTACGGAGTAGGTCTTCGCCCCAAAACCACAGCTTTCTCCGTGTATTCCACTAACACCCCCCCAGGACTTCAACGGCGTAGTCTTCTCGCCCGAAGAAGGCGAGCGACTAGCCGCCGCCCTCGGTCCCAACGGCAAAGGCCTAATCCTGCGCAACCACGGTCTGCTCACGGTCGGCTCCACGGTCGACGAGGCCTGCTACCTCTACACGCTCATGGAGCGGTGTTGCGAGGTACAGCTGCTGACGGAAGCGGCTGCGGCGAATGGCTTGGCGAAGGTGTACGTGCCTGATGAGGCTGCAAGGTACACGTTCGATAATGCGAGTGACCCGGAGGCGCTGTACTGGGAAGCGCAGCCTGATATGGAGTATGAGGCTGAGATGGGGGACGGCAAGCACGCTTCGTGAGCGGAGTCTGCTCTTGCGCGGATCCTAGCTGTCAGATAGTGTCTTCAAGCATCGTTTCTCGGCTACCCCAAGGTGTTTGGATCAGTCGGGGCGTTTGTGATCCGACTTCAGTGATCGTAGTGCGTAACGTGGACCGAGGGCAGTGGCCAGGCCTTTTATGGCTGGACGGTGGCAACTTTGACCTGTCGGTGTCGCTTCCTGACTGGTAAGTTCTGCTCCGAGTTTGCAGGTGTCCATATTCGATGCGCCCTCTGCCAGGGCTTCGTGTGGCTTCAAGACGTAGCTTATGTGGCAGTTGCAATGCATCGTGAGCCATTCCAAAGCGTGTGGGCTTGGTCTCGCTGACGCCAGGCAAGTCCGCTCTGCACACAGACGCTGCGCTCAGAATTTTGCCAGCCCATGGTTCCCCTGTCGCGGCGCGGTGTACTGGTGCCAACCGGTATTCCATCCGACAAGCATCAAACTCATCACCCAGTGCCAACTCAACGACTCCTCTCCAACTTCGGATACACCCTCTTCTTCCTCACCTCCTCGACGCCCTCATCGCCCTCCTCCTCAAGCCTCTCAAACCGCTGCACCATCTCCTCCAACTCTCCATCCGCATCCTTCCTGTACCTCGTGACCTTGGCAATATTCGCCCTCGTCATGTCGTTGAGCTCCTGCTCATTGGTCCGCGTCTTCGCGATCGTCCGCGCCGTCATGGCGAACCGCATGTCCTTCGGTCCGTCTACTAACTCAAGAATGGCGGAAGGCGCTTGATCTTCTTTGATGGGCTCGATGCGGAGAACGCGTGTGTAGCCGCCGGGGCGGTTGGCGTAGCGAGCGGCGAGGGGGCCGAAGAGACGGGGGAGGATGTCGTGAGGGCGCTGCGGTGGTGCTGTTAGTATGACACTCACATCGTGGTAGAGAATATCACGTACGAAGAGCTTCGACATTGCTGACCGCTTGCTAGCTTCGGTGTTCTTCTTTCCCAGTGTGATGAGTTTCTCGGCCATGCGCTGGGCTTCCTTAGCCTTGTGCCATGTTGTCTGGATGGACTCGTGCTCGATAAGGGAGGTGACGAGATTGCGGAGGAGCGCTTTGCGGTGGGACGAGGTGCGGCCCAGTTTGCGGTATTTGACTAGTCCGCCTGCCATGATGAGTGATTGTATTGGGGGCGTGTGGGTAGGCGCAATGGACAATCCTTCAATGGCCGTCTTGACATGCCCGGGGGTGTTGTAAAGTCGAAGCGGAACTGTTCCGACGTCACGTCTGGGAGCTCACCATTGGGCACTACGCTATGCCATACCTAAAACATCACATGGAGACGCGGATAGCCATACAGTAGTAGCAATGGGCTTCACGACCGGCCTAGTACGTACTCCCTCAATACCAAGTCCCACCCATCCTGACTAACCTCAACTCAGCTCGGCGGCATAACCCTAACAACCTCTCTCCTCTACCTTTCCCTCCGCCTCCACACAGACAACCGCTCCCACCAATCCGCCCTCCTCCGCCAACAATCCACGCTCCTCCAGAATATCGTCGCCCCACCCCCGCCAGTCCCTGCGCCTTTACCTAGAGAAGTGAGAGCAGGTGTACTTGAAAGTGCGAAGGATCGCTGGAATGCGGAGCTCGAGCGGAATGTGAGGAGTGTGCAGAACGTTGATTGGGAGGAGTGGGGCAGATGGGCGGAGGATGGTGTTAGTCGGGTGTGGAGGAGGGCATTCGCGAAGAGCCAAGAGGCTGTGGACAGGGCGGCGGGGAATGCGTAGGCCAGCCAGGAAGAGGAGATGCTGAGTCAAAGGAGGAGAAGATACCCGAAGCTAGCGAAGGTTCTGTGAGGACACTGTACAGCAGTTGACGGCTTCGTGGCGTGGGCCTGGCTCGAGTTTCCGCTCAAGGAGAGCACAGTCCAACGTTCACAGCACGCCAGCATTGTTCGACACCAAGTCCTACGAGCTCCTGGCTGACACGCTCGGTGTCGACTCGAAAGACGAGACAAAAGCCCATCGATGCGATTCTCTTGGACTTTGCTCAATATGCAATCGCCGTTCGTGGTTTGAGTTATTAACCATCTCGAGGTTCTGCTACTGGTGACAAGGGTTGCGTGCTTACGAAATAGCTAGCCGTCTCACCTCTAAGTGCTACTTTCTACTCAACAGTAAATCACCGCGTCGTATCAATCTATGCGCAAGAAATCTGAGACTTCGAAAGAGGCAAGTGCATTTTCTCGCCGCATGTCCGCATTCCTATCTCACATCTCATTCATCTCGTTACACATAAAATTACAGAACCTACAAGACCGCTCTCAGTCGTCAGTTGGCTGAATCGCCAGTCATCAGGAGCTCCTCCACAGCCCATCGCTCGAAGTCGAGTTCGCCACAAGCCCAAGAAACACCGTCCAGGTCAAGGTCCTGATCATGGACCCACAGAGGCCCTGCAGCCATCACCGTCTCCATTCTACTCGACGTTCTCTCCACCTTCGAAGTTGCAGCAATTCCGAGTCTAACCCCGCAGGACCGACGCACGCCTCAGACGCTTCGCCTCCCGACCGGATGTTTTGTGGAGTGGGCTGCTGTCCTGAAAGCTGCCGCCGTTTGGATCCTTCTTCGGGCCCCACTCCAGCATGTTCATCGCAGCATTCCCATCCTTCGTCCCCTTCGGATACAACTGCGCCACTCTCGCCTTGTCTCCTTCGCTAATCTTGGCTTGCGCTGGATCCGCGCTGCCTCCCTGGTAAACCATGAATCGCTCATTCTCGCTTTTGGCGCCCATGGGCAGACCAGTGAGGACCCATCCAGTACCGACGTTGTGTCTGTTGGTATCGGTCTCCTGTGGTGGCGTGGCGGAGGAGTCGGCGAGGAAGTAGGAGCCGTAGATCATGATGCTGTTGTAGTCGAAGGGCGTCGACATCACATACTCTTGCCAGCCATCGGCTGTGGTGCCTGTTGTGTAGGCTGCGGCAGAGGAGATGAAGCGACGGGCCAGAGCGCGATTGTTACAGCTGAGTGTATCGGGTTAGCTCGTGGCGGTAAGGCTAAGAGGAACATAGAACAGATGGAGACCTACACGATCTGCAGGCGCGCTGTCATGTCTTGGCCAGCAAACTCGGGGACATTGAGTTTTTCGGGGTCCGCGCGCATGATGAACTCGCCGAGCTAAATTACGAAGAGTTAGCACTGGGTTCTGTCCGGGCGAGTCGTCGCACACCTGCCTTGTCGTAGCCATTGAGGGCATCACAGTGGAATTCGAGGTAGAACATCCGATCCGGGCGCTGATGCTCGTGCTCGAAGCCCATAGCGTATCCTATTTTGTTAGCAATGTCTTGGCCCCTGCTTGGGGGATGGTCGGTACTCACCAAATCCATGCGCGATCGTCCGAACTCATCTCGCGCGCACGTCTGCCTTTTGAGCCAGAGCGTCCTCGTACATGACCAGCTTCATGGTATGGCGTCGGTCCTTGTCTCTATTTCCGTGGTCGTAGCCGATAGTCGTGCGTGTCATGGTCTGGGAAGCTCCGTGGTCGCCATGCTCGTCCATCTCGACCTCATCATCGCCTTCGCCGCCGCTGCTGAAGTACCCTGCATCTGCAAATCCAGGCGGAGGTGGACCTTCATCGCTAATGACAAGCGCATCAACGGGCTTCGACACCTTATCGCAAAGACAAGAATGCCACTCCCCAGGAGTACATCCATTAGCAGTCACAATCTTCAACGAAGAGTGGTCCAACGCCGGGCTCCACATCTCAATCGCCGACATCACAAGAGCGTCAAGGTGATCAATGGTTTTCTGGTCCTTGAAGCAGTAAGTCAGAGGCTGATTATTAGCACCGTCATTATCTTTCCCGAGGATAGGCCAGGGTCCGATGTCCGAGAAGTCGTTTTGCACACTCAGCCATTTCTGCTGGAAGATGGTGGAGGCGTCGAGTTCCAACACGGCAGAGGCATGGGTGATGAGTACGGCGAGGCAGCCGAAGAGGTAAGCCAGCAGCATCTTGCCGTAAAGGGGGAGCCGGAGCTGTGAACAAGTGGGCTGAGTAGTCTCACAGAGGCCAAGGTGGTTCAAGGTCCTCGAGGTAGGTGGTTGTATGGTGGAGGAAGCTGCAGCAGAACCACGACTTGTCTTGTCTTCGACGTAGTGGTTCGCTGAGCAAGCGAACTACATCGGTGTATGCTCCATTGTGCCAGCGCATCGACACATGCCTTTTGGACTACCAGTGTGCAAGACGCCCGGCCAGCTGAAAGATCGAGTCCTTTCCGAGATATCACAGCCGGAACAAGCAGCATAGTCTCCGAGAGCGTCCACGCCTAACGGCATAGGCTTGCTAGGCCAACAAACAGTCTTGCCGCATTCGCGCTGACTGGCTCGACAGGCTTATCGACGACGCTGAAAGGGACGGGTCTAGCATGCTGCTCACGACTTCAAAGCGCGCCGCCGTTGTAGTGAGAATGAAGAACAAGCAAGAACTAACGTGCTAGGCATGAGGCGCCAAGATCTGCCGAGCTAGCCGGAGTCAATCTCGAGTCGAAATCTCAGGGACTTCATCCTGGCCACCATACTGAACCACTTCCATCGCGGGATGCTCACCCTCCCTATCCCCAGAGATGCTCTCGTCGCTTCTTCGTCCTTCCCCCAGCCCAGTCCGGCAACCCCGTGTCGATGATCATATCCTTGCTCAGGTCTTTCGGTCCCCAATTCGCCAATTCCTTCGCATCGTCCCCGTCCTTAGTCCCCTTCGGATAAAGCTGCGCGATCCCTGCAATGTCCCCAGCCGACACCCTGGCATCCTTCGCGTCCCTCGCACCACCCTGATACAGCATGAACATATCACTCTTTTTCGTCGAACCCGACGGATATCCGACATGACGGGCTTATCGCCGATGTTGTGACGGCCTGCGTTTGGAGGCGGAGACAAGGAGCGGGAGCTGCACATCTGGAAGGAGTAGATCATTATGCTATCGTAGTCGAATCTGGCGGACATGAAGAATTCGTGAGAGGGATCGACGATGGACGTGGCGGTGTAAGCTGCGGCGTGGTTGGGGAAGTACTTCCGGGCGAGGGCTTGATTGGTGACGCTCTTAGGGGCATCAGTGTCCGCTCAGAGGCACAAGGTCAAGTATTTGACCATTTCTTCGTGCCGAAGATGACGATAGGCGTGTAGTGATTCCAGGTCAAGCGTTCGCACATGATCCAATCGTCTCTAGCAGATCCGTAGCTCTCTTTCGTGATGCACATCCTCCACTCTAGACTGTGCACTCCCGCTCGTGCGCGCGAGACTTCCAGCGTCTCCTCTCAGCTGCTCCTGCGGCAGCACTTCCACAGCTCTCGCGATGACGGCGAATTCGTTGAGGACACGCAGACCAGCGACGAAGTGGAATCTCGCATCATCGCCGACTGGATCCTCAGCGGAGACAACAGCAAGATCGCTATCTCGTTTGGCGTTGACGCCTCGACACTCTAGCATAACCGCAGCAAGGTACTGGTATCGCAATGCCCTGAGCCACGTCAGGTAAGCAGATGCACCCGAGTCCGCCGGTAGAGATCGTTTAGCGAGGAAACCCAGCTCGTTGGCAAAGGTTGCCTGCGCGACAGATGCGACAAGTCCGCGGATATGCCGTATGATCAGGTCGTGGGTAGCTCGATCGAGTAGACGGGCGTTTAAAAAGCTGTCGATGTCGAGTCGCGAGATGACCAGTAGGAGGACATCTTGGGGAAGGCTGGGCATGATGGCTTCGGAAGATATGGGACCCGAGTCACTTAGAAGCTGTCCCACTCAAACCGAACTGGATGAAATGGACTGTCGAGGAGCAATGATCCGAAGTAGCGGTCGTGAAAGCTACAGCTCCAAGTCACACAAGCTGCGTCATTTGATGCGCTCTGCAGGTGTGTTGCGCTTCTCGATGAGGGAAGTGATGTTGAAGAACCGGTGGAATGGCACGAGATCACTTACAGCAATGCACTACATGTGCGGACCTTCGACACGATGGCGGGTCCTGGGGATCATCACAGGGCAGTGAGAACCAGCCCTTTTGAGGTGTAGTCACGAGAATGGCAGGTCGCTGTTGATGTGTATTCACGAGAACTAGGACCTGGCAACGGCGCGAAGTGCTGTGGTCGTCCGCAGGCTGATGATGGATGGGCGTGTTGCGGATTCACCCCTGCACAGTCGCACAATAATGATCTCCAGTGGGAAATTGCACGGTACCAAAATCCTACAGTCCCGATCCCGGATGCAGGAAGAATAGATGAGCTTCTGCCGTGTTTCCCACCGCTTCTGGTGAACACTCCGCCGTCGTTCTGCGATTGCCGTGCTGATGCAATAGTCTTGTGGACTCTGACCGGGTTTACCCTGTGTGAGTATAGGGCGACGAGATGATGAGATGGCGAAAGGATTGGGCGGCGCCTATCTCAGCCTCCCGCAGCGGCAGAACAAGCATTCGAGCCCTGCTGCAAGATGATTATGATTCGCCTGCAGAGAGCGGGTTCCTGGCAGTAGCGCTAGTATAGAGTTAGGGGCTGCATGTGGAGAGCGAAACGCGAGGTGATGCTACTTGAGAAACACGGTCAATAGACATTACAACGGCAAGAGCGATCGGTGGAAGTGAAGCTGATGCGAGTTATGTTGCCTCAACCGCGACAGGACCCTATCGGCGACCATGCAGCCGAGACATATAGCATGAGATAATCGAGATGAATGACACGCGGGAGCAGGGTGAAGCACTAGCTCCGCATCCATGGCTCAGCACGGTCCATGATACCAGGCCCTCCCTTCTCGCCCTTCGAGGATGCAGACTTGCTCACCTCGTCACTCTGCACCACCGCCCTCAGTGCTTCACTTCTGCGCGCCCGGTCGACGTTCATTCATTCACCCAGTCATTCATTGTACGCTTTTCAGTCACTCATTACTTACTGCACACCACACTCCTTTACGATAATACCGCCGAGCACGCGACTTAGCAGCAGGCCTCCGATCATCGCCGAAGCATTGAAGACTGGACTGTCTTGCTACGTGAAACGGCCAACCAAAGCACACAACACAGACCGAGTGAAGTCTCCCTACGACGAGCACAACAGCAAACATTATATGCGGTGGTAATATACCCACATCACACGACTGTTTCTCGCGTCCCGAGACACCCGCACCATGAAACTGGGTTTGCTGGCCGACGCTGCTTCACAATGGAACAGAGTACAAGAACGTGGGATTGAGCATGTTGCTGGAGATGTGGCGACGTCCGTTCACAACATGGTGACGCGCACAATCATCGCGAGAGAGACAAGCAGCTGCAATCCAAAAGACACTGCTTCGGGATGTCAGACGCCAGCCAGTCTGGCCAACACCCAGACCATTGCTATCGCCCTCGGCGCTGGGTATGTCTGTGGCATTGGCATCACATGCGAACATCGCTAACATCCGCCTAGTATCCCCTTGCTATGCGCACTAGCTGTTATGGTATGGCTGCACCAGCGACATGTGAAGAAGCAAAAGATCGAAGACGCCAATGACCCACACAAGTCGCTCGACTTTGGCATGATGGACGCTCAGCCGGCACAATCGAAGTGGGCCAAGCAACGAAAAGGCGTACCTGAGATGAAAGTCACCGACACCAGCAATGGTGCCGTAAGACCAGACATGAAGTCCCGCCAGCTGTCGATGGACATGAGTTTGGGAAACCCATACCTTCTGCCAGCCGAAGTGAGCAACTCGCGAGGCTCAATTCACAGCATGTCTCGGTCATTTAACGATGACAACGACCCATATCGCCCGGTCACGATGCTGAAGAGCGAGGTTGGACCAAATGGATCGTTTCCAGGCTTTGCACGGCAGTACAATGACAAGTCCTCGACTTACTCGTCTGCTGCCACAAGCGTACAGTCAGGACATGAGCAATCTGGCTTGATCAAAAATGCTCAAAGAATGTCGCAATCATACCCGAAGCGCGGACAATCCCAATCACCGCACGACTCACTGAGCTCTGGCGAGCAGCCACCACGCCAGATGCACAGCCAGGCAAAGAGCGGTCCGCCCAGTAGCAAGACCAGCCAGGGTTCTGACGCGCCGCTACCCAGCATCCAGGAACCTGGCCGAGCATTAGAGACATTCACGCCGCCTCCGCCCCCGCCTCCACCCACGGAGAAGCCGTCTGCTGCACGGCCTCCGCGAACGTCCTCAAATGCTGCGTCCGCTCGATCCGCGTCATTACCTCCTCGCAAAGACTCTGCTCCATCGCGCAAGCCCGTGACGTCTCCAATCGCGACCAGCGAGGCCTTCAAGCAGACTGCTCCCAGGCTCCCACAGATCAGCATACCGACATCAGAGTACGACATTGACCCATCCTTCATCCATGTCGATCCGCCTGCAGCGGAGGTTCCAGCTGCCGTGCCTCGACTTGCACGACCGCAGATGCCACAGAACCGCCTATCAGTCATGGGCACTAGGCCGCTACCTTCTGACCTTCCCGAAGACAACCCGGAGATACGCGCGAATAGGATTCGCTCCTTCTACAAAGAGTACTTCGATGATAAAAAAGGCGCTCCGGCTGCTCAATATCAGGAGGACGTTGACCCAGCGTATCTCGATGGCGCAATTTACGACCCCAGCACGGGAGGCTTCATCAGCACGCAGCGACCTTTCGCTCAGCCAGTCGGAAGGAGAGCCATGACGCCACCACCGCGCGGTGCTCGCACACCCATCGGATCTGATTCCTACAGCCCGCATCGCCGCCACCAATCGACTCAGTCTGCTCGTCCGGGACCCCGTGGTCGTGCACAGTCGATGCCGAAGAAGCGACTGCCGCCTCCTCAGCCGCTGAAGTCGCTACCGACTCCCCATTTGCTCAAAGACGATACAGCGATCTTCAACGCCGATGACTTCGCGCCTCCCACCACATACAGGGACAGGCAAGCCGGTCGTACCCCTGACAGCCCGCGCGGTGGCTCACGTCCTTACAGCCCCGTCGTCGCTGCTCACAACCCGCTTGCAAGCGCATTCGACGAGCTAAGTCCTATGCCATCTCCGCACCTGCTTCGCAACTCGAGCACTTTCACCGCACTTGACTTCGCAGCGCCGCCGCGTTTCCGAGGACAAGATGGTGCAAGCGACGCTGGATCCATTCGCTCCAACAAGTCGAGTCTCTCCGCTGCTCAGCAGAGCGCCATCCGCTCAGGTGCCTATCGCGTCTCTCGTCTGCCGACCGACATGGTTGCGTCGAAGAGCGATCTCGCTACGCAGCTCAAGCCCAGCTGGGACATGAGACGTGGCGACAACATCATGGGCTAGATCTGCGCCAGCCTCGGTGCACTGATTTCAGCTTCACGAACTTACAAATGACAAGGACCGACTACTACATCGTCTTCTGGCCACCTCCAACTTCTGGTGGCACTCGCGTTCACGCAGCTAGACACTGCACATACTGGTCGTGTGCACTGTACAGGCTGCTATGACATCTTTCTCTGCATAGCCTCTCCATGATTGCACGCGAGCTCGGTTCTCGCATTGCAATACTCAAGAGGATGGGTCTTCGGCGCTGTAATACATAGATAGGTTGCTAATGTTTTCGTGTATCATAGGCCGGCGCGCCTCTTGGCTGTCTCTCGTCGATTGGCGAGATATCAAGCTGGTATGGGTGTACATATTCGGCAGCAGCATAAAGCATTTGGTGACACGAACACAATGCTTTCACTTCAAGCCTTCATTCAGCCCATCTTTGCCCCCCTAGCATCCTCACTATATAACCCTTCGCTCTCCACCCACTTCGCCACGCCCTCGGTGCACAAGCCCCCAACAACCTCCCACTTCCCTGCTTTCGCAGCCTTACGAATCTTCGTACTGCTCACATCCGCCCTTTCATTAGCTTCCACAACCTCTACCTGGCTAGCCCACTCACGCTTCCCGCCCTCCGCCTCCAGCCCTCCCTCTCCTAGTCGAGCAAGCCAGGCCCGTTGCTCAGCCACAGAGCCGAATTGAGGGTCTGGTCGCAGAGTCACGCGCAGGGAGTGGCCCGCTGTGAAGTAGGGTTGCAGGGCTGAGAGGGGAGGGTTGAACGAGGGGTAGTATTTTGGGGCGAAGAAGCGGGTGGCTGTGTCGAAGCCTATTAGGTGGATGTGTTTCGCCGTCTCGCCGTCAGGTCTTCGTGGGTAGTAAGCGTCTGGGCTGGAGGAGTCGGTGTCTATGGAGGCGGATTTGTCCGTGTAGTAGGGGGCTGTTGTGACGCCGATGTCGATTGAGGAGATTGAGAAGTCGTCTGAGGTGGATGACGAGAGTAGATTGGAGAGGATGTCAGAGGCGAAGATCGTCATTAACGTTAGTCTTTGATCGAAAGACGCTGCTGAAGGGGCTTTGTCGGCGTTTTGAGTGCTGAAGAGGAGGAGGAGGCGATGAGGCTTAGGATATCTCGAGCTGTTCGAAGTTTGCAAAGCAGACTCGACGAGCGTTTGGTGGGCTATGCTTGGAGGGTTGAAGGAGGAGTCGAGAATGAAGAGGGTTCTGGGGGAGTCTGAACGGACGACTGGGGTTGGTGGTTGAGGTTTGGTCGGATCTGAAGGGTTGATCGTCTGAAGAACGCGGAATTTGGATGAAGACAATTGGAATTCCTTGAGTGCCTTGTCTAGATTGGTCGCCAAAGCTTTATAGGTTCGTTGAAATGCCATGTCGTCGTCCGGCATCGTGATTTCGACCAGGACGGCCGAGGGTGGTCGAGATGGGATGTGCCACTTTGCCTCCTACGCAGCTACCTACACAACTTGCAGAACCTCGAACGAAACCACTCCTGATCTAGTCATTGATTACTTGCGTCGGCGCTGTTTATCGTTGTCATTGCTCTTGAAGCCGTGATCCGTTCGATCACTGTCATCGTTGATGTCGCTGTATATTTCATCATGGTCGGTACGAAGTCTACGCGCAACTCAATCCCTCGCCCTCTTACACCACATCCTCGAGCTACAGACCTCAAAAGACCAGTGGAACTTGTGGTTGTATCTCTTGATCATCACAAGTCATGGCTTCTGCTGGGAAGGCTGTGAAGTCAGCCGCCTCGGCTGCAGGTCGCGATGCGCAGTGGAAGGTCCGTCAAGCGCGCCGGTGAGCTCTCGTGAAGACCAGCATTGACAAGCAACACAGAAGTACACAGTCCAGCCCACCGGAATATACGCACGCATCAACAACTTCTTCGCCATCGACTCGAAGCGCTCAACTGGTATTCCCATGAACCCGCAATTCCGAAACCCAACACCCGGCGGCAACGACCCAGCACTCTACGACGATAAGGTCACAGTACCGGCGGGTGACATCGCGGAGAACCCGTACTGGAAGCGCGACGTGCGGCGTCAGTACCCTCAGCTATCAGTGGTAAGGCAACCGGATGTGGTCGCTCTGCTGTCGGTCGGCTCGGCAGCTGCGCCGAAGGAGGATGTGCTCCAGATTGGGGACGCAGGAAGCAAGCAGCTTGTGGCACTGAAGGAAGAGGGTGAGAGGGGACTGAGTGCGTTCTTCGAGAAGGAGAAGGGTATGGCGAGGGGTGTTCTGGGTTCGGACGGGCTACCGCCGAAGCCAGCGAGCAGGCATTTGCAGGGCAAGCGGTACACATTGCAAGGACCAGCGGACCAGGCATACTCGGACTCGTATGTTTGTCGACGGGCGTTTGGGAATCACAGACTAATATTTTTGCAGATACCCATGCAGAGTCTTCATGTAAGACAATTACCATACCCAAGTGTACACATGATCTCGACACCTCTATCCCTTTGCTTAGCGTGCTATGTAGATGTGATCTAGACGTGGATGTGGGCAGGTACTAGTATACCTCATATGAGGCACTGTGTGCATGGAGTGGTAAGTACAGCCGGAGAAGGAAGGCACGACTTCTCAAATGGGCAATACTCGACTTCATCTCAAGTCAGCACCCTCCCCTCACCACTACATATCTAAAGAATTGCGACCTCCGCTATAGTATGTCTCCTTACGGTCATGGGTGATACGACAGTGACGCACGACTTGGACGTTCTTGAAATCGTCTTCAGCTGCGGCATCTGCCAAGCTACTGTCTCTGAAGTCTACGCAAGTCGGGAGAGTAACAAGGGCTTCCACAGCAATTCTGGCGACGATGATGGCGTCGTCACTCGGATGTGGATCGCTGACTGCACGCACCTGTTTTGCAGCAAGCATCTGCTAGGAGGCGGTGAGAAGGGGTAAGCTCAGCGAAGAGCTGCCCAAGACTGACGCGCATCGTAGCGGCACCGTTCCATCGGCAAGATGCTCAACCAGAAGCTCCCTGTCCGCAGTGCATCCTCGGCGTTCACGACGACAGCCCTCGAAAACTGTACGGTATCAGAGGTTTCCACGCTGGCGAGCATGATCCAATGATACCCAAGAACTGGTTCAAATGCCCGCCAGTTGAGATTGAAGCTTCATCGACTGGGATGGAAGCAGTCAGAGTGGGTCTGAGATCGATCCATCACATGACCGTTGCTGACCACCGATCAGTTCCAATATGTAGCACTTGCACGCTTCGCACAGAAGATACATGCTCGGTGTCAAGTTGCCCAGCACTTGCAGGCGATGACTGAGGCGGCACATGCTGGCGAGCTGGAGCAAAGGAAGCACGCTGAGGCGGAAATGCAGCGCATGCAGCGTGAAGCCGCCCTGACGAGGTCAACTCACGAGAAGGACTTGGCGCAATTGCGGAAGTGGCAGAAACGAGAATCACTGATCAATCACTACCTTGGCATTGTCCCTCAGATGGCCGAGTGAGATGCTTTACACCTATCTCGTCCTGCACAAGCTGACTGCCATAGGGATCTAGCGCAGATGCGAGCGCAGCTCGCAGACCTTGGCTATCTTGTCTCCGCACGCGACTATCAGTATCGAGACGACACCCATCAAGAAAACAAGGCTGCGGCACAATTGACTGCGCAGCAAGATGTCGCAGAGGGCGGTAGGTTTCCGTCAAGTTCTACCACCGCAGGTATGTTGCCTTCAGATGCACAGTCGGATCACTCATTGACATGGGTTCCAGTGGGTGATCTCCCAGAAATCGCCCACACACATCGCCATCATCCCATGAACAAGGGTCTTACCGAGCCAACAGACTCCAAACCTCTCAATGGCCCAGGCAAACAGCGCACGAGCAGCCGCGATCTTATGCCGCCTCCGTTCTCGAAGCCAACTCGCAGGTTAGTAGCTCGAGATGAGCGCAGAGCTCCTGCATCGAGACAGCCCGAGCCTGTGCAGATGCTGTACGATATTCCATGCGTCATACATGAACGACCTACCCACGAAAGGGCGCCTGCCGCCTTCCACGCCCCCGCGGCGAATCGATCCTCTAAACACGTGTCCGAGCATGCAGCATACACCACACAGACGCAGGTCGGCCACACACGATATGACGAGCCGATGCAGATCACCCCGGCGGCACAACCGAGTCAGTCATGGGACATGCGTGACAGTCGAGCACATCAGCATCTAGATCCTGCCGCTAGCGTACGCCACAACGGCGGTTTATTCTCGCGAATACGTGATTATCATTCAGTGCACGGGACTGCGGCAGCACAACAAACGATGCAAGCTCGTGAGCCGAGACACGTGCTTTCGGGAGAAGTGCCATACGCCAGGCCACCAACGACCTCGCCGGATGCATATGCCACACCGCAGCGGCCTGGTGGACCACCTCAGTCATCCGTGATTAGTCCGTTCTTCCATCGCAGCGGCGTCCCAAGCTCCGCCACTCGTATGGACGCACGAGCACCTTCACGGCAAAGTTTCTTCACTTCTCGACAGCCGATGCACGACAGCCGTCCCGAACCTGAATTCGATTGGCGAGGCAGACAGCAGATCCATGATAATAGCCATGCGGTACCACCGGACGTCATGAGTCAAATAAGCAATAGTCGGTCAATACAGGGGCCACATCCAGACTCTCAGTACCAACAATCGAACAACAGCGAATCATGGCGTCCCCCGGGATCTCACTCTCGTGACGTGCGAGATGCGAGCCATCGCTCTCACATGATCAACACCCACCAAAGACCAACAGCGTCTCGTAGTAGGATCACGTTGCCTCCTTTATCATCACAGGCTAGCGATATGGGCTTGTCGCAGATCCGCGGCGTACGCAGCGCATTCGCTCAGCCCTTACGTTATGAGCACACTCAGCCCCGTGCAGGGTTCCAATCATCGCGTGGCTTGTTCACTGCGAACGGCAGGCGGAGCGTTCGGCGGTAGCGGGACTGCAAGTGCATGCTGTGTAGAGCAAGAGCCAGGGCAGAGTCGACCTGCGATGGTCTTGCTTGGGTCAACGCGGAAATGAGATTAGCTTGTTCGCTTGCTTGGTCATATGCTTCCGATGGGACGTCCATATGCACTTCTAGTAGCTAAACAGAGCAACTTCGCCTCAGCAAGGAGTATTCGGTCTCGGCTTCGTATGAGAGTATATAGACCCACTTGCTGACATCATTGTGCCGTTGACAGAGTTCACCTGCATTCCGTGGCATAAAACAGGGGACACGCGACCACCAATCCTTGAGTGAGCAGAACCACTTCATTCAAGCTTCTCTCCTTGCCCAGATAGTAGAGAAGACTACAAACTTGTACACTACAGTTCACACCATTTCCCATTCTATAGATCACTATGTCCCGCCCTACTGCTAGTCGTTCACAGTCCACGAACTGGGCTGGAGGAGATGGATCTCGCATCCTGGAAGGCAAGCTCGCCGTCGTCACAGGAGCGTCTCGAGGTATAGGCGCCGCTACATGCGAGAATCTGGCAGCCAAGGGGGCCTCGTTGGTCATGAACTACACCAGTGACTCCTCAGCCGAGAAGACCGCTGCTCTAGCAAAGAAACTCGAGGAGGCCCACGGCATCAGATGCTTACCTGTGCAAGCCGATATGGGCACCGAGAGGGGTCCGGCTCACTTGATCGAGATTGCGTCGAACAACTTCTCGCACCCGAAGACGAAGAAGTTTCAAATCGATATACTGGTCAATAATGCTGGAGTAGCGAGCAATCGACTTGTCGAGGAATGCGATGTCGAGGACTTTGCGCAGCTGTACAACGTCAATGTCAGGGGGCCGCTGTTGCTGATGAAGGCTGCTATACCGTACTTTCCTCATGATCGGAGTGGGAGGGTTGTCAATGTATCGAGTGTGAGCGCGAGTCTGGGATTCGCGAAGCAGTCTGTGTAAGTCGGTGGCATTCTTTTCAACATAGCCGACGTGTCGATCGTCCGTTTTGCCGCTCTGTGCATCGTGGCTGACTCACGTTAGATACGGCGGCACGAAAGCTGCACTGGAAGCCATGACACGAACCTGGGCACGTGAGCTAGCCGAAAGAGCAACTGTCAATGCCGTCAATCCTGGGCCGGTCGCAACCGATATGTACAGCGGCACTACGCGCGAGTTCCAGGAGCAGATGAGCCACTGGACCATCAATACGCCTCTGGCTGCTGTCCGGCCTGGTATCGATCGGGAGAAGTTCGTCGAGGACGCCAGCTTCGCAGGCGGAAGACCTGTGAGTTGCCTCTAGCGTGAATGTGCAAAGTGGTATGCTGACGGAGCTTCCGTAGGCATACGAGTCGGACATTGCTGGCACCATCGCCATGCTCTGCACGCCCGACTCGGGATGGTGTACTGGCAGCGTAATCTGTGCAAACGGAGGCTTCAAGTTCAGCACGTAGGTTCGACAGCTTGTAAGTATCCACGGCGATATTAGGATGTCTCGTTGCGCACGGCTGTGGAAATCTACCTCCAAAACTGAGAGCATATCGTGGCCTGGTCTTTGATCTGCTACCACTACGTAGCAAGGGTGGATGAACGTTGTCTCGGTGGGACCGCAGATGGAGTGAAAGCTTGCGAATGCATGTTTCGTGAGAGAATTCACGATGTCGTAACTGGCAGTGTTTTGCGAGAACCTGCCGGCCTGCATAGAGCGAACGGCGCTCAGCCAATCAGCGCGCAGTGCTTAAATCCTACGGCATCCTTTCGCCGTACCCGATGTTCATTGTGCTTCCCTTGTCGTTTCACTCTCCAAGTCTTTGCATATGTTCGCTCGCATTCGCATTGCCTTGTACCACTTGCACGGATGATCTTGCTCCCGCCTCACGACGTCGCACTCGCAGTAAGTTATGATGGGAGCATGGCAAATGGTCGGGAGTTGCAGTCAAAGGTGATGTAGATTAGCAGTTCTATAAGGTATCCTCGACATCCACTTCAAGACCGTACCAGTCCTCAGCTTGATCACACATCGTAAACCATATTCGCAAGACCTTACCATGACTGTTCCACCTCACATCCTCATCTCTGGCGCCGGCATCGCGGGCCCAGCCCTCGCCATCCTCCTCAACCGCAATGGCTTCAAGACCACCATCGTCGAGCGTTCAGCCTCAATCCGCATAGAAGGCCAGCAAATCGACCTTGTCGGTCCCGGCACTCAGGCCGCCCGATTCATGGGCGTCGAGCAAGCGATCCGCGCCCGTACCGTCCACGATGATGGTTTGCGGGTCGTCGATGTCAACGACAAGGACATTGGTCGGTTCCCCGTCTCAGACAGCGTCAATAGTCCCGTGCGCGAGATCGAGATCCTCCGAGGCGATATGGCAGACGTGTTCTACCAGGCTTCGAAGGACGAGACTGAGTATATCTTCGGCGACAGCATCACCGGACTCACTGAGGAGGACGATCGAGTCAATGTGAAACTCGCCAGTGGTGCGGAACGAGACTTCGACCTCGTAGTCGCTGCCGACGGACTGGGCAGCCGCACCCGCGAGCTGGCCTTCGGCAAACCCAAAGAAGGCTACGTGAAGAGCCTCAAAGGCTACATAGCAACTTTCATGATCCCGTGGGAGCCTCAAGATGAGACTTGGAGCCGTTTCCACCTTGCAGCCGGAAGAAACGTTCTCATCAGACCCGACAAAGCCAGGAAACAATCGGGAGCCTATTTATGCCGCATCAACGACAATGAGACTGATGAGATCATCGGCCTGCCACAGGCAGAGCAGAAGGCTCTGCTGAAGCAAATCTTCTCGGGTATGGGCTGGGAAATGCCTCGAATACTCGATCACATTGACGAGTCCGAAACCTTCTATCTTCTTCGAACCGCTCAAGTGAAGATGGACTCGTGGTCTACCGAGAAGGGCCGAGTCGTAGTGCTGGGTGATGCCGGATACGCTCCCAGCGGCGTCACTGGACTCGGTACGACAGCTGCCCTTGTTGGCGCTTACATGCTGGCAGGATGTTTGACAACTCACCGTGGGGACATCAAAGCAGCGCTGGTAGCGTACGAGCACGATATGCGGCCCTTCGTCACCAAAGCTCAAGTCGTGCTGCCAGGTGTGCCGGGCATTGCGAATCCGCAGACTGAGGCGGGGACAACGGCATTGCGTCTGGCTGTGAAGGTGGGGAGTTTAGCGTTGAATACGGGAGTTCTGACGGCGGCTGTGTGGCTCTTCACGCCTTTGCAATTTATTGGCAATAAGTTGGGGATTGTTAAGGCGGTGTTCGGGGGGAGTGCAGGGGAGGAGAAGCTACGGGTATATGAGAAGATGAGAGGAATCGAGGAGAGTGTTGATGGCAAAGTTGTAAGATAGGCCTCTGACACTGTACCGCGTCCCCCAAGTTCTCCAAAACTGTGCGCGCCCTGTCGAAAGACTGAACTGTGACTACTTATTCTATATGTGCTGCGGTGCAGCGTGAGCGCACAGGAACTTCGGGCTTCTGGCCGCAACTCCATACGCAGCTGTAAATCACGCTCCCAGCAGTGAATGCTACCATGCAGTGCCAAGGAGGAGAGAGAGCTGTTGATCCCCCGAGGGAAGTCCGCTGCTCATATCTCATCGATGGTATAGCGATGATCTCACAATGCCGACTATAGTAGCCGTGCCCGACTTCAGGCATTCGTGGCACCGGAGCGACGCGCGCCTCTGCTGCGAGTGCCGTTGGCGATCATCTCCCTCTCCTTGCAGATCTGGTCATGCAGCCAAGTCGTCGAAGAAGCGAAGTACGCCTTTGGTCCAGCCGGAAACGTTTGCCGAAACCCCTGATTGAGCCTTTCCACTTGACAATGATAGTGGCTAAGCTCGTCCAACGTACGCCGCTCGAATTGTGCAGTCCGGAGCAGGGCAAGGAGAACATCGTTGGCCAGAACAAAGGTCTCAGTCAACTGCAAGCGATCAGGAGCAGCGGCATTCGGACGAACGTCGATGGCTGCGAATGCCCGCCAGGAGAGATTGACTAGTAGCTCAGCCCGTGAAGCTGCGTCTATTGGCTCATCGATGGTTTGATGAAGGTACTGTATCGACCGGCATGCTTCTACGAGCGCTGCAAGCACACCTGCGACCAGATTGGTAACAGGTCCGGTGCTGTCGTCGCCGTTGGAAGCGATGAGGCCAGTTGCAGCATCCAAGTCATCCTCGAAATTATCGCAGATTGCATTGTCGGAGTTGACTTGGTTTGCCTTTCCAACATCCTTGTGACGACCATACGGTGGTAGGTACTCTTTCCTGTTCAGGCTGCCGTAGGGGGGAGGAAGTCCTTCATAAGCATTGCTCGAGCGATCTGGACGTTCCTCGTTCTTGAAACGGCACGCTTCCTCGAGGTCGCCCTGCATCTCCTGAACGGTCTGCTGCAGGTCCCCGACCTCAAGTTGCCATCTCCGACGATCAGTCGCCGCATCTTGCTGCGCCTGCTGATATGCTGCCTGTAGTCTCTGTACCTCCTGGCGCGCCGCTGGTTCCGGGTCCCCTCGATCCCGCGTGTGGATCTCCGTGATGCGTTCGACGTGCCGCTGCGACATACTGAGGTCGAACAATGCCTTCTGCAGCTTGAACTCAACCTGCTCTCGCATCTCGGTCTCGCGGTCCAGATCGTCTGACATGTGCCTTGCTCGCGCCTCTGCCGCCGCCTTGTCTGTTAGCAAGCTCTGCTTCTCCAATTGCCAAGCGATCGCAGCATCTTCCCGTTCCCTTTTCTCTGACTTCGCTATCATCTTCATCGCCGTACAGTGCGTACTGATGTGTCTCTTGTGCATCATCACGTGTCGTAGCCTGGCCCTGCAGCTATCGTTGGCACATGTCCTGTCTGGCTGTGCTACGTCCGCTTCGCTAGTGAAGAAACAATTCGAAGGATTGCAGCCAACCTTGCGCCGAGCACCATTGTGATTTGCGTTGCTGGAGTCGCCAATGTCCGCTGTTATGTCCGCAGCTTTCCTCTTCTTTCGTGGCGTGCTCGCATTGCTCGAATGGTGCTCTGACATGACCTCCGGCTGCATTGTGTGCTCAAAGCTGTGCTTGAGCTGCGACTCGGTCTCTCGGGTGTTTGAAGACATTCTCGAAGGGCGGTACAATCACTCATGCCATATTCCTAGAAGTGTAGACGCTCACGAGAGATCGTTGACGGTCGGACTGCTTGCGGATGCCGCATGGCGGATGGCGGAACCGCAGGGTCGAGGGTATTGGCGTGGTCGTGGTGCGGTATTTCGTGTAGCTTGCAGTGTAGCTTGCGGTGTAGCTAATTGAGTATAGCTGCATCAATAGTAGTTGGCAGAGTCCAGAGGTGCAGGTGTGGTCGATGTAGACCGTGTAGCCCACTGTGAACGCGGGGTGCACCACGCGCTTCTAGCGCGTCAAAGAGCGGAAGTGCGTGCATCTGGACGACGACAGCATGTCTATATCTTACCTGTCATCAAGATCTACCCGCTCGACTTCGTTGCGTCAGTGTCAAACGGATCGCATCAGGTCCCGGACGCGGAAAGACGCCCACCATGACGTTGTCGTAAAGTCAGGACCTCGACTGAGACCATGACCGACTTCACGTTCGACGGTGTCGACACGAGCACTTTCAATAGCCTCTTGGAGCAGTACCCGACGTGCGTGCCAGACAAGCTCAAGTCACTCGACGAGCACAGATTCAAGGGACTGCCCGCTGTTCTTGCAGAGCGGAAGGTGGCAGGGAAAGTGTATCTAGCTAAGGAAGAAGTAGCAACGCTAGTGGATTGGAAGCTGTGAGTGACAATATCTTCCACACGGATGCGTTTACCTTTGCAAGTTCGTGATCTGATCATTTGGAGGTCCCACGGCACGTTCCGGCCAGCATTAAAGGGCTTGGTCCTGCAGAACAGTCCAGAATTCGTTCTCGAAGTCACCACTGATGGCCTGTCTACATCGAGTGACGATGATTTCGAAGCACGTCTGAAAACTCTGTGTAAGCTCAAGGGCATCGGACCAGCCACTGCATCACTTCTACTCGCTGTCAATGATCCAGAGAGAGTACCTTTCTTCTCTGATGAGCTCTTCCGATGGGCGTTCTGGAAGGATGAGACTGCTAGTCGCTGGGATCGCAAAATCAAGTACACCCCCAAGGAGTATCGCGAGCTGGTAGCACGAGTCGCGGAGTTCAGGTCGCGTGTCGAGGGCGTGAGTGCAGCGGAGATCGAGAAGGTGGCGTATGTTCTTGGCAAGAGGGAGCAGGACCTTGCGATTGTCGGAGAGGTCAGTCAGCCCAAGGCAGCCAAGGATGATGTAGAGACGAAGCCATCGACAAAGCGGAAGGCCAACCCAGAGGAAGCTGTGTCTGCTGGGAGTGAAAAGCCGAAGAGCCGAAAGGTCGCAAACGCACCTGAGACGCAGGTCAGTGTCGAGAGAGGAAGAAATCCGACTAGACGAAGCACGCGATCATCAACGAAGCAGTGAATAAGTGATTGACACGCGATTGTTCTTGGCGATCAAGCTCACTTTCAATACGCTTCTACGCGAATGCCATGCCCTTCCGTGTTCTCATGCCAGCAGTCGCATGGTAGTAAGATAGCCTGGCGCGGTCTCCGATAGCACAGGCGATGTCTCTTCATAACCTCCGCGTCCTCGTACACGGCAGTGATCAATCGTAGTCCAGCTGATCGCGAACATTATAGTATCCGCCACGTCCGCGCTCAGTCGGCATCTTCACATTCGCCATACTGACGCCCGTTGCCTTCACAGCATCGGCCTCCTCCCATTCCGAGCGACACAGCGGGCAAGTAACGCAACCATAGTTCGCATTTCTCCACCCAAAGAAGCATTTGGTGTGGAAATTGTTGCCACAGGCAGCACGACACCACGTCGATTCTTCGGCTTCTTCGAATTCCATAAAGCAGATCGGGCAGTCACCCTCCACTGGCTTGCGCTTCCCGTCCATGACTTCCTCCTCGATGGCCTGCGCGGGAAGTGCTGGTGCGCCTGCATCGATCTCCTTGAGCTCCGAAGTCAAGAATGCAGTCTGGTAGCAAAGGTGCTCAGGCGCTTTGAGCACGTAGTGCAGCACATAGAGTGCATGCTTGCATAGGCCCTCGCCGCTCGATTGCGATTTAAAGCTAGTATTAGGACAGGAGCACGTTGGGAGGTGAGAGATCACGACCTGGGCTGCATTCAGTGGTAAGTAAGTGAGATGACGTTGAAGCACTCTTACTGTGTAGACATTCCCGGTCGAGCCAGCGATCTTGATCTCGTGATATGGACAAGCTTCGTCGTTCGCATGGCAGTCCTCTTCGAAGCCACGTGTGCGTTCCAGTATAACCATCTTCTGAGTACGCGCTCGCCCAAGAAAGGTCTGATAGGAGTCGGTAGCTTCCGGCACGAACCTGAGAAGTCAGCATGCGCTCTCCGCGGATATTTAGACTCGCTTACGGTTTGATACGTGTCTCCACCTGTCCGTTCGAGAGGCGTGGGATGCGAGAGACTTGACGCTGCCGGCGACTTTCGAACGAAGTGGCCATGATAGCAGCCAGTGACATAGCCTTCCCACCTTCGTCGAGCTTGACCTTCTGCGGAACCGGATAGACTGGCGGTGGGCGCTTCTCACCGGGAGGACGCTTCATGGTAGTGGTAAGACGCATGACACCGTCGTCGTCAGGCTCGCCGATGCCCTTCCTCAGCGAGCCCTTGGTCGGCTTCTTGCGGGGTTTGGGCTCGTCGGCTGGCATCTCTTCGTCTTCGTGGAAGTCATCTTCGACTTCCAGCGCGTCGTCAGCGTCGTGGGAATTGCGCTTTTCCTTTGACGGCTTCGCGAGCGTGACATCCTCAGCCTGTTCGTCTGCATAAGAAGTGACAGCTTTTCTCACGCGGCCAGAACGTCGAGGTCCGCTGCTATCTGCCATGTTGGACAGCCGTGATTGCTCCAGGTGCGTCTATGAGAGTCCCCAGAGAATCTGCACTCTCAACGAGGTTCTGATCGAGGTGTGGTGTCGTGGTGACACAAAGCAGGCAGGAACTAAGCACACAGGGGCCAGCCTTGGCGCAATCTAAACGCGTTATGGACTTTCACCTCACCGTTACTTCTCGACACTTTCGAAACGTAGGTAGTGCTTTGATCAACTTAGCTGCGACCGTCTATTGCTAATGCTGCTGCACCCGCGAAAAGCCGAGTGTCAGGATGAGAGTGCGACAGCGCGCTGTCAGTCTCTTCGGGTGTGTCGCAAGTTCTTTGCGGTCAGTGTGCTGGTACAGGCATTGTAGCGTCTCAATCTGTTGGAGTGGCAAAGACCGCATACAATGGGTACGTGAGGTTCATGGCGACAGATCATAACCACTGTCCTCCATCAATCTAATCATGTCACGTCGGTTCTCCTCCCATCTTACCCACGCCGCGCCCTGTAGTAAGCAGTCCGCAAGATCGTCCAGTTTGCCCACGTCGCTCGACTCGGCTTCGGAGTCCTCTGCACCTTTCTTGCGTGTTGAAGACCGTCTGGCGGTGGTGAAAGCGTCCACAACGGACTTGACTTCTGGCTGCAACTGCAGCGACACGCCACCCTCTCCCTTCAGCCAACCTCGTGCCACACCGATCTTCGCTTTCTTATCCACTGAGCGTGATGCGTTGTATGTCGCTGTACTATCGGCACCGTCCTGGAGCAATTGGCTGGGAGTGCGAAGCTCCTTGTCCGTGCCCGCGGTCCAGAACTTTGCCACCATTGCGGGACTTACTTCGTGCAGCGACGGCGCAAGGTAGTCTTTAGTGCTCAAGTTGACAGCGTTGTGCGCCTGAAAGCATGCCCAGAGCATGCTCTCGAGCATGTTGACGCGTAGAGTCCATTCCTGAATGGCTGACCCACCGCCTGACCGGAAGCGCTGCCTTTCAATGAGAATGATCGTCGGCTTGTATTCCAGCAGCTCGGTTGTGATACCATAGGCGACCCTCGACATGACTGACGGAGTGAAGGCATTGGCTGGCAGCTTGCGACTGATCGAATTATCGGCACCGCCCTTGCGATCAGTTTTCGCGGCCGATTCGGGCACGAGGCGGCCGAGTAGGTCCAGTCTTCTCCACTCCCGTACTCGGAGACTCGTCGTCAATGGCGCAGGCGCGGACGTTGATTGAAGACTTGCTAGGTCCAGAACACAATAGGCCAGATTGCGAATACCCATGTCGATGCTGAGGATGCGACTGGGTTGAGCAAGCAGACGCGATTGTGGTAGTCCAGATCGCAGGGTCGTCGCCAGCTCAGCTTTGGTCCCAGTCGAAGGCAACCCAGCCAGGAATGCCATGCGCTGCAGCGTCCTGGACTTCAGGCTACCCAATTGAGCCATGGCATCTGAATCTACCTGGGTAGATACTGGAGGTCTTCTCATAGAAGCGCGGTAGAAGGAGATGAGCTCATGATGGGCCGGCCAATATGACCATAGAACGTGCCATCACTTCAGTACCTTTGGTCCTGAATAATCGCATGTGATGAGTTGGAGAGTAATGCTACGTGATGGACATAAGAAATGTAAGGATTACTCTTTAGTGTGACCGTGCGCCATGGTCGGAAGTGAGGCCTGTCAGTAGCTCGTGAACGGCTTGCATATCAGATGGCCCAATTCAGTGGCAAACACTGCAGCCGTGGGCCGTGATGTGAAAGGTGTGATCGCAAACATGGCGGCCAATCCGTAGATTTGTAAATCCCCTGAGGACTGATGGCAGTGACCGAAAGCGGCTCGGAATTCGACAATGAGACGAGCTAAGAATACCCAGAGCTTACGTGTATCTATGTAGGTCCAATACGTGTGCTCTTCTCTTCCTCGCAATGCACTAAACATCTCCAACCAGCAACGATGTTATGGCCAAGGACGATCGCGAAGCCGATCGCAAGCGGGCAGGCGATGGAGAGGAAGCCGCTGGACTGCTACAGGATACCAGGGAGGATTCGCCGGATGAGGACAGCATAGCGCAACCCGCGCAGCCGCCAGGGCGGAAATTCCTCCAAAGAAGACAGTCTTCTTTTGCACAGCCAAGAGCCAATGGCACCCCAAGGACACCTCACCGAGTGCGATTCGACGTCTCGGAACCGCCGATGCATGGTACGGTCAATGGGTCTGCGCAGCCGCAAGACTGGATAGAGGAAGAGGACTATCTAGGCGAACAACATGACGCGAGTGGGCGAAGAGGGAGCGGAGCGCAGCGAGCGCCGCTGTTGACTGGTATTGAAGCGCCGAGTGTCACTCTGGCATCTGATGAGGACTTCAACCCCGAGGATCTGCTGGAGTCTGCTAGGCCGAAGAGTGGCATGCAAAGTGCTTTCTTCAACATGGCGAACAGCATAATAGGCGCTGGGATCATTGGGCAGCCATATGCTTTCCGGCAGGCGGGTCTTCTGACCGGCGTACTGTTGCTGGTGGGCCTCACAATCACTGTGGACTGGACGATACGACTGATCGTTACGAACTCGAAGTTGAGCGGCGCGAACTCCTTTCAGAGCACGATGGAGCATTGCTTCGGCAGGAGTGGACTCGTCGCGATCTCAGTTGCACAGTGGGCATTTGCATTTGGGGGCATGGTGGCGTTCTGCATCATCATCGGCGACACAATTCCGCATGTGCTGGCGGCTATCTTCCCTTCTCTGGCGACTACGCCAGTCCTTTCACTCCTTGTCGATCGCC
This sequence comes from Cryoendolithus antarcticus, assembly GCA_002077065.1. Lineage (NCBI taxonomy): Eukaryota > Fungi > Ascomycota > Dothideomycetes > Cladosporiales > Cladosporiaceae > Cryoendolithus > Cryoendolithus antarcticus. The sequence goes on along the minus strand of NAJO01000027.1, from coordinate 61,565 downwards.
GAGCGATCATTGTGCTATTTGTACTTGGGTTGTCATACCCCTTGTCTCTATATCGAGACATTGCGATGGTATGATCTTGTATCTGGCTGAGTCCAATGCACAGATGCTAACAAGACATAGCTCGCAAAAGCCAGCACATTTGCCCTCATCAGTATGGGCGTAATAGTAATCACAGTCATAACACAAGGCCCACGACTACCCTCCGAGTACCGTGGCCAACTTCGAGGCAGCTTGCTCGTCAACAACGGCGTCTTTCAAGCGATTGGTGTCATCTCATTCGCCTTCGTGTGCCACCACAATAGCCTGCTCATCTACGGCTCTCTACGTAAGCCGACGATGGACCGCTTCGCCAAAGTGACCCATTACTCGACAGGTATTTCGATGATTGCCTGCCTTGCAATGGCTCTGAGCGGCTACCTCACATTTGGCGACAGGACGAAGGGGAACGTGCTCAACAACTTCCCGACAGACAACATCATGGTCAACATTGCGCGACTCTGCTTTGGACTGAACATGTTGACCACACTACCACTCGAGTGTTTCGTCTGCCGCGAGGTCATGACCGAGTACTACTTTCCGAATGAGCACTTCCAGCCAAACCGCCATCTGATCTTCACGACCTCGCTCGTCGTCTCAGCCATGACGATCTCGCTGCTGACGTGCGATCTCGGCATCGTGTTCGAGCTGGTGGGAGCAACGAGTGCGTGTGCATTGGCCTATATACTGCCGCCGCTATGCTACTTGAAGCTGACCAAACGGCGGACTTGGGAGACGTATGCAGCTTATGTCTGCATTGCGTTCGGGACTATCGTCATGGCGATCAGCCTGGTGCAGTCGGCTGCGAAGATGGCGAGAGGTAAGTTCGATGCTCTTCGACCAAGCACTATGGCTACGAACTGACATTTCGGCAGGCGGAGACGGCTCACACCACTGTAGCTAGCATTTCGATGCCCATAGACATGTATTCAATGATAGAAGCAAACTCGACCTGCCACGGAGTCGTGTCATTTGCTACTCTACAGATTGCCCTCGCATAGATCAGGTCAGCTGAATTCGCCGCTTCCAAATCCTCCAGCATCATCTAAGTGTAACAATTCCCGTGTGCGTATAACCGTAGGATCTGATCTCGCGTACCATTTCTGTTCTACCAGAAACGTAGGCATCGCCATAATAGAAACGTGATTATCGTACACAGACAACATGTCGAGAGGGGGCTGCTCGGCTAGACCTGCACTCTTCGTGCCATGCCTCCGGTACCGTCTCGGCAAGTGAAAGCCAAAGCAGACTGCATCTCCATCTCGATCCCCAACGTTGTGATTGTATCTATATGTTTCTAACGGTCGCTGTCCGGTCCTGCAATATCTTTCCAAACGGCCGTCCGGTCTGCAGCGCCTTGCTTCTGTCGTGTCCATCGCTTGACACTGCCCGTCTGGTAGGATGTCTGGAGATCATGGCACCCTCGACCTCGATGTCGCGGAAGCACCAGCTCGAATCATGATCGCGTGGCATAGCTATTCAAATGACGGCGTTGGGGTCTCGCAGACCAGCATCGCGCCGATGCGTGACGGCTTAGCAAGCTCCCAAATGAGCTGACAAATTCCGCATGGGAAATGATCATGGTCGTAGGCGTTGAGGTCGCGGGGAAAGGCATAGCGACGTGGCGCCGAACTTTTCTGGCGTGCTGTTGTGATGCAGCGGTGCATATGACTGGCATGCTGGCAGCTGGAGAGGAAGACGGAGAGCATACACCCAGAATCGCCTTGAACAGCCCATAGCAGCGGCGAGGCTTGACGCAGTCGCGAGCCGTCTGTCGAGGAGGTGATTGACTTGCTGGACTCGATCTCATGCAGGTATGTATCGTGTCAGAGACTTCCTGTGATCTGGTAGCTCGTCCGCACGCTGCCAAGCCAGGGCAGAGCTGTACGCGAACGAGGAAGAACTGACGTATGGGTTCTGCAAGGAGGCACCACCTCAGGGTTGCAGTAGGATGGATGGAGCTCATGACGTGCAAGCAATGACAGTGTGAGTCTTCAGCATGCTATCCTCACGGTGTCGCAGCGCCCACGTGTAGCTCTGGCAACGGAGGTGCAAAATGCAAAAAGGGAGATTTACCGACCGGGGGTCGAACTCGAGAGGTTCCAAATATTCCCACTGCGAGACTGACGTGCAAGCACAGCTCAACAGTGAAGTGCTGCCACTCCGCCACTGGGGACAAGAGAAGAGAGATACGCACCTGTTGCCCGAAGGCGAAGGGTAATGGGTAAAGCTATACATATAGTATGCAACATGTGATCTTCAGGTAGCTCTGCTCTCGTGTCGGCGCGAGGAACAGTCAAAGAGTCTGCTTCATCGATTGGCATTCTCGAGATCGCCTTCCGCACCCCAGTGCTTTGCTTGTGCGATCGAGGCGTCGGACGTCAACAATTCGCAACGGAGGACACGCCTTGGCCTCGAACACCTGCTAAGTGATTGCAGAGCTCGTGCCGAGACTTTCAAGTGATAGTAGCTGGTTCACCCAACCCCTCCGCTCAAGTTGACCAAGTGCAAACCAGAGCACGGCCGCCAAAGAGCTACCACGCCGCCTTAGAGCCATCACGCCGCCTTGAGCAGTCCTCGCAGCGACTACAGCACCCTTCTAGCGACTGCGATACTCGACGAAGCACAACCTGCGGTTTGCCGACATACGCAGCTCAACATGCATTGACCGAGGCGCGCATGGCGGCACTTCGAGGTTCCGGCAGATCAAACAAAGAGTGGCAACATTCGACCATCGCCGGCCTGCAATGGTCTCGGACCTCAGCACAGCCTCCTGCACGTTTGCAGGCGCCACTCGCAAAATATGTTGCAACACGAGCGCTGGTGTGCAAAGGCGGTAGAAGGATGGCACAACTTGGGGAGACGGCCGTTGCACAAGGTGAACACCATTCGACACGGGCAGTATTCCATGAAACGCTTTCGACATGAGCGCAGATCGCGCGTGAATCCACTGCAAACCGTACTATCAAACCATCCGATGCCGGAAGAGACTGCGGAGGAGATTACGAGAACCAGGTGCCTGACCCGACGGTCCGCAGCTGCGTCAGCGGCGAATGCGTTCGCGCAGTATGATCACAGCTGGCTCTATGTCCAGCTCGAGACAGCGGCTCAGGACTTGGTAAGTTGGCCGACAGAAGGTCCTTGCACGAGTACGACCGAGCGATCGTGTGAGGTGCAAGTAGGAGAGACGGCCACCAAGCGCCGATCGAGCTCCAGGAACAACTTAGGGCATCGATGTATTTCCGAGATGCAAGAGCATGACTTGGTGCGCGGTTCAGCTGGCGCCCATGCTGCTACAGCACTGGTCTTGTGGGACTACCTCAGCTCGCGAATGGCAAGGGTGACAGTGCCATCATACCTTCGATCGCTTCTGCGACTGTGCTGGAACTTCAGCAGCCAGCAGCCTGTGACGCTTCGATGACTTGGTGACGGAACGTGTGCGCCGCTCTGACTCCATACGACCACGACCATCTGGTGCTCTCACAAGCTGGCGTTCGATTGCGTGGGCATGCAAGCTTCGCGGACAATTGGCAAACATCCGAGTGGCGCTGCTGGGTTGCAACATACTGGGGCCATCGAGCTATCAGTTGGTTGGCCAGAGGGCAGGACTGAACGAGCCCTGGCCATAGAGTTGCACTATCTGGACCAATGGAGACACGAACGAGAAACTTATCGTCCAAGGCAAGGCGCGATGGGCATCTAGCGATCATGGAGACACAGCCCAGGACCAGCTCTATATTTCTCTGGCGTGGGCGAGGGGGTCTAATCCTCTGGACATGCAGCAAGAGTGTTCTCCTGGTGATCTCGAGTTACTCTTGCCTGTGCTTGACCGGACCTTTGCTCACGTGGATACGCCGTTCATGTCGCCGAACCGTAAGCTCTTCTGCAGTTGGTCATCGAGGCGACGTTTCGTGCTGGCGGTGCCAATGCCTCGCATATGGTACCCTCCAAGACTGGCTACGTGAGCTTGACATCATCACAGAAGCCAAGCGAAGTACCCACAAGCAGCCGCTGGTCTCAGTGAAAGAGGTCCAATACGTCCTGGCGCCAGGCATGCTGCAAACCAGTGGTACTGAAGGCAGTTCATTCGGACAGCCTTGTCAGAGCTTGATGCTGAGCATGGACATTTTCGCCAGCTGCCTACACAAGCGACCGAAGGAGGATCAACAGGGCGTGATAGCTTGCTCGAGCAGCTTCCTGGCACATTCAAGAGGCGATCGAAGACGATGCGATCTCGTCAGGTGTTTCCCTTCAAAATTTGCACCTTCGCGTAAGGCTCGCCATTGGAGGATTTTTCGACGATACTGGTACATGTCCATCCAGGCTCCATGCTGCTAATACGGGCTCGTGCCTCTACCTCGATCTCGGTCTCGTTTACGCAGTCTTTTCAAAGTCTTGTGGCGGCGAGTGTCATGCCAACGAGGTCGACTTACCATAGAAGTGGCTGTGTGTCCTTATCCTTCTATGAGATATTTGCCCACGATGTGTAATCTTTACTTGGCCGAAAGCTGGTGCTGGACCTTTTGCTTAACCTCTTGCTGGACCTCTTGCTGGCCCGGATCTGGGATGTGAGCTCGACAAACGCTTATTGCGCGGAGGTCTCTAAGTGCTTGAGCTTCCGTGGAAGCTGTGTGGGCGTTCGGACTTTGTATCGTCTCCACGCTCTACTCGCACGCAATGAGCTCCGCAGCCCTAGAAAGTGTACTCAGGATCGCGCCGGAGTTGTTACTCATCATATCTTCCTCGACCTCATGGCTTTTATCATGATCTGCAACATCTCCAATGGCATGCCCATGTCTTTGCGGAGCGTGCAGGATCAGCGATACCTTCGCCAAATGCTCGATCTGGCCACGGGCACTCCTGCTCGGCTCACGTCTGCTGCCTTTGCGACACCTTCAAGCTGATCTTTTTTGCTGACGCTGGTGGGATGTTCAGTTCCGTCACTTCTCTTGCACGCCGTGGCTGTCATTGAGTAGCCATGTTCCGCTGTGCCAAGTTGCTTGCTTGTAGATGGCATCCCCTGGACTGCGCCCATTGTCTCCGTCTCTTGTCCGTGTCTTGCGCTTCCTTGATATCGCGATGCCTGGCAAATCGATTGTCCGCTTCGTGGTTGTTGCCGTGCGATGGCCATCGGTCGAGGACGTCCGCAATGAGGGCTTTCTCAAGCTGTTGCTGAAGACAATAAAGTCTAGCTAAGTACTCATGGCTATCGATTGAGGTCGTTGTAGTCGCAGTGAGCGATAGCGCCCTCCTCAGACTAGGGCTTTGTTGGCTCTCTAGCAAATCGCGGGTACTGTTGCATAGTCGACGCACCCCGCTCACGGAGAGTATCAGCTGGCTTGCGAGAACGCATCAGTGAGGTCCAGCTCAGCAAGCCTGCCCTTCTGCGGACGCAAGTGATAGATGGCATCAGTCTATCGTATACGGGATGGCATTGGCAGACACAACAGAGCACAACAAACCGTGAGCTCTCCACCGAACGTAGAGATTCTCAGTTCTCGGCGCTCACACAAAGCGACAGCCTGCAGGCCTTGACGAGCAGCTTCTTCTCCAATCACCGCTGCATGCAACGGTGAGCTTGATGAAAAAGGTTGTGGCACCATAGGCACCGATGACATCAAAAATTAGGGGGCTCAGGCGAAGCTGCACACCTAAACGACGTGGGACACCAGCCTTTGTGATCGCCGGATGTCCTCCCCGGCGGCTAAGCATGAAAAAGAAAGGGAGAGGAAGAGGAGGCGAAGTAGCAACGCTTAAATAGTCCAGCGAGGGACAGCCGATCAATGCCAAGGCACAAGCGAATCACAAGCGAAATGCCGCTAAGCCATTGTTGGAGGGCGACGACGTGCTCGCGGAGATGCTTTCATCGCCGGTTGCTAGGCACGACGAAGCACGTGACGTCTTGCTCCTAGCCCTCGCTGTACTGGGCGGCAGCTAGGTTGGCAGCGGAGCGCAGATCCAAGCAACGATATTGTCGATTACGGCGTCGACGCGCGATCCAGCGAGCCATTGAGCAAGCTGTGTGCTCGACATGGTAGCTGTATTCAGCGATGAGCACACAGATGGCCACAAGTCTCTCCTGCCACTCGTACTATCACAGCGAGTGGACGACGCTATGTGCTGAGCGTATGTCCATCCCATGGGGACTGGAAGTTTCACATGAATCTCTCTTCGTGCGAGCTATCAACGCAGCCTATTGACGGCCCTCTTGTCCACGGCAGTGCTGCACTCCAGTGTCCTTCTGCTTGCAGAGCACCCCAGCCTGTGAACCGGCCTCCTGCCAGATTTTGCTGGGTTCATGATGCTAGTAGCGCCGACTGCGAGATCGTGCAGTACAACGTCTACGACCCATCGTTCTCCCTGCCATCGCCACGACCGCTCTCATTTGTTGGTCAGTCAAGTGGCTACCGGCTTGACTCCTGACTCCTGACTATTCCACACTTATCGCACGAACTCTCGCGACTGGATGTGATCCTCGATGACAGTACATCCGTCTTTATCCACGAGCGTTACATGTCCTCACTGCGCGGTACTTTGTCGTCGCTCTTGCCTCAGGCTCGCCACTCGTGCCTGCAGCGCTGCCGGCCTCGCTAGATCCCGCTCGGAACAGAGCTCCGCTTGGCAAAGTTCGCTCGACATTTTATTGACGGTCCACTTCTGCCTCACAACACGACATCACTCAACATCATACCAACATCTCATTCTCGCAAGTGAGTGCCGCCTTGCGCACTGCTTGCACACGCACCACCTCTCATTACATTGCCTCGCATCTCTCTACAAAGCACACCATCGACCGCCCATCATGTCGGGGTTTACAGCCGATGAGCTGGAAGACATCAAACGGCAGATGATGGCCGATCTCAGCAACGAGCGTTCGGATCATCTGTCTGCTCCTGCTGCAGATGACAAGGGTCGTCCACGCAAGATCAACTTCGCACAGGAGAAGGCTGATCTTCAGAGTGCTGATGCGTTCCGCGCTGCCAATCGTGCCGGCGATGATCAAATGATTGTGAAGTGGAACAGTGAGCACGCCTTCTGCACTATTAAGGTCTGTGTCACGAGCTAACACACTTCATCAGGTCTCAATGATGAGGATGATCCCACTGCAAAGGCGGACATCAGCGGCGGCCAGGGTCATCGCCACGCCGTCAAAGGCGCATCGGAGGACCCTTTCGCCTTTGGCGGTGGATCTCGTCCTTCGGCATTCCGCGGTGCTCCAGCTCGCTACGCCGCCACGACCTCGTCTCCTCACACAGGGGGTATCAATCGCACCGTCCCATCCGCTCGCCGAGATGCGGATTTCCCCACTCGCCTCGGTTTGACAGCCGCCGCTACCTCCAACCGCCCTCGTGCTGGCAGCCCACGTCGCCACGGCACAGTGCGTTTCACTGGCACAGGGCGTCAAGCCGTGCGCAGGCCGTCCGCTGGTGCTCAGCAGCGCGCTGAGAGTCCGCTGCTCAACAGGCAGCTGGCGACTGTGAACAAGCAGCTGGTAGGAACCACACAGCCTGCTGTTCGCAGCACAGTACGTGACATTCGTCCATCGCCTGGTGCTGTCCTCCCAGCTGGTCCTCAGCAGCCAGCCCGGACCAAGCCCTCCCCTGCTGTTACCCAGCCGTCCCGCGCTGTAGCTCAGTCAGTCGACACCAGCAGTGCGTCTCAGCCGCGGCAGATCAACAGCGCCGTCGTTTCTATCACCCAGCAAGCCTCAGCCCCCGCGCCGCAGCCCATCGTCAAAAAGGCCACCACCGCCTCCACTATCTCGAAGCCTATCATGGATACAGAGGACCCCAAGGATCGCAACGTGCGTGTCTTCCTCGAGAAGGTCGCTAGTGGTGAGATCTCTGGCGTACAGCTCTTAGCCCATGCTGGCCCACAGCTTGAGGAGGTGGTGACGCTCAAGTTGCGCGCATTCGAGGACGCCTTCTGCGCTGACGACGAGTACGACTATTGGTTCGACAAGCATCCTGAATGCATGCCGCTGCTCACTGCGGTCAGGCGTTTCGTCACGGAGCGCATCATCGGCTTCATGCAGCCTGGCGGCAACAAGGATTACGAGCGTGGCTTCCGTATCAAGTACGCCACCAAGAAGGGGTTCGCGGAGTTCATTGCGGCTGCGGAGATGGCTGTGGAGGTGACGACTCAGCGAGACATCGCCACCGGTCGGCTCCCATACATGTTGTCGATCTTGATGGGGAACTTCGAGAAGGCGTTCCCATGCCGTCAGGACCTGTTGATGCGAGCCATCAAGGTTGCCGGGCTCGAAGAGGTGGCCAGTATGGCGCAGCATGGTGGAGCGACTGACCACGCCGTCTATTCCTTCGAGTCGACCGTTCCGTCGCTGACCACTGGCACCACGTGTGAGTCGCCTCGCCGTCTTGATTGGCTCCCTACTGACGTCGTACCATCAGTCGAGACCAATCTCGAGGACGTTGAGACTGGTACTGCTCAAGTCACCACCACTGTGGATCCCAATGTCATCGACGTCGACCAGTCCATCGACAGCCCTCGTGCTCCCAGCGAGCCGCTCCCAGGCACGCCTTGCGTCGAATCGCCGCTCCCCGCATTCACCAACGACAATACCCCAGCTCCGCTTCCTGCTGGTGACGTGAACCCGGGCACCTTCACCATCACTCTACAGCAATCTTGCAGACTCCAGCATCATATTTCACCTCGCCCGTTCGCCGCTCCTCCGGGTATCGAGGTTAATCTCACGGTTCGCTCCAACAATCACGTCCACGATCTTAGCCTCCGTCGCTTGACCACGGAGCCGAATAACCTCATTATGGAGATGGAGCGTCTAGGGCTGTGGATTCGCGGGTTCCTCATGCGTCCAGAGGGTCCGACGAACGAGGAGCCAGCTACTGATGCTCCAATCAACGAGGCTGATGGCGATGAGGAGCTTTAGAAAGGCACTCGACGGAAGGACTCGGGCACTTGCATGGCGTATGATGAGGAGATGCATCACGGCGTGCACATGACTGATGACATTCATGCATAATGATGATGATAACGATGATGGGGATAGAAGGCTACACCTGTACTTGCCAGCGGACAAGCTATCACTTTAGCCACGTGTCTAAGTGCATGAAACAAGGTAGCGGGCTGATGGGCTACACTCGTATATGCGAGCGGACGGGCTGACACTTCAGCCACGTGTCTAAGCGCATGAGACGAGGTAGCGAAAGGGTGGGACGTTCTTGTATACGGTTGCTGGACTCGCTTAGATTATATGTCCAGGCCTTGCATGGCATAGCATAGCTTCCGGTAGCATTGGTATCAAGACACTCACCAGTACATTGCCCATCTGCTCAAGCAGTGCATGAGCAATCCCTCGCGGGGATTTCAAAGGTTTTGCGCTGTCCAAGGCTTCAAACGCAAGACCGGTCTACCCACCACGTGCCATGATCAATGGCTTCCTTGCATCTATGATTAGGGTATCTGCCACGCCTTTGTACAAGCTCACCCGCTCCATCCTGTCCTTCTGCATCCCTGAAGGACTCCTACCATGTTAACGTCGCCCCTCCGCTCTCAATAGCCTCTATCTCCGTCTCCGTGAACGGCGTCCTCCGGAACCTTTGCGGCAGCTCACTGCGATCCCACACCTCGCCGTCCTTCGGCCGCACATCCCCAAGCTGCCTCCCGCTTCGCCCTCCCACTGCTCCATACGCGCCTGCACTCTGTACCGCTGCCGAGGCTGAGGGTTTGGGTGTTGATGTGGGCGAGGCGGAGGTCTGAGGTCCTTTTAGCGAGCCGTGCTGGACGGCGTTTTGGCGATAGGAGGCGAAGGACTCGGGGAGGCTGTGGGTTGGGGACGCGGGGTGAGGGTGGGGGGTATGGTCAGCTTCTATGCTTGGGAATCAGCTGGAGTATGGGCGAATGGGGAATGAGGTCATGGGCGAACCTTTAGGGAAAGTACGTTTGCCGAGGAAGCGGATTAGGGGAGTGTGCTGGCGGAGGAAGGGTGTGAGGCGCATGGTGGAGGAGCGGTTGTGGGATGGGGAGTGGGGTGCGAGGTGCCCGTGAGCTTTGTGTCGGTGAACAAGTCTACTTCGAAGCAACGATGTCAGGATAGCCAATACGTTAAGTTGAGCTGGAAGCTCGCTGGTAGGCTGGTCAGTTGCGAGCTGGCTGCTGGGGTATGGCTCCATAGCTCATGCTCCAGCACTGCACTCCCCTCGCCCTTTCCCTCGATCCTTCACTTTGCATCACAACATGTAACATGCACTTGCCACCGTTCAAGATGCAAAGATTGCTTCCACCAGACATGCGGTGCTGTCGACGTTTCGATCCAACTGACCATAGAAGCATCATCTGACCACATCAATACACACCGATTACAAGACATAATCTTCCATATCACCGCTACCAACATCTTCTCAACGCCACCGGAGCAGGCCGCTCACCATGCACGAGGTCGCTCTCTTTAGTCAAGTCGCGCAAGCCCGCCATGGACGCCTCCTTCAGACTCTGGCCGGCGTTATTGGAGCTCAGCCAACGCAGTACGCGCATCAACATGTCCTGGTGAACAAAGACCGACTCGTCCATGATCTTCACCGTCCCGTCGACGTGCAACAGGGGGTATCGACCGCAAGCGGAGCATGGCAAGCTCGGATCGCCAGTCTACCCGAACCAGGCTCACCAGAAGCGATCTTCAGCCAAGTCCAAGAGCTCGCCTCTATTAATAACAGCGATTACGAGTACGATAAGGTCGTGGGTCATCACTACATCGACGGCCATCGCTTTGTCCAAGGCAACGTCATTCTCACGATTTACCGCATATTCGCCACCAACACGCCGTTGCCATCGACAAGCGAGATACTGCTGATGAGTCCGCCGTACAGCGCCAGTCAGCTGACCCATCTGGATCCGTCTGGTGCCTACGTCGTCGAAGCGATTGTGCGGATCGAGAATGGGACGGATCTCAAGTTCGCGGATCTGGCGAGGAAGGAGCTGTTTGCTTTCTGCAAGGACTATCTGCAGGGAGTGATTACGTTTCAGGTGCCGGATCGGTTTGCGATGGATACGAGGGTCAAGGGCGGGTGATCTTGCGTCTCAGCATGGTCTCAGGGCAGTGGAGCATGTTGAGGACGTTCTTGTGTGTTCTGAACATTGCTTGAACCAGCTCAAGAGTGCTAGCATACGAATCACAGAAATTTGTTGGCGCAGGCCGGAAGACTGACCAGGAATCACTGTCGGATTCCACAGAATCATCGCTACGCATATAGAAGTCACAAGCGTCAGCCTCTCTGTAGTGCCTTTCACGATCGCATGGCTCCTCGCCCGAGATATGCAGCGTTCATATCTGCCCCGCCCACGGGAGGGGTCCATCGGCCGACGAAGCTATCAACAGATAACAAGACATGGTGCGGTCTGTCGCAAAGGAAGACAAACGTTCTTCGGGGTGGTGGCGAGCACGAAAACTACTGGCGGCTCGTCTCGTACGATACCAGGCACACACATGCCCAACTGAAAGCGCTCGCGAAGAAACGGAAAATGAAACTAGGTAACATGTCCAGACCTCAAATAGCGGATCGTCTAGGACGCTCTGATCGTGGCCTGCTTACCTACGAGAATTGTAGCGTCGGCGAACTTGAAGCATTCGCACTGCAGCGTGGCATCGGGACTTCTGATGCGGATCCTGCACTCACGAAAACAGCCCTTATCCGAATCCTCCACCACGCAGACGATCGATTGTCCTTCCCTCGTCTTTTCGATCTCCCACCAGAGGTCTGCGTTATGATCTACGAGTCCTACTGTGCTCACTTCTCGGAAGAGCACCTCCATATGCCAACGCCTCCGCCGCTGGCCCTCGTGTGTCGCAGGCTCCGTGAGGATGTCATGCCCGTGTTCTACGGTGAATGCAGCTTTCGCATTGAACTCACAGAGCCGTCTGCTCGTTGCCGTCTGGTTCCAAAGACCGCGCTCTTCTTCTCGACACTGCCAGCTGCATCGCTTGCACGCATACGATGGCTGCACATTTACATGCGCTTCGACTCACACCGCTGGCAGGACGAAGACGAGATCGCGCAGATCCAGCTCAGTGGCAAAGGCACGAAGTTCAGTCTTCAGACTATGCCATACGTCAATCCGGACGCAAGTGAGCGCATGCCAGCTGAGGTGCAGGCTCTTGTTGAGCAGAAACTTCGCCCTGTGCTTGACGCGATGCTTAGCCGTACGCAGGGGCGAGGGCATGTCGTTCTTATGGACATTCATCGACTGCTGTGGGCTATGCAAGACTCATGGACTCACTACGCCTTCGATGAGTACCGGTACGAAGATACAGATCATGGGGCATGGGAGTCTGACTCGGACTATTGAGTACCAGATGAGTGATGTGCTGAGCTGAGGCGAGCCTCCTTACAGACACGATGTAGAGTGACTTCTGACGGATACGGCTCGTGGGCTTCCAGTAAGGACCAAAGGATCCCTTGTCCTGGAATCACACACCCGAACGAAGCACGTCTGCCTCACTCACTTGCTACAGGTAAGTTCATTGTACTCCGCTACCATATGATAGTCACATGCGCACATTACAAAGTTGCACAAGCCAAGTCAGATGACCCTCACCTCTTAATGAAGTTTCAATTGTGACTGCTCATCAGACCTTTACACAATCAGACCCGAGTCCAGTGCCTAAATACGCTTGACGTACACATCAAGACACCTGTCACTCAACCGCAGCAGAATGGCTTGTCCGCCGATAGATTCCGAGGAAAGCCTCTTCGTCACGCCTGAGGAAGGGGCTGCGCGCGAACTACGGAATCCTCAAGACATGCTCCTGTTCAATGACGGTGGCCATCACGACAGCTACTGGCGTATCGCGAAATCATACGCACCTGCTGGATGAGCATGACGAGTTAGTCGAGATTGCCCGAGAGCGCGACATCAAACCCCGCGGTCTGTTGCAGAAGGATCAGAGCATCGTCAATGGCCTCAATCGATTCGCTCGTGGACTTCTGGACTACAGCCGCTGCTCTATGACAGAGCTAGAGATCTTCGTACAACAGCGTGGCATCACTAGGAAGAGATGGCCAAGTGCAGCCAAATTGATCGCACAGCTCGAGGCAGCCGATGATGCGCGTGAGTTCGTCCGACTGCTAGAGCTGTCTAGCGAGGTGCGACTCGGGATCTACAAATATTACTGTTCTCACTTCTCTCATATGGGTCTGTGCCAGCCGACGCCGCCGCCACTCGCAGACACCTGCTGTCAACTGCGCCAGGACGTACTGCCGGTCTTCTATAGTCAGTGCATCTTCCAGATTCACCTTACCTACCCTCTTCCAAAGTGCCGGTTAACCTCTAAGACCGCTTCATACTTCATGGCATTGAATCCGGCTTACCTCGCTCGGATCCGCAAGTGGCAGGTGTGCGTCTACCACGTAGCTGACAGTATCGATGAGAACACGGGACCGCCCGAACCCTGCGTGGAGATCAAGCTGAACCTGAGGGGTACCAAGTACGAGCTTCGCCTTAGCCCGCTTCTTCATCATGTCTTCGTCGTTGACTATGAAGACGACGATATCTTGGAGACTGCCGACGAATGTCATCAACTTTCGCAAATGATCACGCGAGACAAACTCCGACCCATGCTGGATCAAGTGGTACGGCGCGAGGGAGATAGCGTGAGGTTGTGCATGAATGGACTCTATCAAATTGCATGGACCATGTAAGAGATCCTGGAAGATGGTTCGAGAGCGCCATATCGCCTACGGGACATTTGACAAATTTGCCTGACACAGGCCGTGTTGGTGGATATCGAGGTGGACTGCAAGTGTCTTCAGCTGTGATGCACGCCACACTGATCGCGTAGGAGGGTGCAGCGTCTCGATATGCCTCCAGCAGATCCACGGAAAGGAGATCTCTGTAGGGTCGCGAGCAGTACATATAGGAGAGCTCGCGAGAGACTAGGTGGCCAAGAGAACAGACTTCAGATCCGGGGCTGCACATCTGTGCACCTGACATGTGAACTACTTGTACCTTAGCATTGCGAATTCTTTCGCCACATACACGTGAGCTGAGATACTACTCAACAACTTCGTGTAGTCTTGACATATCCTTCCAGAATTGACCCCGATGCGTTACTAGCCGTTTGCGCAGTCATTCCAGCATTGCACTGAGCACCTACCGCAGCTCTTACTACCGGGTTGCGGGACACGTATTGAGATCGAGGCCGATGCCCAGCACAGCAATTGCGAGGGTAAGTCGCAACTGCGCAAGACTTCTTGGCCATGATCGAGGGCTGGCGAGATGGCTACTGGCTAGTGAGAGCCTACAAAACTCACAAGCGTGACGACGCCATGTACTTGGGCCGAAGGCGCGGAATGAAGCTGGCGGAAACCCTGAATCAACCCGAACTCGGGGACAGGCATCGACGTTATGACTGCGGCTACTTAACGTATGACAACTGCAGTCTTACGGAGCTCAATCAGTTCAGGCATCAGCGTGGTCTCGCAGGACTGCTTTGCACGAACGAACCAGAGGCAATCCGCCAGCTCCATACCGCCGATGACGAGGCTACCTTTTCGTTTCTATTTGCACTTCCGAAGGAGCTTCGGATCCAGATATACGAGTACAACTGCAGCTACTTTGGTAATGACATACTCTACGCTCCCGCGCAACCACCACTAACTCGGGTGTCCCGTCAACTACGGCGAGAAGTTCTGCCAGTCTTCTATGAACGCTGCATCTTTAACCTGCACGTATCACCACCGTCTCCGATATGCCAGATAGTCGCCGAGACCGCAAGCTTCTTCGAGATCATGGGATCAGATAACCTGGCACTTGTCAGGAACATCCAGCTCTGTACCGACATCGATTGTGAGGTGACGCGCGAGCAGTCCCGGATCCCACTGGAGTTCGTCGAAGAGTGCGCCGATATCTGGCTAGCTCAAGATGGCCACTCGTACGAGCTGGATGTGGATGTCACCGGCCACGACCCGAGTCGCGCCGTTTGGGAATCGATAATTGAGCGCCAGGGATCCCATGTGAGAGATTTCGGGGCTTTGAAGCATGCCATAGAGGCTGCGCTTCGACCTGTGCTGGATGGCATCGTTGAGCGGCAGGAGAACAGAGGTAAGCTGTGCATGAAAGATCTCACTGAGCTTGCGCATGCTTTGCAAGAATGCTGGAAGGACGAGGCCAAGGAGGAGTGAAGTCTGCTCACTCGTGGCTCACGTTGTGCAAAGACACAAACAGTGCGCGAAAGGAGCTGGGTCCTCAGTCCTATCAATCCTTGATTCACTTCCAATCGCACATGATCTGGTGACATCACGTGTAAGCCCTACTCGACTTCGCTGTCGATCTCAAGTGCAAGTGCGCGCTTAACATGAATATCAATCTCGAGAGATTTGCTCTCACCCACTGACCATTCGGAACTTCCAGCTAGCACCGACAGTGTACAACATGGGCCTTTTCGACACCGCAGAAGAAGCCGCGACGCGCGATTGGAAAAAGCCCCCCGCGCTACTGGAACGAAGTGGCGGTGGCGTCCACGACAGCTACTGGCGTATTGCGGACTGTCGTCAATCATCCTACGAGAGCCTCAGGATGATGATCAGAGAGCAGAAGCTAGGAGTCATCGACTTCGGAAGTTCCCGCGAGCTGGTCTGCGATCGAATGGATCGTTTCACGTGTGGACTCATCCAATACCACAGGTGCGAGATTCATGAGCTTCAGCAGTTTGTGAAACAGCGCGGCATTGCTTACCAGAAGTATGACGACGCTGATGACCTCGTGAGCAAGCTCTGCGAAGCCGATAAGAAGCAGACTTTCACCCGTATGTCCGCGTTGCCGAGCGAGATTCGTGTCCTGATCTATGAACACTACTGTGCTCACTTCAGCTACGAGGCTCTGTACGCGCCTACGCAGCCGCCACTGGCCTGTGTCTCTCATCAAGTGCGCCAGGATGTGCTGCCAGTATTCTACAGCAATGCCGTCTTTGGCATACACGTCACCTGGCCACTCCCAAAATGCCGCCTCGCCCCTATGACAGCCAATTTCTTTGGTGCTCTGCATCCGGAACACATGGGCCGAATCCGAAAGCTCCAGATCTGCATTTGTTCATAGGGAGACCCATACGTTGAGGGAATGCAAAACACGCCCGTTGCCGTCAACATCGAAATCGCCCTAGGCGGCATGGGGTACAAACTCCATGTAGATGAGGACGTATCAGCGGTGCTGGAGGTCGCGATGGAGGAGCGGGACTCGGACAATGAAGATGAAGAGGACGAAGTGGACCTCTCACAGCTTGCGCAACAGATGATCGAGCAAGAAATTCAGTCCGTTGTGGCCAGCATTGTCGAGCGCGCAGATAGCAAAGGCAAGCTATGCTTGGGTGACATCTATCGCTTAGATTGAGTCCTGCAGGAAGTTTGGGAACGGGCGCGGTAGCCGCCGTACATGCTCCTGGACGACGACTACATGTAGCCTGGACCGCAACGGCAAGACCTGTGAGCAGGAGATGATTCTGGAGAGTCGTGAATGACGGCTCTGTGGCGTGTGGGAACTCATACAGTATTCGCATCACCCTCCTCCAACCCCACTCTCTTTCCTCCTCATCTCCGGGCTCCTCCCGCCCTGTCTCCCCGGCCCCTCAACAGGACTCCCAACTGCACTCCTAACACTCTGCGCGACACTCCCCCTTCGGCTCCCACTCACACTCCCCGCCTCTGCCTCCCTCTCCAAAAAGTCACTCCACAGCTCTGCCAAGCTCTCCCTGCTCGCTCCACCAGGACTCTCAGGCACGAACTCCCCAAGTGTAGGCGTACTCGGCGTCCTCCGGAACGGACTGACAGGCAGTCTCAGCGTGCCCAAACCAGCGCCCGCGCGGAGCAAACCGGCTTGCTCTTTCTGCTGTTCTGTCCAGCCTAGCAGCGCGGCGATGAGCTGCAGGATCTGGAATTTCTTCGGGTCGCTTCGGTCGAGGGCGAGGAAGTGGAGGAAATGGTTTGTGACGAGCTGGCGGTCGACATTGTCTTCTGGCTTGCCGCGTTTGAGGAAGCGGAGGGCTTTGGTAAGGTGGTCATTTAGGATCACGGCTTCGTGGCGGAGCTTGCCAATGAGCAGATTCTTCTCCTTTACTTCCCGTTCGAATGGTAGTGCGCGGTCGAGCTCCGTTTTCGTGGCTTCCAGCTGTGACTTTAGACTTGCTGCACTTTCCTCGGCGCCCTTGACTTGGGTTCGTAATGCTTCGAGCTGGGCTTGGGACTGCTCAACCAGCTCTCGCAGCTCCCGTTTCCGTGCTTCCTGCACTTCTCGTAATGCTCGCTGTAGGCCGTCCACCGTGCTGCTTTGCGTCTCCGCTTCACTTCTTACTCTCTCGTACGACTCCTGGTGATTGCTGATCTGGTCTTGCAGCTCCTGTGCTCGCTCATCGCTGACCTCTCGCTTCGCTCGCTCCTCGGTGAACAGAATTTCCCAGTCCTGCATTGCCTGCTTTGCCACTTCGAACTCTTCGCGTAAGTAAGCTTCTCGAGACACGAAGTCATCTCGCTCCTTGACCCAGTTGGATGTCGAGAGACTCGTTCGCTGGCGTAGCTCGTTCAATTCCGTGGCTTGAGAGCTCAGCTGTTCGTTGAGCGAGGCCACCGTATCCTGCAACCGTGAATTGTCCTCGACCGTACCACCATGTGTTCCCTCGAGCTCCTCGATCCTCCCACGTGCCTGTTCGAGCTCTGCAGCGTCCGCCTTGAGCCGCTCTCCGAGCTGTGATCGGATCGTGTTGACCTTGCCCAACAGGTTGCGGTACTGTGTCTCGGCCTGTTCTCGATTCGACTCTGACAGCTCGAGCTCCCCTCTCACACCCGACAGCTCCTCGCTGTGCTTCGACTGTAGTTGCTCCAATGACTCTCGCAGATGCGTCACCTCCAATCTCAAAGTCTCCCGCTCTTCCTGCAACGCGTCCAATCGAGAAGATGTGTCTGCCTCATGGGTACGTGTGGCGCCAGGGACATCTCGAGAGCCGGGAGTGTCCGCTACGTCCTCGCCATCTGCCTCTTCCGCCTCGCTTTCATCCTGCAGCGCAACAGTTGCATGTGATCCATTCGTAACCGGCGGCTCCACTCGTGTCTCGTCTGGTGACAGCGGCTCCGGAGGCGACGAAGGCATGTGCAACGTGTCTTCGCCCTTCAATCGTTGCGGTAATGACGCCTGTGTGGCAGGGCGTAAGCTCTCCGCTCCGCCGTTGGTGTACTCCTCCGCCGTTGAACGTACTACAGGTGTCTCGGGTGTTTCGTCTGCATCATCGTCTTCGTCGACTTCCCCAGTGGCGTCCTTAGACCCGTTCGTTTCTGCTACCTCGCTGCCGGGTTGAGCCTTGCCATTGGGCTTCTTCTTGCTCTTCTTCTTTTTCTTTGATGCTAGTTGCCAGCCGCGTCAGCCGAATGTTTGGAACGCGAATGATCGCTATGAAAACGTTCGCAGGGAAGATCACGAGACCTACCAGACTTGCTAGCATCATTCGTGACCGCCGAAGACATTATATGCGTGGGTGATTGGAGCAATGCGGCCAAGATATGGTCCCATGTACGTCAATGTTCACTTTCGCAATGTGAAACGTGGCGGGCATGAAGCTTGACGAGCCAACTGTGTTTCAGATTTCTACAGGCACACCAAGGCGAGTTGAGAAGTCATATCAATCTGGCAACGACGAGTCGGAAGGCAACATGAACGAGTAAGACGATGCAACATATAGTACCGTCGTGAAAAGTTCGTGTTGTCACAATTAACGCATGTAGGCAATCTGCGTTCGCAAACGTTCACAAGCAGCTGGCTGACACGGTAGAAGGTGGCAGGACTATCGAACTTCTTCAGACAACCGATGCCCGACAGAGGTCGTTATGCTGAGAGAAAGCGTGTATCGGAAGCCATGGATAGTGCGGAAGAGTGTTAGCAAAAGAAGCTGAAGCTGGCGACCCAGGCGTGGCCGACCAACTCATCTGAGCTGCAAACCCCAATGCTCTTCCTCGGCAGGATCGCCGCGCATTCCAGAAGCAATACCATCTCAACTGCTGCGTGATGGTGGAACGGGCGAGTTTGTCGTGCATTTTAAGTCTCGCATCGCATCTGCTCGAATCTCCGGTCTCGGGCCGCCAGCAACCCTCTATTCCGGTACATTCGTCTCGTCTCGATCTCGCTCTCCCCAGCATTTCTTGCCTCGCAGCAACCATGTGTTTCGAATAAGGGAAGGAGAGATATGAAGAGATGTCCGCCTAAAGCGAACCCGCCAGCCCACAGAGATGGAGCGTCGGAATTATTGAAAGGCACTTGTACGTTCTAGCTCTGCCGGGAATGTGATTTCATCCATGGTTTTTGTGGGATGATGCAAGGGTATATGGAGAGACGGTATCATTGAGAGGAAGAAGGAGAGCGCGAGATTCTGGCCGCGACTTGGAGTGAATTGGATGCGGAACGGGAGGGCGGGCTTGGCGATGAGGATTAGTCATCTAGCGAGGACGGTCTTGGAGCTCATATATGTTTTGCGATTGTACAAGCGCTGCCCTTAGACCCGCAACCCCATCATCGTTCCGGTCGTGTTTTGCGGGGCAATAAAGCTCATGAGTTCATCCTGGTCGACCTCCGGCTGTCCACTTGTCGCGCCCAATGTCCGCGTTCTCCCACACTAAACCGTCCGTCCCTCCAGTCCCGTCGGCACCATCACAAGCCGCTTCGCCGTGTTCTCCAATTGCAAGGGCCTTCACCTGACAGCGTGACTCTTCTAGCAGCGTCCGCTTCTGCCGAAGGTGGCGCAAAGGTGCCAGAAGGACTCCACGAGACACTGCTATGGCCATGTCCCGCGGCGCTATCCATCTGGCTCTGAAGATGTCCTTCCACAATAAGCTACAGGAGCCATTTCCGATTCTTCCAGGGCCACATTCACACTGCTGTAGACATTAGCGTTCGCTGGTCCTTGCATTGTTCAACACACGCGTGTGGAAGTCTTTCCTACCCAGTCGACGGAGGAAGCTGCAGGTCTGTAGCAAGCGAGGCAAAGTGCGGAACTCGGTTGTAAAGGCTGTCACATACTTGTCGTGCTCCTTGCTGGTCTTGAACTCTGTTCCCTTGGCTGTTATCACGAAGTGATCGTCGAACGTGTGTTCGTAGATGTTGAGAATGAGCTCGTTCGGCAGACTGCAGATTTTGCTGTTCGGCTGTAGATTGACTTGTGAACGATCATAGTCGCCTTCGATTACGGGCGGGAGGTACGATAGATATTCGGTCCGTGTAGAGTCAGTAAGACTAGGACGGGGCTTAGGTTGGACGACGGTGGGTGCCTAAGCTAAGTCAGTACGATCTTTTTCTCTTAGAGTCAGCAAGGAATCCTCTCATACCTGCGATGCGCGAGACATGTTAGGTTGCAAGTCCTTGATCTCGCCGTCTTGCCAAGCGATGGCGCAGAGTGATGTACAAGTAAATGACCGAGGCGTTCTGCAAAAGCGACGGTGTCAAGAAGATACGTTGTCGTGAGGAAGGAGCGATCATAACAGTTGGGCACTTCACTTCCCTTAGATCACCGCTCACTATCAGCCTCACTTTCTGACTTCATGTGTCAACATGTGTGAACAGGCAAGATGAAATGAGGAAAGCAGCCAAGATTGGTGCTTGTTGATCGCTGACGACCTTGAGTGACGGGCTTTTCCTGACACATAGAAAGGATCCATGATCTAGCACATCATCATTGTAAGTGCTCATCCCATGCTCCCCTTATCGGCCCACGGCATCCACTGCAACCCGGCTCATCGGCCCAAATATGACCCCTCCGTCCTCTGACGCCAATGAGCCAGCCTCAACACAGCCACCGCAGCCTGGTACCGAATGTGCTTAAGCTCATGTCGACACGTCGCACGGAGCGGGTGCAAATTGCAGTCACACACGTTCTTCGACCACGGGCCATCGGCCGCGACCACTAGCAAGCGCTCGATGCAGCGCTTCAGGCCCATATCGCGAAGGAGGCGGCAGGTCTGTGCCAAACGCGGTGTCTTATAGAAGCATGCGTACGCGGCATCGTAAGCGGCATTCTGCTCCTCGGTGTCTTCGTAGGCGATGATCGAGGGTCTCAAAAGCTGAGCGTGGTCGATGAGGTGATCGAAGATCTTGAGCAGGAGCTCGTCAGGGAGACTGCTGAGTCTGCTATTGGGCTGTGGATTGATTGACGGCCCTTTGTCTCCAGCCTGAGGCTCGATGTCCTGGTAGCTGATTAGTTGATATCTTGACAATGCATCGTTGATGCAGTGTGATACGGTATGCGTTACCGATGACACTGCAGCCATAATGGTACATATGCTTCGGGGGTGTGGCAAGGTGGAAGTGGACTTTGCACACAGAAGTGGTTGTGGAGTGAAGGGAGAAATGAAGCGGCCCTCAAGAACAGCGACGATCATGACGCTACAGGAGTAGGAGGAAGGAACGATCAGACTGTTAGAGATCTTATCGCGGTTGCATTGTCGCTCGCTCTGCTCTGTATTCAGTCCCTTATTCATGTGTGGACAGCGATGATGAAGAGGTCATAGTAGCCACAATCAATTCCCGGCGTCCCGCTATGCGCTGACAAGCGGCGCGCCCATCTTTCGTCCCCAATTACATGATACCATCGGCCACCATCACCCTGATGCCACCATTCGAGCTTGATGGGCAACTGACTCGCTCCAGACACTTCCGGCGTCGTCTGTCGACATGATCGGCAGTGCCTTGCCGCTAGCACGGTAGAAGTGATCCCCAGGCTGGGACCACGCCTGTCCTTCAAGCCAGGATCTCGCCGTTCCTGATCGCGTCCAACATCCGCCCTGACCCTATTTCTCTCAACCCGAACAGCTCATCTGAAGAGTAGAACCTGAAGGGCATTTGATACCCCACAGGTCTGGTCTGGAATTGCCGACGCTCTGCTAACATACAGCTCTTCGTCCGCTGTACATGCAAAGCATCTTCGGTAAGATACTGGAGGAAGGTCTCCTTGCCGCGTAAGCGCAGCAGGCGACAGCTTCGGAGGATGGCGGGGATCATGTAAGTGCTGCGGCTCACCTCCTCCGGATCGAGTAGCGCCAGGATCTCCAGGTCTTCGCTTGAAGGTCTCGCGTCGGGCGTGAGTATCGAATGGTAGTTCGGATCCGAGTAGTCGTCAATCTCCAGCTCTTCACTGTCCACGCTCTGATGGCTGTGGTCACTCCCGTAACTGTTTCCGTCATCTTCGAAATCGCCGTCCTCCGAGTCGGACTCTTCATCAGTAAGCTCAACGATATCGTCGAGCCCGGTGGCTGCGGCGAATGGAAAATGCTCTTGGAATATGAGGTCGAGGATGTGCAACAGCAGTTCCGGTGGGAGCTGACAGAGGTGACTGACAGCCTGTGGGTCGATAGCGGTGGTGAGCTTGCTTGTTGTGGGACTCGCCATGCTTGCGTACTAGAAGCAAGTCAGTATAGATTAACATCGCCGTGTATGTCACACGACTTGCAAATGGTACCTACTGTTGTGATGAAGCTGCGCAATCTTGGCCACAGCTGCAAAGTGAGCATGGTTCTTGTCATTGAGTGAGTCTAAGTCTCTGTGTGAATTTTAATGTTCGAGTGGAAGAAGCGGTTCGACTTCACGTGAACGTCCCTTCCTTCCTCGAAGATCCGAAGTGCGCTAATGCTTGTACAGCCGCATCGGTGACTGTGAAGGTAGCGCACAACAACGGCGAGGTTGTGAAAGAAGCACTGAAGTCGAACATTGGTCAAGTCTCGTTTGCGCAGACCTATCCCCCGCGCAGTGTCACCGCACACTGCCATCCCAGCCAACGTGGAAGGAGCACGAGCCTTGCATCATGGCGATTGCATATCACCGTTCATTCTTCCTTCCTCCACCTTCGACCGCCGGTGCAACCCCAGCTCGCCGCCTTAGACCCACATCAACATGTCCGCACGAAGCTACATAACCGCAACATCGAGTTTATGATTCTTGAGACTCAGAGGCAAGCCCATTCAAACATGATTTCCCCATTGATGCATGCTTGAAACAGAATTCTGCTCAATCATTCTTCTAAACGCTTGCAGGTACTTCATTTCGATGCGGAGGCTGTTACTATAGGCAGTCTGGGCTTCGTGACGCATGGTGCGGCAACTCATGCGAGCAGCCGGAAGTGGGTATGACTTGCTGCCATAGTCGTAGCTGTTGTAGTCTTTGGGGAACGTGTCGAGGATGGTATATTGTAGGATCGAGATGCGTGACTCCGTAGGCAGAGAGAGCATGTTGGTCGTGGGCGCTACAGCTGTTGATGGTGCTGCAATGCTGGTAGCACCATTGCCCTGCTGCTCAGTGTTCGGGCCATTGCTGCTATCTTGCTCTGACGCTTCGATACTGAGTTTTAGGTCTGCTTTGTTGGTGTTCGTAGCATGGACTGCTCCAAAGCAGCGACTTTCACAGTTCACATCTGACTTCACATAATGTAGCCTCACCGAGGACTCTCCTCACTTTCGCGCTGCTGCCGCCGCTCTATTCGCTCACTTAAAGGGCTGGAGACTTAACTGCTGCATCGCTCGCCATCGTTGTTATTGTCATGTCGTCGGTCGCAGCCATCATCGGGTCTGAATTGTTGTTGTGTGAGTGAGCGGGGGACAATGAGGCGGGGCGGCGATGGGCGGAGACTCAAGGCAGCAGCCTCCGCTGACGTGCAGCTGTCATCGGTATGAGGTGAGAGCTTTGCATGTGCCGCTGCTCACGCTCAGCGGTGGCATGTGACAGTATCACATCTGACTCTTTCACCTTCAGACATAGGGAATTAATGAGCAGAGGAGACACGGGACTTATCGTTGAATCATTAAGTGTTCAGTACCGCCCGAAAACCTGAAGAGCTCACCTTGCACAGTCCATCGCTTGCATGGCCGTAACAAAAATTGCAACAGGGAGGTTGAAGCTCTCCCTTGCATCGAAGGGATCTTCCTAGCCGCACTGCAAAGCTGAAAGTTCCGTACAAACGTATCAGGTGAGCTACCGCGAAGGACTTTTAACGCAACGCCTGGTCTAGAAGACTGAATCTGGAAAATGACATAGAATGTAGGCGAGGTGCAGGACAGGAGGAGGTGAGGTCAGGGAATACTAGGAGCTTCATGGCAGCTTCGACCAGCATGACGTAGCCAGTCACGTCGCCGGATTTATGGAGCGCGTCGAGAACTCAATCGAGACCAGATAGCATATTCCGACCACGTACCGCCGTCATCGCGGCGAGAAAGCCATCACGCTCTTCAGAAATGGCACGACAGCCGACACACACAATCGCAGAAGCATTTGCAGGTAGCAGCGCGTTGAGCACTCGAGTCCTGGCCGCTTATCGTACGTACTGCAGCCGATCTCGCGTCAAACATACAACTTGTACTGAACACTTTCGCCAGGTGACAAGACCGTGGGCTATAATGATGTCGAGCTCCTCCGTGACATAGCCGAACACATCCTCACGCTCAGAGGCGAAGAATCGTCCAGCGAACCGCCCTTGAAGAAGCGAAAACTCCCTCTGGTCGCTGCAGCCCAGGATCGCTCAATCTTCGCCCCGAACGGCAGTCATGATCTACAGGCCAAAGTCTACTTCGAGTGTAAGGATGTCTCTTTCACGTCTCCAGCACGGAAGAAGCTTCGGCTCCAATTCGTCCGCGACCACTCGAATATGCTTCTGGGTCAAATCCGTCTCATGCATCCGACTGAAGACAAGGTCGAGTACGCCATCCGTAGAGAGGACGTAGATCAATTCTTCTACCTGCCTGTACCGGACAAGGCACAGCGGCAACGGCAATTCGTGATTATCCCTCTGCCTGGGTCAGTAAGTCATGATGGTACGCCCGTGGAACCAGTCGTGTGGACTATGAATGAGGTGAAGGGCAGGCCGGATGTGTGCACTGAGCACACAAATCTTCACGAGAAACTCGACAACACTGATAACGACACTATAGCAAGTCTGACCTTGGGTGAGCTGGATTCCTTCATGACTGAAGTACCGAGCAAAGCGGCTGTGCAACCTGACGACAATGAATTCGCGAGCGCAATACCTCAGAGCCATCGCAAGGGTGAGAAAGCGTATCACGTGAAGGTGTATAAGGGTAGCAAAGAAGGTATTCCTCTATACCATCACAATGATCTGTGGCTGCTTACTGATAGTGAATGTAGGCTATCTGTTCTTCCTTCCCGTTGGCATTCTCTTCGGCTTCAAGAAGCCCATACAATTCTTCTCCTTCGCCTCCATAGACAGCACGGCCTTCCAATCAGTCCTCCAACGGACCTTCAATCTTGTCATCACTGCACGAGAATCCTCTGTGGACGGCGAAGAGGGCGAAGCGAAAGCCAACGAGTTCAGCATGATCGATCAAGCCGACTTTGCAGGCATAGAAGCGTACATCAAGCGGCACGAGCTGAGCGATGCCAGCATGGCAAAGGAGCGGCGAGCAAAGGTACACAACGTCAACAAGCCCAAGGGCGAGAATGGCGAAGCGCATGAGGAGCAGAATGGCGAGAGTGAGCTCGCAAAGGCAGAGGCGGAGTTGCAAGACGCCGAAGATGAGGAGGAAGAGGACTATAATCCTTCGGGCGGTGAGAGCGAGGGTGAGGGAGAGGAGAGCGGAGACGAAGAAGGAGGAGCAGCAGACGGAGGTGAAGAAGAGGAGGAGATGTACGATGAAGAGGAGGAAGAGGAGTGATATGCATGTTGCATGGAACAACAAGGCATGTTCTGGAGTTACTTTTCACAAGTGTCTTTATCAAAGCACACTGGTCTCGTTCTCTCTAGACCGAACAAGTTACAAGTGAAGAAGTCCGTCGATCGACGACGAAGGCACTTGAAGAACACAGTCTGCCGCTCGCATAACGCAGAACGGAACGATATCTGCGTCACACCTCGAAAGAGTTCAGACGGCTAGGTCTTGCGCGACACTCACCCTCATGAACGATATTGGCTGCACGCCAACGAGACGGAACGCAATCGCTCGCTCTTAGCTACCAACAGCTCATGGCCGGCCTATAGCCTGTCTCTGTGCTTCTCGGCTGCTACTAGGCAAAGTAGTCGAAGATGATAGTGGTGTGTGAGGAGCCAAGCGCGGTACGGGAGATAGGGTTCGTGCTGCAGGAAGATGATATGCGTCCACGAGCGTTTGTGGTTGAGAAAAGCGAACCATAAATATTCGTGCTCACAAAGCATTAGCATACGCTAGCATGGATGATCAGGTCTGCGAAAGCTGTCATGATCTGACAGTGGCCTAGCTGGGCAGCTGTCTCGCAGTGGGATTACATGTAAGTGAGCTGCGAAAATGAGGCTGAGTGTAATGTGTTCACAGTATCGTAGATCTACATATATGTACAAGTAATGATACATGGAGTCTATGGCTTCGCGCAGCTTCCCAGAATGCCCACCGACGCCGTCGCTAGTCCCAGTCATCCGCTCAATCGCATCATTAAAACAAAAGAAACACCTCAACTTGCTCATTCGTCAGTGGTCCGCATCGCGACACCCAAAGCACGCCATCACCCCCCTCCACCAACCGCCCTCGTTCCTCTTCGCTTCCTCCTCCAGTCTCTCCCTCTCCTCACTCTCAGCAAGATCCTTAGACTTCTGCACCATATCCTCGGAGAAGTCTGAATAATACGAGAACCGCGACACGCTCCCAAACGAGATTGTCGGCTTCAGCGGCGGCCGGCAAGGCACTACCGGATAGCCGCCATCTGCCACATCGCCGGGACTCGCCCCAGTCCGGGCATAGTCTCCGAGTCCTTTCGGAGATGCCGGCGTAGGCCACATGACGGGGGAGCCGGCCAGTTCAGCGGCGATGGAATAGCAACCGGCGGACTGAGGGCGGATGTTGTGATGGCTGAGAGATCGGCGGTGGCGATGATATGGCTTTGTGGGATTGAGGCGAGGCGGGTTTGGAGTGTGAGGCGAGGTCGGGATTGTTGGTTGTGGCGGCGTTGGAGTGCTCGCGACGAAGGAGCGGAATGTGGGGACTGTTTCGTCGCTGCGTGAGCGGAGTTTGAATGGATACTCTGGCCGCGTCGGCGTCTGGGGGAGGTTGTTTGTGGTGGTGGTGATGTTGTTGTCGAGGTCTGTGCGAAAAGACATGTGAGGCATGGCGCCAGTGGGAAGGAAAGGCGTGGGCACAGATGGTCCATTGGACATGTAGCGTCGGTTGCGGCTGTGAGTTCTTGCGAGTCTTGAGGAATGACTCGAGCTCAGATGGTTGTAGTAGAGCAGATGTTGCGTGATGGAATTGGGTTTTGATAGAGTCAATCGATGCTGACAGGATGGATTCGATGATGAAGGACAAGAGAGAGGCGTGTCGATGGTCGAGGATCGAGCACTTATACATACCATCGAGCACCCTTGTCCATGCATCAGCACGGCGTCCACGAGGACCGAGCATACTCAGCACTAGGCTTTGACCTGTCACACAGATCTGGACGCCTCTTCCTCGCCCAAGCAACACGCCTATGCAACAGAGATCCAGATGCAGCACTTTTGTGTGACTAGACAGCACCCAGATGGCATATTCAGCTGCAAAACATCAAGCCATGGGCTGCGGGGCGTTTTGGTGGCTTGACCGAGAAACGTTCACTGTCCAGAACAGATCTGCAAGAGACTTTCCACTTCGAGATTGGGTACTATGGCGTTCGGAGCAGCCGTCAGCCTTGCGTACGGGCAAGGGTGATGTGTGCATGGACACATGCTACAACACGTGGCAGCACGGTCCAGGAAGTCCACTTGGTAGAGCTCGCCAATGTGAGACATCGCTTCGAATGGACCCTCTGGACGCCGACTTCGCTGTGTGGTGGCTGCCGTTGCGCTTGATCGGTCAGCACTGCTCTGCGTTGACATACCTCAATATTCGTAGTCGAATGCACATCGATGAAGTTCCATCCGTGTGACACCTTGTGCTGCACACTGATTGATTGCAAGCTAACAATAGACGTAGATCTGTGGCACTTAATATTGATCGCCCCAGGGGTTCAAAGTGGTGTCCCGAGATTTTCCAGCATCCTGGATTTGCTCGGCTGGGTTGACTGCGTGCATTAAGCGCCTCGTGGCAGATGAGATGCACCCTGATTACACGTGTGGCTCGACTGGTCCAGCTTGAGTTGCGGTGGGCGCGGCAACGGCGTCAGCTGCTCGATCAAACGGACACAGCGATTGTGGAAATGAGGGTGAGGTCTGCAGTGAGCACACGCGACGAATCGGATAAATGTCAAGCCTCCCCCGAGCACTCCGAAACATCTCGCCTGTTTTTGTAGTCTAGAATATCAGCGTCGCACATTTCTCATGCAATGCATCAATGTATCGAACGTTTCCGTTTATCAGCGTTGTTTGGTCACCTCGTGGATCGCAGATACTCGCATATTTGCCCTGGAACGTTCGAGGAGAATATTGCCGGACCCGAGTCCGTTGAGATTTTTCCGACGTGGATACTCCTTATTGCAGGAAAGGCCAGGTACTACGACACTGCTAATACAGACGGCCCTTCCCATCAACTGATAGTACAGACAGCGCAGGCATGAAGCACATGCAGACGATGGTTCGGAGCATGCTCTTACTCTCATAAAGAAGCTTCGATTCTCGTCCGGCCTTGCTCACCAAAGTGCATGCGAAGGACTAACCACGGTTTTGCATTGTTCACGAGCAAGATTTGCCGTATGGCACGGAACTCGTCAACGCGTTTGCACTCAGAGTAATAACTCTGGAGCTTCAGCTAACAAGTCGCATCACACATGCAGCATGCGTCAGTGAAAGCAATCTCGAAAAGCCGCACGACTCGCGCTGCATAGGCACTGCCGAGGCAATCGCTCCCCGCGCTGAGCATCACCAAGGTTTCCGTGCAGCACACATCAGCTCCGGGAATACTGGCCTGCGTGCAAGCGTAAGTCCAACTACAACTCTCACTGTCTCTTTTTCGCGCTCTCTTTTCCCTTGTTCATCCTCGCACATCATCGCAATTATGGCTCCCAAACGCAAGGACCCCGTCTACGTGCTCGGCGTGGGCATGACCAAGTTCATCAAGCCTCGCGGAAAGGTCGATTACACTGAGCTTGGCTTCGAGGCTGGAATCAAGGCTATGCTGGATGCCCAGGTGAATTACGACGACATGGACATGGGTGTAGCCTGCTACTGCTACGGCGACAGCACTTGTGGACAGCGCGTGTTCTACCAATTCGGAACGACCTCCATACCGATCTGGAACGTGAACAACAACTGCTCCACTGGCTCGACCGGCCTGTATCTTGGCCGGCAGATGATCGCTGGCGGCCAGGCAGATGCGGTGCTGGTCGTGGGCTTCGAGAAGATGTTCCCGGGGAGCCTCCAATCGTTCTTCAACGACCGCGCAAACCCCACAGGCACCTTCGGCGAGATGATGAAAGCCACGCGCGGCGTGACGAACGCTCCTGGTGCGCCGCAAATGTTCGGCAATGCAGGACGGGAATATATGGAGAAGTACGGCGCAAAGATGGAGGACTTTGCCGAGATCGCACGAGTCAACCACGAGCACTCAAAGCGGAATCCATACAGTCAATTCCAGGACGAGTACACGCTTGAGCAGGTCATGAAGTCTACTCTTATCCACGAGCCGATCACGAAGCTACAATGCTGTCCTACTTCAGATGGAGGCGCAGCAGCAGTGCTAGTGTCTCAGACTTTCTTGGATGCACGCCCGCACTTGAAAGAGCAGGCTGTGCTGATCGCAGGACAGGCCCTCAAGACAGATGACACCAGCGTCTTCTCCCGCTCGGCCATCGACCTTATGGGCTATGGCATGAACCAGGATGCCGCGAAGACTGCGCTTGCAGAGGCCGGCGTGAGCATCAACGAGATCAAGGTGGTGGAACTGCACGACTGCTTCAGCGCGAATGAGATGATCGTCATTGACGCTCTAGGTTTGAGCGAGAAGGGCAAAGCGCACGAGCTCGTCCGTAACGGAGATATCACCTACGGCGGGAAGGTCGTCATCAACCCCTCCGGAGGACTGATCAGCAAAGGTCATCCTCTGGGAGCCACCGGCATCGCACAATGCGCTGAGCTTGTTTGGCACCTGCGAGGATGGGCTAACAACCGTCTCGTGAAAGACACAAGGGCAGCGCTGCAACACAACCTCGGTCTTGGCGGTGCTGTTGTGGTAGCAGTGTACAAGCGCGCTGACGGGAAGACGAACGCCCCTGTCAGCTCAGAGGAAGTCGGGAAGCGTAATGGACTGGGCTACAACCCCGCTGTCGAGGCCAAGGGCTTCACGAGGAGTCAGGTTGACCGCGTGAGGAGTAAGCGGGCGAGGAGCGAGTGGGCGTTGCAGGACACTGAGAAAAAGGTTGAAGCTAGGTTTTAGACTTTATGAATGTTTGTGATGGCTTGACTTCGTTGCTCTACACTTCTTGTGCCACGCCGTCTGCCTCGCCGCTGTTGACTTTCTTGCCTGTCTTCTTGATCTTCTCGAGGACTGTCGCGTAGTCTACTGAGTCTTCGGTGATAATATTGGCTGTTTGGGTGTCGAGGGAGACGTCGTAGGATTTCACGCCTGAAGATTGGCGCCGCATTAGACCCGTTCCTAGCTGGCATGAAGCTGAGTGGGCTACACTCACCATCGAGCTTCTTGAGGACCCGCTCCACTGCGCCTGAGCACCCTCCACAGGTCATGGTGACATTGAACTTGTAGTTGTGCTCCGACATATTGATCGTCGTGTCTCGAATCTCCTGGCCTCCGATGTTTGGGAGTGGATTTCGCTGTCGCGCAACGTTCCTTTCCGAAGGTGTTGTAGTAGATGGAGTCGCGAGGACGGGCAATGAGATAGTAGAGAGGAGAGAGTAGCTGAGATGACACTCGAGCCCGGATCGGTAATCAGATATGTGCCTGGTGGCTCACGTGTTCTCGAATTGCGTGCTCGAGGGGCTAGACTGCTGCAAGATCCGGTTCGAAACAGATACGGGAGACGAGAACATGTAGTTTCAGTATCATAGGCAACCCTTAGCTTGGAGTGAGCAAGTTATCTATTCCTGGTGATCGCCAGGGTTGAGACATGAGGCTGAAGCGGAAGGAACCACCCCGCGGTGACCTCACTGTTGACTCTTGCGGGAAGTGAATACATCTGGGTACTGACTCGCCAACGATGCGACTGTTGATACCTCAAATTGCAATGGCATAATCGCTTCGGAAGGTCCTGCGTGATCTCGACACGTGCGCAGCAATGACAAGCACTGGCAATATCCTCAGCATCCCCTTCCGACGAACCCACAACCTCCTCCTCTCCGACGCGATCAAGGAGTACATCTCCACGAAGTATGACCAGCACCCAGACACCTTCGCCCGCGATCTCGAGATCATTGATCAGCTTCGAAAAGATGCTGTGACCTCCCTCGAACCGCACGCGAGTGGCGTGCGGAAGCTGCAGCAATATGCGGCCCAACTGGTCTGGATGGGAGGGAAATTCCCAGTCGATGTGAGGCATGCACTTATCACTCAAGAGGTACTAGAGAACTGACCAGAACCCACCAAAGTAGATCGGCGCAGACTTCACCTGGTACCCTGCCCTAGGCTACCACACCACTCAAGCACATACCGAGAACAACCTTCGCTTCGAGCTGGTGAATGTTCTCTTCAACCTCGCTGCGATGTACTCCCAGATCGCCATATCTTCCAACCGAGCCACATCTGACGGGCTCAAGTCTGCGGCCGCCAACTTCTGCTCCGCTGCTGGAGTGATCGCGTATCTCAAGACGGACATCATACCTGAGCTACGCAGCTCGCCGCCGGAGGACATGGACCATCTTACGCTAGAGAGCTTGGAACATCTGATGTTGGCGCAGGCGCAAGAGTGCTTCTGGCAGAAGGCTGTAAAGGATGGACTGAAGGATCAGTCGATCGCGAAGCTGGCAGCGAAGGTCAGCGATCTGTACTCTGAAGCTGGAGACTGGGCGTTGAAGAGCGACAGCGTGAGCTCGGAGTGGATTCACCACATCAACGCGAAGCATCACCACTTCGCCGCCGCGGCTCAGTACCGGGCTGCGTGCGATTGTTTGGAGAAGAACAAGTACGGCGAGGAGATCGCACGATTACGAGACAGCTTGAACTGCATCAATGAGGCGCTGAAGGAGGCGAGATATGTCAACAAGGCTGTGCTGAGCGATCTGAATGGGCTGAAGACTAGGGTGGCGGAGTACTTGAAGCGGGCTGAGAAGGACAACGACACGATCTACCTGTTGCCTGAGCCTGCTAAGAGCGAGCTCAAGATCCTGGATCGAGCGAGTATGGTTGCCTCCCGGGTGCCGAAAGAAGTGAGCCATTCGCAAGAGATGCTCGGCGATCGAGGCGAGCTAGGCAAGCCTCTCTTCGCGAAGCTTGTGCCATACAGCGTGCATGTTGCGGCGTCGATATATGCCGATAGGAGGGACAAGCTGGTCAACAACAGCATCATTGCTGAACTTGAGGCGCTGACGCTGAAGGCCCACGAGTTGTTGTCGAGCCTGAACCTGCCAGGATCATTGCAAGCTCTGGAGAAGCCGCTCGGCTTACCACCTGGTCTTGCATCACACGCACAGGAGATACGGCAAGCTAACGGCGTACACCGTCTGCAGTCGACAATAGCCGATACTGAGAAGCTGAAGACCAACAATCGTGGCCTCTACCAGGAAGGGGTAGACCTGCTCCGACAAGAAGCAGGAGAGGACGAAGCTGCGCGAAGGAAGTATGGCACTCACCAGTGGAAACGAGCGGCAGGACAGGACGCCGTACCAAAGCTGTATGCTCAAGTAAATGATATCGACAGGTACCTCAAGCAGGCTGAGAACAGTGACGGTCTGGTCAAGAACCGCGTCCGCGAGAACGAGAGTCTGATCCGACTACTCGGTGGAACAGATCGCGACCTGGAGGACTTCGTACCTTCCAGCCGACGAGCTACTGTAACACCCAAAGTTGAACGAGAGGTCAACATTCTACGAGCCACCGTGAATGAAGTGAGCCGCATCGAGAGCAGACGACGGAAGAAGATCGAAGTCCTCCGACAGAAAGCGAAGGAAGACGACGTCAACTCGGAGCTCCTGCGCGAGGCCGGTAGACTCGAGCGTGCTTCGCCCATGCAACCTCTCGTGGCGTCCCAATTCGAGTCCTTCTTCGATGAACGCCTTCAAAAGTACGACATCGACGAAGCGGACGTCAAGCGCGACGCCTCCGAGCAGCAGCGCCTCATGCAACGAGTGACAGACGCCAATACTGCCTTCCAATCCGCCAAGCGTGGCGACGTTTCGTCCAAGGAACGCGAGCAGGCTCTACAGAACTTGGAGAACGCATACATGGCTTACAAAGAGATCCTACGGAATCTCGACACCGGGCGGAAGTTCTGGAACGATCTCTCGGCCATCACTACGCGATTCCGAGACGAGTGCAGGAACTTTGTCTACACTCGTCGTTCGGAGGCACAGGCCCAGGAAGCGGATCTGGCTGATGCGATGGCGGGGTTGAGGATACAGCAGGTGAATAACAGTAATCTGCTCAATCAGAAGGCAGCGCAACAGCATACTGCTCCGCCGGCGAGGATGATTCAACAGCAGGAGCCACTGGCTGCGCCGCAACCGCAGAGACCTGCGGCGTCTAGGGTGGACAGTCAGCCGGGCGTGAAGGTCTGGCAAGAGGGAATGCCGATCGTGTTTGGAGGAGCGCCTGGCGCCGGCGCAGCACCGCAGAAGGCAGTCGATGGACGATGGGATCCGAGTGGTGGCGTGAGGTTCAGATAGAGTGGCTAGACAGTGATGCCGAACGAAGTTGTTGCCTAAGGCACACATCTAACAAACTATTCACACTTCTCCGGAACGCAATACAGACGTGATAGCAAATGCTCATCGCATGCTTTCGTCATAACGACACCCTCAGCGTCGCTTCGCCATCGATTAATGCTACTCTGACGAGACGGGCATGACCTTTTCCCAGATTATACGGATGGAGGAGTCGGAGGTGACCTCTTTAGTAGTGTCCTGCTCTCTAGCACTCGACAGCTCGATGACCATCGCGCCTGCTGCAGACAACGCACATCGTTACTTCCTTCCGTCTAGTCTCGTTCGCTCCTTCTCTACATCCGCAGTAATGCCAGCCTTCTGCCCAAGATACGAGCGTATTGTGATCTATCGTACGTTGAGCATGTTTAGCCTATGTTACGCAAGTTAGTGTACTTGCGGTAGGGCGTGTTTTCGATCGACACGTCCAAGCTTTGTCCAGCGCCAGCTTGACAACTGTTGCAGTACAAAAACGGATCAGAGTTACCGGGTTTTCACATTACCGCTCCTTACAGCCCAACGACTCGAGTGAATGCTATATAGTTCAATCTTGAATGCACTAAGAGACTCCACAAACGAGAGACCGAACGAACGGTTCGATGTCGCCAACAACGAGCAAAGACGTTACCATCCCCAACTGCGTGCCGAAGACGCGGAATTCAGGTGCAGCCTACCTGCACGCCCAAAGGCTTCTACACCCAGACATCCTAGCCCATAGCCTACGCGTCTACATCTACGCCCGCGCTCTGATCAAGGTGGACATCAGTCACGTGAACGAACTGCAGCCCACAGCCAGCTTCGGCTCGCAGCTCTTCCCCGACCTCTCCGCAGAATTCACTGATCTTGACGACCTCATCTTCGCAGCAGCGATCTTCCACGACTTTGGCACCTGCACCGACCACGACCATGCTCAGCGCTTCGAAGTCTGCGGCGCAGACGCAGCTGTGCAATTCCTCAGCTCGGCGTCTTTCGACGTCGACTTGCGGGAGATCTGGACGGCGATTGCATTACATACTTCACGGGGTATCGCGGAGCGCATGGGACCGCTGACGAGGTGTTTGAGAATGGGCGTCAAAGCTGACTTCGGAGACGGGAAGTGGAGGGCGTTGTTAGGAGAGGGGGTGGTGGAGCGGACGGAGAGGGAGTTTCCGAGGGGCGAGATCGAGAAGGTATTGGGGAATGCGGTAGCGGAGCAGGGGGTGAGGGTACCTCTGAAGGCGCCGAGGGGAAGTTGGCCAGGTGATCTCTTGAGGGCGAGATTGGACGAGCCGGAGTGGGAGGGGATTAACAAGGGCTTTTGATTGGAGTGGGCGGGCCTTACTGTGCGGCAGGCAGGTAAGTGAAATTGCTAGCCTACGAGTCTGCTCATGTGTCTCTTACTCGTAGCGCATGGGAGACGTCGCTATAGTGAGTGTGCGTGCAGACCTGCTAAGAGCTCAGGAGTTTCAGAGGATCGAAGAAGTGGCCAGTCTCTCGGACAAACCATTGTTGTGTGACAACGTGGAGAGATCCACGTCAATAGCAAATACATCGACGACTGGATGCGAATTTCGTAATCGGGTGAGATAAAATAGGCAGCGGACGCCTGGTATCTTTCACGCGGTCGCAATCCTGGTAAGGCTAATAAGTCCATGAGAACATAACTGTATCGACAAGCACCCTCCCATGTATGATGCAGACACATCCCTAACACCATCGCTAAATGCAGATATTTCGTGTCTGTCCCTCAACGTCTTCCGCGACCCATGAATCCTCCTCTTGCCGGCTTCTCATTCACTCCCACCGTCTCAGTCTCCCAAGCCTTCTTGCTCCCCCTCTTCTTTCCTTTCTTGACATCTCTCCTGGAAGCACAGCAACAGCATTCGCCCATCAGAATGATCCAAGCGATGATACTGGCTCCACTCGCGATCCACATGAACGCGTACATTTGTACTCCAATGGTGGCTTGAATGTTGAGCTGGTCGACTGAGTTGAAGACCCTGCTGAGAATGAGAAAGATTACTGTGCCGAGAATGGAGGCCACCGTCGTGAATAGGGCGCCCAGAAAGGTGAGGATGGCGATCGGTAGTGCGGCCCACCTGGAGTAGACTGCTAGTGGGATCAGGAAGATGAGCACGAAGTTGAGGCAGACGCCGCCCAGGAAGAGGCCGAACATCCAGTGCGAGGCGAGGCGGAGGAGGTCGAGGTAGTTGTTGATCTCGGCAGGTAGAGCGACTGTGGGTCATAGTCAGTACTTGCTGCAAGGGTACGACGTGGGCTCAGTACTTACTACTAGCTCCCGACAGGAGCGAAGATGTGATGACCTCGACCGGATTGAACCAGTACAGCGTCTGTGGTTTCGAAAACTCCGAGGTACCTCCAGTATTCCTTCCAGAGTACGACCACAGGCCAACGTAATAGTCATCTTTGAGGCCGAGCGTTTGTGCAATACTGCTGATCAGTTGGGCGTTCGGTACGCTCAGTGGTACGACCTCCGACAAGTCCAGTCTGATGAACCATGTCGATCGGATGACTGGTCGGTCGTTGATGTTGCCTATCTCAACCAGTATGAGGAAGATCACGCTGATAAGCAGCAAGAAGCTGGCGATCAGACTGAATGTCTTTCGAGTTCGTGTTGCTCGCTTGACCTGAGAATTGCTCGGACCGGACTCGGTCAGGGTTCTGTCGCTGTCGCTCCGTCGATCTTCCGCTGGCCCTTCAGCGGACGCTTTAGGTTTCCGGCCGAACATTGCGCAGATTGCTGGGTAGGAAGAAGAAGAAGAACAATGGGCTGTCTAGAGCCAGGGGTATTGGTGTATCTCCGAGATCTGGGGGCGATATGCAAGACCTCCGAGAGAGATGGCGGCGGACGTCGAAGGTGATAAGGAATCGATACTCTTGCTCAGCCTCGTCCTACGTAACTTGTTGAACTGCTCTACTGGTTGCGAAAGGAAGAAAGACACTTACCTACGGCGACTGACAACGCCATGGTACCCACTGCCACGCGCGGACGTTGACGCGCGCATTGGCAAGCTTCGACTCGTAACCACCACCGCGGAGCCACACTCGTGAGCGAGGCGACAGACGTCACTTTACTGCTGTCGTCGTTGAGAATTTCTTGGGATGGCACGTGCGGAAGCTCCACCCTGCCGATTGCCGAGACGATCTTTCGAGGATATTTCGACGACTACACGCCCTCAGACATAGTCTGGAATGCATTCCGGTCCATTCATCGACGCCTGATACGGCGTCCAGCGACACCAGACGACGTTCGTCGATCGCCTCCTCCAAAGGCAGCCAAAGCCCCTAAATAAAGCTACCGACCGATGTCAATGCCGCAGAGCCGCACGTCTCCGCGATTGCAAACGCGTCAAACTCTCTTTCGTCGCCGCGCAACAACGACGTCACAATCGCATTGTGAAGGCATTTCGGTGCGAGAAGGGTCTTCCGGCGTGAGATGCCCTATCACGAAGGTTCCGATGGGTATGATCGCGTCGCAGTGAGTATGAGTAGACTTCCATGTCCTCTTCGTACAGCATTGTTTCATCTATTGTCTAAGAAAAGCTTCCCTTCCCTTCCTCTTGTCATCTGTCGTGCAACGCGTGTCTTGTGGCAATAGCTCGTATTCGAGATGCTGCCTCACATCTTGCTGGTGTTTTGCCTGACGGCCACAGCAGCTTGGGCACAATCTTCGACGGAAAGCAGCTCAGTGGCCGCCTCCGATAGCTCATCTGTAGCTTCGAGTAGCAGCAGTGGGAGCAGCAGCAGCAGCAATGACAGCACACAAACTGAGAGTGTACTGACATTCTCCCAAACGCTGGTAACCGTTAGCACACCTCTGCCCGAGTCCTTTACCGGCACGCAATACACGTACGCGTCCTTCAACGGCCAGACCACCAGGAACACGAGCACTGCCACGGTCGAATCGCAAAATGAAACGTCGTCTGCCAGCAGTACGAATACACAGATTACGAGAACCTCGACGTCCGAGAGCTTGACAGCGATTGTTGGAGGCGGGCAGACATCTAGCACAGGCACTGCAAGCTCCACAAGTACAGCACCTCTGCCGGTCAATACCCAGCCTTGCAATGGCCATGTCGAGTTTTGCAACCGCTCGTACGGGAACATCACGCAAGTATGCGCCCACAACTCTGCTTTCGCGGTGAAGAACAACGCAGGAAGCAATCAGCAATTGGGTATCGAGGATCAATTGAACGATGGGATTGGAATGCGTACGCTGCCTCCGAGACTCCTTGTATCGAAGCGCTGCTAACGACTCCCTAGTGCAAGGCGAGACCCACTACGTGAACAACACCATCTACAATTGCCACACCTCCTGCGACCTCCTCAACGCCGGCACCTGGCAATCCGAGCTCGAGACTGTAGTCTCCTGGCTTGACCGACATCCTTACGAAGTACTTACAATGCTCATCGTGAACTCCGACTTTACAGATGTCGAGAACTATGTCCCAGCGATTCAGAACTCAGGCATCGAACGCTATCTCTACATCCCTCCAGTAACGCCTATGTACCGTGAGCAATGGCCCACCCTCGGAGAGCTCATCTTGCAAGGAAAGAGAATGATAATGTTCATGGACTACGACGCCGACGTCGCCAGAGTACCGTATATCCTGGACGAGTTTACACATATGACGGAGACCGCATTTTCACCGCAAGTGGCAGATTTTCGCAACTGCAGCATTCAGCGACCTCCGAATCTGAATCAGACTTTCGCACGAACGAGCTTGATGAACCTGGTCAATCAGAATCTGAATACTGCTGTCGATTTGGGGGCGCTATTGGGAACGGACTCGACCGATGCGATTTTGATTCCGAACACGGCAGACATCAACACAACGAACGGGCAGCTTGATATCGAGGGGCAGTTGGGGAATAGGGCGGATCTTTGTGTTGGTATGTTCAAGCCCTGGTTTCGCAAACGGAGGGCATATGCTGACGAGCTTTACAGAGGAGTGGGATCGTGCGCCTAACTGGCTGCTGGTCGACTACTATAACTTCGGCGATCCGGGTCCTGGGTCGGTGTTTGAGGTTGCTGCGAGGATGAACGGCGTCACGTATAATCGGAAGTGCTGTGGCGTCGCAAGCGCTGGGACGACATATCGACCTTCGTACTTTGCCGCAGTCGTCGCGCTGGTCATCGCCGCCGTGAGCATTATGGGATGAGAGGACATCTTCCGGAACAAAACTACAAAAGCACCTGTCGCCAGGTCGACCCGCACAAGTGCTTGTCATCTGTACCACATCGATGGGTTGATTCCGCCCGTCACCTGAAGGGCAGTCGCCATAACGCTGCGACGGTCAAGCTTCGATGCCATCTGTGTCCACTCTACCCTTGCGGAGACGCGATGGGGGAGCGTCATGTGCATCACGAACGGCGTCAAGGTTGGATGCGGCAGGCGGCCGGTGCCCTCTGCGCGACAGACAACGACGAACGACGTTCGTCGCATTGAGTTGCATTTTATGTTGGACTCGAGACCTTAAGGAAGATGATGGAGTCTAGAAACGGCAAGTGACTACCGACGATTCTTGGCAGGCACCGGGGTCGATCTTCAGCCGTGGCGTTCCAGCGTGTGGGGACACGAGCGGGGGAGCTTTGTTAGCGGCTGTGGTCTGGTCAACCAGGTACAAACATGCAATTGCGCAAGTTGCGATTACATGTACTCTTGTAGATTTTGTAAGGTAAGAAAGGCGCATTGCAGACTTGTACACTCCATATCAAAAACCCTCCGTCTTGACACTCCGCTTTCACAAGTCTTGTGGTAGCTGCATATCACGATGGTCGAACTACGCAAAAGACCTGCGGCAGCAGCACCAGCAGAAGCGCCTGCGAAGAAGAAGGCGGCGCCGAAGAAGGCAGCAAAGGACGCTGAAGCTCCAGTAGCAGAGACCGCAGATGCGAAAGAGGATGCGCCTGCGCCCGCAGCGAAGCCTACGAAAGCCGGTCCACCCAAGGAGGGCGACAACATTGAGCTCGAAGGCTTCGGCGGCGAAGTCGAGACGCATGATGGCGAAAAGACTACGTTGTCGAAGCTTGCGCAAAGTAGCAAGTCTGGTGTTGTCCTCTTTACGTACCCGAAAGCAAGCACACCAGGTTGTACGTGACCGACTGGACCTCGCAGCGCTCTTGGTCTCTTAATGCATACTAATCCAGATCCCACAGGCACAACACAAGTCCAGCTCTTCCGTGACGCCTACGACGAGCTCACAGCCACTGGTCTCGTGATCTACGGCCTCTCCACAGACAGTCCGAAAGCCAACACCACTTTCGCGACAAAGCAAAATATCAAGTACAAGCTGCTCTGCGATCCGAAAGCGACACTCATTCAAGCTATTGGGCTTAAGAAGTCTCCCTCAGGCACGACTAGAGGTGTCTTTGTGGTGAACAAGGAGGGTAAGGTGTTGGCTGCTGAGGCTGGGGGAGCCGCAGCTACGGTAGAGGTCGTGAAGAAGTTGGTGAAGACGTTGGGTGGGGATACTGGGGCGGAAGGAGTGAAGAAGGCGGAGGAGAAGGCTGATGCTGAGACTGGAGCTGGGGCGGACGGGGGGGACAAGGTGGTCGCGGATACTGCTGCTGCTGTCGCGGACACGGCGGAGAAAATTGATGGTGCTGCATGACGGGACAAGAGTTGAATCTCTGTGCTATCGAGACCTACCCACAGTCCCCCTCCATGGCTATCATGTTCCGTCATGTTACTTCCACTCATCGTCGTCCCAGCTCTCACCTCTGTCTCAGTATAGCCTAGGCACCCTCCATCTCACCCATCTCGA
The DNA here is from genome assembly GCA_002077065.1 of Cryoendolithus antarcticus. Classification (NCBI taxonomy): domain Eukaryota; kingdom Fungi; phylum Ascomycota; class Dothideomycetes; order Cladosporiales; family Cladosporiaceae; genus Cryoendolithus; species Cryoendolithus antarcticus. The sequence goes on along the minus strand of NAJO01000027.1, from coordinate 21,016 downwards.
GTAGTCGAACGTCAGATTGACTGAGTTGTAGAACACATCTGTCTCTACGTGCTTATCTAACAAGAACCGATCGTAGAAAGCATACAGATCCGGCGTCTGGCGATCCACAGGGAACTGGCAGTGAGTATGATTCCCAATACTCGAGTACCCCATATTGCTTCCCGCACCCAGGGCTTCGTAAACCAGCCGACCAGCGCTCATGCAGCCCCAGCTACTCCATGGACCAAGCCAGAGGTAGTCTGAATTGTCAATCACGACCAGTCCTCTTGGTGCGACCAAGCCCGCAAGCTCGTGATGGTCGAATGGCAGTAAGTCAGTGTTGTTTGCGAACTTCCGGAAATCAACCGACTCCCAGACATTCTCATCTACAATCTCAGAAGCCGTCTGCGTGCTTTCGTTATGCGCTAGCTGGTAGTCTGACAACCTCCAACAAGCTGCACCTCCTGAGCCAGACTCCTGCGGTATCGTCAGCGCGATCCGCGGCTCGAAGGCGCCAGTGACGAGCGCGCCTTTGCCGTTGCGGCTGCAGCCCGTTATCGCAAGACGACGAGTATTGATGAGGGCTTGAGGAGTCCTCTCAAGAGCGTCGATGATACGACCTACGCCCCATGCCCATGCTGTGAGGGCTGAGGCCGTGGCGTTGGTGCCATGGAGATCGTAGAAAAGACCTTTTCCGCGAGAGGCAAGACTGTCTTGCTGGGCGAACTCGGAGTTATCGAAGACAACTGTGGCGATGTTTGGGGGGATTGGGATGCTTGGAGCACCGAAGGCTATGACTGCTGGGAAGGGACCTTTGCCGACAGTGGGAAGGGTTATGTTGACTGAGTAGGTTATGCTTTCACTGCCTTTAGTGGACGTGATCATCAAGCTGGAGCCGTTGATCGAGAGTGAGGTTTTGAGAGACGAAGGTGGGCCAGGTAGAGTGCCAAGCTCGTACTTTTGGAAGAGTGCTGAAAGCTCTTGGGCGCGACATGACCATTGGGCTTTCGAGCGCACATGCTGTCCGCGAAGGGTGGTGAATGGATCTGGCAACGTGGTTTCGCTACGCAGAGCAATGTCCCGAGGTAACAATGGACATCGCTGGGCTGCAATAATTTTAGCATCTTTGCTTCAGGAAGGAGAGGATCTTGGACTCACGGAACGCATAGACGACTGACAACCCGAGCAAAGGGAGTAGAAATCGCATCTTGAGGCGTACTAGAATCTAGCGACGAACTACGAGTGTCATTGAGAGAGCCTAACTTATGTATACCTTTCTTCGAAGGCACGGCTCATAGTCACTCGACGTGCAGTCTGGCAGCGTCCTACAAGTAGTGCAAGATCTACTAGCTGATCACAGCAAATTGGCTGAATGGCTCCGCCCCTGCGGTCGAGCATCTGCGCCTTGACAACGACTTGGTGTGACCTGTCATGACGGAGACATAAGAGCAGCATAAGATGATCTGCCGTAGTCTTGTGGCATGCAACTTACGGCGAAATGGATGACCTGCAGTGGTCAGAGTTCTTCCACCTGTCGCGCGACTTCAGCGGCGATCGACATTTACCCGGATGATTCTTGAAAACATTAGTGAAAGCGAGAAAGGCCTGACATTCCACTCGTCGCTACGCTATGCCCATGAGAAATGCTCCATATGCAAATAGATGTCCTTCCGCCTGCCCTTGAGTATCTCCACCTGCGCCTTGGCGACAGTGTTCGAGACATCATTCTGCATGCTGAGCGGCCCACATACGAATACGCCTATCCGCTCGGGCGCTGTTGCAGACGTGAACTCCTCGCGCAGCAGAGTAGGCAGATCGGGTCGTCCACTGAGTTGCTTCGAGCTCTTCCCATCTGTGGACTCAGCATCCGAGTCGGAGCCGTCCCGTGACGACACATGTGCGGTCCCGAAGGCTTTCTCGGGGTCCTCCGATGCGTAAGGAACCTTGTCGCTGACCCTTGTCATCGCTGACATGGTATCCGAGCCAGTGAAGAACTCCTCGATCTCGATATTTGGTGGTAGCTTATTGAGCCCCATGGATGACAGCAGCTCACGCACAGTCTGATCGAACCACTGCCGAGCCACGATATCGCGGGTCGCTACGATGATCCTAAGGGTATTGTCTCTCGACTCGAACTTCTTGTCTGTCGAGCCAGAGGTATATAGCGAAGCCAGGATGAATGGTAGTATCCAGCCAGATCCGGAGCCGCCCGCGATGATGATTTGTCGTTGGCATTGCTGCACCTTTTGCATATGCACTCCACCGTACGGGCCATCAAGTAATAGTCGAACCTTGCTGCCAGGTGCTGAAGCAGCCTGTCGGGCCAGCCGTGCGGTGAACCCTTTCTGCGGTCGTATATATAGCACTAGCTCCGAGTCCGGTCCTGTCGCTGATGGCAATGAGCAAGCCGTGAACGGGTGTATCGACAGAGCGTGGATGTCTGCTGACAGGAACCTGACGAAGAAGTGCTGGCCGACTTGCCAGATTGCCTTGGTAGGGATGACCACACGAACGAAGCCGTTCGCAGCAAGTGAAATTGTCGCATCGCGATGAAGCCCATGCTCGAAGTAGACGCGGAGCTGTCGATGCAACCAGGAGAATGTAAAGAAGACACCAGTGACGATGAAGTAGTCCCATGACGACAGAGTGGATGCACAGTGGACGAAGAGGAAGATCATGAAGACCAGCGCTGCAACAAAGTGTGAGAACTTGAACCACTCATAGCTCATGTTGCTGCGAGGCTGTCAGTACAAGCCATGTCTGCAATACAGACGTCGCCTTACCGTAGCGGTCCCATGGATGCAAATGTTAGATATGCCTGCGCAATGAGTGCCACGACTCCTGTCCAGTAGTCGAAGTTGGTCATCCACTGCATCACCATTTGCCCCGTCTTGATGTTGTACACGATGAACGGGAACGTGTGCACCAACGCGGTTACGAAGAAGGCATACGAGATCCATCGGTGGTAAACCTGCAGCTTCTCATGGCTGACACCAGTTACAGCCGTGATTAAATTGGATTTTCCTGCTGTCAAGAAGACGAACGGCATGCATCCGAGAGACAGCCACCCCGATCGTGTCGCGATCGGAGGCGAGCCTCCCCAATAGTTGAGGGTAGCTGATTCGGGCCAATAGTACGGTTGCGGGATCAGTGTCATGCACAGGAAGAAGATCGTACCGACCAGACCCAGCAGAAGGACTCCCAATGGCGCCGAATTCCAGTTCAAAGCTGGCAATCGAAAGCTCCGATAGCTGAGAAACCGGTAAAGTGCAGTCTTTCGACGAATGATACTGGTCTCTTGCACTGATCTGGGCGCTGATCGTTGGAAGAAGTGCGCGAGTGCGAACAGAATGATCGTCGTGGTGAACAGCGCCACCGTAGGTAAGGCGAATCTGTGGTCGGATTCGTACCAGAAGTGCCAGTACTCCTGGTAGTAGTCGCACTCGGCCGTGGTGTTCTGACTGCACTCATACTCTCTGTAGGCGTGAAGCATTGGTGGTCCGGCCGGTAGCCATGGCGTGCCTGTCATCTCCATGCCGTCCATCGCTGCTGACGTCTTGCGATACTGCACAGGCGAGGTGATTGGAATAAGAACGTGGTGAGGTAAGGGATGATGAGAATGAACCTACGCGTCTCAAACCTGCTCGCTACGCCTACCGAATTGTTTGTTCGAAGCCGGTCATGCACTCGCCGTGCTTGCCGTACTTTCATAGCGCTGAGTAGATTTGCGTGAGGTCGAATCCCAAAGTGGATCTGCTGTTTGGAATCGACGTCTCTCATTGGCTCGCTGCGTTTCTTGGCTGAGCAAGTTTGCGGATGTTCCATCTTCTGGAGGCGGATTGTACAGTAGCGGCTCCGCGTTAACGATGGCTAGGACGGAATCTGCTATTCACGGAGTCGGATGTAGTAGCATGAGCAAGTAAGTCACGTCTCGAGTGAATCTGTCCTCCCTTACATCCATCTCGACCGCATCTCCTCCCCCTCAAGGCCGAAATTCAAGACCTGCTATTCAACGTCAAGTACCGAACAAGCAGTGCCACAATGTCAATGACCGAGATGTCCGGCATGGACATGGCCACCGCTACGTCTTCGATGGCCATGGCATCCTCCACCGCCTCAGCAGGACACGACATGTCTGGCATGGCCTCCACGAGCAGCATGATGGGCATGTCCGACATGATGATGACGTTCTTCTCCTCAAACACCACGCCACTTTTCTCGATGACCTGGACTCCGGCCAACATGGGACAGTACGCTGGGACTTGCCTCTTCTTGATCGCCTTCGCTATGGTCTTCCGAGTGTTGATTGCGTTACGGTGTAATTTCACGCCGCTATGGGTGCAGTGGACGCGGCATGAGGCGCCTATGGGAGCTTACCGGTCTGATGAGAATCTTTTGAAGGGGGCGAGACGGCCATGGAGGGTCAATGAGGCTGCGGCGAGGGCTACGCTCGATACGATGTTGGCTGGTGTGAGCTACTTGCTGTAAGTCCGACATTTCCCCTGAGGCGAGAGTGCGAACTGACCGTGCTACAGTATGATCGCAGTGATGACGATGAACGTGGGCTACTTCCTCTCTGTGCTGGGTGGAACATTTCTTGGAAGCTTCATACTCGGCAGCTGGGGCGCGGCAGCAGCGCAATGAAGGCCGCGTAGAATAACTGTACGAGACCTTCGGCATTCTTCTTTACGATGCAGATCGAGCCGCCGTACCGTGCTGGTGACTTTGACTCGTCCCATCTCGCCTCGTGATAAGCTCATATCCAACGCCAAAGCAGGTTCCCTCGAGGATCCCGGTGCAGCGCGTGGACCCGACGATTACGCCTCGGTACCCTCATCCCCACTGGCATCATCGTTCTCGGCCTCCTGGGCCTTCGTCAGCAGCACGCTGACGCCTATGGTTCTCCTCCGCCTGCTCGATGAACTTCTTCTGAAGGAATTCGTCCAGCCGCGCCAGCTTCGCAGCATCCTCAGGTTCATGCACGTTCACGCGCTTCGCCTGCGGCAGCAGCTCCCTAGCGCGGTCTAGTTGGAGCCCCTGCCACCAGCTCTCCACGATGTTCTCCTCGGGGTAGTCGCACAGGCTGAGGGCGTAGTGGATTTTGATCTGCCACCACAATAGCAGATCTGGCTCCGAGAGCATGGGCGAGTCGCTCTCCTTGATACCATCTCGGCATATCTAGCAGTGGGGTCCAGCGAAGCGTCCCATCATGAGGTAGCAGTGATCGCGAACCTTGCGAAATTCGTCAACGTATGCGGCTTGCGCGGCTGCGATGGTCGGCTTCTCCTTCGCTTTTGCTCGAAGTTCCTGTATCGCCTCTTCGCTGGGGATCATCTCCTTGAAGTCTCCCGTACGCCGGACGACTGGACTTGTGTCTGCAGCATCGTTGGCTGCCTTAGCCAGCTCCTCGTTCATGGACAGCAGGACTGCAGCAGCAGGATAGTTCCGATCGCCTGCTGCCGTCCTTGCGAGTAGAGCTTGACACTCCGCCAGCTTCTCCTCGGTGATGCCCGGGATGTAAGACTTCATTGTAAGCGTCCGACTGTCGGGGCAAGTTGTGTGGTGGGTGTAGTGACCAGGGCGTGTTGAAAGTGTATGGCGGCGGGTTTCGAGGATGTTCCAAACGCAGTCGTGTGTGGGCCAACACGATGATCTTGGCAGATAGAGTGAGGCAGTATCGCTCCTTCCCCATGAGTTCCTCAATCGCATCACTCTGCCAGGCTTAGTGCGAGACTTCATCCTGCCCAAAAGGTGCCCAGCGCATTCGTATGAGCAAAAGGGGAATATCTGAGACAAACGAAGTCAAGCAGACTTACTTCGATGAAGCCAACGAATTCGTAATTCTCAGCAAAGATCGTAATCCGTCACTAACTACTTCACCACCTCTCTGCCACCCCATCACCCCTCCCTTCGCTCATTAGCGATCTGTTCATACCACCTCCCATGTGCCCCCAAATCCACCCTCCGAATCCCCTCCAACAACTCAACCACATCCCCAACCTGCTGCACAAATTCCCCCAAGCCACAACTCCCCAACACCTGACTAGCCGAGCTCGCAGCCCTCACCTTCTCAGCCGCGCTACTAGCACTCAGCCTGGCATGTATATGCGACTTCAGGCGTTGGTAAATGACACGAAGCACCGGGTCGGTGAGATTACAGTCCGCGGCCTGCGCGAAGAAGCGTGAGATCGTGGACGCCAGGTGGGTTTTAGTGGAAGGCGGCATGTTAGTGGCGGACTCGAGGATCGAGAAAGCTTTCACTTCAGGAGGCGTAGGTGGGATGTCGGAAGGTGGCGGGTGCGGGTCTGCAGCATAGCCTTCTGTTTCGATCAGCTTGAGTAGCCGAGCGCCTTGCGCCGTCCAGGGACTGCGGACGTCGCGTTTGAGGAGATTCTTGGCGGTGAGGAAGATGGCGCCAATGACTGCTATGCAGAGGGTCATCTCGCGGACAGATTTCAGGCGTTGGTAGTCAAGGACAAGGGTTTCGAAAACATCGTCCATGGGTAGGGGTTCTTGGGCTATTGCCAAGTCGACTAGGGCTTTGGTGTAGATTTGGGCTGAGCTTGGTCTGTCCTCTGGTCTGCGGACGTTATCGGGATCACGACGGTCCGCTTCTGCGAGGAGCTGGTCTTCTGCGTTGCACCAGAGCTGGCGCGTGTGGTCTAGTGAGACGGCGCCGGACTCGAGGTCTTTCTCGAAGAGTCGGCTTTCGTAGCCAGGCGCTTCGCGGATCAGAGTGGGTGCGGCCTGCATGATCATGAAGTTGGAGTAGTCGAGTGAGAGGTTGTCGACAGTCTGTAATAACCGGAACAGCTTTTCGATCATGATCGACAGCTCATCGGAGTCGCCGGAATCCACCAAGGCGTCTCCACGCAATTGGTCGACTAGCAGCTTCACCTCCTGATCCCGGAATGGCGCACAGAGTTTTGGTAGTAAGTTCGCCATGAAGCTGAAGAAGCCGTCGTAGCTGAAGACTCCTTGTTCGCACTGCTGACGGATCTGCTCGCTGTTGAGGGTGTCGTTGATCAGAGTGTACATACTGTTGCCCGGCTTGAGCATACGCAGGAGCTTCTCGCGAATGTTCTCTGCAGCAGAGACTGTCCACACTGCGCCCTGTCCCGCTGCGAAGGCCTGCTTCATACTGTCACAGATACTTCTGTAAATGTGCTCGCGGATGTCAGCGTTGCCCCGGTCTTCCTCAAGTCGATATTCTTTGTTGATCGCGAGTTCATGCGTCAACACCCGATTCGATGGCATGGGTGCGAAAAGTCGACCAAGCTCACCCGAGACCTGAGGAGGCGATATATCGATGATTGGATCACTGCTATCTCCCTCGCTATCGCTTGCGTGCGCCACGGCGGCCGCTTGTCCCCCCGCTTCGAGTCCACGAGGTCGCACTTCAGCAACAGCGCGCTTCTTCGGCCGACGTCGTCGACTTTCGCGAATGGCTTTCTTGATCATGATGTCTGCCGCGTCACGACCTGCTAGCTTCTGGATCCTGCTGAGAAGCTTCACTTGGTTGTCGCGGATGCCTTGTCGGAAATCGTTCGCCACCTCGCCTCGGGAGTCGTCTTTGACTGTCTGCCAGATGGCATCGAGCTCAACAAACGATGCAAGCATGCCTTGGACAAGTACGGACGAGTCTTGCAGTCGCCATGCCGCGAATGCTGAAGTGTAGTCCGAGTAGCATTGCGAGAGTGACTCGAGCTCGATGGAGCTGATGTTGTAGTTGTTACGCGCTGTCAATTTGGCCAGCGCATGCTCAAACCCGTCGACAACGGCTTGGGCTTTTTCAATCAAATCGAGCTCCTGGGCGCCATTCCTACTGTTGAGCACTGCTACAGGGTGTGCAGTCACCATATACGCCGACAAGAAGGTACGAGTACTGAGATCGTCGCCCTTGTCCGCTAGACCGAGCTGTGTCAGAAGTGCGGTCGTAGTCGAGATGATATCTTTGTTCGCGACTTTCGCTGTCAATCCCTCGAACTCGGAATCTTGTACACGCACAGAGTCAATTTGCAACGTCTTGAACGCCTTGATGACAGCACTTCTTCGACTCAGTCGCCATGCCCGCTGAATGCGACAAGCTGCGCCCGTCTCACTGAGCACTCGCGGGTCTGCCTGACCGTCAATTGCGCCAATCTCGTCGTCGCCCGGCACGTCTTCGTCCACTATGGCAAGCTGCTTTGTCGTACTGTCTGCCCTGCGCACTCGCCTCTCGTGCAGGTTGCGCTGGTACTCTGCCCTTCTCTTCTCGACCTCTGCATGCCGCTCTTCCATCTCTCGCTTCGCCTTCTCCTCCTCCAGCCTCTTGCGCTCCTTCACTGCCTCCGCTACGTGCCTCGCATGCGCCACCTCCTCAGCACACGCTGCAGCCACTTTCGCGAGGTACTTCTCTTTCGCCAGCTGCGCGGCTAGTGCCCTCTCCTCACTTGCGCTGTTGTTGCCGCGCGGCAGGGCTTTAAGCATCAGACACCTCTCCCGGACCGCCTCAGCGTGCGCTGCTCGATCCGCAAGCCTTGCCCTGCGGTCTTCGAGGTAGGATGCCCTCCGCAGCTGGTGCGCGATCGAATGAGACCGCATCCGAAGTCCCCCTGGTGCTGAGCTCCTCCTCGACACAGACGAAGCACGCGAGTGTGCTGAAGACAAGCTATTCCGTCGAGACGAGGCGGCAGAAGACTTGCGCCTAAGGTTCGCCGCAGTCCGGTAGAAGCGAGCGGCAAGATGTGCAGGCGGCGCGTGAACCGCTCCAGCGTCTCCGATGATCATGTTGTCGTCCTCGGTCATTGTGTCGTCGGCGCGCTCCTCCATACTCGGATCATCGACGGGCCCGCCCATGGTGTCTTTGTTCGGTGCCTTGTGTGTAATGATGTGTTGTCGATCACGCGTCGATAAGGCCGCCGGATGCGGAAGAGAAAGTCGTCACGTCGTGAGTATGAAATGCACAGATACTTTGGTAGGAGGCATAGTATATGAATGCACGAGTAGAAAATGAAGGAAATGTCAGTGGCTGGATATGGTCCGCAAGCACGACACACTGTCACATGTCTGTATCGATGTCGTAGCGGGAAGTGACTTCGCGGGAGTAGCCGGCGATGCTTCGAGATAACAACGATGACAAAGCCGCTACACTGATTCCCCCTACATTCCTTCCATGCAGACGATCACTAAGACCTTCATGCCACCAGTGCGTGGCGCAGGCGATCGCTCCCGTCTCAAGAGCAGGTGCAGACGGTGCCGCTACGATGACATCGATGGTAAGTCCGGCAGCAGATCAATGCCATTTGCCCTGGACATTTGTCGGCTCTGGACACTTCTCGGAGGATGGACCCCGAATTCGACATCACAAGCCCGCTGAGAAGCTCTGATGCCAGTAGTAGGGCGTCACAGAGCTTCATATTCCTTGATTCAGCTCCCTCTCCTTCATCTCTGCTCTATCTCGTAATATCTCAAAGAAATCCCCGTCTTCCCACCGCTCTCATTTCTCTACGCAGTTATGATCCCCCAATGGTCCGAGATCGCCCTCAGCGGCTGGCTCATCAACTACGAGCTCCTCAAAGCAAAGCCGAATGCCAAGATCCTAACCTCTCGGACCATCGTCTTCGTTCACGGCACGCCGTGGAGCAGCGCCATGTTCCGTCCCATCGCCACGGTCCTCCACGAAGTCCACAACTGTAATGTTCTACTCTACGACCTAGGTGGCTATGGTGCATCACAGACTCTCGAATCCACCGCTAGCTCCTCACCGGACGCCAAAGGCTTCCACGGCTCCACCTCAGTCCGCACCCAAGCCGACATCCTCACTGCCTTACTGAAGCATCTCGATCTCACAGGCTCATCTCACGGCAACAGTCCTCATGTGATAGCGCACGATATAGCCGGCGCCATTGCTCTCCGTGCCCATCTACTGAACGGTGCAAGATACGCCAGTCTCATGTGCCTCGACACAAACGTTACACTGCCTTGGGGCGACGGCTTCTACAAACTCTGCCGCTCCGAAAGCCAAGTCTTCACACATCTTCCTGGCCCAATCTACGAACTCATGCTGAAAGCTGTAGTCCGCAGTGCCTGCGTCACGCCACACGGTCAGGCTTGGGAGCCCGTGATGTCTGCTCCGTGGCTTGACACACCCGAGTCCGCCGGGTCTACATCAGCACAGTCCAGCTTCGTCCGTCAGATCGCGCAAGCCGATGACAGGGATGTCGCGGAGATGTTGGAGAAGAAACCTTACAGTGAGGTAGGGTGTCTAGTTAGAGTGCTGTGGGGTGAGCAGGATGCTTGGATCCCGCGGGAGAAGATGGAGAAGATGGCGGGTATGCTGGGAAGTAAATTGGATGGATTTGTAGTTGTGCCCGAGGCGGGGCATTTGGTTATGTTGGATCAGCCGGAGAGGGTCACGGCAGAGGTTGTGAAGTGGGTTGGGGAGCAAACTTGATAGTGCAGACTAGCTGCATGTACGTTATAATTGTAGGATATGTCAATGATGGAGTATGTAATCCCACATCGCTGTCCATGAATGACGTTTGGCCTGAGGCTGCAAAGCGGCAATTTATTAGCCTACTTTACCGTACAGTCAAGTTAACACGCACTTCAACCTCGTACTTTACTTACTCGGCAACCCATCCCTTCATGGCGTTTCTTCGCCATAATGCCTGGCTATTACTAGCACTCCCACCGATACTACTGTGGTTCACTGCGGTCAACTCCATAGTTCCCGACCCTTACCTCGTAGGTCCACGTAGCCTCTCAAGGTAGGTCCGAATCAGCCATCTCATTATTCCTCTCAGGACGAAGTCTTCCACGTTCCTCAAGCAAAACAATACTGCGATGGCAGATTCCTGCCATGGGATCCCAAAATCACTACGCCACCGGGCCTGTACTTCATCTCGTACCTCTTGAAGCCTGTGCTTGGGTGCAGCACGACAAGCTTGAGGGCAATTAACTTGCTGTGCACTTTGGCACTGGCCTGGATCTTACAGCGGATCTATGCTCGTCGCCTGCTCCGACGTGACAGCACTGGTTCGCAACGGCTTGCTACTCACAGCGCGCTGAATACTGTACTGTTCCCACCATTATTCTTCTTCTCGGCACTGTACTACACAGACATTTCATCCACTCTTGCAGTCGCGCTGTTCCATAATTCATTCACGGGTACAGATCGAAGCTCACTCCCCTCTCACAATCGACGACGCAACATCAGGTTGGTCGTCTACGGACTCCTGGCGCTGCTCTTCAGACAGACAAACATCTTCTGGGTTGCGATATTCCCTGCTGGCATTGTTCTGTTCAGGGAGCTGGACCGAGGTCATGCGGTTGTTAAGGACTCGATGTATCGTAAAGTAGCTGGATTCGGGGATAGCTGGATGAGCGTTGCGAGAACGAGCTGGAAGATGGAGGTGCTGTACGATCCGCCCGTGCAGAACTCGAGTCTTGAGGGTAAAGTGCCCACATACGTCTCATACAATGACTGAGACTGACAGCGTTCGTGCAGATTACCTCAAATGCCTCGTCTCCCTCGTAACACTGGTCCTCAAGCTGCCCACGCAGCCCTTGCGACTCTTCGACCTACTCAGCGCTGTGTCGCCGTTTTTGATAATCTTACTCAACTTCGCTCTCTTCATCGTACTGAACGGTGGCGTAGTCCTAGGCGATAAGTCTAATCACGTCGCCACCCTCCACGCGCCACAGCTCCTCTACCTCTGGCCCTTCCTTCTCTTCTTCAGCTGGCCCTTCGTTCTCCCTCATCTCGTCACCCCGGCTCTAGCGATCCTGCAACGCTTCGCCCCTCAGATGCGACGACTTGTGCCAGTAAAGTCGAGCATATCGACTTCGCCCAGGACTGTGGTGATGACCGGCTTCACTGCCCTGGCACTAGTCATGGTCAGGTACAACACGATCATCCACCCCTTCACGCTCGCGGACAATAGACACTACGTCTTCTACGTCTTCCGTCTGCTCATGCGGCCTTGGTGGATGCGGTATCTCGCAGCGCCTGTCTACGTCCTTTCAGCCTGGAGTTGCGTACAAGCACTCGGCGAACCACCAGTCCAGGCACAAGACGCAGCCGCGGGAAAAGACGTCGCTGCGGAGTCAACCGCTTCTCGGACGACAGCACAAGGACCAAACGTCTCCTTCCTTGTCATCTGGCTCGCAACGACGGCACTGAACCTCATTACCGCGCCACTGGTCGAGCCACGGTACTTCATCTTACCGTGGTTGTTCTGGCGGCTGCATGTGCCAACTTCCGCAGCGCCGACGAAGCCCCAAAGCGCATCTGGCGCATTAGCGACGAAAGCCAAGAGTCAGTACGATAAGCGACTCTGGCTCGAGACTGCTTGGTTCCTGGCAGTCAATGCCGTGACAGGGTACATGTTCCTCTACCGAGGCTTTGCGTGGGAGAGCGAGAAAGGAAAGGTGCAGAGGTTCATGTGGTGAGTGAGAGCATTAGCAGCAGCACTGGGCGGTTCGGATGTACTGTCAATGTCGCTTTTCCGCTTTCATGGCGTAATACATACACTGCATCATCCCGACATAGCCAATGCAGTTCTAGCCTACATCTTGCGTCCCGTCTCTCCAACACATGCACGCTCTCTACATCCTATACATCCCTCCTTTGCTGTCCAATTGCTCATTTCTCCGCCCCAGCCACGGTGTCTACAGGCATATCCGGATGTCCGCCAAACCCTCCCCGGAACGCAAACGGAGTGCTCATCCGGAAGAGATCCATGCGCGAGAAGTCCTTGCCCGCAGGCACGGGTGGCGCCGTTTCATCCTGCCCGGATTTTAATCGCTCAGTCATAGCCCTACTAGTCTTCGGTCGCTCATCATTGGTATCCGTGATGCCATGAGTCGTCGATCGCCGATCCTTCGCTTCCATCGTCTTCGGTCTGTGCAGATCGTCCTGTCGAGGCTCGAGGATCAGGCTTCGGCGGTGGAAAGATCCGACCAGCGCATCCGTAGCATCGCCCATGTGATCCATATAAGCCTCCAACCACACTTGCATCTCCGGCACCGCTCGCAACGGGTACGGCGTCTGGAACCGCTGGATCTGCGTCACGATCCGCGCCATCCTCGCGTACTTGTCGAAGTTGATGACGGATGTTGCAGCGTCGTTCGACGAGCGTCCCGGTGAAGACCTGGGTATCTGTCGTGTAGCGAGGTTGCCCGCGTCAATGAACGTCATGTCCTGCAAGTAAATCCCCATGAACGGGATGCAAGGAGCTTGGGTATCGTCGACCTGCCGGCGGAGTGAAGCGTAGTTCTGGCTAACGTCTATAACTGTCTTGAGCTCAGCGAAGCGAAGTTTGGTTTTCTTTGAGACCAGTTCCCAGGTTCGCTTGAGGCGCTGGAGCATGGAGCTATCCAGGGAAGCAACGACGGCCATGAGGGACTCGTAGTTGTGCTGCTCTTGTAGCGCGGCGGCGACTTTGACCCAATGCTTGATTACTAGTGCGCGTTTCTTGGCTTCGGTCGGAGAAAGCACGGTGTCTCCTACGACGTGCGCGAGTTCTGTGGAGATGCTGGAGACGCTGCGGAGATTCACGCCGCGGGATGAGGACTTCTTGTTCCATTCCAGGGTAAGGAGCTCATCGGGATGGATGTCGTTGTAGCGTTTCGAGACTATGAGGGTGATCTGGCGGGCGAGCTCAACGGGGTCGAGATCGAGGATATTGGCGTCCGTTGGCTTCGAGATAGTGTTGCGGAGCATGGCAAGCTGCGATTTAGAGATGATGGGATCCGGGATCGAAGTCTCGGCGTGAGAAGGAATCATCATGGATGTTGTCGTCTTGCCGATGCCTGACACGAGGGGAGCACTTGCGGTGCCGCTTTGATATGCAGCCGTGACCTTGCGCGTGAGCTCCAGCAGACGATCGCCAGCAGACGGTAGGTGCGCCTTCAGCTTATGCAAGGCAAAGTACCGCACGTCGCCAAGCGCCTCTTTATCAGCTTCAGCATGCCAGTAGGTCTCCAGCCAGCCCTTGAAGAATTGACATATGCGCAGTCGAACTGGCTTGCCGACCGTTCTGCTCTCGCCGATGTAGTCGAACCGGTCGATGAATGCCTGCGCCAAGTCACGTGGTGTCGTGAACAGCCTGAATGTGAGATAGAAGCTGGTGGCGAATTGAGGATCGGGAGTCGCATCGTGCAGAGTCATTTGCTCGACTAGTGCCTGCAAGCTCCCGCCGACGACTTGCCCTTGAGAGTTCAGAATGAGCTCATGTGCAAAGGTCTTGTGGAGCAGTACAGCGTCCATCTCAGCACTGGCATCGGTAACGCCTGAACCCATACTGGATAGACTAGCGAAGCTGCTTAGAAGCTTCGAATCGAGCTCTTTCCGCTGGCTGGCCCGTCGTTCGGGTGTTGTAGCCCTGGTCGAAGTGGTCGACATCACGCTGTTCTCCGAATCCCTGAAGTGGCTTCCTTGCATGCTCGTGGAGTCTGCGATCGATGTGCTTACGCTGTCCTTCCGACCGGCGCTTATGACGTCCGACTTGAAAGGCGATGGAGGTGCTGTGCTGTGTGCTGTAGCCAGAGGGGACGTATAAGCAGCCGCGATGGCAGTGTCATGACCACTAGCTGCAGATGGGCTGATCTCTGGTGCTAGACGCGTCGGCGGGGGTGGAGGCGAGCCGACAAACGACATAGTCGGCGACGGCGATCCGAAAGTAGTGAAGGCGATCGCACCCGAATTTGATTGGTCCAGCACCATTGGTGTAGGTGGTAGCGCTTTGTGTGAAAGCCTACGCACCTGGCCCAAGCCAATTCTACTTGTTCGTCTTCTGTGTAGGCCATCTTGCGAGTTCGCCGCATCGACTTGTGAATCTGCTGACCAAGGCAAGGGTGGTGTCTCAAGCTCGAAGTCGCCGATGTCTTCCAGAACCTTGCGAGCATGTGCGAGACATTCACTGACGGCTCTGATGAGCCTTGTGCCGATGGCGACGAGTCGATTCACCTGGTCCGGTAGCACTACGATGTCATCGTCCGAGCTGTCAGAGAAGCTGAAGACCTCTTTGGTGGACTGTAGAAGGCCTTGTACTGCTGCTTGGACGGCCACTGTCGACTGCCGCATGGAGTCTGAGCTGCGAGTCTGCTTCGCGCTTATTTGTTCGACGATCGCTAACAAGCTCTGACTTGACGACTCAAGATCGCGCGTGATCGCCGTCAGCTCGGCATGAGATCGAGGCCGCAAATGATGCCCCAAGAACTTTCCGATGTGCGTTATGCAAAGGTCGTGTGCTTGCGAGAGCTGCTCAGACGCCGAAGGACCATTGCGTTGCTCGTTCCTAATCAATGAGAGTCTGTGATGGGACGTGCCGCTGAGAGACGCCCGTACGGTGTTCACCGATGATTTTCCTGAAGAAGGTAAGGGTGGGTGGCTGCTGAAGCCATCACTGCTGCTGAAGAACTTCGCCGAGTCGAGTGGCTGCGGCAGTAGTGAGTTGTTGGACTCTTCGGACACAATAGTCTCGACCTTGCTCGAGCCAGAGGACGTGGGCCGACCAAGTATGAGCGCCGCATCGTGGTTCGCCTGGCCGGCAGGTACCTCTTGCGCCCAAACATCCACGAAGCGTACTGCACGCGTCACCACCTTGCATGCTTTGATCACCAACTCATCCAGCACAATGTGTACGACTTCTCCTGCGTATGGCTGACTGGCCACATCCTGCAGCTCTTTCGCCTTCTGTACCATGGATGACAGATCGGCTAGTAGTCCCTTGCGCATGCGACGTATGCCGAGATGCTGTTCAACCAGCCGCGAGTCACGATGCAGGCAGCCAGAGAACTCGAGTAGGTACCGCACGCCCGCTATCAGCCCTCGAATGTAGTCCTGTCGCACGAATGTAGAGAAGCACGTGGCTCCACTGTCTTCGAGCAAGTCCCAGAATTGTGTCATCGCATTGAGAAGGTTCCGCATGTATGAGTGATCATAGGTCTCGCAGTAGTTCGTCGGCACCCATCCTCGACTGCCGCTGGCGAGTACTGTGCCATCGGCCCAGCCGTTAGCATGGACAGAATGCACGAGTATCAAGTCGCCTTGCTTGATCGGTACTGTGATGGAAGCGGACTCGCTCTCCGTACAGGGATCGAAGGCCGGATCGAAGCCATGCTTGGCTCGCAGATAGTTGTGGAACAGAGGCTCGGTAGGTGGTAGCAGCGTCTCGCTATCCTGTGGACTGATGGGAGTCTCTGGAGGTGTCAAAGTGAATCGATTCGGTAGTGGACCGGTGGCTCTGGTCTGTAGCATGGGCAAGGGCGTCGGCTTCGTCCTCATAACACCAGTCGAAGTCATGCCTGTGCCATTGACTACGAGTGGAGGGCCGCCCGCCGCATTGAGAGCTGACGGCTCGTTCATCGCTATCGTGATTGTGAGTAGCGGGACATGCCCAGATGTCGTCGCCGTCTCTGCCTCGAGGGGGCCAGTCACGCTCACACCTGGTGCTTGCGCGGTGGTCTAGGCCCGGTAGTTCGAGGTGTTGTTGCCCGCGGAATGCACTTGCTAGGGCAGGAATGCGAGACTCCACGCGAGTGTATGGTCCGTCGATTCCGAACCCTCGAGGTCGAATAATGCCACTACACCAGTGCGATGGAGTGTTATAATACTATCTGGTCGAGGTTGATCGTGAGTGAGTTGATCTCCTTGTTACAGGTGCGGTAGATGCTGTGCCTATGTCCTACCACAGTCCCTGCACGCGATCTGTAGTGAAGGATGGAGCCCCGCCAACGTACTATGCGGGCGTGGCCGTCCACGGTGAAGAAAGTCGCGATGTGTGGAAGTCTGGCGATGAGGTGTGTGTTCGAAGTGAGGTCGAATTGCGAAAGCTTGAGGAAGGTCCAGGCAAGGTCTCCTTCGTAGTTGCCCTCGCAGTCGCTAGCAGACGTAAGGTTTGTGGACACGATAGTACCGCTGAAGGTGCGAACCTTGCAGGATACTATCTCGATTGAGGCGCGACTACCACACAGGTTATATCGCCCACCTCGTACAGTCTAGGGGAGAACACAATGCTCGAAGGGGAGGGCGGCGCAAATTGACATACGAAGGAGATGGGAGGGAGACGTGCGAGTCAATACCAGCGACCTTCGAGATCGACACCGTTAGCCCGCATGCTTGGGCCCTACCAACCACTGCCGAGGAGTGCAACACTGCCAGGTACCTAGTGAGACAGCAAAATACTACCTGACCAGTAACTCGCCTGCTCGTCGCCGTTGTAAGCCATATTTCTTTCGCAGCGACCGTTGCGACGCGGTGATAGCAAACTTGAATCCCATCGCGATCGGCCATTCACGGGCATTGGATAACATCTAGTGCCGGCAGGTGGTGCGTTGGTGTCGAAGGCTAACACCACAGGCACGCCTTGCTTTTCGCCGAGAAGCGCAAGTGCAGTCGCCATGATACTTGTGGCGACTGTCAAGCTGTGAATCGTTGCTCACGCGAGCGACGCCGAGTGATGGTTGCTCTCTCGCATAACGTATGCCCGCACCATCTGCTGACATCGCCTCGCTCGCACTCGTCACAATTCTCCGCAATGCTCAGGGAGATGTCTCAATCCACATTTCGTAGCGTGAACTAGAGGGTCCCCTGGGTCGGCGCAAGGTCGATCTCGCTGCCCGTGCCGAAAGCTAGACAGGCACTATCCCTTTGTGTCGGGACAAGGAGAGCGCTAGGCCCTGTTGATATCGGGCTACTTCTCGTTATAGCGCTGTTACATGACTCGCAACGGCGCGCGGGAGTCTTCCGAACAGCTCTTTGGCTTTCTGGAGTAAACAGTTGCGGTTGACGAGATATCACCGGTAGCGCGTGTCCATCACTGTGCATTGCTAGGAAACGCGACGGGAGATAAGCGGACTTTGGCTGTCTATGCATAGCTACTGTGTAATGGCATAGCGAGCATAGTGACACCGCTATCATGTCTAGCACTGCAACTCCCGAGCCTGAACCGCGTACTCTCAGGACAGTACGCCGCAAGCGCCATGATGATAGCCTCCGCACCGCGCCACGGCGGAAGCGAAGCAAGATATCCGAGGACAGCTTCGTGGCGCGTGGCGAAGAAGGGCAGTACGAGAGCCACGGCGCAAGCAATGGCCATGCCTACCCAAGCGGCAGGAAGGTCAGCGGACCACTGAACGGTGACAGCAGCCAACACCATCTGAATGGCAATCTCGTTGTCAGAGGTGGCCGGAAGAGTACGGCGACGCGCACTGGCAGGAGCGATGGCGCGCAGGTGCTGACACAGACCGCCAACTACACCATCAAGAGCTTGCCCTCGACACCACGTGAGCTCAAGAGGACAGGCAATGAGTTTCGAGGAACGCTGTCAGCGAGTACAGGGCAAGCACTGGCAGTTACGAGAGGGCAGGCATTCATTTGGGACTACACAAGTCACGCGACCGTACCCAATCCCAAGGTGTTCGATGTGCCTTTCTCCGTGAAAGATGCAGACCCACTACCATTCGGCGCTCTTGTCTCAGCTGGAGCGAGCACCGAGACGGGACTGCTGCTCGTGTCTGCGGCTTCTGGGCATGTCGTCTTTCATGAGTCGATCGAGCGCGCTGCGTCGATGGGACTCTTTCAGGAGCGCAAGCCCGGACTGGAGGGGACGATTGCTGGAACGTTCAACGGCGAGCATGTCACTGCTCTGACTGCTGCCGACTCCGCAGGCTTCATCGTGACCTTCGACTCTGGCCGCCTTGCGCATCTTACGCTTCGCGATATGCAAGGAAAGGTGAGGATTCAGGCGCAATTTCTGCGTGCCGGTAGCCAGGTCAAGACTTCGATCTTCGACAGCATCAAAGGCGCACTTGGCGCGGCAGCCTGGAAAATGGATTCTGCTACAGTACGCACAAGAGCTGCAGGACAAAGAGGACAAGTGCAAGTCGTAGCCATCACAGAGCAGGCTGAGTTGAAGGTGTGGGAGGTCGACTGGAGCGGACGATCAAATTGGACCGGCAGCATATCGTTCCGTAATCAGCTTGCCGACGAGCTCAGGCGGTCATACGCAGGCGAGACGCAGGGACAGGCCGAGCAGCTCGCAGTACTGGAATTTGCGTTTGTCGAGCAACAGCAGGCATCGGATGCAATCGAGGTCCACACTGTCGCCGCTGACAAGCCGCTGGACGTGCTGCTTCTGCTCAAAGTCGGTCATGTGGGCCAGCAACTCCACTTCTTGTGCGAGATGAGTCTGAGTGGCACGTCAGCCATGGTCAAACAGATGCACATGTTTTCCTTGTATCAGCCGACAGGATTGAGCACCTCCGCGCCAAAGCTCGTCCTGCCACGGCCTGGCCATACGGCAATCATCATGTTCGAAGACGCGATCGTCACGATGGCACTCAACCGCCCAATTGATGCAGATCCAGAAGCTCAGTTCCACGGCGACGAGTCTTACATCGCACCTCAGGCCTTTCAGGACGCCGTCTACTTGCGCAGCGACAGGAGCTTTGCATTCACAGGTATCGAGTCAGAAGACACGCGATCGGCTCTAGCGGCTTGCTGCATCTTCGTTCAAGGCGCTGGGCTGATGCGCCTTACCATCGTTGATTCTTCGGAAGATCCTGGTCTGTCGCAGATCTCTACTAAGAGTAAGATCGAGCAGGCCGTGTTCTTCGGAGTTTTGCCAGACAACGCGCTAGATCTCTCGCGGTATGAGAAGAAGACACGAACGCAGCCAGAGTTGGAGAACGCTGTCTTGGCGATCAGTCACGAGATCCTCACTTCGCAGACCTCGATGAACTCGTCATCGCCCGTGTCCATCGAGGACAATTTGGCACGCCGGGCGAAGGCACTGAATACATTGATCTCACATGTGCGGTCCAGCTACCCTCCATTATCACGCGAGACCACATGGCGACTGCTCTGGGATGCGGAACGACTCGCTGCCGGCCAAGCTCTGTGGCAGGTATCCGAGAAGCACAGAGCCAACGCAAAGCTCGAGGAAAAGCCACGAGCCACCTTGCTCCACGAGTGTGTGCGTATGTTACAGGAGGTCGAGTACACTGCCGTCAAGCAGATACCCTCATCGGATGAGCAACTGAGGCAGATGTTCGTACTGCAGCTCGCGTACCTCGACAAGATCCTCTGCCATGCTTACAGCGTCGTGCATGACCTTGTCGAAGAGGGCGAGCGACCCGCGGCTTTCATACTGCGCCTGGCATCCGAGGCTGACGACATCTGGATCAGTGTGTTGGAGATTGCGCTCAAATTCCGTGTCGAGAACGCTGAGCTTTATGGTCTCCAGCCTGACAGCATGCCCGAGGGTATACTCACCGACGACGCCGCATACATCAAAATTCCTGAGTTCTGGACTTCTGGCCAGACGATGCTGAAGAGCATCGGGCCCTTGACCAAGCTTGCTGGTCAGATCTCGGAATCGGCTTATGAGGCCGAGACCGAAGACCTTTGCAGCAAAGTCGCAATCGAGAACGCTCAGCTTGTCCAACTCACATGCCACATGTACGAAGAGCGCGGCCATTGGACTCGATCGCGCGGCGGATCGCGGTATCTGGCAGAAGCGAAGGCGTTGCGTGAGAACGGCATCAAGGCCCGTACTGAACAGCTGCGAGACCTCGTGAATATCGGCCAACTTCCTGCCGCGCTGCAACTAGCCGAGAAGTACAGGGACATGCACAGTCTGACCAGGATGATTGTAGACGAAGCTACGTACCTGAGTCAGAGCTATGGCGAGTCTGCAGGCATTAGCAAGGAGGTTGTCAAGCCCAGGATGGACGAGAACACCGCTCGCATCGGAAGATACTTCCGAAAATTCGGCGACGAGTTTGGGAATGCGGTCTTCGACTATGGACTGATGCAGGGTAATGCTGGTGACTTCTTCAAGAACGCTCAAGAGCACTGGGGCAAGTACCTCAAGACTTGGCTTTGTGCAGATCCGGCAAGAGCGAAGCTGTGTTGGATCAACGATGTCATGGCTGACAAGGACTACGCGCATGCCAGTGGGATGCTCAAGATGATCGCTACAGAGCAAGAGGACAGCCTGTGGAGCAAAGAAGTGCAACTCTCACTCGCCAAGCTCAGTCTGCTTGC